>OX243840.2:0-617812 GCA_945859575.2 Herminia tarsipennalis | reverse complement strand
TAAATAAAAGTGATATTGTATGTAAAGACATATAGAATTTCAATGAGATAAGCTTTACAAGGCAAAATTTGCGACATAATTGATGGATATAATTAGTCGTTAAAGTTATACCTGAGCGCTGCTCTATACAGAAGAGTTCAACGCGCGATCGAGGACTTTCGTGTACTTTACAAACAATATTTTGAATATTTAAATGTAGTTTGTATGAGAATATTTATAAACTGGACACAGGTTTGTTAATTACAAAATTTAAAATACTTTATTAATGATTTCCAGGGTACTGTTTAAGTGTCTGTAGATATTAAGTTAATGATGTATGATGTAGCACGGTGACGTCATATTCCCTTGGTGATCCAACTACTACGAATAAATTAGTGCAAATAGATTAATTCACAGATTGTTACACAGATTACTTTTTGTAGGTTTTAATACATTTTTATGCTAAATACATGTTATTTAAATGTTCAGAGACAAAATTCGTCTCAGACGGAATTTCAACCCGCGGCTTTAAATCTATACTAATATTATATAGTAATAATCTCAGGACATAATCTCAGGAACTACTGATTCGAATTAAAAAAATCGTTTAAGGTTAAATAGCTCATATATCGAGGAAAACTATATGCTATATAACATCACGCTACGACCAATAGGAGCGCTCCTATTGGTCGTAGCGTAGCAGCAATGAAAAATGTTGCAAAAACGGGAAAAATTTACGCAGACGAAGTTCAGAGACAGCTAGTTCTAAATAACCTTTATGGGTTATATAAAATTTTAGTAGATTTAAACCTAACCCGTGAAGCTTTCAAATAAAGCCCACTAATCCCAAACTAGGCAGAGCTTGTTCTATGGCAACCAGACAGCTAACAGGTAAACATAAACATCTATACCTACTGATATTATATAGAGGTAAATTTTGGGAGTTTGGATGTAAGGGATAATCTCCAAAATTGTTATTACCATTATTGATCTACTAGCATTTTTATGATAAAAGCAATCTTTGCCGCCGACCAGTTTTTCCATATGAGTTTCCTCATGAAAGTAAATTTATTATATTAGATATATTTCCGGACTTCATAGCGTGAATTTTTTAAAGGTACGAACCTTTAATTTACCCGATGTTTCGATCGAATTGCACCGATCGTGGTCACGGGTCGACACAAAAATATATCGCAAATTTTTTATGTTAATTTTTTCATTATTATATGAAAGTTAATAATGTAAATAATATCTAACAACACATTATCTAATCGGACAGGTTTACAATTTTTTTTTTATATACACATTGTATAAATAAAATGTAAACTATTTACAAATCGCACCCATACAGCATGTTCATCTCAAATTACAGTAACAGATAGAGCCAGATTGAGTGCAGCATTACTATGTCAGTGGAGCAACCTCGATGTGCTCAGGACTCTACATTAACATAATAAAGAGACAATAGAGCCGCCTCTACATCGCACGCTACTCGCAACTACTACGGCTCTACGTACATACAGCTGACTTTCATTTGTCAATTGAAATTTAATTTAAATTTGAAATAAATATTTAGTTTAATAACGTTGTAATGGAAAGCGATTAAAATTGTTTAAAGAAAACACACAATCGCTTGAAGAAAAAAAGTGCCGGCGGAACTGAAAACTTGAATATTATATTATTCATATCATATCAACCCATATGATGGCCCACTGCTGGGCACGGGTCTCCCCAGTAGAACCTACTGGTATGTAGATCCTGGGGGTAATTGCCATAATTATATTATTACGTTGTGCATTTTTGAATAATTTGGAATGGTTTAGGATTTTTTTTAATATTTTAAAAGTAGGTACTATAATTTATGTGGTTAAATACAATATTCGTCTATTGCGCTATTATACATAAACATGACAATTTAAAAAAATGACACTAAATAACAACGACATGACACATAGTAATAAAATGTCACGTGATCCTGACGTGAGTTAATGTTTTTTTACTTATACCAAAAAAGTGCACAATGCCGCTAAAGAAGTTTTCACTTCAAAAACATAAAATTGTCTCCTAACCGATTTCAGTTCCAGCGGCCAATCTCATTTACAACAAACCAACGCAGGAGATATTATAGTGCACTAGTTTATGCGAAGACATAAGTGCCTTGTATTCACTCATTCATGGTCTGAAGGGACGAACCAGAGAGAGATAGGGCGCTTTGACTGAGGGCATAACGTGTCCGCGGCACGAAGGCGTGTGACATTTACGAAAACGGTCACAAATCTGTGGACCAGCAGTGGTAACATTGTTTAACTCGTAGATATCCCGTCTGCTCGGTCAGCACTGAGTCAAAAAAATTATATAGCCTGTGCAACCCTCACAATCGAGTCGAATCCAAAGACACGGCTCATGATCGAATCCGTCAAGCTGTTTGAGCTGTAGAACATGCCAGACAAATATAGATTAGTAGTAATTTGGCCAATGCATATAGTTTTTACTTTGTAAGTGGATGCTCCTACTATGTTACCCATTGAGGTTGATATATCCAATCTCATGTACTCTTTTTTTTTTTATTGTTTTTATATCAGTTCTATAATATGATGTATAATATAATGGTGGCAGCACCTTACCAACATAATACAGTTTATAAATAAAGACACATTGTAAACATTGGCAATTTGAATGGAGTGGCCGCGAGTTTTTATTGCCTCGTTCTTTTTTCCGGCTTTACCTACTGTTTGCAAACAGGCATTACATATGTACATGTAGAATCGACTTTTCACATGTGTAGTATTTTGCTTCCTAAGTGAAAAAGAATTCTTTATTATTAATAATATTAATAATAAAGAATTCTTATTTTAACTATATAACTATATATTACTGACCCGCGCAACTTCGTCTGCGTAAATTTTCCCTTTTTTTTTACAACATTTTTCATTGCTGCTCCGCTCCTATTGGTCGTAGCGTTATGTTATAACCTATAGCCTTCCTCGATAAATGGGCTATCCAACAATAAAATATTTTTTCAATGCGGCCCAGTAGTTCCTGAGATTATCGCGTTCAAACAAACAAACAAACTCTTAGGGGGATGAAAAATAGATGTTGTCCGATTCTCAGACCTACCCAATATGCACACAAAATTTCATCAAAATCGGTCAAGCCGTTTCGGAGGAGTATGGCAACGAAAACTGTGACACGAGAATTTTATATATTAGATATAGTTATAATACACATAAACACATACACTAGAAAACATTACCTTCTTTCTTGTACAATCTGGTAAAAACTCTACCTGTTTCCATTCAAACTGTAATTTTTATCTGACGTCTCATGATACTACCCTACTTACTTACTTACTTAAACGGCTTCTTAAATGATATAGCCAGTTCCTGTGTTTAGGCAAAGAGTGAGTGAAAATTTGACTGGCCTGTTGGTCAACTGGTTAGTGACCCTGATTGCTAAGCCGGAGGTCGTGGGTTCTATCCCCACCCAGGATAAAACTTTGCGTAATGAGGGTGTAATCTGGGTGTAATTTATTTATAGTGTCTATGTATGTACCTATTTAGCAAAATATTAGTACCTATGTTTATCAGTTTTCCAGTTGCCCTAATAAGTATAAGCTCTGCTTAGTTTGGGATCAGATGACGTTGTGTGAGTTGTTCCAGTATATTAATTGTTTTAAATATAAAAATTTGAAGTTGGTTGTCAGTTAGTATCGGTTTTTGTGGTAAAGATTTTGATAAAGTTTGGCATAACGTTAACAAATCCTCGGAAGTGACACAGGATTGTTATTGCGATTGGCGACATATCTTTGTCTACATATGAAACAGCATCATCAAAATATCAGGTTTACAGTTTTTCTGACGAATATTTTAAGACAAGGGTATTTTAAGATTGACAAAATATGTACAAATTAACTATGTATACATTTTTACATTATAAATTCAAATTTCAAGTTCTACGCGTTTTTAAACAAACGTGTTACGGCGGGACTTTAAGCAAACGACAACCCAAGTTTTGCTTTTGTTTCGCTTTTGACAAAAATAATAGAAAAATAAACTGTATAGTGTATAGGTTCCTTACACATTAAGCATGTTTTCAAACTTACACAGTTGCGAGGATAATTGCAAACAATGGCATACGTAATGAACACCTAAACTCTTTCGTTTTTTTTTTAAAGTTCTGTACGATTATGAATAAATGAAACGAAAGGACCATGTAGGTACTGTCGGTTTGTTACAGCACAATTTTTGTCTTTCGGATAGTAGCGTACATAAAATACTTAAAGACATTTTTGAAGTTCGCCCGCAACTTATCTATGCTAATGTCAGATATGCCCACACATCACTCGCTATCAAAATCAGTATTCAACCAAAGTGAACCTTATTACAAAGGCACAAGGGCTATACAGCAGTATGTATGAATTTGTTGATCGGTGGTCTACCAGCGTAGGGTATGAATGAGCGTCAATACAAAGGTAGTGTTGTGGGTGCGCGCGCGCAGCTCCAACCGGAATACGTAATGTGAGCCAAGTGCCGTTTGTTCTACGCACACTTAGTGGGTTCGTTCTTTAGTTAAAGTAACTGTTAAGGTTAATTGTAGAAATTGGGACACAATGACACAAGTAACGGTGACAAATCGTTGATATTTATCAAAGTTACCTTTTAAATCCTCGCTAGATTTTACCACAATTTACACTATACGAATATAATATCTGCTTTATTTCGTTTATAAAATCGCCGGACCGCCGATGTAGAATCTTTAGTAAACATTCGTCTTACTACTAAATAAAATAACTAATGTTTTTTTTTATTGTAAAATTTTCTTGGCACCTCGTCGTTGGGTATGGGAACCTTTCTTCTTAATCTTCCACTATAAATTTGAGCACGATTTGTCTGATTGTATGACTATCTCGCGAGTCAATCGTGACGTTTGATCAAGAGATACTAAACGTTATACTCGTACTTAACGGTATTTCACAGACATTTAGTATCGTGAGGGAAAACCCAATACCACAAATATTTAGTACAAAAATATAATGTTGGTGTAGGTACTGCCGCTACACGATATTTCTTTTGCTGAAGTAACAACGGTAGAGCTTAAAGTCTAGTTTTTAGGATTCCGTATCTCAAAAGGAAAAACGTTTCCCAGGATCACTCGTGTTTCTGTGTGTCCGTCTGTCAGAGCAAATTTTTTCCAAATCTAATGAATGGATTAAGTTCAAATTTGGTACACATATGCATTTCTGTGATCCAAACACGTACGCGTAAATAAAAGAGTTTGTAGAAAATATGTCAAGTCGGTTAAAGGTTGCGTTAATAACTAAAATTTAAATGGAAATATTTTTTTAAGTTCTAAAAATCAAATCGTTAAAAAAATTGAAATATGTCATGTATACATGACATATTTTTAACGATTTGTAATAGCAATGTGGGTTTTACATTATCGTGGCCAGTGGCGTGGTGAGTCACTATTTAGTAACCTGATTGACACAGTGCGGTGTGTTAGATAGACTTACGAACTATTTACATTACTATTGTACGGAACCCTCAGTGCGCAAGTCCCACTTTCAATTGGCCGGTTTTTACTATAAAGCTTGTCTCTATAAGAACAAAACCGATAGCAAACAAACGCAAAGCCCGGGTCGCCGCTAGTAGCTTAGTAGCTACATCATCCAATATTATATTATGTTGCATGTGTTAGGGATTGGGTGATATAAATAACCTACTTGTATCATGCCATGACATACTAAATTCAGTTTAGCTGAAGGAACCCCATTGTTCGCTATCTTTTAAAACGGAATATTTTAAAAGTGTTTGATAAAGTACAGGGCAGGGCAGGGCAAACCGGTCACGTGTATGACAAACCCAAATCTCACCTTACAAGGAGCACAATGTGTTATTCTGCTTGCCACCATGTCTGTCTCAACTGTCTGTCATAACAATAAGTGTAAGTTTCGTTCTGATTATTATAAAGAGCATCGCAAGGGCTTCGCCTTGCCAAAAGCGCGACCGCGCTAATTTGAATAAGCCTTGAGAAATGTAAAACTGTCTTTTCTTATGCATGCTCTCTGGTATAAAAAAAATAATAGAAAAGACAAGAATCCTTAATCATCAGCCTGTATCGAGCCACTGCTGCATATTGCATCCAGCCTTTAAAAATAGTCCTCAAAAATTGTAGTAACTGAAAACGACTTTAAGGAAAATATAGAGCCGTAATGTTTTATATGGTAGGGTAGAGCGAAACTGGTTCAAGATCATAAATTACTGATGTCGTAAAGAAGCAAATTAAGTGAATTGCAATGAAAATAATGAGAGTTTGCAAAAAACTCGTCGTGGTACAGTTAGCGACTGTCGGCAGTCGTTTGTGAGTACGTAGATACAGATCTAGTGGTGAGACAATGGTCAGACTCGTCTCGAGTGGTCAGTGTCTAGGGTTGCTACTAGATACATTTTTTCCTGAGGTAACTCGATATTAAAAATATATCTTGTTAGTCCGGTTCTTTGTATCTATAATACCTATATATTAATAAATACAATTCAAAGGGAAACCTAAAACAATGGTGGTTTAAGGACCCTCCACCACACAAGCGGTAGTTTTACCAAACTTAAAAACAAATGAGATAAACCGCGGGCGAATCAAATTCTATGTTATTCGCATAGTTCTCTAAGAATTCCTTTTTTTTTTGACGAATGTGTATATTCGCAAAGGTTGTTCTACAACTTGTAAGTTCGTGTAATATTCATGCAAATATGGCGTATTGACAAAATACTAAATTTACATTGACATAGTACACTGTTGCTCTCGACGATTCGGGACAACAAAGATCTATCCGTGTGTCTAACCCCTTACATAAACGTACCCGTATTCTTATATTTTTTAGATGCACTTAAAACTTAATTTTATTACGTTCGTATAATTACTTAGCCGTAAGTTGCCTTAAGCTTGAAAAAAGTGTCAGCCCTAAAAGGTCGGTTCCCGGTCGGTCCGTCGAGCGGAAACGTCTGGCAGCGCGTTCCCATCGCTACACCATGGGAACTCCCATTGTTTGATACGCTTTACTGTTACTATCATATACTATTATTATAATATAAACAGACACACATTATTAACGGGCCACTTTAGCATATATTATTAAGACATTACAGTTTGAACCATAATTTAACTAACAATTTTGGCTCATTATGAGAAAAACAATGGCAACGTACAGTAACAATTCAATTTCATTATTTGTTGTAATTTCGAAAATCGTGGTTTAAGTTTTAAAAACATCTGAAACATATAACAAAAATGTTTCTCTATGTTGTAAAAAGCATACACATAGTTTTTAAGGAAAAATATAAACCATTTTTAAGTTCCTTTTGCAAGAGTTTAACTCGATCAAAAGTGCGACAACCCTATCTCTTTTGACGATTTAATAGAATAATCTGGGAAATAATTTTTATAATTTTAAACAATAATAGTGGGAAAAATTTCGAAAATTTCGCCGAAATGAGTTGGGAAAAGCTTCTGATACTTTTGTATTATTCACGGCCACCACAAGCTCACACGTCCCACTTTTAAAGGTACACGAAATTTGATGTCTAGCTATTGTATGTCTAACATTCTCTAAATGTAAATATTAGTTAATGTGGTGGCAAGCACACGTTACTTTTAAACTGTACACTAAGAAATGAATGAATAATAAGTACATATTTTAGTACATAAATACTCCTTGCGCGCGCCGCCGCCACGATTTCTTTTGCGGGGGTGCAACATTTTCAGTGGGGTGCAACACTTTAACGGTGCAGGATTTTTCGGTGTAGGTGGTATGATGTAGATGCATCTACATCCTAGACTACACCAAAAAATCTTACATTTATTTAACGGTTCTGTAGCCAATATAGTTAAATAAAAAAATTATATGTAAAGTAGGGATGTGATTTTTTTTCTCTCTACCCCATCGTGTGGGGTATCATTACCTAGGTCTTTTAAAAACATTTAGGGATTGTGAAGACCATTATTCGATTTTTTTTCTTTTAACTTCACTATTTTATATACTACTACCATTGTTTTTTTTTTTATATCATATTCATTTCTTTACGTAAAGGGGAGGTACCCTCAAAGAAAATGTTTTTCAAGATTTTATTCTTTCACTGTGTTGGCAAGTATCTTTGCAAAATTACAGCCTACTAGCACATTAGTGCTAGAAGGCTCTGAGCGGAAGGACGGACGGACATGGCGTAACTATAAGGTTTCCGTTTTTGCTATTTTGGCTACAGAACCCTAATAATCAACTGATTGCACTCCAAGAGTGCCGGCACAAGAGAAAAGTTGAACATGATATTACATACTGATGAAAATTTAATAATATCTTATAAATAAATATAACATAACACATATAATAATAAATCACTATTCAAAAAACCGGGTAAGTGCATGTCAGGCCACACAAAAACACAGGAGTATTAGAGTATTACTTAGACCAAAACTGAATAATAAAACATAAATCTCAAATCACTGACAGGATTCAATACAAATTGAACACACCTTTTAATCGCAAACCATGCCATGATTATTAATTTAATCCGGGAGAAAAACAAGCTTCGATATTTCAATAACCACATCAAGAGGTTGATATTTACGCCACCCGCTCATATATCGTAATACCTATTAGCATTACAAACGCAAATCTACGCGATCCAAAGCTGCTAGAAACCAGTTCGTATCGAGTCCTGTCGTAAAGCAGTCTAGTTTTATATCACTTGCTGAGCGTGGGTGGCTCATTCAAGCCTTACGTTTCCCACGCGAGTGGCCTCTCCCTGGCTCGGTTGTTTTCCTAGTCACTGGTCACCGCAATAATACTGGTTTTATTTTATATCTCTGATATCAAATCGCGGTCTTATTGTTATTGTTTTTCTAGCAAATTTTTAGTATCTTATTTACACTTTAAATTGCTTGATTTTATACACCGTGATCCTTATTCTTGTGTTGTCCATAAGTATATTCACAGTTACAACTTGTCACAGAATTGTGTATGTAATCATATTCAACTATATTCTATATTTAATTAAAAGTTCGCGAAGTAATACGTGGACTAGACTACTCAGAAAGTTTTGACAAACTAAAGAACTAACTGCTATGTCAAAATATTTTGACTAAATCTTTATAAAGAACTCTCCGCCAGCCTCCATACAAAGTTTCTAATTTTCGAAACATTTTTCCTGTCCGCCGCAGACACCTCTCGTACGGCCTTTTCGAATGCTGCTAGCGCGTCTTCCGGCGATGAAAACTGTATCCCTTTTAGCTGTTTTTTTATTTTAGGAAATAAAAAAGAAGTCACACGGTGGCAGATCAGGACTGTAAGTAGGGTGTTTTAAGACTCTGACCGGTGTAGTGTCCAGGAAGTTCCGCGGAGCCCGGTGTTCGGTCGCTTGTTGCTCATTGCAGACAAAACTTATTCTTCTTCTTTAGACATTTTGTGGTATACTATTCGCCGTTGATGCTGCTTTGGTCTCGTAATGAAATTGAAACCAGATACCTCGTTAAAGTGAAGAAACTAAAACAAACATTTTTCCTGCGCTTCTTGATCGCTTCAATTTCTTAGGCGTTAGTTCGTTGTGAAACAGCCAAACTGTCGACTGACGCTTTGTTTCTAGATCACATTGATAAATCCAGGATTCGTCACCTGTCACAATGTTGTAAACGCGCTGAGACAAGCCTTCTTCAAATTTTTGAACTATATCACAGCTCTACTCCACACTGGCCTGCTTTTGAGCTTCGGTGAGGTTGTGCGGCACCCAGCGCGAAACTATCCTCCTCACGCGAAGATGCTCATGTAGAATCTTGTGAACGCTTCCCGAACCAATCTGCAGTGTAGACTAAATCTCTTCGTATGTAATTCGCCTGTTTTCTTAATTTTTTTTTTACCGCTAGCACACCTTCCCCTGTGAAAGCCGTCGTAAGACGACCACTCCTTTGTTCATCCCCCAAAGTAGGTACGGCGACCACGCTAAGACTCGCTATGCCAACGGTAGATGGTTGCTTTGCTTCGGTAGAAGTTCCTTCATTCATAAAAGCCAATTGAAGTCGATCCAATTACCCATCAAGTTTTAGGCCAGATTTAAAATCGAAGAAAATGATCGCTCGAAAATGTTCTACGCAGGTCCATTTTTAAATGAGACACGATAATTTAATTTGGCTCTCGAAAAAATGTCGAACGAAATTTGAAATTCGAACAATGATATAAATATAATCTATAATTTTACTTTTAAATCATCAAATTTTTCAAAATAATTACAAGTGACCTGTACCTTATACATAAAAACGGTTTTTCGCAAAACTTTCTGTGTGGCCTGGTATGTGAAACAGCAGTGAGCAGTATTTATCTTATGTGTTGTATCTCTCCTGTGGTGCCATATATATATCCGATTGCATTGTTAGCATTATTATATATCATATTCCGATAGCATATTTACAGCATTTTCTTTTTGTTCTTTTTTTAGCTGCAGTAAGTAGGTAGGTAGTAGGTATAACATCAGTAGCACTTCTAATATTTTTAAAACTTAGAAATTAATATTTTTTGAGAAATAAACCAGAGATTGAAATGAAAAAATAATTTTGTTATATTATGTTACATAAAATTAGCTACAAGTACTCATTTAATGACCTTAATAATTTTAAATATATTTTTATACACTCCTGTAACTTTTCTTAGAAAGCTCTTGTTGTTGTGAGTTTTGTTGACTTGTTCTTTTTCATAGGTTCAGACATTGCTTCATGATCTTGGCTCAAATGTAAATGTAGTATTATGTGAATGCTGTCAGCGGCTTAGCAAGATTGAGCATGTTAAGTTGTTATTGAGATTGAAAGTTTTATTTACAACCCGTTAAATATTGGTTGAGCTGCTTGAAAAAAAAAACATGTAATAAAAATCTCTCATATACTGGACCGTCCGTCACCAATCGTTTTATTGTCTGTTAAAGATCAATATTCGAAGTTAATATGTGTGTCTACAAAATTGACCAATGTTTTAATTGCAGGACTATTGAAAATGGCACAGATTTATTTATTTGTTAAGGCCTGGGTGAAGGTATTAAACGCAACTTAAGAATGTTTAAACCAGAGAACTTATGCGTAGATAATTAATTTTATAGTTGCAATTACAGAGCCCTTGTAGTACCTACTTTGTAGACTATTTCGTGGTAAAGCTTTGAAAATATAAGACGGACAACTTGCTTAATCAGATATCTTTTACTAAAACATTCTGAGAGAGGCCTAAATGTCATAATACGGAGCCGGTCGGCCGACGCGCCGGTCCGGTCGCCGACTGGTCTGCGTTTTATTACTGCGCTTGCACATCGGCCAATGAATATCTCAGTGTAGGCTATATCACCTATAGCAGCTATAGCAAGGTGGTGTGTATACATGTATAGATAGGTATACTCCACGTGGTGGAGCCTGTTTGCGTTGATCGGTGGAAGACAGGTTGTTGCGACTGACTGATATATTGCTCTGTTTTTATATGGATCGAGATGCGCTTGCGCATAAATGTCATGTCTTATGTATCGGTCTAAAGATGAATAGTTTTATTGAAGATGAGTAGTTTTGACAATGACGGATAAGATGCCTATTTTGTTATGGTTTTGTTTTGAAATTGTTTGTTTATTTATAACATTAGACACAGTACCTGCTGCATTATTCTAAATCATTGTGTCACCGGCCGTGGTCATAAGCGGAGACGGCTTGTGACCACGGCCGGTGCAACCTGGTCGAAACGTCAAGCAATTGTAAGGTAAATAATGCACGTTAATTCCCGTATAATAAATAGTTATAATCATGCAACGCGAAAGTATAAATGTTAGTATAATGATAACACTAACTTAGTTTGCAAAAAAAGTTTTTGTCTGACGTGTCCAAGTTTTTATGTTATGTAGGTAGGTACCTACTACCTATATATTATATGGCAATAATCAAAATTGAGGCGATTGTGGGCAAAATAATCCTGTTCATCATACCTTCAGAGGACAGGACCATTATAATTATCTAAAGCATTCACTGGTGTGGTTGACTAGTGGAATATTTTTTTATATGTAATTTGCCTTTTAGAATGATTTCCTAACTCATTGTATGATTTTTACAGATGTTAATTATGATCTAAGAGCGTTAGACAGTGCTTCGAGAAGCTTTGGTAAGTATCATGTTGATTTCAAACATTGCCTACATAACTTTTCTCACAAAATATCGAGAGTACAGAAGTTAGATTTACATTTACACTTAAACATCACTCGCGGACACAAAATCTGGAAACTTTCAAACATTCTTTATTTTACCCTTTTTCTTTTTCGAGCATATTATAGTGGTTTGTAATTCCGTACCCACGAGGTACGTATGAAGATACTTTCTGTACTCTCGGTATTTTGCAGGAAAAATCTGTAGACATAGTAACCGAGGTGGAAAGATGAAGATGACGACGTTACAATAGCAGTACGTTTTTTAAAAATTTGTATGATAGAATAAATCCACTCAAACCCAGAATTAGAAGAGGTTGAACACTATCAGCCCGAAACAATACTTTTGCTTGATTTTCAAAAGCCAACACTCGCACTGGGTACAAGTTCTGTGTCATGACTTTACAAATATATAAATAATGGAATTAAAATATACCCAGATTTGGAACCAATCTCTATGAATCACACAATTTTCCTGTTTGACAGTCGCAGCCGTATCGTACTTAATAAGTACTACTGCACCACCAAGACAGTGTAGTTTATTGGGAAAATTAAATGCGAACGTAATACCCGTAATCATAAATTAATTCCAGGTACTACAAAAAGTGTCCTATCCGGGTGCTTGTTCGAAGGCCGGTGGCACCCCAGCGGGTCGGAGGTGACCACCCGTGAGTCGTGCTTGCGGTGCTTGTGCACGCGCAGCGCGCTGTCGTGCCGGCGCCGCGCCTGTGCGCCGCTCCCCGACCCGCCGCCGAGGCGCTGCTACGTCAAACACCGCCCAGAAAGTTGCTGTCCAGAACTTATCTGTAAAGGTACTCAGACTTATATTAATAATGGTCTCCTAATTGATTTGGTCACGGTTGGGTCAGACTAGTGCGTGCGCAAACACAAGTGTACTCTATCCTTTCACTCTCATAGTCCGATGAGACTGAAATCCGTCATGACCGTCAAGGACCGCCATAACGATTTAACCGGATATGCCATGTCACCATGGTAGTAAGTGTAATTAACCAAAAACATTATTATGAAAATTAATGTCAAGACGACTAGGTAGGTACTTACATATTGCTACCACTCGGTAGTAAAGTTATCAGAACTTATGGAAAGCCAAGCATCTAACTCTAATCGCTCTAACTTCACAGTGTGTCTGTGACACACACACACTCGTCAATAAATATTGCTTAATATAGTATAATACTTAGATAAAATAACACAAGGAAAGAGCCTGGAGATCCGTTACACAGGTCTTGAGCCTAGTACAGACTCCAGCTCTCAAAGGTTCTGTTTGACATAGTTTTATTTTGAAATTTGTAACCTTATTTTTACTGCTACTCTCTAATAGATCCTCCAAATCCTAGTCTTAAGGTCTCAACAAACAGTCAAAATGCGACATAAAATTATATAGTAAACACTTACTTTTATTAATAATAATAATAATTTATAAGTAAAAAAATAAATAAAGAGAATAATAATAATAATATCTTGGGACAACTCACACAATGCCATCTAATCCTAAACTGAGCAGAGACTAGTAGTCTCTGCTCAGTTAGACTAGTAGTCTATGGCAACCAGTCAACCGATAAACATATTTAAATATTTCTAAATACATACATATTATACTTAAATATTACACCCAGATACAGAATAAACTTTCGTGCTCATTACACAAAGGTTTATATTAATCACGACGGTTTATGAATAGATATTACCTGTAAATATATTATAAGAATATTCATTCAGTAAAAATGAAAGTAACTATATAATAATTATTGAGTTGTTTTGGGGACACTATTTTTTAATATCGGTGCCCTTGAGAATAACTATGTTTTCCGTAAAAATCCAGAATTATTTAATGCAGCTGCTGCATAATCGCCGATTTTTGGTCGTCCTTTCTATACAAACTGTCATCCCCCTATTTTAAGGGATAGGGAGGAAATTTACAGATATCTTAATTTCTATGTTGTGTGCTAATCTTAGTGGTCACACCAAATTTCAGCATTATTTTCTTTCTTTAGGAAGTACTATAACAGTTTCAGTGATCATCAATCAGTGAGTGACAAAATCAGATATTTTGGATATTCATATTTTATATAGTATTATAGCGCTTTCATTGTCGTGGCGGGGGCATATCCCCTGCACTCTGATCCGACTGTCCACTTTCGATATTTTACCAGACCCTTCTGTTACACGTTGTATGTTTAATAATCCTCATTATTGAAATCCGAATGTAACTGATATGAGTATTTAAAAAAAATGTGTACCTTCCTATTATTTAATATCTTTTAGACTTATCTTTGCAATTTTATTCAATAATCAAACACAAATGTTATTATAAGCTCTTTTTAAAATTGAATAACTCTACGCTTTTCAGATGCGATCATCCAAATGGAGCAAGATGACCCTAAAATCGAAGACGACTCAGATATCCACTTAACTCACACCAAGGGACTAAGTATGTTACATTCCTTGACATATCTCCGCTCTTGTCTCTTGCTTGTAAGCTTCGGCTGGGTCCTTATTCACTATGTCCAATATTTAAGCACATATAGTTTTTGCATCACTCCTTTAACATGGTGTATAGTATATTAGTCGCAGCACCTTACCCCCATATCAATATTCAAACATTGTAAAATTGGCAATTTGAAAAGAATGGCCGCGAATTTTTATTGCCTGGTTCTTTTCTCTGGCTTTACCTATAGTTTGCGAACTTGGCATTACATGTACATGTAGAATCCCGACGTATCACAAGAGTTGTTTTGCATAAACAACTCTTGTGATACATGTAATGCCAAGTTCGCAAACAATAAGTAAGTAAAGTAAGTGAATAAAGATTTTTTGAATTGAATTGAATTATGTTTTTCATATATTTCGCGGCAAGCCCGCGCGAATTGGCGCATGCCCGGTTCGCTCAAAGATATCCGCGCGCGATGTATTTCTAAGCGCAGACACCATTATGTTGAAATTTTGACAATTGAAAGCACGGGCTTGACGCGAAAATGAAATAAAGATAGTGAATAAGGCCCCTGGTCGTAAATTGTGTTACGTAATTCGACACGGTAATAAACGCATTTAAACTAGGTAAGTATTTATGCCCGCTTGTGACCACGGCCGGTGCAACCTGGTCGAAACCTCAAGCAATTTTAAGGTAAACAATGCGCGTTAATACCCGTAAAAAATAGTTAAAATCATGCAACGCGAAAGTTTAAATGTAAGTATTTATCTAATGCTTGTCTTTGGGGAAGCGAAGTCTCTGTGTGTTAGGCAAACGTTTCCTCATCTACCCTCACAATTTCTTCTAGGAATTAATATCGAAGTTGAAAAGCTATAAACATAAATTGTATTGCTTCCAGCGTGCGTGGAAGGAGGTACTCTGTACGCATCTGGTTCAGCGATGTCCTCGAACATGGCGTGTGAGCAGTGCTTCTGCCTACAGGGAGCCAGGAAGTGCGTCAGGCCGACCTGTCTACCACCGCCAGCACATTGCGTGTCCAGACCTACTGCTGGGGCATGTTGTCCTCAGAGATACTACTGTGAATACAACACTGAAGCAGTTCAAGGGAATGCTTTTGGTAAGGCACTTTTACTTCAGTTTCACAGAAATAAGAAAAGTCAAGTTTAGTTCATCATCTGTATTTTCTGTTGTTGTTATTAAGTCCTAAAGCCAGTGGTTCTTTTGTTTAAAGATTGTGAAGTAAACGGTAAACGGGTGCAAGAAGGTGAGCGCGTGGTCTCTTCTGAAAACTGTACGGCATGCTTCTGTCTGAAGGGCGCAGTGCGATGTCAAGCGTTGTCCTGCGCTCCGCCACTACATGGATGTATGCCGATACTAAGGCCTGGAGACTGCTGCGCTCATCAATATAGATGTGAACATAACATTGTTCAAAATGGTAAAGTTAATCAATACGTTGGTAATATGTTTGTTGGTAATAATATTATGCTTGAAACGCATGGCATATGATCTTGTCAAAAATTGCAAAGAATTTTGGTCATGTGTTAGCCAAACTCACATGGAGAGAGTTTCGAACCTTAAATAAATTTATTATCATTTAACCACCCGGTCAATTGAACGTGCTTTTTGGATTTATTGATTTATCGTGCCACCGACGTTTTTACGCTTTATTTATAATCTTTATAATTTTTCAGAAGCCGAGTTTCCTTATCACCTCCGATTTACTTACAACTCTTTACTTTCGTCTGCGAGAAACGACGATCGAGCCTTGAAAAAGTGGCCTGAGACAAGTACCAAGAAAATTGTATTTCGTTCATCGGATAATACAACAATCACATCAACTACAAAAGTAAAACGAAAAGCGGATGAGACTCCACCAGTTGCAAGGGAGAATACTCACAATGTTACGGAATCATTAAATATTAGTACTACTCAGAAAGCAGTAACTGCAGCTAAACTAGTTGCAGAGACCACAGAAATAGCTGCTGAGGGGACCACTGAACAACCTGAAGGGACTGTTAAAATAGTTATTAATGGTACAATCAATTGTACTGCGGAATTGTCGTCTACTTCTCTACCTCTAAGCATCACGCACAATGATACAGATAAAAATCAAGTAGAGATAATGCCACGGATACCAATAGTAAACGGAATAGAGGCTCAAACGTATTCACCAAATGATATCATTACAGATCGTTCAGTAAACGGTGATTTTGATGAAAACGATACGTTTACAATTAACGTTACAAGTTCTTTGAATGCTAACATGAATTCCACCACGCGGCCTGTAATAGCTCCTGCATCAAAAAAACCTGCACCGGTGGATTTGACGGATACTTTGAATAGTTCTAAAAAGACAAACGGGGATTATGATTATGATTATACTGAACCCACTTTACCACCATCGTTGCCTAACTTAAAGTAAGTTTACAAAGCGATATACAAAAATTGTTTATTTTATAAATTTTAATAATATAACATTCTTTCGTGATTTTTACACATACTAGAATATTATCGGAACTTAATCGCGTGAAATATTTAAAAGCACGAACCGAGACCAGAATCGGTGCAATTTGATCGAATCGTCGCGTCAGGTAAATAAAAGGTATTTCACGCGATTAAGTCCGTTTAATATTCTATTTGTATACCGTATTAGAACCGTACCGTATGTAACTTTATAATTAAATTTAAGTTTTCAGGAGTAAATTAATATAGTGTTATTCCAAAGTAAAATAAAAAGATACAAAGGTAAATATGTTATTAAACTAACTAGTCACAATAATTAACATTCCGTTTTTCTTACAAAAACAATGGAACAACTATCACGCGATTGTTTAGAACAGGAACAATGATAATATCATATATAGTATGTAACATTCATTGTTATTTCAGAATTATACCGTTTGTAGCAGCCGACGCAGTCGTGGACGATGATTCATCTAAAGAACCTCAAACATATCCAATTCTCGAACGTGAAGACAAATTCCCTGTCTACTACCCAGCGGATACCAAAGAGACATCATTTACTAGACGCGATGAGAATTACCATCCAACACAATATCCGGTCTTTATATCAGAGAAGGAATCAGATTATACACGTGATGTAGATCTAACAAGTCATAGATATCCTGTCATGAATGACCCACTAAATGTACACGAATATACGGTATCTACCTCGTTGGGGAGCCACATGAACGATGCCAAAGTGGTCACTAAGGCTCCTGCTTCAAGTTCGACGTTTGAGCTGGAGACACCTGCTGTGAATTTGTTCTCACCACCCATTGAGACTGAAGGTAAAACAAAACTTAATTATTTTGAATACTTATGTGTATATTTATTATGTCTACCCATTAACGGCGAGTGACAGTAAATTCATCTCGTCTATTCGTATTAAATTATATATCATATACAAAAATGCAAACCAAACACTAATTTGTTGCACTTTACTGATAACGTTCAATAATTAAATTGAACGCTATCAGTTTGAGCGGTATTCAAAAATACACCTAATTGGTAAACACTGTCAGTTCATGCTTTATTATCAAAAATATGGCTGTTAATAATGCTCGTAACATTTACTAAAAAACTTTCATTTAAATTCAAGGTGGTTTCATACCTAAGGGCCCTGGGATCATCGATGAGTACTACGCAGTTTACCCAAGCACTCCCTCAGGACCAGCAGTACCCCATCTCACAACTTCCATGCAACTGGACACTGCTAAAGGTATGGCAATAATTGTTCCTTTATTTCCTTTCAAAATGAAGTGGCCCCGGTAATACCAATAATAATATAGCTTTTCCTTTTTAAATCCTTCAAGTAAATAGTTAGTGTCCATTTTTCTGTAGTCATCAATTTGCAAAGTAAGTTAACAGAAGTAGACTGCTCCAAGGCATATAACAGGGACAAAGCTCTTTATTTTTCACTTGACCACTCCCGCACGAGACTAAAATCTCTCATCGCGGGTTACTACAGCCTACTTTACAAAGATTCGATTCGGGATTCGAGATTCGAAACCATTTTAAAATGAATTTTACAAAGCTCTGACCCATGGGTCGAACACAATCCCACTGCTCCACTGATTAATTCAGTTCAACTACTTTATAATACATGTATATTACAGGCGATTGTGTATCCGAAGACGGTCAGACTATCCCAGAAGGCTCCAAGTTTACTATAGAGTGCAGCGAGTGCGTCTGTGCGTGGAGCCACTTGAGTTGTACACCGATCCTCTGTAAGGCGCCGTTAGGATGCCACTTCACAAAACCTAAAGCTAATTCCATCAACCAGTGCTGTGGGGATATCGTGTGCAAGACAGGTAATTTGTTTGATTTGTGGCAATGAGTTTTAAGAACATTCGTTGAAATTTGAAATAAAACAAGTATAAAACATCAATTGCAACGTAACGTTAGACAACATACTAAGAACCTTACCACACGGAGAGGTATGGCAAAGGTGCGGCAGAAGGAAGGGCACATTTTATTCCGACTGTACGTCCAACAATCCACTGCGGTGCCGCGACTGCGCCGCACTATGCTGTAGCGCCGTACCGCCAGTGTGGAGACGGAGTGGCGCCGTACCGCACCGAGTGCTTAGGCTCTAAACATGCTAGTTGACAGCAGTAAAAATGCACTATAGAGAAAATTAGAAAAATCATAAATAATACTTTTGATTTGATTTAACTTTATTTTCTCAATGTTTTACCTGTTTTTGAATATTTAAAATTACAGATAATAAAACTACATCTACGACTGTCCAACCTGTAACTGAAAAAGCAGATACTGTAAAAACTAATGAAGAAATTCCAGATAAGAATGATACAACAATTGATTCTGTCCAGCCTTCTCAGCTACATAATACGCCCATAGAAGCTCCCTTCCAACTTCTCAACACAACAGGCAAAAAGCCAACTGAAGACAATCCACTGGAAAAACCAAAAATAACATATCCTACAAAGACTACATTGTTGACTGACGTTCCCACCTCTACTCAAAAACCTTACACAGGATCGGCGCCCAACACTACAAAAACCACTCCAACTACTTCAAGCAAACCTGTAACAAAACTTACAACTACAGCTGCTCCTACAGACAGTAAAGAAGTAAATGACACTTCTTCAGAATATGAAGACGATGACGATGATGGATTTTCTTTCGGCAGCGTGCTTAAACTTCTATTAAGTGATAACTATGACTCCACTACAACTTCTCCACACAAGAAGACCACCACTACGAAGGCTCCTACGAGACCGCCCGTGCCACCCACCTTGACGACAACCAGAAGACCACCGTCTACGGTAAACCCATTCATTCCCCTCCCAGCCCTACCGTTTATCCCTCCAAAAATTTCACCATCAACTGTCAACAGAATAGATCATTTAGTTTTAGGAGAAGCCACAGCAATTAAAAGAACAACTCCGAGACCAATCACGAACAAAACTACGAAAAGACCCACAGAAAAACCAACGGAAAAACCCAATGTAGACATGACGTTCACCCCAGGGCTGAGGCCTCCCAGTCTTGATGTATTACCGAGTTCTGATCCACCTGGTCTTGGTGGAGGGTTGTTGAAGTTGGCAGGGTGTAACATTTATGGTAGGATATACAGGGTCGGTAGGATCATCGCGGAGCTGTCCACGCCATGTCAAGAATGCTGGTGTATTGAAATAGGAGTACAATGCAACAAACTTGAATGCTGAAAGTAGTGCAAAGGTTGTATTATTATTATTGTGTATCATTTATTGTACAGCTGTGTGATTGTGTGTTTGACTCTTGGAGAATATTCGCTCACTACTGGGCATTTGTTGATGAAAAAATATGATGTTTTTTGTTTAATTGTATCAAGTCCAAATTATAGAGTTGGATGTAAAGTACAACAGTGATACCTGCTCTCAAATCCATATACCAAAAGTAAAAGTAGACGACAAATTTCGGTATTCAAAACATTAAATTTAATCAAAATTAAATCTATTTTAATACAGTACAATACAGCAAGTGGTTAGACAGCGTTTTCATTAGGACACTAAACTAATTTGTTGAAAAGGATCATTTGCGGTTTCATTTTAGCGGTTGACTGTAACTAAATTTCCTGTTCTAAGCCATAGCAGAGTATTTAAGGAGAACTAATACAGAAAAATACTATTTATTTAAATGAGTAATGTCCTGTAGTAACTGTTAATATTCTCTGGAAGGCTTTAGTTAAAATATTTATTTATACACAACGGCCGCTATTGATCTCATACGACATAGACTACCATAGACTCGGGTTTTTTTTACACAACTCATGACAGTGGTCGTGAATACAAGTGCATTTAATTAACCTTACATGTACCTTTGTACTAGCCTCAATGTATGTTAAATTACTTTAGATTTATATTATAGTTAAATATAAATTAGTATTATATTAATAAATAAATCTTTATAAACATGTCGTTTTTGTTTTCTAATATTACTCGTGAGAACTCTTTCTATCTGTCTTTTTCTAAAATTCAGTACATTATTATTACTTACTGGCCATCGCTAAACATGGACCTTCACGGAAAGCTATGAAGTCGTGTTTAAATACCAATAAATATTGATAAAAAATATGTCTCATCTGGTTATCAGATTGGTGAAGATCGATGTCCCACGCCTATTACTATTAGTGTTTAGTGACCGTACAGGGCCTGTCCCAAGGAAACTGTCCCTCTCCTCCGCCCTGCTTTGATCACTGTGAAAGTTACTCTAAAACTAGGATTGCTTGGTACCTATTGTTATGTTCGACTTCAAGTAGGCGTTCATATTAGTATGGATCTTGGTTCAAACTGGCCTGTTGGTCTAGTGCACTAACCATTATACCCACAGGCCAGTTTGAACCAAGATCCCCCTGACTGCTAAACCAAAAGTCGTGGGTTGGTTTATTCTATGCCTGGGAGTAATTTATCTTTAATGTGTATGTGTAGAAATAAGTATGTTAATCAGTTGTCTGATTGCTATAGTACAGTGAGTAATCCCAAGATATAATTATAATAATAATAATATCTGGGGCACCTCACACAACGCCATCTGATCCCAAACTAAGCAGAGCTTGTACAATGGACACCAGACAACTGATAAACATACTTATATATTTCTAAATACATACATATTTATAGATAAAAAACACCCAGACACAGAATAAACCATCGTGCTCATCACACAAAATTTTATCCTGGGTGGGGATCGTAACCACGACCTCCGGCTTAGCAGTCAGGGTCACTAACCACTAGACCAACAGGCCAGTCTATATATGATGTTAAACTGTGACAGTATCTTTGTGTGTGTTTAACTGTGGCATTGTAGCGCCTAAACGAACAAAAAAGCTGATATAATTGAAATGTGGAAAGAAAGAAGAGAGGAAAGATAGAAAACTTGTTTAGGTCCTTTGGTGATAACTTTTTAGGTCACATGTCTGAGGGTTTATCATTTAAACTAAACGTATAAACGTATCAGTAATAAATTCCCTATTAACCATAAGAGTATATGTATCACTAGCTGTCCCGCACAACTTCGTATGCGTAAATTTTTCCCCGTTTTTGCAACATTTCTCGTCGCTGCTCCGCTCCTATTGACCTCTTTTTTTGCATCAGTCTTCTAATATGATGTATAATATAATGGTGGCAGCACCTTACCTGCATATACAGTTTATAAACAGAGAAACATTGTAAACATTGGCAATTTGAAAAGAGTGGCCACGAGTTTTTATTACCTGTTCTTTTCTCGGGCTTTACCTATTGTTTGCGAACAGGCATTACCAGTAAATGTAGAATCGACTTTTCACAAGTGTAGTATTTTGCTTCCTAAGTGAATAAATCATTTTTATTATTATTATTATTAGTCGTAGCGCGATATAGCCTATATCCTTCCTCGATAAATGGGCTATCCAACAAAAAATATTTTTTCAAATCGGACCAGTAGTTCCTGAGATTAGCGCGTTTAAACAAACTCTTTCGCTTTATAATATTAGTATAGATATGTATTGTCGCAGGGTTACCTACTTGTGTTAATAATTCTAGTAAAAAAATAAACAAATACATAAGATAAAAAATGCATTTTAATATAAATCACATGAAGCATTATAAATACATAAGACACATGGCCGTGAAAGTTTTTAGTAATTTACATATACGTAGCTACTTACTTCTAATGCCGCTATATCGATTTAGATACATTTACTTCTCTATCTCTCTATCTCTCTTTACTCGTAAACAGCACCAATTTCATGTGACGTGTCGTGATGACCTTTTAATAATCTTTAAAATCTACTTTTGATATGTAAGAAAAGTGTTATCCTCGAAACGACATGTAGTAGGTGGTACTAGGAAAATTGACCCTTAGGGTCAGTTCACATCGAAACGTGACGCCACGCTAGATGCGGGGGGTGCGTTATATGGAACTTATTTACTACACATAGAGGTACACAGATCATTAAGTACGCGAAATCCAGCATTTGTCAGCAGGTCTAGGCTGCGTCTCTCTATATCTCATCGCAATACAACTTTAGATCCTACGTTCAGACGACTAGAGCTCAACGCTCATTTACAACTTATTCCAAATTGTTCGCGCGTTGATGAACACACTTTTTTGTAAAACATCGTTTTTGTAATTTTAGATCTAAAATTTAGCTGCAATTGCTGCCATTCTGATTCACACAATATTTTCCTTGTTAGAGTAACATACTACTGAAAAATAATGGCACATTTACAGGTACCTACGTAACATTCAGATCGTTGTTGTGAATATATTCAGAAATGCATCAAATGCATCATTTTAAAGCATCAAGTTTAGAAGTTAAAATAAAGGCTTAGCTTTCTTTTGACTATAGAAGGACGTGGGTATTATATGTGATTAAGGATAATTAGTGTCATGTAACTGTAGTATTGCCTTTGTATCAGAGGATATAAATCTACGGGTAGATTCGTTTTAACCAGAAGTTCCTAACCAGAGGAGCGTCGAAAGATCAAATAAAATCATATTTCTGTAACATAGGTTACAAAAGTACTAATATATTACAATTACACATTGTAGATTCACTATGTTGTGCCAAGTATCAGGCGTACAAATTAATATAGGTATTATGCATTTCCGAAAAATTAAGTTACGAATGTTTGTGAAAATTATACAAATTAATTAACTAAATTAATTTACTCGATTTCTATTTTAAATCACGATCTTTTGCGCGTCATCAGTCGTATCGTTCGACGGAAATTCAACATTGACGCTAGAGGCAAAATAAAGGTAGGTTAGAACCTATTTAGAACAAGCAAATAAATATTTGTGCCTAAACTTAAATTAGCTCTCGCAATTTCTTATGAAGTGGAAGCGAACAGGATATTATAATATTACTAGCTGTCCCGCGCAACTTGGTATGCGTAAATTTTCCCCGTTTTTGCAACATTTCACGTCGCTACTCCGCTTCTATTAGTCGTAGCGCGAGGTTATATAGCCTATAGCCTTCCTCGATAAATGGGCTATCCAACAAAATAAGAATTTTTCAAATCGGACCAGTAGGTCATGAGATTAGCGCGTTTAAACAAACAAACAAACAAAGCAAACAAACAAACTCTTCCGCTTTATAATATTAGTATAGATTATTAGTTATTAATTCAAGGTCGCTCGGCAAAGTCTGGTTTAAAACAATGTTTACGTTATTGGAAAAATGTCATCGTGGATGTGTAGACCTACGACAGATTAATAAAAAAAAAACAAAACATTTTTATAAATTAAGTCATGTATTACAAAATTGAGTCAAGTTTGACTAGAATATAATAATCTCTTTGGTTACATAAACATTCTTTGTTCTAGCGGTTACTAAGGTACATCATTTGATTATTTTTATGAAGCTATAACAAATATTTTATGTTTTTATTATGATTATTAAGTCAAGCTACGGACAGGGTTATCAGTCAATTTATCATCTTAATTATGTACCTACATATAATAAGACCTCAATCATTTTCGAAGCTAATGGAAACATGCATTACTGCTGTTGTATTTCAACAATAAGCAGTTACAGAATTTATTTTATAATCGTAATCTCAGTAACACTTATTGAATGCTTATTTTAATAAGATCAACTTACTTCAATAGCTCTAAATAAAGCAATGAGAACACAAATATTGTTATGAGATTTCTCATATTTTTTAAATGGACTAAGTTCTGCATCACAAAATACCGAGCGGACAGAACACTTCACTTCATTTATATACAAGACAGGTAACTTGCATGTAAATGCTTAAACATTGCACATTTAAATATTTTTCAAGGACACGAAATCTCGGCACGCCTTCTGAACAATGTGGTCCGAAGTCTGATCGATTCTGAGAAACGCACATTCTCCAGCAAGGTAGTTCTGTACTCTAGGTAGGTATGGTGCCTATATTTCATTATGGTTAATCTGTCTGGTATATGTCATACCTACTACTAAACATAGGTCATTATTACAACAATTAAGTACTTAGTAACATCGCCTGACTAAATGCGGGATGTTTCCCTTTCAAATTAGTACATTTCCTTAACAGAATAACTAAACGATACTTGATCTATTATATTACAAAGCTTAAAAATTATCACTAGCCAAAATATCAGCGTTTTGATACAAAACAATAAAAGATTTCATTGAAATCAATAACATTTGTAAGTTACTCCGCCGCGAATGTAATGTGAATCTAGATTTTGATTACAGTTCATTAACGCAATTAATCAACTTCTTAAAACAATCAGGTGACTAATCCTAGTATTGTTTTCAAGAAAATTGATTTGAGAACAAAGTTGACAATATGCTTCATTAATATAAGGATAACAGTAAACGTTCTTAATTAATGACCGGTTAAAACAAACAATTCAAATGGAATCTTAGGCGCACTACTTAACCTATTTAGTACCTAACTTTGATAAGTTGTTTAGTTTGAAATAGGTTCAACTTCAAACAACGCTAAAGTGTGTAAACTTTGGGCGGAGTCACAATTTAGAATTTAAACTTACCTACATTTAAATTTAATCTTAAGTTGAATGCAACATTATATAACACTTACTTACGACTAGATCTCGATCATTCAAAGATTGATAAATAATAAATTATCACTTTTGTCATCTTTGTACTAAAATACAAAGTGTAAACTCCATCAAAAGCTATTCGAGAATAGCGGACGGATGAGCAGATTGCACTTGAAGGGCCACAGTGGGCCGGTGGTTCTACGGCCGGTTCGCGTCAGTGTAGTGGTATCCGGCGAAGGCAATACCTGCCATTAGAAGCATGCCTGAGACCAGGCGGCAGGCCACCACGTAAGGCTTGTTACGGTTTTCACCTGAAAAAATAGGTGATATTTTATTGCACAGCTACTTTATATATTTTTTTAAGTCGGTTTGAATTTTATAGATAGCCATAGATTAACTTTAAGAAGCTTTTAAACTTTGTATAAATAAATTGCTCTTACCAGTGAAGACTATGAAAGCTAGTGGAATGCCAACAGCGGCCCCCAGTATGTGAGAAGACCAAGCGACGTGGTCTTCGCTCGTGGAAGTGTAGGCGGCAGCGGGACCCTCGTCGCTGGCCGGCACTCGCAGTAGCGTCCAGCACATCTCTGAAGTGCTCAGCACTATCACGCTTAGAGGACGGAACCACCAGAGGGGGATGTGACCAAATCTGTAAAAAAACCGTTTCATTAGCATACTTTAAAAACTTGCATCCAAAAAATGGATCCCTCCTTGATTAAAACCTAACTTTTGGGAAAGTTCCCGCTGAATAAGCGCTGTGGAACCTATGGCAATATCTGGTCTTTCTATGTTGCATGAAAGATAGATAAAACGCATCAGTAAGTAAATGTTGAAGGTAAATGTATGACTTACCTCAAGCAAACATTAGCGATATGCGCAGTGAGCAGCGCGTAGACCGCAGCTGAGGCGCCAACGACATGCACTTTCGGCTGCAGAGCGCCCGCTCCTAGCGCACCCGCCGCTAACCCGCCGGCCCACACGATCATCACCCGCCACCATCGCTGCTCACGCTCTAGAGGCCAACATACCTAAAAACAAACAAATTAATTTATACTTAGAACATTACAAACAGGAAAAAATATTGCGTTTTCAATTTAGAATCAAGGAAAGACCAAAATTTAAAAGAAAATAAAAATAATACTTACAGCCCAACCCACGAGCGCATTGAGACTGAGATGTGAAACAGTGGCATGTAAAAGGCCATAAGTGAGCAGCCTCCAAGGTGACTGCCACCAATCTTCTGGTGACCACTCTAGTTTCAACCGGATACTTTGCGGGACCCATACGTGGATACATATCTATAAAAAATGTATAAATTAGTATGTACGTAGACGTCTGATAATAAATGAACTCAGGTCACATAATGTCAACAAACTCGAAACGTAAACTAAATTAAAAATAGCAAAGCAATAGGCTGTAACTGACAGAATTTATATGAAAACGATCGAATACGATAAGACGTTGATATTTAAATTTATATAAAATTTAATAAACAAAAACTTACCATTACAACTATTGTAGAGGCAATAAAGTACGGCGGTTTCAATAACGCTAGTAGCTTCTCTTTTCTCTTTTCGAACTTCGATATCTGCTTCTTCTTCTGAACGGTGACTTGCGGACACTTTATATATTTTCCGGAAGGGTGTACTCCTAAAGTTAAGCCAGCCTGTAAGCGGGACTTTTGTTTCAGAGAGGTCTCACTAGGCAACAGTCTTCTGCTCTCTCCTGGGCTGTTATTATTGTCAACCGGTCGTTCTTCCTCGTTCTCTGTCCACGCGGTGGCTGGTGCCCTTCCATCGGGCAAGATCCTCCTACCGTGATGTACAGGCACGTCTTCTACGTTCAATCTCACTGTCTCACAATCCTCGGCGTCTGGAGCCATCGTGACTAGTTCTCATCATCTTCGTTCATATAAACATGGTCAGTCCCGCTCTGCGTTGTTACTCCTTCCCTGTTTGAATCAAATATAATAGATTAATGCTTCGTTCGTGATTTTATACTGAATTCAGGAGGAAAATCTGCTACTAATTAGGAATTCCAGGACAATAGGAAATAAATTGATTAATTAAATTGATGTTATAGTTTAAAAAAATGTTTGTATGTAATATAATTTTAATTGGTCGGGAGCTTTGTACTTTGATGAGGATAAGGCGGAAATATTCGGTACCAACATTTTTATTAAAATTGTAAGAGATGAGACAATGATATCTACATATTATTAAATGTCTATGACGATGCACAAGTGGTGCGGCAAAAATAAACTTCACTATAATTTTCATCATTTTCGAAGGTATTTTATAGAAGTTAGAATAACTTTAAATTATGTAATTCATAACAGCTGTAAGTGTAATATTCTGTAATTTATTTTGATACTCTCATATTTTATTGTACTTTTATATTAGGTGTACCTGTGCATGTTACATTTGTTGCACTGCAAAAATAAACCAAATATTAAAATTTAAATTGCTCACCATAAATTTTAAATCTCTTCGACTAGTAACATTTTGGATACGAAGAATAATTTTTCAAAAAGTAACAACTTTGCAACCGCTTCACACAAATGTAGGTACAGGAGCGAACCTAATTAATTGGCAAAAAAAAATACGACTATTACTCGATGAAGCTCAAATCTGACTGATGATGATATTATCTTGAGTATTATATAAAGTCATTACTATGTTCTTTCTAAAACATTGCGATAAGGTGTTTGATTGATTAAAAAATTAGTTCTATGAGTTCGCGTCTTTATCAATACTGAATTAAATACACAAGTGATCATGGTTAAATTAATAGGAGTCGGCTACGAACTCAATTGTTGAAAAGTAGTCGGTATTAGCCCGCGACTCTGATTACGCGTCATTCTATTCGAGCTAGTTTCCTTAAATTCTTTCTCACCCGCTGCCTAGGTACATGTCAATATAAGCGTCTGTGCCACAATTCAGCTTTTTAAATACATGTGGCTGGACTGGGCGTTGATGAGAGAATGAATAAAACTGGACTTTCATTTTAATTGATTTATTAATACTGAGCTAATATATTATACCTGTCTAGAGACACATATCACACTGCATATTTATTTAAATGGCAAGCAGACCGTTTCAAAATTAGTCACATTTTGTTCCTAACTATTTTAACCTTATTTAAAATTCTAAAGAAGTTTATCAAGTGTAGAAACCCTAATGGCCCGTTGCTCCTTATGGTCCAATTTAGGTGTTCGGGAGTCTAAAATATTATTAATATACTTATAGGTTTATTTCCACCAAAAGTCTATTACGTCGTGTTATTGTTTTTCAGTAATTTATTAAAAACAAGATAAGGGCGTCAGGCCGTATATGCCCGAATGAATCACAGTGCGAACACGGGCACCGGCTGATACTTCTCAGGACTCGCGATAATAAATTCCCGTGTGTAGGTGTGTAGTAGGGAATCCCTCACAATAAAAGATAATATATTAATAGCAATAATACTAATTGCTTTTATATTTTCCTTAAACGATTATAAATAAATTAATAGTACAGATTTTTTATGGTTTAATAGTTCGTTATCAAAGCGGAAAATACAATTACGATGCGCGTGCGGCTGCCTGTCTATTTTTATGCGCTGAGATTGATGTTATGTCAGTGTTACATAAATTATCATAACATAACAATAATTTCATGGTGTGTGTAATATATCACTTTTATAATATATAGTTAGGGAAAATGTTAGTTTTGTTGTTTGAATTCATAACAGTAGGAAATTGAATTTCGTCATACACACCCCTACGAAGTAGGGGTGTGTATGACGAAATTCAATACATCTAGTGATAGCTCATGCAGACCAAATATGTTGTTATCAATAAATACATCCTTTTAGACATTGCTTAATACGTTTTCATGCCCATTTCACTTATCCGACTAATATTGTAGGCATGTTCCTTTAGGATGTGTTTGTTTGTTGAATTACTTTTTTCGGATTCCGTAGCCAAAGGGTGCCCACAAGCTAAAGAACACCGAGAGTGCAAAAGTAAACCTGTATACGGGTAGTAAAAGAAACTAAAGTTATGTGTTTAGTTTACTTCAGTTATGTATTTTTTGAAGTAAAACATAATAATTAAAATAAGCCTTATAAAAATAACAATAAAATAATTACGCTCCTGTGATAGACGACCAATCTTAAACTTATAAGATACTAGCGCACGCCTCGCGGTTTCACCCGCGTAATTACCGTTCCCGTGGGAATACAGGGATAAAAAATAGCCTATATCACCTGGGGTTAGTGTAGCTTCACAATAATGAAGAATTTTTCAAATCCGTCCAGTAGTTTCGGAGCCTATTCAATACAATCAAACAAACAATCAAATCTTATCTCTTTATGATATTAGTATAAGTACATTAGGGTATAAACCACATTAATGCTTAAATACTAAATTATCTCAATAGCGAAAAAAAAAATGAACACTTAAAAAGTTAACTGAAAATAGTAAAATAATACTTTATATAGGTACCTACCCGGAGTTACCCTTTGTTTTTAATTTTTTAGGTTTTATGTGACTAACAAATATTTATTATACCTATGTACTATTTGACCAAGGTTGCACTTTTCCCTAAGTTGGAATAAATATAGTCATAAACTAGTTTCGGCGAAATGATTGGACAAACATACAAACGTTCTGTTTAATTCGTAAATCAGTTTAGAAGCCCTACTCGATCTTTATATGTGAAAATCACTCAAATCCAATAACGTTATGTAACCACGTATCGAATACAAAACATTTTTTTTTTTCTAATCTGTTATAAAGGTCCGGGAGCCCGACTTGCAACGTGATCGTAGTTTTTACCTGTCTTCCTAACACCTGCTTACCTGGTATAATAAATCACTGCACGGCAGCACGGCAGCATGCCATAGCAATACACAAAATACTTCTATTTATACATTTACATATAAGTTTTAGTACACTCACTTTGCAGCACATTGCAAATAAATTATGTTTAAAAAAAATTGTACCAATACACGAGTCGTATGTTTAACATCTGTTTTAATTCTAAATCAAAGCATTTGTTATTTTCGTTCATATTATTTTGTAGGTACAATTATCAGAAGATAACACTGTTACAAATAGGGAACCCCATCAAATGTTGCGGTCAATGCCGCTGTCAGATGATTGACGTATGTATGTGACATGACGTCAACGAGTATTATTTGTGTCGTTTATAACAGGAATACCACGAACTTGACCCAAAAAGGATTTACGCACGGTAATGGGAAAATCTTATTATTTAAATAATATTATGTAGCACCAGACACCAACTACCGTGAATTCGTACCAACCATAATAAATACTACGAATTTGTAAAAACAGATAAGTAATTAATTATTGATTGTTATTGTGAAGGGTTTGTGTTGCGAGTATCTTGCATTAGTATATGTATGTACCTTTGATTATAATTATAATGTAATAATCCGGCATCTAAAATTAAAGCAAAGAACTGTCAAAAACTACGGCCAAATGGACGTATTTTTTGAGAGGTATGGTACCTATTTATTATTTTTATTTATTCTTACTATAAATTATTATTTTATTTATCTTTTCTGTAATTTATTATATTATTTATCTATTTATACTATTAGTATATTTATAAAAAGGGGCTAGTTGAAAACCAGCGTCAGGCATCTTGCCTGGCATATGCTGAACTAGCCTATTTAGCTTTATTCATTTAGCTCCTATTTTTCGGCTTAAACTAAAGTTTAAGCCGAAAAATAGAAGCAGGCAAATTGTATTTAATTTAGTAGCTATTTGTTTTTACACGTACATGTACTCATTTTATTTTTTCTGTTTTGTCGAAAATAAATTATTTTTTCTTTCTTTTCTTTCTAGATGTTCTAGCCATAGTTATTCCAGCGTGCCATTTTCAACAAGTGTCAAACGTCAAAAATAGTAGCTTCTTATAAAGGCTTACTGAGGGGATGCTCTATCTAGACATTATATAATCCAAAGTATGTACTTAATATTCTTTGGTTTACTTAGTTTTTACATAGTAAGTGGATACTTCTAGTACGTTGTATGTACCCATTGACGTTAATATTTCCATTCTCTTGTATTCTTCTTTTAACATTTTATTTAATTTTTTTTTATCTCTTGTTTTTGCATCAGTACCATAAATGGTTTAAAATATAACAGTGGCAGCATCTTACCTGCATAAACAGTTTATAAACAAAGAAACATTGTAAATATTGGCAATTTGAAAAGAGTGGCCGCGAGTTTTTATTGTCTCTTTTTTTTCTTCGGCTTTACCTATCGTTTGCGAAGAGGCTTTACCAACATGTACATGTAAAATCTACATTTTACAAGCCTAGAATTTTGCTTCTTATGTGGTCAAAGAATTTTAATTAGGTATTATTATTATTAATATTTATTTCGAATACCGTAATATAAGTAGCAAATTAAAAGACTTGTCGTAAGCATTTCAAAAATATATAACCGAAATATGACAGTATATACTAAAAAGTTAGATAGCGATCATTTTTTTTTTTCAATTTTCAATACTTAGTAATATTCAAGCCGAGGGCTTTATTACGAACGTTCATCCACATAATTATACCGCCCGGCCTGAGCCGTATGATGCCGGCCCCAACCGCTATTTAGCAACTATTTGACACATTGAATAATACTAAGACAACAGATCCTTCGCCTTTGAAGGTCGTACATTATCAACTTGAACCGTCAAATATGTAGGTAATTTTTTTTTATGCCGCAGTGTATCTTTATTCATTCATAACTAAGATTGTTTATTTCTTAGTAAATAAAAGCACATACTTACTGAGTTAGAAGTCTTCCTGTGTCTATTCATTTATATGTTATTCACAGAAATGCAGGTATTGTTGTATTGTCTATACCGGATTACATTGAACGCAGTTTTAGTAGGCAAAAAGTCTAATTTTTCGTTTTTGAAAGGAAACCTTCTCCAAACTACAATTCAGTAAAAACATTATTATCAGTTTTGTCAATTACAACCACCATTATTATAATTTACACAAAATTAGCATTTTTTTATGATGCTTCAAGGTAAGTCTACAATCGAAGTAGGTACCTACTTCAGGTACATTTTGGTTATTCTGCTAACAAATAGTGTTGTATTATACCATGTAATGGCTCACTAACGGTACTATCAGGTGCTAAATTGGTCAGAATATTCGGCATTGTTTGAATAATAAATAGAACCTGCAATAGACTGCGAATTGTACACATTTAGAACTGTAGGCCCCAAAATGGCGGGCTATTTTATGACAATGTATGCTTATTTAGGTCTAAGCTGTTTTGTATTATGCTGTATGGTGGCAGGTGTGCTATGAAATACGGAATATATAATTGTCTAGTAGGTACTTAGTAGTACATATATTTTTGAAATTGTAACTTACTCCCTACTTCGTCTTCAAAGCGATGGTGGTGCAAGTGATACACAAGAATATTTTTGCTACGGCCAGCAATGATTTCACCAAGGGGTTACCCCCCTTGCTCAAATCATTGCTGGCTTTCTTCTTCAATCTTGTCTTGGTCTTAGTAGAAGGAAGGAGAAGAGTCGAAAACCAACATAGTCACATTCCAAATCCAGCGAATTACATTGACTTCGGTCAGTTAAGACTCGCACGAAATCTGCCTCACAATGTGAATTCGCTCATAACTAAGACTGAACAAGGATTGGTTGAAATTTTAAGAAAATAAGAATTTAGCAACAACGCCCCTAATCTGGTAATGATATTAACAGAGAAAGGCCAAAAGAAAGAAACATTGCAAAGAAAGGCAGACATTAATTGGCTATAGAAATACACTCACGTAGTGCCACCTACTGTCCTACAGGAAGTATTAACTAAACGATTGCTTGTATAGGTGTTGAACAGTACTCAGTATTCAGCCATCATCGCCTTGACAAGCCTCGCCCGAGTCTATCAGCCGTCAATCAGATCGAGAGATGAGATACCTCTGTGCCAAAGGACGGGGATATTGTGTAATGGTTTAGGACTTGTGACCTTGTCTATCCTGTATGAGCAACTATGCAAAGAATTATTTAATGACTGGCTTATTTTATCGACGACTAGCCAATTAGTAGGGAGATAATAAGTGAGTATACACAAGGGCACTCTCATACTCTGATCAATAGAGAGAATGAGACTACCAGATTGATAATTCATCATACTATCAGAGGCCGGTGGTGCATCCCATTTTTAGAGAACCAAGCCTATAAACTTGGTAAAACAATTATTACATTACACATTAAACAATAATTAAATTAGGCTATCATACAAAACTCATTTTACTCCCTTCTTAAAGAACTTCATGGTGTACCCAAAAAACCTCCGAGAGTACAAAACAAAAATCTCTAAAGTTATTTCAATGGGTTCGTCTACAGCCTTTGGTAAGAACCTCAGTATAAAATAATAACACTTGTAATAATCATATGATGACTAATGAAGAGCTAAAGTAAGAACTTGATCAATGTTTACAATCGGTATAGTTTTTATGTTAGTAAACAGAGTGTGTTTACTAAACACGTAAAGTTGACCAACACTGTTGACGAATAGTTGCGGTCACTTCGTCACTGCACCAATGCACTGATTGTTTTGCATTACGTTGGGAATTGCAGTGATTCACAATAGTAGTTCATGATTGTAAAGGAAAAGCTATTACCAATGTCATTTCTCAAGTACTAAGCACGTCGAAACTTGTGGTTTTGTCGTCGTGAATGTTAGTTATGACAACGATCCTGTTGACCTGACTTGTTCTATGTACCACCAGTTGACATAGTCTGGTAATATAGATCTAGAAGGATCAACGAACTTTGGTAAAAGTCAAGTACTTTATTCGAGACCTAGTGAGCAGTGGGAAATGGAAAAATTCCCTTTCTGCATCATTTGGTAAAAAATACCTAAGAAAGTCAATCCTCTTCATCCACGACCATTTTCGATTGTTCTTAGCCATGGATATCTGAATTATCTTAATTTATTTATTATAAATAAGGCTTACAGACTAACAACAAGTCAAATTACAGATTTACAATAAATTAAAATATGCTTTTAACAAGCCCTCACAATTAAACCACTGTTGAAACGCAGATGATTGACACCGTCCCATATTTGGATCATTGAGTATATGGATGTCATATAATTATGTCTTGAGATTGATACTTATATGGAAACTACGGTTTGACTGTCTATCTATCAGTTGTCTTGTGTCTAACTATGTATTATGATAAACTGTCTTATAAGGTGTCCAAGGTTAGGGGACTTGCTACACACGATACAAACGAAATTGTTTTATCGAAGAAGAGTTTTGAGTCTGTCTACCCAGTCCCTTAAGGGGAAAACTGATTTTATTTGTCGCAAGTAGCAAGTGATACCAATATTTTGGTTCCAGTCCTCTCGAGTGTTTACTATAACACAATAAAAATAATATAAAATATTATTATTAATTAATGTGTTGTAGTAACCTTCAGAATACGTCACGACGTTTTATTAAAACTATTTAGCTCTATTTTTTTTTTACAAATTCAAATACATTCCAGTTTAGTTTTAGCTATTTCAATGTTACTTAAATTCACGTCTATACTTTTAGGGTTCCGTAATTATTAAAGAGTTCTAATGAAACCTTTTTATTTGTATAGCAACTTTGCCAGCACCTTCGTCCCAGTGGATCGGACCGCGATAAAAAGCCTGTAACTATTCTCAAGCTATTTTCCGGTATCTTTAAAGATTAGCGTATTCAAACTAACAAATAATTAAACTCTTCACCTCTTATACTAGTATAGATATTAATATAATTTATCCTTCTATCACAGATCTGTATATTTCAAACCGAAAGCTACCTATTACATTTGTAATTTTCGAAGTGTGTTGTATTAAAGCTGCTCAAATAATAGATGCCCAGGCAATAAATAGAAGTTTCTTCTTTTTTTACTTCTTTAGCAACCTGTCTTTGTCTTGTATAGGTACACCGTACAAAAATATATATGATGTTTTGTGGTACGGTTGTGCTGAATAGTGCGGAACCTTTCGTAGGCGCGTCGTGGTCCGATTCGCACTTTTCTGGTATTTTTTGTCGCTTTAGATTACTTTAGTATTCTACGCATTAATAACTTATACCTAGTTACAAATAAACCGGCTTTTTCAAAATGAAACTTGTTTTCTTAACATAAGGCTCTGGTATTATTTTTATTACTTTAACCTTGACTTTAACATCACCCACTAATGTAAACGCTTCCCTTTAGTTGACGTAGAGTTTTTGAATCAGTAAAGTAGGTACTTGATCATTCTTCAGTTAGCCCGGGGAAATATGGTTCTACTTAATGGTTTACATTGCTGTTTATGCGGAAAACTTATATAAGTTAAATTATTTTTGTAGAAAGAATTAAATCTCATGCAGACTCTGGGCTGGTCGCCTTATAATTTAAGATGAATATATTAACCCCGACTCGTGAGACAAAATGTTAACTTATCTTTAAAACAGCTTTCATCAAATACTTTTAACCTAAGAATAATTTCAATCAAACTAGCTTTATACCTAATAGGATTCAATCCGTTCATCCGTTTAGGCTCAACAATGTCACAGACACACACACGTTTAAATTATAACACCCCAACTTTTTGCGTCGGTTAATTAAACTCACCATCATAGTAGCACTTGTGGGAAACAGCTGATCGATAGAAACACACGCACACAACCGAATTAATTATTTCTTATACACAAACACCACATTACCATACACTTTGAAAACGTAAAAAAAAACTTAAGATTTCGGAGTCCTGAACGTACAAGTTCACGACCAAAAAGCTAAATGTAGAATGAACCACAAACACCTGTCTGCGCCTGCGCTGCGCCTGAGTCGAAACACCCGCCGCACACCGACGCGCCTCCGCTGTGTTCGTACACAAACGTTATAAATGTGTGGGTGTGTGATAAGATTCGTACGATGCACTCTGCGTCAGCATCTTTATTTTTCATAATACATCTGTCTTGTGTCCTTATTGCAGGTTAATAGGTATAGTTAGCAATATAAATTTAAACATTTTAATACGTCAAATTATTTTAAATCAAATTTTTGAAAAATAATCTTATTTCATTCAAAATTACGTGAGAATTTAGTTGAAGATATTTTGTTAGTATTAAGCAATCCATATTGGCGACTGTATCTACGTTGTGATTTTTTTTAATAAACTGTAAGGAGGTACTTATTCATTAGTATATTTTGTCAAAACAGATTTTTTATTTAAAAAACAGTTAGGGATTAAAATTATGGTAATAATGTATTACATAGGGGTATATATATACTATATGTATTTATCCACAATGACTATTTTTTGATAAAATGACTTATAGTATCTACCTTCAAATAGTAGGGGTCCCTGACTCGTTGGCGACCAATCTGATCAAGATATATGCGAGGTTAAGCAACGTCACCACTGTCGGTCTATAGATAGGTGACCGTTTTCAAATATTGCGTGCCTCGGAGAGTACGTTAAGCCGTCGGTCTTGCTCCTAATGTCCCGGTCCTGTCGGATTTCCATCCCATCGGACTAGAGAGTGCACTTGTGTATGCACCACACACTTATGCACTGTAATATCTCATCCGTGAATGGTTAGTTTCTAATGAGATTTGCCGAGTGGTAGGTTTAAGCCATTGGCCGTCTTGGTCGGTACCAGAACAGTGTCAGTTATTCTTACGAGAAATAGTAATGTTAACACATCACTGTGTTTAGGTTAAAGAGCACTGTAGCAAGTGTACTTACTGGGCAAATGAGATTTACGAACTAATATCTCAAATGAGGAGAGCGGTGCGGTGACATTCAGACATTTGTATGACACAGTATTAGTGCCCTACAAATCCTTACTCAAATACAAACCAATAACTGATGGGTTAGCGTGACGCTTACCATCAGGCGCACAACCTGCTCGTCTCGTCATTTCGTTGTATATAAAAAAGTATTACCGTCATCGGTTAGGAGACCATTATTTATTATTAAAAATAACTTATCGACATATGAGTTCGGGGCAAAAGTATTTTCATTTTTATCAAGTATATTTTTTATTTATTTATAATATGTATGTGCCTCAACACATCCCAGCCAAGCTCTCTCCATTTTTGCTGAGTAGCTATAAATGAGTGCGGTCTAGCGTTGCCATGATGGAATACCACGCCCTTCCTATTCACCAGCTCCGGCCGGTTTTTCTCAATGGCAAAAGCTCATAGTGGACGAGTCCATTCCAATCCTACCATACCTACACGCAGCATCATTTTGTTCCGAGTCAGGCCGGACTTTACCATGGTCTATGTGCCATAGACCATGGCAAACGGTTGATGATGCATGGACAAGCCATAGACTATGGCTTGTCCATGCAATTGGAAACACGATGCATTAAGTTTCTCTCAGTGAGTTAATGTGATACACAAATATCAAGGTTTTTCTTGTACCCAGAGTTGAATGACGTAAAACTGTTTTGTGACCAACATCCAGTTCTTCAGCAATATCGTAACTACTAATATGTCGATCTTGCTCCTCTTTTTAAATATGGCACTAATTTTATCATGACGAGCAAGCTTCCATTACACTAATATATCCAGATTTGAAACGCTTGAACCACATTTGTGCTACTCGTATTGATACCGCATTAGGTCCGTAAATCGCACCATCTCCATTTTCACCTTTTATGTAATAAAACTTTAAAATGTACCAAATTTCTTCGTCACATACGTTCATTTCGCTTACTTGAAAAACAATTGAAAAATGGCGGGAACTAGTTTTATTTAAATTTATTGCATCTTTAGAATTTCAACATTTAATGATATAAAAACCAACCAGTTACATTCAGTGCAACCAAAGAGGTTTGATTACTAACAATACATTCAAAATACGAAAATATTATTGTCCCTATTATATCAATTAAGTAGGTATTTCATAATTAGCATCGTATCCAAATATACTAAATGTAGAGTTCGTTCTAATACACACTTTGAAGCAGTTCAGCCGCACCCGCATGTGAACAGGTGTGCTCCGTGTGCTACAAGAAAAAAAAACACGGGCACACAGCGATACACGTACAACATCTGCTCCGCAAATTCCTGAATGATATTATCGTGAGAGCTTTGCAATGTACAAGCAAATCTGGTCAATAGAATCGGTTCATTCGGTAATTAATATTTTATATAGGCCCGAAAAAAACAACTTAATTTTATAGAGCTCCTTTTCATTTTTAGCTTTAATTTTTAACTTTCATTTCTTCTTTCTTTTTTCGTTTTTTTTTAACTTTCATTATTTGATGATGATATAGTATGTGATAATGAAATTATATAAAAATTTAAAGTGTCTATCTTTTATGATTCAAAAGATACAGCCTTCTGACAGAGAGACAGACACGAGACGAGAGATATCGGAGACTTACCGTTAAAGTGATCTTATTTGATTAATATTGAGTACCTACTACAATAGTATAAATACTTCCACGATCACATAAGAGACATGAGAGGATTATGATAAAAACAAGAATAATAATATTAAGTAATTATATTAAATTGTTTACTCCGAGTAATAGGTAATACCTACTTATTTCTATAAACATAAATATTTACACAAGTGTTATGAATATTATGTAAGTATTTACTCTGTATTATATATTATGTAATATTTTAAACATAACAAAACCTATTTTATCGTGTCATATTTTTTTTTTTTTTTTTTTTTTTTTAAAAGACAACTCCCGCAGTAGGGTACAAGCCCTGTGTCACGGGGGACTTTACAAACATACAAGTCACGGACACAAATTACACCCAGACCTGGAACAACAATTTGTGGATCACACAAAGTGGTGTCCCGTGTGGGAATCGAACCCACGACCTCTTGCTTCATCAGTGTAAATTTTCCCCGTTTTTGCAACATTTTTCGTTGCTGCTAGGCTCTTATTGTCCTCGATAAATTGGCTATCCAACAGTAAAAGATTTTTTAAATTCTGACCAGTAGTTCCAAACAAACTCTTTAGCTTTATAATATAAGTATAAATTGGTGGTTATGTAACAATATGCTTCCTACTTACTTAGGTATTTTTAAAATATAATGCATTTATTTCCCATAGGAAATTAAAATAGTACTTCGCAATAGATGACTTGGTAACAAACCAATACCATACAAGGATAATCCCTGACTTATAGTCTTCAAAGCGTTCTTAAAACAATACCTACCGTACTTTTGTTACTATAGTACCTACGATTATAATTATGTTCTCGGTGCTAGTTATGTCATAAATCTGCACTTCAATAGTTTTAATTCAGACAAAGGTATGAAGGCTCCTTTCTGTTCACCATTCGCTTTCGGCACCTTTACGTCAGCAACTTTCATTATAATCTTAAACGGGCAGATGTTTTGTATGTTCCAAAGGTTTTACTATCTCTCAGATAAGATGGGATGCCCTTTGTTTTGGGAATAAAAGGGACATGACTAATTAGATTTGGTACCTGAGTGCTTTCAGTTTTTGAACAATGACATTGTTAATGTTATCAGTTATTCTTTCTATTTACATTTGAATTTTAGATAATGTGAGTACTTTTTTTATATGCCTTTATTTTTTTTAAATCAAACCCTTCGATGTCGAGAGAAATATTAAAGGCACACACGTGTCCAAGTTGATCAGTGGCGATCCCTCAATCCAAGTCTCTGAATCCTCTTGTATAAGGATAGATTTGATCAATTCCTTGATGAATTTCCTCCTGGATGACACCTTTCAACATATGGATCAAGTCCGCTTTGAACCTCCAGATTGAGTTTCTGAGTGCAGTCAAGTCTCTCTCGAAACTAAACCCAGGTACTGCGACTTCCTTTGTCTATATCTATCTTACTTAATTATTCTAAAGTCACTATAATCTGACTAAACCATTAGCGCCTAAACTAGGTCTCATGTCCACCTGCTGTTGACAAACAACAACATAAATCACACTTAGATTAATTAAACATTGTAATAGTAACTAATTATAATGAAGCTGCGACTCATGACACATGTGTTATCGCTGTTCTGCACATGTAGAACTAGTTGCGCCAAAATTAATATCCCGGAATGTGAAAAGGCACAAGTGCACACTTGGCTCAAACAAAAATTTGCCCTCAAATACCCGTTTGTGAAATATTAAACCTTAAAAAACCTATCTAATGATACCACATACGATAGGGTAGATATTAATGATACCTCTTTACATGTCCCCTCTCTCAATCTACCCAATTTTTTTTTCAAGATTTTAATTTACCTCTTTGTTCACCTACCTACAACTTTCTAGTGCTGGAGAACGGACGTGCATGGCGAAACTATGAAGGTACATATCAATATACCCCTTACACGAACAATATATTGATCAATGTCAAGTTGACACAAATATTGACCGTGTAAGGTAGGCTTTAGGCGCTCGTCATCTGAACGAAGGGTACTTAGTAAACAACTCGTTTCTATCTCAATAGTTTTATTTTTCATTTCATCATTAAATACATAAAATATTTACGCTAATTTTAATATCCTATTTCATTGAACTGATAAAATATAATTCGACCCTGAGGCATTCGCACGCTGAGTACGTACGTATATGCACCGCGCGCATGTCGTATTACGCACTATACTCATAACAGTGTTCCCGACCCACCACCTATTGCCAATACGATAATGTACGTTTATTGTAAGTAAATTATTCATTCTACGAACTTGCAAATATACCTAACAATAAGATATAAATTGTCCTATTTCATTGCCCTTTCTGGGAAACCCATATGTCTGCCACAATTGGAACACAATAAATACATGTAAAGTATTGTATGTATATTATAAGCGTTGTAAAGTTATCGAACAGGAAAACAGGTTATAGACAGATATACAGGTTATAGGTTTAGGAATTCCACACAATGGCTGAAGTATCTTTATTTATTTCGGTATTGTAGCAATTAGCGCTGAGTAGACACATGGTACTTGTTACATTATCTATATACTAAGGCGTGTGTGTAGGTCCCTACCTCTTATTTATTTGTATAAGTACCTACCTACTAGCTGCCAGCAGTGCCCGCCCCGGCTTCGCGTGGATATGCTAAGTTATAAAATTGTAAAGTAACTGTGTTTGTACCTGTACTTAAGATTAAAAAAACTAACCTATGCCAAATAAATAAGGATTTTTAAAGATTTTTTGCTTTGTTTTTTTCAAGTCTATTACTCACTATCTTTTTTTCGTTTTCGCGTCAAGCCCGCGCTTATAACTGTCAAAATCTTGTCATAATGGTTTATAGAAAGCTGCGCTTAAAAATGCATCGCGCATGCGCGCGGACCTCTTTGAGAATACGTTTTCATTTCCGGGGCAAGCCCGCGCGAACTGGCGCATGCGCGGGTTTGCCACGGAAACGAAAAAAAAATCATAGTGCATAAGGACCCAGATAGTTTGTTTCTTCGGGGTTTACACAAAACTTAGTAAATAGATTTTAATTAAACTATTGCAGTTTTAAAACTGAAGTCTGAGAAGCCTGGAAGTCTAAGATATAGCGGAGAAGGTTCAAGAGAGCAAAATGACATGATACGTCAAAAGAGCGCCACCCGATCACATCGGCAACCAGGTACTGGAATTGTCTGGCCATGGACCAAGATCTAGGGGAAGGCCCAAGACCACCTGCACAGAAATAGTGCGCAGGAACACTATGTGCCTTCATAGGCATGCAATGTTTCTAATGACGATGTCAGAAATAGGGTAAAGTGGAGGAAGAACACGAAGAGGGCTGACCGCACCACCATGTGGGATAAATACATTTAACTATAATGTCGAGGGCACGTTGGTGGTTGTTAATATAATTTCATAAAAATTGTTCCGTACCTATGGGAATGAATTTAATACTGGAGTGCCATTTATATGCATGCATGCTAATGTTTAATCATTTAAGTACAGTACAGTTTAAAACACGTGAACATACCTACCTATATAATTATACTACTAACTCTTCTTTGTAGCGTTTCTTTAGTTCGCAAAAACTACATTCACATTATGGTAGCTCAAAAAAGTCCACATTGATTGCAGTTCTGAATTCTGGTTGGAATATCGAGGATACAGAATGAAAGCTATGGCATTAAGTCCACCATTTTAACAAAATATGTCTGCATTTAGTTTGAATAAGTTTTTTTTTGTACCCGGTGTTGAAGCCAAGGCCAGATGGGATATTTATTTATTTGTTTCCACATTTGAGACACCGCCACAGCTCAGACTGTTACCATGGCAACCACCAATTACGGGCCAATAGCACACTTAATATGTATGCATTCGTAAGAAATTATCTGAATTATATTGAAAACTGCATTGAAATCTGTTGCGTAGCTCAGAAGGTCAGACAGTAGGAAGCAATTTTGTTTTATACTATAAAATGAAGATAAAGATAATGGGTATACTAGCTTCCGCCCCTGGATCCGGTGGTTTTCGCGATAAAAGCTATCCTATACCCTATATTGGGACTCAAAGTATCTCCATACAAAATTGAAACTAAATTGGTTCAGTTGTTTAGGCGTCAAAACGTAACAAACAGAGTTACTTTCACATTTATAATATTGGTTTGGATTATGCCAAAACCTGGTTGGCTATATATCAGCTTCAAATTTAAAAATAAATTTTCTCCTCCCATGAAAACAAACATAAGGAAATAAATACGGGGATTAAAGCAGTATTAGCATATTCCTTGAATTTGTAAAACATATCAATCGAAGAGTCCTCCGTGAAAAAACAAGGTTATATAAACGGAAACAATGGGACGATATGTTTTGCAGCTACTGTGTAGATTACAATACTTGAAAATCACGTTGGTGCAACATATATACAAGGATAAATTAAGACTGTGCTGATAAGACTAGTTGCTGTTAATACACGGAAAACGTTTAATTGATTTGCCTGCCAACTAAAGGCGCTGTGATTTGTAACTAATTAATTAGATTTGTACAAAGTGGTACCTACAGGAAGATCTGGTTATCGGAGTGCTTTGCGGTTTGTAGATAATTATGGTGACCGCAAATTACAATTAATTAGTGGATACTGTTTTATGTGTCATAAAATAGTTTGGTTTTGTAATGGTCCATAGATATAAATAGTGGTTAACGTGGAAAGTCAAACTTGATAAAATCAATTCGGATTTGTTTTAAAACTGATGATTATCTGGTTTACTTATCGATTTAAAAAAAGTTGATTCTCCGTTTTACCCTAGTTTCAGTTTATGTAATGTAGGTATGCAATTATGTTCGCGATTTTCTCAAAAATAAGTGATCCGATATGGAATTGGTTTTCTTTATTCGATTGCATATTTTTGTTTTTGTCCTAAATTGGCAAAACACCAGAGCTTTAGACTAAAACACAAAGTCACTAAAATATCTTTATTTCGGTTTAACGAGGTCCATGATAATTGAAATGTAAGTCTCAAATTATCAGGCCAGGTTGGAACCAAAATATTATTATGGTTGGGGCTTGATCCCGCTGAGAAATCTAGAATTTTAACCCCCTACAACTATTGTGACCCAAACTACCCATCACCCCAAAATATACCCATATTTAACAATTCTTCTGACACCTGTTTTACGTCTTATATGTCACTAGCTGTCCCGCGCAACTTCGTATGCGTAAATTTTCCCTGTTTTTGCAACATTTCTCGTCGCTGCTCCGCTCCTATTAGTCGTAGCGCGATGTTATATAGCCTTCCTCGATAAATGGGCTATCCAACAAAAAAAGAATTATTAAAATCGGTCCAGTACTTTTTGAGTTTATTCGTTACATACAAAAATACAAATCTTTCCTCTTTATGATATTAGTGTAGATGTAGATTATTTGCACTTAAAATAATTTAAAGTTTTTTTTAAATAGTAACTTATCCTTATTGATTTAAAATAAACAGTTTATAAAATAAAAAGCCATAAGTATAAATTTTTCAATCGATTTTCAATAGTAATATGAGAGAGTTTACCTCTTTCATGTTACTATGACTAAGTAAAGTAGCACCTTTAAAAAAAGTATATAAAAATAATCTGTGTGGCTACTTATTTGCATAAATATTTAAATTGTTATTAAATTTTAAAGTTATACTTACACTATTATATGTTACATGGATATTTGATGGTTCAACATCGAGCTATTTAAACTTCCTCATTTTTTTTGACTGACTGACTATTTTCATATGTTGATTCTTCAAGATTCTCAAGCAAATTGTTTTGGAAAAGTCACACCGTTTACGCTTAATTGACCTCTCTACTTTCAAAAGTACCATCAAATTTTCTCCCAGTTTTTAAAATAACTTGAGATTTTAGAGTAGGTAGCAGAAGGCAGGTCATTACCTAAAATTCTAGTCCAAAATTCACTAGTAATATTTCATAATGATCTAACACTAGCTCTCGGGTCATGTTCATCCTACTAATGCTACAAATGTGAGCTTAGTAAGGACAAAGGTTTCTTATTCCTTTACAAAAAAACTACTGAAACTATTTTTTATGAAACTTTATAATGTTACAGCTTTTACATTAGACTAGCTAATAGGCTATAAAATATGGTAATGCGGGCGGAACCGCTAGTTTAAAATGTAGATTTCATTGTACTACTTGGTGATGGTTAATTCTGTGTCTGGGTGTTATTTATCTATACTAATATTATAAAGCTGAAGAGTTTGTTTGTTTGAACGCGGTAATCTCAGTAACTACTGGACCGAATTGAAAAAATATTTTTCTGTTGGATAGCCCATTTATTGAGGAAGACTATAGGCTATATAACATCACGCTACGACCAATAGGAGCGGAGCAGCAATGAAAAATGTTGCAAAAGCGGGGAAAATTGACGATTGTGTTGCGCGGGACAGCTATCTATAATAAGGATGTATTTAGAAATATTTAAGTATGTTTATCAGTTTAACATACTGGCATGTCTGGTTTCCATAGTATAAGCTCTCCTTAGTTTGGCTTCAGATAGCGTTGTGTGAGTTGTCCCAATATATTATTATTATTAATATACTCGTACTTCCAATACATATAAAGTAAATGTGGTTAGTACTATCCAACAATGTATTTCCGTACTAATTATAGAATTATATTTATAGAAACTAAACAATCATTTTGTATTAGCTTATAGGAATTATTGAACAGGGTTAGTATGTACTCTATTATAAAATTATAAAACTTGTATTAATTTGCACTGGCTGCCTTTTATTTCCTGTTTAATATATTGTTACAATACCCGCTAGCACATATAGGTACCTATACTTTTATTGTATACTAGTGGATATTCCTGTGGCGTGATGTAGCTACTTGCCGTATGTCATGTACGCCATTATGCTACGTAATAGTTGTTGTTGTACTTTTATATAACAATATATACTTAGGTATTTGATTATCTTAATTATTTTATCTTCTTTCTAGTATATAAAACTATTGTGTCACGGTGTTTGTGGTTGATCTTCTCCGAAAGGGATCTTTCTCCGCTGATAGCATGCGCTCGGGTCCACTAAAGCTATCACAGTCATGGTTGTTTATTACAATGTCATCAATGTTAATAGCGATTGCAACGACATGCGATTAAATGAAAAGCAAATAATAAAATAAAAACTGGGGAAGTGCATGTCGGATCACGCCCAATGTAGGGTTCCGTAGTCCCCTATCTGAATAATGCGGCTTAAGAAGTGAGTTTTTTGTTATTTTTGTTTCATACTACTAAGTTAAGTTGTAAAGCCTACTTACCTGTCATAGTTTTCCTTTAAATTTCACTATATACACTACTACCGTGACTTTTTTCACATACCCAACATCAACCATTTAGTTGGGGGGGGGGGGTGACAATTTTTGGTAGAGTCAAGTGTCCCCACTTGACTCTATCAAAATTTTTAGCTTTAAAGCTTTAAGTTTCACAAACGGATCCCTAAATCGAAAAATGGTCTTTTTAACCCCTGATTGTTTTTAACAGACCATCTAATGATACCCCACACGATGGGGTAGGTAAAAAAAAAAAATCACATCCCTACGTTACATAAACGGTAGCTCGTCGGCATAAGTAATAATTGTGTTCATCAAAATTACAGCATTCTAGCATTAACAGTCTCTGAGCTAAGAGCTGACATGGCGAAACTATAAGGGTTCCGTTATGCCATTTAGGCTACGGAACCCTAAAAAGCTGTCACAGGCATGGTTAATTACTACAATGTCATCAATGTTTTCTTATGACGTTATCACGTAAATTGATCGTCCGTAAACCGACTTAACACATTACCATGTTTAATATTTGGTAGGTATGAGAATAGGTCGTAAAGTTTTTTTTCGCGATTTTAGTATTTTTGTACGAATTGTCAAAACGGGCAAAGTTGACGAAGTTGCAAGGGTCAAATAGTTTGATATAACTAACTGTGCCTACTAAATCTGGGTTTTTGAATACAAATTCAAGAATTAGGGGAAAGGTTTACGGGATGATCCCTCTTAATTGCAGCAGAATTATTAGCACTATAAAGTTTTTTTTTGTATAGGTAAAATGTAGTAGGTACCCGATGCAGTGTTGTCAATTTAGTGACTTAGTCGATAGATATAGCGACATTTTGTCATAAACAATGACTTTCTAGTTTCATATAGCGACGAAAATAAATCATCTAACGCTTTTTTGAAGTAATATTTTAATTAACAGTTAACAAAAAAAATATTGATCTTCAGAAACGCTAATGCGTTAAAAGTAAGTTGCGCCCTCAGTGATCGAGCAGCAGGTTGCAATAATAGAGTTGGTAACACTGACTCGATGCCTCTAGTCAATCGTTATGGCGTAATAAGTGACAGCAATTCTTTTATGAAAAAAATTGAAATTACATGACTTTCATCTAGGTTAGGGCCTTGCCTTTAAGATTAAGTAACATGTGGTTTATATAGTCTATTTTAAAGACTGATAAACCTATTATAGACTTTGTTTATTGCTTTATTTTATTGTATAGCGACATGGTACCCGTAAAGAATATTTGTGATGATGAATAAAAAAATAGATATTCGAGCGAGATGATTTCCTAATAGCTAAGGTATCGGAATTGTTACGGAGTTGCGGGTTCGAATCCTACCCATTAATTTACTGCTACAGCTTAACTGGAGGGGATAACAGAATTGCTAGAAATTGCTATTTAAATTTTGTTAAAATGGATCCACATTTTTGTTAAAATATTATGTATGTTTGTTTTTTAACAAAAATAACTTATTTATATGGCTACAGATAAATTATGATCGGTACCTGTATTCGTCCAATTTTTCAATTTCAATTAACAAAAATTACTTTTTTGGTTTTAGACTGTATCATCTATACTAATATTATAAAGCGGAAGAGTTTGTTTGCTTTGTTTGTTTGTTTGTTTAATCTCAGGAACTACTGGTCCGATTTAAATTTTTTTTTTGTTGGATAGCCCATTTATCGAGGAAGGCTATAGGCTATATAACATTGCGCTATGTCTAATAGGAGCGGAGTAGCGGCGTGAAATGTTGCAAAAACGGGGAAAATTTACGCATACGAAGTTGCGCGGGACAGCTAGTGCAATTATAAAAGAAAAAAATAGTCGTGGCGATGGATTGGAAGACTCTAAATAAATTACTTCGATTAAATCAAACATCGATTGAAGCATTCGATCTTTAACGACAGTCAACAAACTAAACCGAACCTTTTATGTTTCACCAGCAGATTCATCCATTACCCTCAAACGGTGGGCGGATAAAATCACTTGAAAAGAAAAGGAGTGAATCCTAACTAATATGACATATAAATATTATTTAGATGAAGAAATAAATAAATATATTAATTAAAAAAGTCGCCCTCAAATACGAGTATTTTATACCGCACAAAAACATTTGCCAAAAAATAACAGGGACAGGATATTGGTAAAATGCTGTTTAAGCCAAAAATGAAACCATCAATAAAAAAGGAATATTTTGATCTCAAAGCATAATGATTGATGTTATGTGTACCTATGACTTTGTAATTATACACAATTGTAAACTCAAATGATATATTATTTTTTATTTAATTATACATACCAAATTCTAGAAAATTCTAAAAATTGAAGCAACAATATCCCCAAGATCATCTTGCCCCTAATGCAGGGATCTCGTTTTGAACACCGTGATGTACAAGACGATCCTTTAGTTGTGTTTTACAAATTCTAACTCTTAATAATAAAATATAAGCGTTTTTACATTGCGTTAAGTTTAATATCGTTTAAAATATAAGCATTCTTCCTTAAGGAGATCATCTCGTACACCTTTCCCCTACTCGGACCGTGGTCACTCTTTATTTCCTGTCAATAACATGTAAGGGTATAGAGAGTGCACTTGTGTTTGTGCATATATTTGTGTAATATTATATCTCCTGCTATGTTGGCTAATCTCTGTTGAGATTGGCGCCTGTGACCAAAATCGCTTCGATAATATTTTATGACTACATCTCACTCATTTTAACTCACGATTGCAAACGATGATAGTTTATCTTGGTACGTAGACGTCATAAACATAAAAATGTAGAGGATCAAGCTCGTAAATAGTAGCCACTGTTGGTTACGACCATCACTTCAAATGATTTACGTACGAACGCACGTAACACAGCTCAACTGCTCAACCCACCGATATAGACCGCATATCAACCCATATGATGGCCCACTGCTGGGCACGGGTCTCCCCAGTAGAACCTACTGGTATGTAGATCCTGGGGGTAATTGCCATAATCGCCACGCTTGGCGAGCGGGTTGGCGATCGCAGTAAGGCTTTAAGTACGCAGAGGACGCTGCTGCCCGTCCTCCGGAGTGAAATCCCTTAGTCGCCTTGACGACACCCACGGGAAGAGATGGGGTGGTACTATTCTTAAGCCGGCACCACACGGCATGATATAGACCGCGGAAGTGGTGAATACAATTGACGGTGTAATCACACGCAGAGTCTCTGTGCTCAAAAAGGTTCAAAAATAAAGTGAAAATGGGCACAAGCATCAGACGCTTACCCAACAAGCGACTGTGGCTAAAATTACCTCAACATATGTCCTACAAAATAGCCGGTTACTACAGTAACTATGACTAAAATTGTATTCGCCATTTGTCTGACAAAAATGGGTGATGAGTACATATAAAGACTGGGCCTCTTTAAGACTTTAAGATCTAGTTTATCAAAGCATAGTTAATTTATTTTGGAGGTCCACTTCTTCTAGTTTATGGTTTTTTTGGTTAACATTAGTCTACGAGTAGAGACGACTTATTGGTACTGGCTGGCAGCACTTCACTTTGGCAGCGCCCTCCGCGTACTATAAAGCTTTACTGCGATCACCAACCCGCTTGTCAAGCGCGGCGATTATGGCAATTACCCTCAGGATTTATAATACGTAGGTTCTACTGGGCAGATCTATGCCCAGCTGTGGAGCATCATATGGATGGATACATTAGAGTCAGCGGAGTCTCTATAGTCTATAATCAACCCATAGAAGCGTTTCTATGCATCTCTCGCAACTTTACCGATATAGTCTAAACGTTTTAAAAATAAACGCCCTATAAACACATGGGCTGAAATGTTTATGACCTGCTCCACCAACATCAATATAATTAAACACATCTATGGTAACGGCCGGCACGTGTTGCAGATCAATGATTTATAAGGCAGCTACGATATCAGTTATCAGGCGAATATTATGTAAACTGTAGATTTATTGGCAAACTTTACTCCGACGAGCCCCTTACTAGATGTGTGATTTGTGAACGTTATGAAATAAAACTAAGCAATGAAAGTATAATTATTATTTGTTCTCTATTTAGAAATGGTTGATATGGAGACTACGTTAATTTAAAAATAACAATAAATAAAATAAGTTACTTCAATTTGTAGTCATTTCAATTTTGAATGTTATTTAACACAGTCAACGAATACGTTTTCCCAAAATGGTTATATTAGGTAGTAATTTTTAATATTTAACTAGAATGCCATAAAGCAAAAAGGCTTCTACCTTAGAAATAGCTGCAGTCAACGAATCACACACATTTTTCCCATTTCAGTCCTCCGCACGCCGCGGATCCAATTAAGTACACAGCAAGCACCAGCACCAACACTAAGATGACATACATCTTCACGTTCTTCCACCAATACTTGCGCTGAACCTGTACTGCACTTCTGCTGAACGACGTTGAGCTCGTTCCCAATTCATCAGCCCTGTTCACCAACGTCTCCAGCCTCTCTCCTCTGAGTGTCATACTATTTATATTCTTTAACATTACTTTCTTCAGTGCTTCTAATTCAGCTTCAATATTACGCTCAGCAAATCTGTTATCGTTGTATCGAGTCATCTCACCCTCCAGTACTCCGGCAAAATTATCAGTTTCCGGTTGTTCCATTGCAAATGGAGATACGATTGACGGCAGGTCATGAGACGATTCCAGGTACTTCTCCTTGATTTTATTTAGGAAAGAGAACGCTCTGGGCTTTGGATAGTTTCTATCGGTGACGCAGAAGTACACCAGTTGGTTTTCTGCAACATAATGGAACAAGTAGTTATCACTGGAATACGTATGCTTGTTGTCTTCAGGGGGTATCTTCAACAGTACTTGGTTTGTTATTTCGGTAAAATTACCAAAGCAGGATGCGTATTTAGCCAAAACAAGTTTTCCTTTAACAACTGCGCAGTATAATATGGGCATTTTGGAATTTTCTGAATTGTAAAGTAAGCACTGAAAATCTATTATAACACAAAACACGTCACAATATGTTAGAGGATTATATTTAATTATGGCCAACAGGAAAAAAAATGCTACTGATAAACCTAAACTGTTCCATAATATTTTATGTTACATTATCGGAATTAGTAGGTTACGAACGATAACACGATACGGTTTGCCGTGTGGTGCCGGCTTGCCGTGTGGTGCCGGCTTAAGAATAGTACCACCCCATCTCTTCCCGTGGGTGTCGTCAAGGCGACTAAGGGATTTCACTCCGGAGGACGGGCAGCAGCGTCCTCTGCGTACTTAAAGTCTTACTGCGATCGCCAACCCGCTCGCCAAGCGTGGCGATTATGGCAATTACCCCCAGGATCTACATACTAGTAGGTTCTACTGGGGAGACCCGTGCCCAGCAGTGGGCCATCTTATGGGTTGATATGTAGGTTACGAATAATGAAAACTAATGACGTTGCTGTCTCACACATACCTTAGCCAAAGGATAAACACTAAATAGGAAAAATAAAAGAGTTTAATTACTGAAATGGTGTTTTATATAATTTAATGTAATACATCTTTCATCTCTTATCAATGGAGAAACATTATACACTAACTATTTCAGTGAAGAGTTATTGCTTCTCAATGGCACCTGCAAAATCAGTTACTATAATCTCTATGACTGTGGATCATATTGGGAGCCAACCGCTGGCTAAGTCCCAAACTAATCTGTATCTAATGACCCCTGAGTTTTTCAATGACAGCATGTTCAATGTACAATAAGCATTAAATGCAAATGTTGTAAACATCATAGGAATTTTCCTCAAGTCTTCCCTTTGAGTACATCAAACACAATTGGGCCACAGCAGTCCACCACAAGCCACTGTTCTAGTACCATAAGCCACAAACAGCAAAGCTACCACCACAAATACATATATTCTTTTATTCTTCCACCAGTACTGGCGACTAGTCTGTCTTGCACATCGTTTGAATATCATTGCGCTAGTTTCTAAGTTATTTGCCCTATCTGCTAACGACTCAAGTCGTTCACGTCTCACAGCCATCTTGTTTAAACACTGTACCAGTATACCCCTAAGATCATCCACTCCAGCTTTAGCATGATCCAAATTATGAGGTTTCATGTTGCCGTTGTATCGTGCCATCTCGCTCTTTAGTATTCCGTTAAATTCACCGTCGTTGAAGCGAGTCAGTAGTGCATATTGTAACATCGCAAGCTGCATGCGTCCCAATGAATCCAAAAATCTGAACTTGATCTTATTCAGAAATGAAAACGCCCTCGAACTTTGGAACTGATTATCGGTTATGCAGAAGTATACTATTTTGCTCTCAGCGATATAATGAAAAAGGTAGTTGTCACTGGAATATGTTATCTGGCAATCCTGAGGGGGTATCCTTGACAACACTTGGTCTGTCACTTCGGTGAAGTCGCCTGGGTAGGACGCACATTTGGCCAAAATGAGTGTTTCCATAGCAATTGCGCTGAAGTATATCGACATTTTGTACTGTATATTATAACACTAGAACTAGTAATAAACAATTAATAATACAAATACACGTCAAGTCTCTTATATACCTTCATGGATTTATGAAAAATGTGTGTGCGTAATTATGGAATCTAGTTCTGCTAAATCTGCGTCATGAAGTGTTATTTAAGTTATTCAATGTGGTTTATCCTGCCTTGACATAATGTTATGGTTTTTAAAACATATTATATTATGCATTTTCTTATATCTACTGTAGAAAAAGTTCTAGGAGGATTTATAAACATTTTATTAGAGATGGTTATAATGACCTTTTAATATAAAAAAAATGAAAAAATAAACCCGCCTGCAATAAAAACTTTTTTTATTTTTTTATATAATATCTACTTTTGAGATAGAACAAATTTTAAAATGATACATATCAAGAACGAATATGGCTTTTACTTGTGCTAAGTGCCATGTAGCTTGTAGTAAAAGCCATAATAGCTGCATTATAAAGTCATTTTTAATAACAATCTTATTTGCGGTTGGTAAACTAACTGCGGCCTATGTTGGTGTATAGGGATAATAGTTTTCCAACGGCAAAGTTAAGTTTGTCATATTTGACACCTGTTTTTTTCACTACCGTATCACTATATAAAGTTCTCGTATACATAAAGTTGGGCGTCTCGTCAAAACGAGCTTGATACCTATGTATAATTTTAAAATTTGTTTTAGAGAACCCGTACTGCTATGCTAGTAGGATGTAACAACTAACTTTTATCACAGTTATTGTCAAGTATTGAAAAAAGAATGGTTGGTAACTATTTTTTTCAGTATTACAGTCGTAATCATGTATCATCAATCATCCTTTTTTAAATGCGTAAGATGAACTCTTCAACTTAATACCCATATTGCGGTATTCAAAACTACTTTTTTTTCACACCTCTTTATTTTGACATCTCACAGCTGCCATGTTTTTTTTTCAAACCCTATCTAGCTTAAAACGCTTATACGGTCAAGACGAATCTAACAATGTCTTAATTGTATAAATCCGTTCAGTGGTTTTTGAGATATAAGGTAATAAAGAATATTACATACATACAAGATAATTCATTATTAATTCTATTATTAATTCTGTTATTAATTCTGTGTTTTTCATAACTAAGTTAATTACTTACCTAAAAAATTGTAATGATTAATTAATTTATAAATAATATGAAATTGTTTTTTTTTTTTTTAATTATTTTATTTTTTTATTTATGAAAGATTATTAATTATTTTTATCTAATTCATTTTATTTTTTGATTGGCCTTTGTACTTGTACCTGTGATGTTTTTATGTTATTCTGTGTTTTAGGATTTTTTATTCTGTTTATTTTGTTTTTTTTTTATTATTTTTATTATTATTATTTTTTCTTGCACGTTGATGTGTCAAAGGGACAGGCTGAAAATCAGCGTTGTTGTATGCAATCTCGCATATAACAGCATTTGCTGAGCTTGTTCCTTTTGCCACAACACGATGTTATGTAATTATTAGTTTAAATTAAGAAAACATTTTTGTAATTATTAGTTTAAATTAAGAACACAATTCGTGTTGGATGATAATAAAAAAAATCTATTCTATTTTAAGATACGCTCGAAAAACATAATTCTTCCTTACATTCGGATAAAAATACTAGATGTTTCTTTTTTCATATTTGGCGGGTTCGATTCTCGGTCCAGGCGGGCGATTATTAGATTACGCAGTTAAATTTATAGAAATCTTCTTTCAGTATGAAACGTTCTATCTCTAATATTTAAGGTACTTTCCCTCCTATCGCGATAAAGAAGTTTTTACAGCTGCTGGCTATATAAACAAGTTCCCAACATTAACCTACGCGAGGCGCCAGGCACGTCTTTGTGTTGTAAGGAGTTGTCACCTCGCCCTCCACAATCTTTTTTTTTTATTGCCAGGACAGATTTTATTGCCAGGTTCTTTTCTCCTTTTTACCTAATGTTTGCGAACGTGGCATTACATGTACAATCGGCCCACTTGATGCTCGACCACCTGAAAATATTTTACTATGAACGGTTCACAACGGTTCGGTCACACAAACAAACGCAAAAACCACTCCCACATTTTACTTCCAACCAATTAGGACGGGGCTAAAGTGTGGGAACGGGAACATAAAACATTTTTGTTAACTTAGTTGCAATTTGCACTTCCTTGTACGATGACGCGCGCGTGTTTACTATTTTGCTCACGACTTGTTCTGTTTATGGATTCCGATATCTTGCCATTTTGTTGACCCCAAAACTACTGATTGAACTCTCGTTGACTTGTGGTGTGAATTAGTGGACCGTTTCTTCTTCATCTGTTTACCTATGGTGGCTGTGTTTTATTGGACTGTTGGGTGCTTTCTTGCTGACCTCTGCGAGTCTTCACAATTAAGGCGCTGACAACAGCCAAATAGGCTTATCCTAAACAATTTTTTAGCCAAATCTACGTAGTTTGTGACGGCAGAAAAAATATATGTTAATCTTGAACATATTTCTAAGAACCCTGTTGTATTCAAAACACGAATTTGATTTTTTTTCTCGATAAAAAAAAAATACAAACTAACCTCTTAAAATGATCTTCTAACAAAAATATCTGTATTACTTAACAACGTACGTTGGTAAAATAATTAACAATAACGTATCATGTTATAATACAGAATCTGGTTGTTTTTTATTTTCGACTACTCGACTTATTTTCAAGTAATTCATTGTTTTAAGGTTTATAATTAGTTACGAGCGCTGCGTGATCGCGCTTCTCTTTCTTTTATAAGCAATCTGACAGTGATCGCAGAGACGCGCAGCTAGACGGACGTATGTCGCTTTGCCTCGCCATCCATTCACTTCATATTTTGTTTGTTGTTTGAAAAATTATAGACATTGGTAAAGAATATAAGTTTAATAAATATACTATTAATTTATACTATCTAAGTTGTTAATTTAAATATATTTAGTTCTAAGTTTAAAAATATTTGTTACTATAATTGGGAAACAAAAATGTCGGAGGCCAGCAAAAAGCGCTTCTATACCAACAAACAAAAACATCTCATGGAAGTAGTAAAATAAGTATTATATTTTTCATATTGACAAAATATTGCACGAACAGAAGTGAAATCGTAACCAAACCAAAAAGCTACACTAAGCTGTTTTGTACAACGTATAGCGAAAATTCATCTGCAGCTGTGAAGCTCGTTTGGTCTAGCGGTATCTGCGTTGGTTCAGAAAATCAAGTTTCGAGTTCGAAACCTAGGTTCGCCTGTTCAATTTTTGTATTTATTTTTAATATTTTCTTTTATCTTTTCAGTAAAAAGAGACGTTTGGCGAATAGTTCAGAAGCAGGTGAAACTTCGGAAAGTTTTTCACCAATAAGTTTGTAATAGGTACCTACATACTAATATAGATAATAATTTTATTATTTATATTACATTAACACATTACACAAAAAGAATCGCCACATGGACAAAGAGGATCCCCTTTACATTTTAGAAAGATAGTTACAAACAAGTACAGTACTCCCAAATTAATAATGCACATGCAGATCTTCGCTAATTGTCGTATTCCCGGAAACACTCGAATCATGGAATCGTAAGAGCCCTAAACAAGGCATTTGCATTTTGCACCTTGTTTAAAAGAGATAGGAGTCAATATCATGTGTGCACAATCGAAAACAAATCGGGCGTTCGGCAGCTGTCGCCGGTCAGCGAAATGTCTGTCAGTCGTCTTTATATATTGGTAGTGACTGCACGTGTTCTCTATTTGTGGAAATATATAGAGCTGCTATTACACACCCTTCTTGGTAAATATAATTTCAACATTAATTAGCTTATTCAGATTTAAATAGTATATTTTGAAAAAAGGAAAATAAATAACATATTTCACGTTTTTTTAATATTAAAAAAATAAAATACCTACATTAAATACATATTAAGTACTAGAAAAACATTTAAAAAATGAGATTTATTTAAATTAAATAAATAGATAAACATGCATAAAAAATATATACCTAACTCTGCCCATGCCATTTTCTTTCAGACGAATTCTTCCAAAATGGATAAATTTAAACGTGGAAAACCGCTTAATTCACAAGCACGGCAAATGGTATTTAATGTGTACCTTTATTTCTTAAATGAAGCCAATGTTTTCAACAGAGACCATGATGGTTATTTTAAAAAAATTCAAGACCGTGTTACAAAAGCTACAGGAATTTCGCGACGAACTTTGAGTAATATCTTAAACGAAAAAAAACATAATCAATCAAAGAAATTTTCTACACCGAAAAAAGGAAGACCTAAAAGTAGATTTCGGCTGGTACTTGATGATTTCGACTACTGTGTTATTCGTAATATGATATACAATTTTCAATTGACGCTGAAAGAACTCCCAACTGTAAATAATTTAAGAATAAAGTTGATCGAAGCTATTAATTTCAAAGGCTGTGCCGAGACTTTAAGGTTGATCTTGAAAGACATGGGGTTTAGGTTTCTGAAAACTGATAATAACAGACAATTACTTATGGAAAAACATGATATACGCCTAAAAAGGATCAAATATCTCAGAGAAATACAACAGCTGAGGAGTTCTGGTAGAAACATAGTATTTATGGACGAGTCGTATGTGCACACATCACATACTAAGGGTAAAACTTGGCAAGATAGCAACAAAAAAGGTATCAAACAACCCATTTCCAAAGGAGAGCGAATAATTATTGTACACGCAGGCAATGAAAAAGGCTTCGTCCCAGGGGCTCTAATGTTACATAAATGTGTCGACTCAGAAGGTGACTATCATAAAGAAATAAACGCGGAACGTTATCAAACTTGGCTACGCAATCAATTGATTCCCAACTTGCCTCCTAATAGTGTGTTGGTAATAGACAACGCCCCATATCATAATAAGCTGTCTGTGAAACCACCAAACTCAAACACATCTAAACCACAAATGACAGCTTGGTTACAACAACACAACATTCCGCATGACCCAAAGAAACTGAAACCCGATTTGTATAAAATTATACAAAGATACAAAGAAAATTACACAGAATTTGCCATTGACCGTATAATGGAGGAACATGGGCATAAAATTATACGATTGCCACCATATCATCCCGATTTTAACCCTATTGAAAATATTTGGTCCCAAATAAAGCAACACGTGGCCAAGAGAAATATTGCAATGACTGTGACGTCAGTTAAAGATGCTATATTAGAAAAAATCAATAAAATAGGACCAGAAGAATGGAAAAAAGTTTCTGATCATGCGGTTCAATGCGAAGATGAATATAGAAAATTTGAGCCAAGAATCGATAGTTATTCCGATAAACTGATTATTTACACAGGTGATAGCAGTGAGGAAAGTGTAAATGAACAAGAGCATAATGAAACTTCTGATGAATCTGCGATGTCGGGAATAGAGGTCTTCCTCGATTCTGATTAATTTTTTTATAATTGTATTATTTTTCTGGAATGATTAGTGCTGTAAACAAATTTGAACTGAGATTTTGATTATATTTTATGTAAACCTCTATTTGAAAACGTTTTTTTCTCCTTCTAATAAAACCTTATGTTATTTAAACCTTTTCCTCCATAATTACACCAACTTCGGTAAGACACTTGAAAACTAATCACTCCAACAATGATTGTAGCGTTTTCGCTATTTACTTACATGGAATTATCGAATCAAATTTCGTTACAGGTAAATCAAATCTGTTTTAGCACAAAACACATAATATATAAAATTAGGCATAGAGAAATTGCTCTTAACCACTCTATATAAATATCGTCTTTCGACGCTCGGGTAATACGACCGTTGCCGAACAATGACGAAGATTTCCGAAGATTTCTATGCGCATTATTACTTTTGGAGTACTGTATAATGATAAACTATCACATTTGCATAGACCTACGACTATCTTAGAACTGGCCTAATAGGAAAATACTCCTAAAATACTTGTAGCTTTATCCATTGTTTCTTGCCCTTTCCATACAAATAGTTGTGTAGGTTTTAGTATTTTTTACCTATATATGGCGATCTTTAAATATTGAAGTGTCTTTTCCTAATGTCAAAATAGCAGTTTTTTACTAAATGCTATGAAAGTACGCATAGTACTTAAAACAAAAATACAGTTTTTTTTTGTCTGGCTGTCTGTCTGTGTGTTTGTTTCGACAAATCTCCAAAACGGCTGTACGGAGATTGACAGGACTCACTGTCACACAGCTAATGATGTAAGGAGTAACTTAGGCTACGTCCACAGCTAGTCTACAGCTAGTTAGACATAATAGGTAAGATTAGTGCTGAAGAAAGTTTTTCTAAGTTTAAATGTAATAAATATTTTGTACAGATTAGGAAATGTGGCTGTTGCAGTTACATTAGAAAGTGATGTTATAATTCCTCTAGAAAATGTTACCAGGTAAAGATGATGCCCAAGTGATATGAAACTTCCTTATGATCGTTCTTATACTTCTTATGTTATTGTGAGTCATAGTTTTTTTCCATCACTGGTTTGAAGTATCGGCAAAGGTATCTGAGACAGTTGAATCCACCGATAATATTCCTAAACTTGAGGTAAATATTATTATTTTGAACAGGTTGTCGAAGATAAAATCTGGCAGTTAGTATTTAGTTACTAACGCATAGGTAAGCTTTAAGTATTATTTTTTTTAGACTGCTACAAGTCACCCTGCACTACAAAAAATCCTTATAATAATTATTATTATTATTATTACATCGGACGACGAATAAACTTATCGCATTTATTTTTAAATCTTCAGAATATTTCTCGGTACCCTTACCCCTAAACCCTTGGGTTGTAATTTAAAACACATTAATTTGGTAGGAGAAAACATAGATGGATTCTTGTCGAAGTTCACTCTTTTGTGTAGGATGTGCAATTTAAAATTTATCATTAAAAGTGATTCCAGTGACGAAAATTATTTACCAGTGAATTATTGTGCTGTAGCAGGTATGTTATAAATTTTCGGAGGACTTCAAACTTGGAAGAATTTTCTTCAGCTCTAAATTTACCTTATGTCAAATAAATAATAATATTATTAATAAAAAATAATATATATTATTAACTATCTGTGCAAATAAATAAAATTGAAGAGTCTGTTTGTAATATCAAAATAACAGTTTTATGCATATATATTAATTATTATGGATAACATATATCCATAACAATTACTGATAACAAAAATACAGTTTTTTTGTCTGTCTGTCTGTCTGTTTGTTCCGGCAAATATCCGAGAGCAAATAAATTATAATTATGCGAAAATATTTAAAATGTTGCTAATATATTTTCGAGTTTTATTTTTCTTTCTTTTATATTGTTTTGAAGTTCATAGCAAATAAAGTCTCCTAAAATAATTAAAAATACAAACGTATAAAAAAATATTTATTGTATAATTGACTGCCTCTGTGGCGCGGTGGGAGTGTATCCGACTGCTACGCAAGAGGTCGTGGGTTCGATCCCCACCCAGGATAAAACTTCGTGTGATGAGCACGATGGTTTATTCTGTGTCTGGGTGTAATTTATCTATAATATGTATGTATTTAGAAATATATAAGTATGTTTATCAGTTGTCTGGTTGCCATAGTACAAGCTCTGCTTAGTTTGGGATCAGATGACGTTGTGTGAGTTGTCCCAAGATTATTATTAGATTATTATATTATTTTTTTAATCGCCCTGTCTAATTTCTTTCTAGTTCTTCATATAGAACAAAAAATAAAGCGCCATCTATTGGTTTATTGTTTATTATTGACCGCATCCTTGTGTTGGTAGTTCGCTGTTTTTACCGTCCTTTATCAATGGCACTAGGACATCGGAGAAATAGTGGGCGTGGCTAAAATAGTGAAACATCGAAGTTCAGTAGCTGTTGTCAGCGTCTTAATTAAACCGGGAATCAAATTTTGGATCTTTATGGCTAAGGATACAGGACAAACCTTTACCAACTATCGCGGGAGTTAAATGTTACGGTAAGTCAAATTCAAATTATATTTTATTACAATAATTTTATTATTATATTTTATTACAATAATTTTATTTATATTAATTATGTTTAACAATAGAATTGGCTATTGGTTAAAAAGTAATTGGGGGAGACCAAATAATAATATAATCAATATTTTTGAAGACTATGGTTAATTTCATACCTAAGGTTTGTTTCGTTGTTATAATATAATAATATTCTCAATGATGATGGCAGACATTAGGATTAGTTGTTTCATCATTCGCAGTTATTTAATCCTAATATTTTATATAAACTTATTATTTTAATTTTACTATGTAGTGTAGTGAAATGTATTTATTACGTATATAATTAAAAAAAAACAATAACTACTAAATGGTTTTTGATAATAGACGGTGCAATGGGTGAGAAAGATTTAAGTGCTTAGTTTATTAAAATTTTATGAAATATATTCAAATACGACGATAATTGTCGAAAAATCATTCTACTAATATTCTACCGAAATTATAAGAAAATATATAAATCATTAATATATATATATATATATATATATATATACACGTATTATCATACATAGGTATAGGACTACTTATTATTTTCAACAAATAAATAATATTTTATATGATTTATTTCATAAATCAATGTAAAGTGAAAGTTTATTTACATTTTTTGATGTCCAATAATATTTACATTTAGTTTACTTTAAACATAGTGTTCTGAGTCACTTGGTAATTCGTATATTTTTTAAAGGTGAACTTCTTGGAACTAGGCTTTCACTCGTTCAATTAATCTGAAATATAATAACGAAACGTAGTACTAATCGGAACAAAAACTATTTTGTATAACGAGTGGCAACATAAAGGCTGTCTCTACTGAAATGTGAAGAGTAGGAATTTCGTGCTTTTATATACTTACATTTTTTTTCTATGATTCATACTTAAATCCACCCTTATTAAATCATGGTGTTTCATTTTTATTTTTCTCACATTAAAGATGTTATGCATAACTCTTTTTAAAATATTTATGTTTAAAAAAAATAAATTATGCAAAATTTTTTGAAGTATTGAAAATCCTAATTCATTTAAACTACTTTTGACAAAATAAATTGTTTTCTTTCACACGCTTTAGTAAATTTTAGAAATCATAAAGCGTATATTGTGTTGATAAAACAATAGTTAAATGATCCCCATAGTAAAAATTGTAAAACTGAGAATCCTTTAATCAATTATCGTCTTTAAATCGTTACACAAGAACTGAAAATAGTTTGCATACAATAAGTTTTTGCTTTCCCACGGTTCGGTAATTCCAGGTGCCATAAATATGTTTGCCGAAAAAATAGGTTCATGATACCTACGCACAATAAATGTCCTAAAACTGGAAACGATTAAGGCAATTATCATCTTTAAAATCAATTTAATAGAATTGAAAATAGTTTGCATGCGAATTTGTTTTCGCAGTCGGTAGCTTCTCATAGTAACGCTTATTCTATTTTCAATCATATTTCAACTATTTAAGAACTATTATCTAATTTTATCAGTGACAACTCGTTCATTGTCTGTTGATTTGTAAAGAAATAATATAAGGTATAATAAAATAACACCTTTTTTAAAAATGTGCTTGTCTTACTGTTCTATTCATTCAAACTTTTAATGAGTGGGCATCGAAGATCTTTTATACATTTATTTTAACTTCGTATTTTTTTTTAGAGAGCTACAGCGTGCCGTTGGCTATAGTAGGATGCTGAGGAGGACTGTCTTAACGTCGGATCACGTAACGCAAATAGTCAGCACATACGAAGTGCAGCCATTTACCAAGACGTCGACGTTCGCTAGACTATTTGACTGCGGCATGCAGGCTATAAGAAATGTGTGCATTATTCCGCTACAAAAATTAGGACAAGAACTACAAGAAGCAAGAGTGCGTTTCGCTTGCGAGTACAGAGGTTTTGATTTATCACACGCTAAATTTTCAGACATTTTTTTTTAAATCAAGTGCACACATTAGTCAGAACTTATGGCTTGTAAATAATACTAGATACAAGCCCAGAAATGTAAAGCCGGAAATCTGAATGTGAGGACGAAACAGCACAATTAATATGTATTGACGGTAGAGCCAATGGATTGTATTGAAATTAAATGTTTGTAATTATTTTAAATTGTAATCTAAATTATACTTATTGGTTATTTTACTGTAATAAATATAAGCTAGCATCTGAGATAATTAATAATTTATACATTGTTACTTAATTTAATGAAACTATTTTCTTAACTAAGACGTTATTAATATAATATTTGTTGATGAAGTAATTGGTGATTTAGCACTTTGATGACTATATAGCATGATAAAATAATAATTTAATAATATTAAAAATATATCGTTATTGTTAACTAATATGATTTTGGCCTATTGTTTTAGTTTGCATACCTCATCCACAATTTTAAAGTATAATTAAGTATTAAATAATTTATATATGCACAAATGTGTTATGAAATTGTTTGACTGATCCATAAAATTAATAAAACAATTGACTCTTTTCTTTATTTCGTGCCCTCATTCCAGGTAATACATTTAATTCTTTTAAAATAATCTGTGGTTAAATATTAAATATAACTTGCTGAATTAAAACCATACTTATACTATTATTATTAAAGAGTTAAAGTTGTATGTAGATGTTTACCCTAAAGCTACTAGCACGATTTAAATTTTAAGTTTCAAATATCTTTACTTCGTTAAATCAATCCAATGGTTATTTGAAATTAAATTTAGATAAAACACCTAAAACAAAGAACTTACAAAATGATATAGGTTTCAAAGCATAGGTGAAGGACGTAGGATTTTATCACTCGAATCAAGATATACGCAAGCGGAGTCACTGGGAACAACTATATATAGCATACTAGCTGACTGAAGCAGACGAAGACCCGTAAACTTCGTCTGCTTCAATTAACCTCGTTTTTGCAACATTTTTCATTGCTGCTCTGCTCCTATTGGTTGTAGCGTGATGTATAATAGCCTTCCTCGATAAATAGGCTATCCTACAGTCATAGATTTTTTTAATTTGACTTAGTACTTCCTGAGATTATCGCGTTCAAACAAACAAACTATATACTATATTATATTACTATATTTAAGTGTAGATTAATCATTGAACTCATAGTTGCTGGTGAGTTGAACTACCTCTTAAATACCTACGGAGGGCAAGTGCATGTATAGTGATGAAATTGGTAAGGGCATTGGATCCCTAATGTCAAAGTTGAGTACGGGACAAACTAGAATCATCAATAATTGCACGCCTGCTTTGTCCTATAGTAATATCATGGAAAATATTTTAAGATCTAATTTTAGTCAGGACAGCACTATAATTATTTTTGTCGGTGATAGGGGAAATGTAAACAAAAATAGGTTTTTAAATTATTTTGAGGAGTTGTCCAATTTAAATGTAAAAAAAATTGTTATGTTTTCATTTCCCCTGAGTAATGGATTATCACAGGAAGAAAATTCTATTAGATATAATTTGAATAACCTTATGCATCAACTGACATGCCAAATTAATGGACCTTTTTATAATAAATTTCATTTTATTGACACTAACAAACTTGTTAGTAAATATTTTTATTTGACAAAAGATAGATATTATCTTAAAAATAGTTGTAAAAGACAGATAGCTGTTTCGCTATCTTTTTATATTAATACTTCAGCCAAGAATTTGGCTACTCAAGTTGCTTCTATTGAGCAACAAAATTATGACATTCATTTTAACTTAGCCAACAATTTGGCTAAAGCACCTGACATTAATAATGATAATTTATGTATTAATAATAATTATAATATTGACATACCGAATAATTTAAATTAAATTTTAAGACAATAGAGAGTACCTCTTGCACACATACTTGTGCACTACCACTTGAAAATTATTCTGTTATGTCAAAACAGAACAATAATTATATTAATAAAATTAACCTGGTGCATCAGAATATCAGAGGAATGACAGGAAAAGACTTGGAATTGGAATTGTTCATGAATGCTGAAGCTATTGATATTTTATGTATTACTGAACACTGGCTAAAGAGCGATCAGTTCATGTTTAATTTCAACAATCACCAGGTAGGCAGCTCGTTCAGCAGGGAACTGGCTATACATGGTGGTTCACTAATATTAATAAATAAAAATCTTAAATTCAAAGAACGCCGTGATATTGTTAACTTCTCTGTTGAACGTAGCATAGAAATAGCCTGTGTAGAGTTGAAGCGGTTTATTGTATTGACTGTGTACAGACCACCTTCAGCACAATATCATATTTTTGAAGATGTTATGGATGAAGTCTTGCATAAGGTAACAAACCTTAATAAAAATGTAATAATATGTGGCGACTTTAATGTTAATTTATTAGAGAATACTACTTCAAGTATGAGGATTTTAGCTCTATTCAAATCATTTAATCTGTGTAATTTATTTTTAGAGCCTACCCGCATAACTGCCACTACAGCCACATGTTTAGATAATATATTTACAGATATTATTGTAGATAACAAGAGAGTAATTAATCAAATGGATTCCGACCACTGTGGTCAACTTATTTCTTTTGATATTAAAAGTAGAAAAGTAACTAAAAAATGTATAACTGTTATCCCTAAAACTGTCAGTCGATTTGAGAGTTTCAAAAGCCGCCTCATTTGTAACCCTCCACTGTTGAATGAGGACAGTGATCCTAACATTTTATATAAAACATTCTTTAATAAATTTTGTCATAATTTCGATTCGGTTTTCACTCCCAAAACGATTATGGTTAAGGGGAATGCAACTTTTAGTGAGTGGGCTACTGTCGGCCTACATAAAAGTAGAAAAAGATTATATGAGCTGTATGATGAACGAAAGTATAACTGTTGTGAAAGATTTCAAGCTTATGTAAGAAATTATGCTAAAACATTTAGGCAGACTTGCAAAACAGCAAAAGCTTGCTACCTTAGTTCACAAATTAAAAACAGTGATAATAGAATTAAAATGACTTGGGATATTATAAATAGTGAGACCGGAAGAGTCAGAAGTCAGAATAATGATTACTGTCTTAAAATAGATAGTAAAACCATCACATCGGACATAGAAGTAGCCACTGCATTTGAAAAATTCTTTACTGACATTCCAGTCTCCACTACAAAGTCATTGAATTCCTCACCTATTGTTGCTGAGTCTATCTTGATTAAAAATGTTAATAAATGTGACATCACTTTTCAATTTGATTATGTTACACATATAGATGTCATAAAAGCTTTTAATTCTATTAATGTTAAGAAGACTACCGACCTCTGGAGTAACTCAGTTGTGATTACTAAGTCTATAATTTCTTTTATCGCGCAGGACTTGGCTTTTATATTTAATAAATGTATAGATTGTGGTGTATTTCCTGATTTAATGAAATATAGTAAAGTAATACCATTGTATAAATCGGGTAGTATGTCTGACCCCACTAATTTTAGACCCATATCAGTACTACCAACATTTAGTAAAATCTTTGAAAAAATAATATATGATCAGATGCAGAACTTCTTTTACAAAAATAAATTATTACACTTTAAACAATTTGGTTTCACTAGGGGTCGCTCTACAACCGATGCTGGTGTGGAGCTTTTAAAACATATTTTTGACGCCTGGGAGGAATCGCAAGATGCTTTAGGCGTCTTCTGTGATTTATCTAAGGCATTTGACTGTGTTCTGCATGAAACATTAATCAGGAAATTGCAACATTATGGTATTAAAAACACAGCTCTGAATCTTCTTACGTCCTATCTGAGTAACAGGATTCAGAAAGTTGATGTTAATGGTAAACGCTCCCCGGGGTCTGTGGTCAAAATGGGAGTCCCACAGGGTTCTATTCTCGGGCCGTTGTTGTTTTTAATTTACATAAACGACTTACCATATTTAGTAAATAATAATTATGAGATAGTCCTGTTTGCAGATGATACATCACTCTTATTTAAATTAAAACGCCAGCAAAAAGACTTTGAAGATGTAAATATGGCTATCTCAAAAGTGGTTAACTGGTTTGATGTTAACAATTTACTCTTAAACGAGGGCAAGACTAAATGTATTCGCTTTATAACACCTAACGTGAAACCAGTAAAAACCACTATAAAAATAAAAGAAGATGAGTTGAACCCTGTAGAGACCACAAAGTTTTTAGGAATTACTCTAGATTCTAAGCTTCAGTGGGGCCCACATATAAGTGAATTGTCTAATAGACTCAGTTCTGCAGCGTACGCAGTTAGAAAAATTCGTCAGCTAACAGACGTTGAAACAGCGCGATTAGTTTATTTTAGTTACTTTCATAGTTTAATGTCGTACGGTATTCTACTGTGGGGGAATGCTGCCGACATTCAAACCATTTTTGTTCTGCAGAAGAGGGCTATTCGATCAATTTACGATCTTAGTAGTAGACACTCACTTAGAGAAAAATTTAAGGAAATCAATATCATGACTGTTGCATGTCAGTATATCTATGAAAACCTTATACCTATATGTTCACAAAAATATTGATAGTTTCTGTAAGAAATGTGATATACATAATATTAACACGCGGAACAAACATAAACTTGTTGTACCAGCGTCAAGGTTACAAAAAGTAAACAAATCATTTCGGGGCCAATGTATACGTTTCTACAATAAAATCCCTAGCGATATTCAAAAATTAAGTCGTAATAAATTTAAGTGTACCATTAAGAAAAAATTGTGTATGAAAAGTTACTACTCAATAATTGATTATATGGAAGACAAAAACGCTTGGGATTGAACTGCTTTCTCTCACAGGCTATTAAAATGTACTTTAAGATTATATGTATATATACATATTTACTTTGTAAGAAGTGAAGTATTGTGTTTGCTGAATACGTTTATATATATTCATTTTAGAGTTACAAATAGTATTATTATTTAGTTATCCTTATTTTATAAACGATTACACTCACCAAACACAATGATTCATTCAGTAAAATTTATTTTTGTAAAGAAAAACTTGATGATTTTAAAAGAGTGGCACATGAGTTTCTTGGCAGCTTCTTCTCATGAGCTTTACACTTGGAACTGCCACCTAACCTCATTTTGTTTTTTTTTTTTCAAACAATCATAATTTTATAAAATTTTTAGTATGTTTTAATTTGACGTTTTCAAATAATCATTAACCTGATTTTACGAAATAAAGATATTTGACTTTGACTTTGACTTTGACTTTGACTTCAAGCCAAAATAAAATATTTATGATCGTTTTGTAACATACCTATATGTTACAAAACGATCATTTTGCATTTTTGAAACATATATTACTAGCTTTAGCCCGCGGCTCCGCCCGCGTGAATAAAGGTTATCGCAATAAAAACAATCCTATGTCCTTTCCCCGGTCTCAAACTATCTCCATACCAAATTTCATCTAAATCGGTTTAGCTGTTTGAGCGTGAAAGCGTTACAGACAGACAGAGTTACTTTCACACGTATAATATTAGTATGGATATGTCTCAAAAATGCAAAATAATTTTACAAAAATTAAATTAAATATTTTCGATGAACCTACATAACAGAATCATACTAAAACATACGCACAATATAAAACAACGAAAATAGGTCATAAATTACAGGCACTAGTTTTAAACTCCTCTATTAACTCATATTTATAGAAAAGATAGATTAGAGATCAAAAAGTATTTTAAAAAAATATTAATATCTAGGCAAAATATACTATATTCCTCTCCAAGCTTTAAACTACTTCTTTACTATTTCAACAACACAAACAAATAAATATACAATATAAGCTATTTATAACATTAATGTAGATTTGTATGTATAACAATAAAATAATAATTTAATTGCTATTTCGCGCAACTGCAAAAAGCGCGCTTACAACAAAAGTCACAATCCTATAATAGTATTTACAATCTTCTAATCGGTTCGAAATATGCCCAACAACAACGCAACGCACTAAAAAAAACAAGGACCCCGCCCCTTGCATCCGATAAGGCGCAGATGTGCCTGTGTGAGTGCGCTTACGTAGAGAGCGGACGTTTCTCGCAAGCCATTATAGCCTTAGGGGTGTACGACCGCCGAGTAGGCCGATTGTACATGTAGAATCCCGACGTATCACAAGAGTTGTTTTACATCCTAAGTGATCCTTTTTCAACCGACTTCAAAAAGGAGGAGGTTCTCAATTCGACTGTATGTTTTTTTTTGTATGTTTGTTCATCGATTACGCAAAGACGGCTGGACCGATTTGAAAATATCTTCTTGTGTTTGGAATGGTATACTTTCAAGTTGGTCCCATTGTCATCAGATCACGATCTGATGATAGGATCCTGGAGAAATCGAGGGAACTCTTAAAATATTACAGGCAAACCTACAGTGATTTAGGTATATTTCATTGTGATTTGTGCGTTTACTCTTAAAAAGCACCATTTGGTGAAGTGGATCTGATGATGAAGACCACAAATGACGAGCCGACCTATTCAATATTTCACAGTTGCGATTTAGTTACTTTAATATAGAATTGAGTAGCATTTTATTCTCGTCATACTACTATTACACAATGTAAGAGAGCTGATAGTGAACTCCTCAATAATTAACGGCCCTGCATCGGGGCAAGCAATATTTTGTAAAAGGATTTGAGCAGTTGACATAAGCCTATTGTAACTTAAGTGAATTACAAACCAACCCACTATTAAGTGAGAAATTAAAACTGTTTTACAAAAAAATATTACCGACTTCAAAAATAAATACAAGGCAACTAAAAAGCAAAAAATAATACAGGTACCAAAAACAAATTAAACATTTTAAAGTCGGTGCCGAATAAAACATAAAGATTACTATTTCATGGCACCAACTTCAAAATGTTTAATTTTTTTTTGTTATTTTAGGTACCTATATTATTTTTTACTTTTTAGTTGCCTTGTATTTATTCTTGAAGTCGGTTATATTTTTTTGTAAAAAAGTTTTCCTTTAACTTTTTAACATTTTTTTTGTTAAAGTTTCCATTTCACGAGTATTTAAACATATAAACAATAAACAACTTCTTGTACTAGGTTCGCTCATAACATTCCCTAATTTTAATCGTTTTATAAACTAGTCATGTGGAGTAGCTCGGTGGCCCAAACGAACTAATTAATTACATTTTTACGAGTCGTAATATACAATTGGTGTCGAACTACGTACTGCGCTCTGTACGGCATTCGTCTTTATTACCTAGTCCGTGAGGTAGGGTTGTTTACCTTGTAGGTACTAGGGCGCCGTGGGTAACATCTAAAGATTATGTGGAAAGAAGAAATTCTAGCCAGATATCAGCAAACGTATTATATTCCTGAATCTGTTGAAGGTCATATAGAAAATACCTTTTCAGTCACAAGTGCAAATTAAGTACCTATCTACAAGAGGGGCAATCGATTAAATTGCAGACAAAGACCCGATAGCTAAACGATGAAAACCGACGCATTAGACGTTACTGTTATCTACCTACAAGTGACACCTATACCCTTCTGTGATACTGATCAATACATATAATAAAAAAATAAAATATAAAAAACAACCCGCCTGCACAAAAAAGATGGAAACAAGATCCCCTACATAATTAATGCTATGCAAATGCTTGAAAACGTATTGCACCTGCTCATATGTCTCTTCTGTTTTTAATCGTTCGCCCATTGCTAAGGATCGCTATTTTAGTTCTCCAGCTGATTAAGTTCGTAGCCTTGTGGAAGGCGGCGCTGACATGTAACTCCAGTTGTGCGGAGATCTGGTCATAACCTTGTAGATATAATTCACATAGCATTAGCCAATCCAGTCGTTTGAGGTTGTGAACATGCCCACCGTATCCACTATGCTGGATCCGCGCCTGAGCCTGACGAACTAACGATATAAAGAATGGCGATGGGTTGGCCTGATGCAATGTGTCACGTCGTAAATTAGGAGAGGCTTAAAGTGCAGCTTAGGTTCGACACAGGCCGTTGATAAAACCACAAAACATTTCGATTATTAGGGTCCGCTATACTTACCTACGAGTATAAACTATCACTGTCATACCACGTATCAGAATTCTTATTGAAGGTCTGGTGCACTTAATTCACCCAGCTAATTCACCTGGGAGGATTAAGTGCGCCATTAATAGTGATACTTACTAGCGTAATCGACTGAGAATATCTTTTTGCGATATAAATAATGTTAAGTCAATATTTGTGCAAGTGCCGGCCCTACTGTAAAGGGGCGAGTGTTGACCCTCGTGTGCGTCACCGCCGAAGCACACAAGTGCGATTGGTTTTTACAGAAACACCATGCAGTTAGACTTCGAACCGGAAAGTCCTGCTGTTAATTATGTACCTAGTTAATTATCAATTGGTACAACAGTGCCATAATAATTAATTAAGGTAGAAGCATTGGCATTGACCATGTAGTGTACATTTACATAGTGTAAAGAAAATGAAAGTTTACTGGGAAGTTACCAAGTCTGGAAAGCAGAACTTTGCTAGATAAATATAAAAATAAAGGAAGTGGAATTTTGTGTGAAAGTAGTCTTTGTTCTTTGAAGATAGTAACATGAAATTTTAAATGATGGCATTTAGGAGAGAAGCCCTTGTGAAGGCGGGTAAGTCGCTGGTAGCAGTGAAGAACAATTAGTTTGTTTTCACGTGTCGTAGGATAATAATCTCATATGTCTCCGATGTCAGATACAAGTGTGAACGACACGACTGGAGAGAAATTAGGCGCAGGACCGACGGCTTGTCGTGTTCTCCGAGGCACAAAGAGGTGTGGCATTTTTTGCAAACGGTCACCCATCAATAGACCCAATGGACCAAGTAACAATAATGCTTGAGTAAAGATCTGTTCGGTCGCTATTGAGTCAGAGACCCCTCGTTCGAACTTTGTTTAGGTTCCAGTTGACAGATTGATTCTTAAAAACATTTATAGGTAAGTACATAACTAATGTACACATTAATTAGGTATTACAACCGTGTAAGGTCAGATAGTCTGCATTTAGAAAAGGAAAACCGTGAATGACTTATTTAGCAAGGCAGAGCACAAACCACTGAAAATATTGGGTTGAAATGTAGCATTTAGCTCATAGATATAGGCCTACAATACGAAAGAGTTTTTTGTAAATTCTACCCTTAAAAGGGGGTTCCAAATTTCAAATAAACATAAAGTCTAAACCATACATTTTTTAATTTTACAAAATCCTAATAATAACAAGGCAAACGTATCCTGTATTATTTACGAAAAGAGTGGTTGCCGCAGTCCATAATCTATAACGGGCGACATCGCTCAATTACCTGTTTCACTCAGAGGGAGTGCGGAGTGAGGGTCGTAACCTCGCAACACGTGGTCGCTCGGCGTCGGCGTCGGCGTCGACGTCGCCTCTGTAGGTCACTCCTAGTGAGGGACACGCGACGAACTTACTACGAAACATTACCTACTAATTAATTTTACTAAAGGATGGAAAGTTATAGTAGATAATAGGAAATATAAATTCTCTTCTTTGTGTAATTTCGTATTCGGTATCAACGGTATTAATGTTCTGTGGTATCAACTACAGACTCACTTTAATAGTATAAATATGTAAATATTTTGAAATTGGTACCAGAAAATGTAGTTGTACGATTCGAGATAGAGACAAACATAAAAAATACAGTCTAATTAAGAACCTCCCCTTTTTTGAATCGGTTGAAAAGTAAAAGAAAGTTTAGATCGAAAGTAAATTCAAAACCAGGAGGTACATCATGTCAATTCGTTCATGAAAAATACTACGAACGAACGACGATGTTTCTATCCGAATACGAATTATAATATTCATTTCGAACAAAGGCGGTAGGTAGGTATACTAACGACTGCACTTTATTTTTACGACATTTTGTTCGAATCTAACACAAAAGCATCCTATGTTATCTATCGATGGGACATTATCTCCTTAGTAAGTTCTACCAAAATCGACCAGCCAGCGGTTTAGCAGTGGAAACCAAACAGATATAAATAACTGTACTGGTTTTTATAATGTTTTAGTATCTATATAGCATAGGCATATCGCCACTTACAATATTTGTAAGAAAGTACAAAATGTTTACATCTCACAATACGCCGATGATTTCACCTTGTACGTGTTGAATTAAAACATAGAAAATGCCCGTAGGTCTCTCCAAGGTTCATTGAATATTCGAGTTAAGTTGTTAGAGAATTTAGGTCTAAGTGCTTCGACTACAAAAAGCAAAGTGCATGTCTTTAAAAAAAGTAACTAATGTGAGATATTTAGGTCTTGGACTAGTCTCTTCGTTGAGGTGGGCCAAACATATCAGTGAGCTGTGTGAGAAAATCCACACATTTTTAATTATTTTTAAAGTATTAGCGGGATACATTCTAAACATTTAAAAAAACTATATATCGTGACTATCCGAAGTTGTTTAGACTTTGGTAGTTTTTTATACGATAATAGCAGCAAAATAAATTTATATAAATTAGAACACCTTCAAAACCAAGCTATGCGTACTATAGGTGGTTGACGCCGAGACGTAGACAGATTAACATTATAATTCAAATATTTAGAAAATTTAAAAATATTAACTATCATTCTCCCTAAAGTTTGGATATGTATACGTTAGAATATTGGATGAGCTGGTTTAATTTTAATAATATAATCAAACTAGTTACATATTACAGGTATGTAAGGCTAAAAGGGAATATAACATTAAACATCTTAGAAACACTTATTCGGCATACTATAAACAAAGAGTATTTTACTCATTACCCATAATCATAGTTGTCGCAAAATTATGGGAACTGCGCTCTTCGACCGATTGCGACCACAGAAGCTTTATCCTACATCAAGTCAATAAATTATATCGAATTCGTCATTTTAGCCGATTTGAAAAGTTCCCTACAGCACGGAGCTCGGTGCACCTCGTCTTTAAGAAGCACACCGATCGCCTATAGTATTATCAGAACAATATTTGAGTTGAAAAAGGTGACCCTTCAATGGATTCCTTCACATATTGGTTTGACAGGGAACGAAAGATTAAACAGATTGGAGAAGCAGGCGTCTAGCGATGGCGTATCTTTCAGCATTTCACCTTTCTTTGATGATTGTATGCAATTAATTAGAGAACACTGTTATGAGATGTGGAAAGTTCATGTTGATAAGATTTCTGTAGAGAAAGGTATTTGGTATAAGACGTTACAACACGACCCTTGGAAGACTCCGTGGTTTAATTATTTAATGTCAGACAGGAATATGTTGATAACAGCCTTTAGACTTCGATCGGGCCACATTCCACTAAACAAATTCGCTCACTTAATAAGAAAAGTACCATCTCCACTCTGTTCGAAGTGCGGAATCGTAGAAGATGTCTTTCACATTGTGATGGAATGTGTCCGGAACGAAGACGTCAAAAATTAAATATTAGTTATGATTACGGATTTTAGAGATATCGGTCGGTATAATTGTGTTTTAGTATATCTATATGTCAGATACAGCTAAATCTATATCTATACTAATATTATAAAGCGGAAGAGTTTGTTTGTTTGTTTGTTTAAACGCGCTAATCTCAGGATCTACTGGTCCGATTAAAAAAAATTCTTTTTTTGTTGGATAGTCCATTTATTGAGGAAGGCTATAGGCTATATAACATCGCGCTACGACTAATAGGAGCGGAGAAGCGACGAGAAATGTTTCAAAAACGGGGAAAATTACGCATACGAAGTTGCGCGGGACAGCTAGTTAACATATAAAATTGTAGAAGTAGGCATGCGACGACGTGCACAGTGATAAATTAAAGGACTTTTATCTTTGTTATGTTACTGATGTAGTAAGACTGGTCCAATGGCTTTTGACTAAGCTCTATAAATCTATGCATTAAAATACCTTTAAACCTGCGCCCTTGCAATACTACACCGGATAAGATAGGATAAGTGGACAATAAATGAACTATCTTCGGTCTAACAACTTTACTAAGCGATAGAGCTAGTCCATATCGTGTTCTCCGATAACGCGATAAAACACTGCTCCTTGAAACGCGAGTCCATTTTATCGCACTAAGATTATCTATCAAGTGTACGTTCTAATTAATAATCGGTAAAGTAATAATAATGTCTTAATAATACAAAAACAGCATTTTATACGACTTATTTCCTTCCTGAGATAATTGTTTTCCCGGATAGCCAAACAGGTGTTCCAGTTACGCATTCGGAGTTGATTATTCACGTATTCAATCCAGAATTTTAAAAATTCTAAATGGTTTACCGATTAGTTCCACTTATTGTAGAAGATACACTAGGATTAAGATTTCTTTTGAATACTTTTTTAATGTAAAAATAATCTGAGAGTTTAAAAGGAGAAAGTGTTGCACTAATCACTAGAAGCATTAGAATTTGCATAGGAGTTTATTATGTAACCTAAGTGCTCAGTAAGCATACATTTCCGAGCTCTACGTGGAGAAGAATAAAGCCAAAAAGAAAAACAAACTGAAGTAGGTATCTATATAACAATAACCTACAAATTCCATCATTTTCCTGTCAATGTTATTCCTTTTTTGCAATACTTTGATGCCAAATAATTCCCAATATGACAACAGGTAGGTATTGTAAAACCACAATAAGGACATAACACTGATACTAACATTACGAACAGCTGACCCAATTTTGTCTGGGATAAACCAACAACGCTTCTATTTATTCCACAAAATGAAAACTAAAATGATTTAATTGCCTCAATAAAAAAAATTTTTATCAAACATGACACACAAATAACAAAATGTACCTTATATTGTACGCCATCACGTAGACTTAAAATTGCACTAAAACAACCACTGCACTCTCTACTTGTTGTAGGCACGAAATTCACAAAGTAATTATAGTTATTTGGGCTTGTTTAGGTATGAAAGTTCCTCGCGCGTGATAAGGCCCCGTACGTCTCGACCGGCTGATAACGAACAGCTGAGTGACGGGCTGACGCCTAAACAGTATTATCGCGCGATAATGCGAGGTGATGCGAAATTGCGATGTTACCATCTATGTGTTCCCACACCCTCAATAGATTATGTAAATATACTTAGCAGTTCATATAAGTAATGTTTTGTATTTGTGCTGGTAAATTAATGTTTTGTTTTATATTTACATGTAAATATACCCATTACATATTTCTTATATCCATACCCTTACTACATATTTCTTAGACCTCACCTTTCTCTTTTTTAGTGGCTTAATTAAGAAAATTTAGTATAGAACAACAACTATCATATTATATTGATACGAAATTTGTAGTCTCACAGTCACTTTTTATTGATATTTCTATGCCTAAAATAAGTTGTAAGGACTGAAGTTCAATGGTAGCCTTAATCATTATTTTCATTTCTTATTTATTTTGGAATGAATAGCGAACCTGTTCCTTTGGTAAATAAGTAAACAATGAACTGCTTGATCCATTGACAGCGTTGCTCCGACTATAGTCAGAAGAAAATCACACTATGTTCTGTCATGTAGATTCATGGTCAAAGGTAAGGGTGTCCATTGCACAATGTAATTGCAGAGTATACACCGTTCGCGAATGGTAAATACTTTCCTGAAAGAATTTCAATTTATAAAAACAAAATACCTACTAAGGTAGATCGGTTTGACCGACTAATCGACATTTTTGCAACAGACTAGTCGGTCAGTTGGCTAATCGGATTAAGTCATTAGTACTCGTTCCATATCTAGTATTAAAGCTTTATGAGAGTAAATGTTTATTTGACTTATTCTATTATTTTTCTAGAGATAGGGATAAACCTAATAATAACATCACATATCATATGTACATACATATTGAACAAAAACTAATTTTTTGTGTCATTCATCACGTAAACTACCTATTGGTAAGTATACGAGATAACATAGGATAGAGAGAACCCGGATCTGGCTACATACAACATGTTAGTGTTATATTGTAGTTCATTTGAGGCTTAGACAAATCAAAAGCAAGTCGACTCGATCGTGTTGTAATAGAAGAAATGGTAATATGAATCATTGTGTTGTAAAACAGTCCACCGGGCAACTGCCTTGCGCCTGCCTGCGTCTTTTCTTTTAACCCAACAGCGACGATCTAACCTTCGTCATTTTATGAAACCGAAAAGTTTATCTGTGTATGTCCTTAGTACAGATAAAAACAATCTCAGAGTATAAAATTAAATAAAGAGTTACAACCATACTGTCTGACAATGGACGAACGTGATTTCTAATATCATCAAATATCTTGTATAAAAACTGCACTTTACACTTTAAAGAAAGTAAGGAGCAATTTTACACAGTGTTGCTACCTGCCAAAGCAACCATCGGTCAAACTTCTATGAAGTTTCTCCGATGGTTGCTTTAGCATAGGATCATTTTTACCTGTATTAGGGACACACACATAAAATTTTAGGTTTAATAAAAAAACGAAGGTCAAGTCGTCGCTGGTGCTTGCTCTATTTAGGTTTGCAGGAGCTTTTAATAGAAGCTAAGTCAGATGGAGAAGGAAAACTCGCCTAGTCGTACAATCATCGAAATATACAAGGCTATTTTTCGTATAGTGCGAAGCTCAGACACCCTAACAAGATTTTTACTTTAAGAAATCATATTAAAAAAAAAAAAAAAACTTGCAGAGTTATAAGCCAATAAAGTTTACTGTTCTTCGCAGTATCGTGTTTGTTAGATATGGGGCTATATGGCTATGTAAATAGCCATATATATTATCAATCTTCTAATTATAATACTGTTCTGTAGAACCATTATCCCGCAGTAAGTACTGGTTACGACTCATTAGGCTACATTCTCAAATGACACACAAGTAGTCAATATTCCTGACATGAGATAGAAGATTGTAGTTATATATCTATACAGGCTCTACATACATACAATTGCTACGACATACTAGTAGCCATTCTATCAAAGCTTTTCTTATAATTATCAGCTTACACCTTCTACAACCTCTACGTTCCCTACAAAATCTTCTAACATGTTCATTGCGTCGCGTACTAGTAAAACTATAATTGTTATTGAAAATAAGTTGATGATTACATTTCACATCACATTGTAAATAGAATTTGGACTGTTAGAATGATTAATGAATTAATGAATGATTGATAAATTAATTAATTGTAAAACTTAACATGGTCCAAAAACTACCCCATTAGATCGTATTACTGACTCTAAACAAACTACTTTCAGGTTTGCACTATACCAAGAATAACATCGTATACTGTTGGTCATCCATTTCACATACCGAGACAGATGCGTCGAAAGAGATAGCTCAATAATCTATTTTGAAATCAACTGCAAATAGAACGAATGCGGAAGGCGGAGAATCGGCTGTCGATGCGTGAATTGGGAGAGGCCTATATCTGTCCTGCAGTAGACTGAGATTTGTTTGATTTGAACACGTGTTTCAATATAAGATGAGAAGAAGATCCCGAAGAACCGGAGCTACTTGTACACCGGGGCGGTAAGGTTATCTTCAATGATAACACGCTAGATCATGTTATTGCCCTACTAACATTCAACGATCTGGTGAACTTGACCCTTGTAACTGAGAGCGGACGAACCCTCTAAGAGCACTCTTGATCTTGTAGTGGCCATAAACTATGTTGTGATTGGTCATAAAGACATCTGTGCATGTAAGACAAAAATATAGGCTCGAACATGGTGATATATACAATAAGTCTTATATTAGGTTTTTAATGTCTTGACTACCTCTGTGGCGCGGTAGGAGTGTATCCGACTGCTACACAAGAGGTCGTGGGTTCGATCCCCACCCAGGATAAAACTTTGTGTGATGAGCACGATGGTTTATTCTGTGTCTGGGTGTTATTTATCTATAATATGTATGTATTTAGAAATATATAAGTATGTTTATCAGTTGTCTGGTTTCCATAGTACAAGCTCTGCTTAGTTTGGGATCAGATAGCGTTGTGTGAGTTGTCCCAAGATATTAATGTTCATGCATGTTTTGACACATAGGGGCGTGCAAATATTTAGGATTCCGTAATAAACAAGGAACCCTTATAGTTACGTCATATCCATCCTCCTGTCCATACGCGGCTTAACTCAGAATCTCAGTACTAGAAAGCTGTTATTTTGCATGGTATTACTGGTACACATATATTATGTATTACTTACACAGACAAAGCGGTTTAATATATATTTTTTTCTTTTTCTGTCCCATCGTGCGAGGTGGGCAGGTGGGATAGGTTTTTAAAATATTTAGGGGTTGTAAAGTCTACTTTTCGATTTAGGGATCCCCTTGTGAAACATTATATCTTATAGTGCTATTTCTTTTAGAGTCACCACCCCTGCCAACTTAATTATTGTTATTAAATAAAATGCCAAAAAAACCATGGTAGTAGTTAAGAGGAAAACTATCACAACTACAGTACGATCAACGTATCTTGACCGGATTGAAGTTAGGTTTTTATCACTTTCGCGCATGTCATAGAGATGCGACCCTAACCCTACTTACGAAAACGATTAATCGATTAAAAATACTAACATTTTCATTTAACAATATAAAAACACTATTTAAATGAGTTCATAAAAGTTTAAATTTAGAACAGTTACAGTATTTATTAAAGAAACTTTGAAAACCAATTTCTTTACCAAAATAATCACAAAAAAACATGAATTAGTAATACTAATTATGACAATGTAATGCGTAATCGCATCTCTAATCCTTTTGGTTTAGTTACCGCCCCCGCCCACCGCTTCCTGTCACCATTTAGGTACTTCCAAAAAATGCATCTGCGCAACCACTTGTCGCCTACTTCAGTCCGGCCTAGTTACGTTGATCGTACTGTAAGTAGGGTTTACAAGTTTAGACCTGTATCGGTCTACTACTGGACATAGTCCTTTCCTAACTTACGCCACAACATCCGGTCCTCCGCCTTCCGCATCCAATTAATTCCAGCGACTTTCTTTAGGTCGTCGCTCCATCTGGCTGGGGGTCGTCCTACCTTACGTTTACCAAGTCGCGGTCTCCACTCTAGGACTCATTTGCTCCATCTGCCATCGGTTCTTCGGCAAATGTGGCCGGTAACTTTGGTTCTTTGTCGGATGACCTCGTTATGAATTTTATCCTTCAAAGAGACTGCAAGGATAGCTTGCTCCATAGCCCGCTGTGCGACTTTGTATGTGGACTAGCCCAAGTAAGTGTTCACGTCTTAGCGCTTACTAAATACTTTATACTAAAACAATTTTCTACATGATCGGATACCGTCATTGAGTTATTGCCAAAAAACTGCGTTTTTCAACAAAAGTGCGTAAGTGCCATAAACATTCGGTCTTCTGCCTGTGCAATTATTCAAATCGGATTTTATTACATTTGTCTGTAATAACGACTACAAAACCCTACACTGATCATGGTTCGAAATGCTCTTGCCCGGTTTTTTATTTACAACATAAATCCCAAAACAGATTGTAGGACTTAAAATCGTTGCAGCTCTCCCGAAACCTGCCGTGATCGCCGTCAGTTGTGGCAACAGCCCTCTCCAAAGGTCAGCACTAACTGACATTCTTAAGCTCTTAATAATTTGCGCTTTGAAAATGTGGTTATTATTAATGTTAAATGGTTTTGCGGTTGGTCGGTGTGAAAGATTGAGCCCTGCGGTTAATCCTCCAAGGTTTTCCTTTCCGACGGTCTAAAAATATGTTACAGCAAAACTAAACGAGCTCATCTGTTAATTTACCTACTGTAAGTAGGTAAAATTTATTGACACGTGTTATATTTCATAAACTAAGAGCAAGTTTTCCTTATAAGACTATAATTCCTGAAGATGACATGAACGAACTCTGAAATTTTTCGAACCTAATCATTGCACATCGTTGATTGTAAGTGCATGGTTAACTAAATTAGAAATATATATAATATACCTATTTGTTGCAAATCATATAGCTATAACTGCTTCATTGTATAGCTAGGAAGCTATATAATATGTTAAGGGATAAATCGTTCCCCTGAAGGGGAGCCTCCCTGTGATTGATGGGCGCCTCTCTAACCGGCAACACGAAGGAATCTTCAAAGTGCAGCGTCAGGGGAGCGGGCAGAGATGAAAGGCTGTCAAATAGATGAGGCCCGTTGTACATTATTCATGAGAAAACGTTCGCGTTTGTATTTTCAGAAAAAGGTATCAAGATTACAGAAAGTGCGTACGTTTTAGTTATATCAAATTGATTCTAAAACAAAAATTTAAAAAAAAAAATTGACAAATCCTCGCCCTTATTACATTTGTTTTTGTAACGAATAAATCCATATCAACCTCCTGGCACAATAAATTATATGATCTGCAAGCCCTGATCAAGTATGCATTTTGTCGATACGTACACCGCGCCGCAGCAATGTTCAAGAGGTTATGGTTCCTCAATTGCGCTGAAGGTACACGTAACCCTATATCACTCAGCAATTCAGGACAATCTGTAATATTATTTGCAAATTTTCAAAGTAATGTTATGTCAGCTACATTTCTACGTTCATATAGCGGAAGCATATGGAATTTCTTGCATCTACTTAAATAGTTAGGTTGATAACTGTTGCATTTAAATTGAATGTATATTTTTTTTTTAATGGACTCTATTAATAAAAATACTGTAGTTCGGATTCCAAACCTGAGAGCAATATTGTTATGCGATAAAAACTAGGAACTTTATTCACGCACATAAAACGAGCGAAACTGCGCGTGTGGCAAGTAAAGCCAAATCCGAATACCTTCGAAAAAGCACACCATCTTAAAAAATAATTTAATTGAATGTGAAAAAGGCAGTGATGAAAAAGTCATCCTAATTTAAGGACAAGATCCTTTAATTTTAGGTTGATTTTTCAAAGATTCACATAATTAGTTTTTGATTTGAATGTTTGTAAAGTTTTTCACGATAAAACTATTCATTCTATCCTCCCTACAAACCACGTGGCATGTAACAATTGAAATATCGAATTTAGGTTAACTCATTAAGAGTTAACCTAAATCCGATAATAATAATAATAATAATAATAATAATAAAATTTATTCATAAAGTATAGGTACAATAGCATAACTTAGGTACACTTATAAATAATAAACGGCACAGTTGGATATTTGCCTGAACTAGGTTGAAACCTGTGTTTCAGGCGAGAAAGTAAAAAAGTATTTAAAACAAATACTTTCTGAAACTAAAACTAATCTTAACTAAAAATAAGAACTGTTAACTAAATATAAAACAAAGATAAATAAATTAACTTATTTTATGCTAATTACATAATTAGTGAGAAATTTGAGCCTTTTTTTCTTTATTTTATTACTACCAGTAAATCCTCCGTCTCTTCGTATGACATAGCTTGTAATTGCGAACTTATAGCTATTTTACAATTAAAATAATTAAGATGGTATATATTTATTATTCGGTTTAATCTGTTATACAAAAAAGGGCCTATAAAATTAAAAAATCTGTTTGTAAATGTATATCTTGAGGTAGAATTAGATGTGCAGACTATATCTTTTCGTCTCTTGTTAGTAATGTCAGCATTGAAGGTGAGCAGCTTATGTTGTTTTAAAATGACATTTAGTAGGAATAGCTGGCGAACAGTCAGTACCTTACAGCATTTATAGAGAAGGAAAGTGGGAAATAGGAAAGGACGAAAGGTAGCTACTTTTAAAACTGCTCTCTGAGCTCTTTCAAGAGGTAGTATAATGGTTTTTAGTGCTCCACCCCATGAAGTGATGCAATATTGAATGACGGACTGACACAGAGCTTGATATATTTGTAAGATCAGTTTTGAGTCTACGGTGGTACGAAGTTTTTTAAAAACAAACATTAGTTTTCTGACTCTAGTCACTAAATTTTCAATGTGATACTTAAATGAAAGTGTGTCATCGATAATAATACCGAGATATTTTATGTTACTAGTGTTGTGAATAATAGGACAGTTACATGTGTTCTCTGCGGGATTGTTGCAATAGTGTGCAAATAAATCTGTGTCAGCGCCGTTGTGGTATGAGTGGCGCATAGAAAAATGGATATATTTTGTCTTATCAGCGTTTAATGTTAGTAAATTATGACAAAGCCAATTATTTATAATATTAAAACCTTGCTGTGCATTTTTAAACAAATCTGTCTTGGTTTTAGCTGTAAATATAATAGCTGTGTCGTCAGCATATGCTATTATCTTGCCATGGCCGATATTTAGGTTGCAAAGGTCATTTATGTAAATTAAAAATAACGATATGCATGCCATGTCACTTGTTTACCCGGCCTGGTACCATTCGCTACATAGTACGTGCTGCCTCCAGTCAAAGGCATTATAAAGTTATGTTAGGTAGTTTACGTTTGCATTTTTAACAAAATTGGATTTTGTGCAGGTAATTGATAATAATGATAATGTAACTTTTTACCCCCAGGTCTCTCATAAAAAGTATTTTTGAACTCATTAGCCTCATTAGGTATAGGAGTTAGTCGTCCAAGGTCATGGCCCTGGATGACTTAATAGCTACTAATCTAAATAGCTCTAGCTATAGCTCTATTAAATTATATAGACCCTATTATAAAACAAAATCATAAAAAATAGTACAAATCTCGTAATATCCATTAGGTAAACGAAGCCCATTAACACTAATAAAGATAGGCACAGCTTTTCGCGTGCTTGGCCTAGGCGAGCCTGCCTGCCGTGCCCGCCATGCGTCATCCCGCATGCCGCAGCATGCCTCCGTGCAGACACAGAGCAGAACTTGCGTGTTACCTATGTAGTTGTTACATCTAAATGTGGAATTCGAAGTACATTATTTAGGAATACGGTGTGAATTATTACCACCTGCATACCTACTATCCCAAATTAATTCAAACTAAGCGTGCCAATACCTATGCGGCCGACTTTTTGTAGGACTTACTATCAGGTAATAGTTAGTATTCTTTGCTATCGAACCGATCTGGTTTTATTAACAGACTTCTAAAAAGTATGTTATCAATTCGTTACGTATTTATGTGCCTGTGTATTTGTTTCCATTTAATTTGTTCACACCGTATCTTTGTTTGACATCTACATTGGTTTCCACCTACGTATACTGGGATTCATCATTTCACTCGACAAAAAAACGGACACCACCCTTAACTCGTGTAAAGTTTGAACCTACACAAGTTAAAGCATTTGCGGTTTGTTAAGTCTGTTCTCCGCATTGGGAGGTGATCATAGAAAATATTTTTGTTTTGGTGTTAAAAGTTTTTGTACGGTCAGAATTTTTTTACAGTTTTTATGTTTAGCTATATAATAATCTATGGAATAATAACACAACAATGCTTATACTCCTAAGGCAGTCCCTTTCACAATCGTTTCCAGGGATTCATGCGAAATCTAGAGTCATATAAACAATTTTCAGAAGTTAGTACGTATGTAAGTACATAAGCAAAGTCTTAAAATCGTTTTATTAAACATATAGATAAAAATCCGGTCTAATAATAAGAATATTATATTAGTATGTATATAAAAATGGGGTCAGTCATTGATCGATAACGTAATCTCTTTATTTCTTGTGTCATGGAGCCATTTCATTTATCAAATGTCACATTATTTTTATTAATTTAACTTTTTTATTTGAAAGAGTGATTAGATTAACTCACTTTAATTAAACTAAAATAATATTAAAACAGAATTGTATGTAAGCATATCCGTTGATGGCGCGTACGGCTGCACATATGTATTGGACTAATTACATGTCGTTGTGTTGTTTTATGAAAGAAAATGATAAATCCTACTGAAAAGTAAATAATATGGTTTAAAAAGTATATAAGGCAGAAGAGAGTAAGGGGATCTTCAAGAGTATTGACAGATTGATGTTCAGCTGTTCAACTCTAAAGAGGAGATTTGGTCTCATTTTCTTCATTTGTACCCACACAGGGACTGGCGGCTAGTTACAGCAGCATTCATAAATTAGAACCTGCTACATTCTAAATCAAAAGTAATTATAAATATAAAAAGCTGGAAAAGCTCTCTATCCCAATGCAAAAAACCAGTTAATCTGACTCGTAGATCCCATAAACATTTGTCCCAAAAACAATAAAAACGAAAACATACCCAGCCGTACACGGGAATCCCAAAACACATACACACATGTCACTGCACACATGCACATCACGTCACTATAACTCCCAAATGAGGTCGCAGCCCCCTGTGACGTCACATCCGCGTCCTCTACCACAAACACTAAGCACTAAACCATCCTGTTGTTGTTCTTGCCACTTCAAGTGCTCGTTATCGATAACGAATAGCATTAAACAATTGTTTACAAATACAGGGCGGCGGCGGCGGCGGCGCGCTCGGCGGGCGGCGCGGCGCGAGTGCCGGGTCAACGGCCGAGATGTTGCCGCGCGTTGCCATGCCAACCCTGCACAACTCTATACTATGGTGCAGATAGGGTTTTCAGTTGTGAAAATGAATTTCAGTATTTTACTTCAATTGAGTTATACCAAAAAGCAATTCGGGTAAATGCTGATATGCCAAGACCACTATTCCATGTCCATGCCTTGTGTGATGTATAAAATTTATTTTTTTGCACGAATTATGAAAAATACTTACATTTTCAATTCTTAATAATCCAGTAGCCAACACTTATTATATTTTTAAAACGTAAAACCTTATATATGTATAAGGTTAGTTTTCAGATAAAAGAATAAAATTATAACAAGATTGCAAAGAGAGTGAGATTTGCGTAGCGTTTTAGTTAAAACTGTAACCTAACTCACCTGACTGTTTCCTTCGTTGCCGTTTTATGTTGTGGGATAAAAACCTGACCAATAACAAATAGCAATAAAGCCAAATCCAAGTCATTAACCAAAAGCTTATAGAGCTTGAATAAGCATTCAATGAAGAGCCATTCTATGCCTTATTCTGTCAGACATTTATAAAAACGCATCTTGTAACCTGTTGGTACTTATTTTTTCCAAGCTTTTGTATTTAACTTGCCCTGTGTGTTAGTTTGTGTTTGGGTGTAATCTTGGAAGGTAAATTAGTACCATTTCCTGGAGATTAATTGGGCTCAAATTTGGTACACTGGTGTGTGTACCTTTAATGTACCATAGACCTGATCTGATGATGGAGTCGGAAGATGGCCATAGGAACTCCTAAACTAAAGAATATATAAACCTAGCAAATCTAGGCTCATTTGATTCGTCTTGACAAGTACTCCGATCTTAGATGGTTTTCAGAGTCTGATGATGGAGCCGGAAGGTAGAACGGTGATATTCAACAGCTATGTAATGAAACAGTGATCAATGTTTAAGCTCGTTAAAAACAGTAGAACTTGTGGGCACGGTAGTCGAAAGCCGAAAATTTTGATTTATATTAAACTTTTACAGCTTGAATATATATTTTTCCTATGTAGTGCGTTCCAATTCATGGTTCCTTACGGTTATTTAATTTTGGAAACAAACACACAGTAACTTTCCTACTCTACCCTCTTATACTATTCATCGGTCCATAAATTAACGGCTTACAATCTGTGTTGAATAATTATTTCTTTACAAACCCTTCCGTTGAAAATTTTATTATAGGATTATGATAATTTATTCTTGGTTGGTTTCGCCAATATTAACACACTTTGTAATCTCTGCTGTTTGTTTGTTTAACAGAGGGTTGTTGGATCGTTTCTAAATTGTTTAGGTGATAAACGTCCTAAGAGGGTTGTATCACGAGCTGTGAACGAGCTGCCGTCACCTTCTTAAAGTTCAAATATGATTAACAATAACAAATTTTAATAATATCTAAGGACAACTCACACAACGCCATCTGATCCCAAACTTGACAACTAGTAATTATACTTAAATTTCTAAATTCATTACATATCAATACTATAACTATACTAATATTATAAAGTTGAAGAGTTTTTTTGTTTGTGTTTGATTGTTTGTTTGTTTAATCTCAGGAACTACTGGTTCGAATAAAAAAAAGTTGCTTAGTGTTGGATAGCCCATTTATGGAAGAAGGCTATAAGGCTATAACATCACGCTATGACCAATAGGAGCGGAGTATCAACGAAATATGTTCCAAGAACGGGGAAAATTGATGCAGACGAAGTTGCGCGAGTCAGCTTATACCTAGATAAATGACACCCAGGCTCAGAATAAACCATTGTGCTCATTAAACAAAGTTTTATCCTGGGTTGGGAACGAACCCCAAATCAAAATGATGGTGTTGTTTTATATTTACGTTCGACTATTTGCCACAAAGTCACAGAACCATCATTTCGTGACACAAACTGTTTGGTAAGCACATGTGGGAATCAATTGGCAATTATTGCAATCTATCGTTCTCCTTCTTATAAAACTATCTATAATTTTGCTGAAAATTTCGATCTGGTTTTTACATCTGTTTCCACAACTAAAACTGTAGTATTAATTGGTGACCTAAATATTAACATCCTACCTGACAGAGGCGACACACTATCCGATGAATATCTAGATCTGACGGCATCACACTGGACTGGTGGACTTTTGCCGGGACACCGGTTCTTAACACGAACACAAAATTATATCTTATTATTGACAGACTTAACACATATTGATTTTACTCCAGTTTACTCTACGGAAGATGCAAACGTGGCCACTGAAATACTTGTTAATTTAATACCGAAACCGGTTTACAACAATTCTAAAACAGTTGGTATTCCTAACCGAAAACAGTGTCTTAAGCCCTGGATCACCCCTGGTCTACTTAGATGTGTAAGGCATAGAGATCGACTTTACACCAAAACAAAACTTTCACCCTACAATGCCATTTTACAAACTACGTACTCTGGATATCGCAATTTCTGTAACAATTTGCTAAAAAAACTTAAAAACAAACCTCTATGAGCCAAATGAATTGCAGAAAAACAAATACAAACCTAAAAGCTTATGGAAATCCATACAATCCCTTACTAATCTAAAGCGCTTAACTCAATCTCCCTTAGAAATAACACAAGATAAACAACTCTTTATCAACCAGGTAAATAAATTCTTTGCTGAAATTGGCAGAAAATTAGCTCTTAAAATCAGCCAATCTTAAAATCGTCCTCATAATTTTGATGGCTATCCTCTAGGTGATTCCATGGGTCTCTTTGACACATACAAAACTGAGGTTGAGGCGATTATTGATGGCCTACGTAACGACTATGCTGTGGGAATTGATTATAGCTAGGCATATTCTTGTTCGCCATATTATGTGTGCAACCTCTGCTTGAAAACTGGTACCTTCCTGTTATTCTAAAGAGAGCCCTTATCAGTCCAAAAATATTAGAGAAGATCCTAAACAAGAGGCTAGTTAACTACCTAGAATCTCATAATCTAATTGCGAGCACACAATTTGGTTTTAAACAGGGTAAATCTACTGAAGACGCAGTGGTTGAACTCACAGAAACGGTAGTGAGGCAACTTGATAAAGATTCTAAGCCTACTTGATAATATATGATATTAATTGATGACATTATTTGTTATAAGTACTGTATTTATTTTAGTGGAAATTATTAAGAACTTATTAGACATTATATAATACTTACAAATTAAAAATTATAATTTCTACACTTGACATATTCTGAAATCTCGACATGTATACTGTATTTAATTGATTCTCACTTTGTTTTCATTCTTAGATTATAAAATAATATTAATTAATTTGCATGCTCAAAGCTGTTTATGGTGATTCTTTATATTACTATTATTGTTACATCATTTGTACCCATATTACGCAAATAAATGGAATTGAATTGAATTGAAAAAAAAGCTTATTGGCATATTCCTAGACCTCTCCAAAGCCGTTGATACTGTCTCAATCCCCATTCTAATTTCTAAGATGGAAGCTCTGGGAATACGAGGTACTGTACTCAAAATTTTTAAGAGTTCTGTCTAACCGTACTCAATTAGTAACTCTGCCAGCTCCTCCTTCGGAGTTTCCCAGGGTAGCGTGCTGGACTTTTTCTGATCTATATCAACGACCTGTACACTAAAGCAATACCTAACTGCAAAATAGTCACTTATGCAGATGACACAGCGTTACTGAAATATGGTCGGAGCTGGGCCCAAACCTATCTCTGCGCTAAGAACGCCTTAAAGGAAGTTATGTTTTTTTTTAACTCTAACTTTTAACTCTCAATCTTGAAAAAACTAAATACCTTTCTTTTTCCCTTCGCCAAAACACAATTCCTTTGCCTGGGTCATTTCAACTAAGAGCTCACTCATGCCATCGTCAGACACATGTATGCTCTTGTGGGAGCATTAATCAGGTCAGGCCAGTAATTTAGGGGTTACCCTTGACGATGTGTTAAGTTGGCAAACACATTAATAACACCATCGGTCGAATAAGGAAACTTTTTGCCAATATTTTGAAAACTCAAGTACTCCGCTGACCCGGACACACTTAAAACTGTTTATAATGCTTGGCACAATCCATCATATCATACTCCATACTAACCTGCGGAGGTGCTGGCACAACGAGCATGATTCGGTTAGCGTGCACAACGGGCGATTCTAAAAGTAATGACCAACAAACCCCGATGGTATAGCACAGTGGCTCTATATCAGGAGTGCTCTGTCCTGACATTGAAACAGATGTTTATATTAAAAGTCGTTTTAAGAAGACAAACAGGAATCCCCAATGTCGACCAATGTCCGATTCGTAGGAATGCCAATAGAAACGCCGGCGACGGAGCAGATCCGCCAGGGAGCTCCTCACCGCAGTCGCAGTGGGGGACAGGTGGGACTCGGTTCCCTCCTGGCGACCGTGTGCAGGTACTTCTCGAAGCACCCGTGCCCGGAAAGGACCTGCACCAGCCGAAAGGAAATAGTCCCGCGCTGCCACCCTGCTCACTCCTCCAGGACCGGCTGGAGCGCCTACACAATTCGAACACCTGCCCGTAGAGCCTCTAGCCGGCCTTGCCACTGAGCCATGATTGCCCGGTGGGCCTCACCACTTCAACCGTGTAGCTCCTCGGGCAGGGGCATCGTGAACCCACTCCTTTTTTTTTTGTTTTGGCAGGAAAAAATCCTGACGAACACCCCCACCATCCGGGGAAGACAATGGAGGTAGTGTGGGGTTTGCACCCACTAAAAAACCCGCCGTGTATCTCCCGCCACCTTCGCGAACGGGCCGCCGGAATTTCTTACACCATCGGCGGCCCGCCCAGTGGCAATGCCCGGACGCGATGTTGTTGCGTTCCGGGCATTTCACATCTACGCGGCCCCTGGATACACACAGGGCGCCGCGACCCCACGGAAGGCCGCGGGTGGGGCAGATTACCCAGTACGCCCGCCCGCAGCCCCACCTAAGGCGGCATCAGGCGCAGATATGCGCGCCGACGCCGCCCGGTTCGCCGGCGACGGAGCGGATCCGCCAGGGAGCTCTCTTCCCTGACGCGCTCCGCCGCCTCCTTCTGCGAGATGATGTCCTCGCAGAAGGATGCGACCGCATTCCACGACCCCTCGCTCCGGACCATAGACAGAACCACGGCCGGCAATGAGAGGTGACTTCCGACCGCTGCGGCGAGAACTCGACGTTGCCCCTCCCAAGAACGTGAACCGTTTTTTCTTTTGGCGGGAAAAATTCCTGACGAACACCCCCACCGTCCGGGGAAGACGGTGGAGGTAGTGTGGGGTTTGCACCCACTAAAAAACCCGCCGTGTATCGCTCGCCACCTTCGCGAACGGGCCGCCGGAATGTGTTATACCGTCGGCGGCCCGCCCAGTGGCAATGCCCGGACGCGATGTTGTTGCGATCCGGGCATTTCACACCCACGCGACCCCTGGATACACACAGCCCAACTAGCAAAATAATGTCGATTAAATGGTACATTAACGTTTTTTATATAACTTTCAGTGAAAGAATATGGTTCCATACAACTACTAATAAGTCTTAAAAGAGTTACTTTGTGATCCTATTAGCAACAAATACGTTGCGTGTAAATCACTTTTCAAGACTGTTGTGCTGGTGTGGATTTGTATGTTTTTTAAAGTTATAAAAAGGTAATTCAAATATTTTAATCATTAGATATTTATATTATTTATTTCACTCAGAGACTGGTGAAAAATGAAGAGTGGTGGGCTTTTATACTTGGGAATTTAACATTTTCGATGAACTATATGGTAATACTGGTTGAAATTTTTAAAGGCCTTCATAATATTTGATATTTCCAAAATAACACATATTAAATTAAAATACATTATGCCTCCAACATCCGCCATAATTCCTTTAGATTTTGGGCGACTGCATTATAACATCTATATAACTATTCTTGATTTCTAAAACCACCACTTCGTTTAATTCTTTTCCATTTCTTGGAATCCATTAATAGAATTTTGAAGGAAAATGGTGATTGAGTTATAAAAAAGTTTCTAAATTAGCCTTAAACTAATCAAATGACTTATACAAGTCATATTAGAATATTTTTTGTTAATTGTCGTGTAACTTCATTGAAATGACGTTTACCTGACACGTTAATGTGACTTATATCCTTAAAAACTATTGCGTCTCTTTAAATACTCCTTTAGAAATGTTTCGTTACCTTGAAACTGTTTTATGAGCCCTATAAGTCTGTTAGTCGTTTAATTCGAATATAATATAACTGATTTGCTACTTGGGAGGGCGCCGCGCCTCCACGGAAGGCCGCGGGCGGGGCAGATTACCCCGGGCGTACGGGGTAATCACAGCCCCTCCTAAGGCGGCATCAAGCGCAGATATGCGCGCCGACGCCGCCCGGTTCGCCAGCGACGGAGCGGATCCGCCAGGGAGCTCTCTTCCCTGACGCGCTCCGCCGCCGCCTTCTGCGAGATGATGTCCTCGCAGAAAGATGCGACCGCATTCCACGACCCCTCGCTCCGGACCATGGACAGAACCACGGCCGGCAGCGAGAGGTCACTTCCGACCACTGCGGTGAGAACTCGACGTTGCCCCTCCCAAGCTGGACAATGCTGGAGGGTGTGCTGCGCCGAGTCCTCACCGCAGTCGCAGTGGTGGCAGGCGGGACTCGGTTCCCTCCTAGCAACCGTGTGCAGGTACTTTCCGAAGCACCCGTGCCCGGAGAGGACCTGCACTAGCCGGAAGGAAAGGGTCCCGTGCTGCCGCCCCGCCCACTCCTCCAGGACAGGCTGGAGCGCCTCCACGGTTCGAACACCTGCCCGTGGAGCCTCCAGCCGGCCCTGCCACCGGGCCATGATTGCCCGGTGTGCCTCACCGCGCCAAGCGCGTAGCTCCTCGGGCAGAGGCACCGAACCCCCTGCCCGAACAGCCACCGCCCGCCGATACACTTCGGCGAGCACTTCCGCCTCCAAATCCCACGGGGGTGTGCCTGCCAATGCGCACGCCGCCTCTGCAGACACCGTGCGGTATCCGCGTATGGCCCTGACCACCATGGTCCGCTGGGGTCTCACTAAGCGGACCCTATTCTGGGCGGTCAGGGACGCCGCCCACACGGGTGCGCCGTACAGAGCCATTGACCGCACTACCCCCGTGTACAACCGTCTATTCGGGGCACTAGGCCCGCCTAGGTTCGGCAACAGCCTCCCCAGTGCGGTCGCCGCAGCCTCGAGCTTGGGCGCCAAAATGCGAAAGTGCTCGTCGAAGAGCCACCCGTCTACCACTAGGCCCAGATACTTCATCTGGGCCCGGACATGTACGAGGACCGAGCCGACGGCAATCGAGGCGCCAGCAGGTGGACCGCGACGGGGCCCATGGAATAATAGGGCCTCCGTCTTGGAAAGGGACACCCTAAGCCCCAGCGCCTCGATGCGCCCGACCATTCGGGAAATCCCTAGGTTGGCCAGGCGCGCCGCCTCCTTAAAATTCCCACCCCGGGCCGTGATGAGGGTGTCATCCGCATAGCAGATGACCCCTATCCCAGGGGGGAAACCACACCGCAGGGCCCAATCGTAGCCAATGTTCCACAAGAGGGGCCCCAAGACAGAGCCCTGTGGAACACCGCACGAGACGTCCCTGCGGATTACCTCACCCTCTCGGTCCTCGTACAGAATCCTTCGGCCTTCGAGGCCTGCCACTAGCTGCCTCAGGTACATGGGCACTCCATGATACCGGAGCGCCTCTCTGATGCAGCTGAATGGCAGAGACCCGAAGGCGTTGGCGATATCGAGCGATATCGCCAACATCACTCCTCCACCGGCGACGGCCTCCTCCGATGCGGCCCTCAGGCGCAGAATGGCCCCAATGGTCGAGCGCCCAGCACGAAAGCCGTACTGAGCGTCCGACAGATCGGGGCCGACCTCGTTCAAATGCCGGACGATGCGGGTAGCGAGAAGCTGCAGGGGTTAACAGGATTGATTGATTGGTTGGGTATCTTTCTAAAAAAAACAATAAAAAAGTCTTCATCATTCATATTTTACTCTAAAAAGAAGGATTTTTATTAATACTTTTTGTGCTCACATATTGAAGGTCTAATATAATCTGTGTGTTAAATTTCAGGCTTCTAGACACACCTTTTTAGATAAACTGCAACTCAACAATTTTTAATAATAAAATTCAGAATTGATAAAACATGAGATAGTTGGAAAACATAAAAAAAATAGCAGTAATACCTCCATGCGGATTTATGATATAGGCATAAATAAATAATATCTAATAATATAATATCTTGGGACAACTCACACAACGCTATCTGATCCCAAACTAAGCAGAGCTTGTACTATGGAAACCAGACAACTGATAAACATACTTATATATTTCTAAACACATACATATTATAGATAAATAACACCCAGACGCAGAATAAACTATCGTGCTCTTCACACAAAGTTTTATCCTGGGTGGGTATCGAACCCACGACCTCTTATGTAGCTGTCGGATTCACTCCCATCGCGCCACAGAGGCAGTCAAAAAATGTACTAGAGCTAGTTGTGCCACTACTCAATTCTGAGGTAGTCAGCTCCATTGCTTAAAATGTAGGTACTTATTAAACAATGCACTCGGTCAAGGCTAAGACGAGACGCCTCCTGTTGTGATTTTTTTTCTTTCAGTAGGTACGTAGGTTCTAGGTACATTAAACTTTAAGACAAAATTGTAAGATCATTTTGATATTAACAGGGTAGATAGAAGCTGAATCTTGAAAGCTACCTAGGTTTGAGATGTATGTTAATCGAACCCAAATTTCGATCACTAGTTATAAGTTTAGATAGGTACTTAGTGTAATTAAGTAAGGTATGTGTGTTTTTGTGTAGCGGCCCAAACGTATCGACGCTTAAATATACGGATTTTGTTTTTTATATTCCTAAGAAAATCCATTAAATCATTTTGAAGATAAAAAGCTCATAGTTGTTTTAAATTAGCTGCCTTGTTTCCTATCGAATAGGAAGGATATTCTTACCTATTTGAAAACTCGAAAAACATGATTTTTTGTATCTTGTAGGATATACCTATTGTTTTGATTATTTAGGAACTCAAATAGGTACATTTGCCTACTTTTTTTTTTTAATTTACACATTTTATAAATAAACAATTTTGCCATCTAGCGAAAAATGCTAACAACTAAATGATGGACTACCAGGCAAAAAGTACTACCATCCGGCACTAGATGTCGCTGCATTTGAAGAAGTATCAAAATTACCTGCTGCCACCTAGTGTGCACATAGTCAGCTAACAACGGTGGATTGCCACGGCTATTGCTTCCTAGATGTCGCTACTAACTTGTTTCAGTAAAATTGTTTCAATAATCTGAAGAAAAGGCTCTACCAAAACAATATTTAGAACATACAATACTAACTGACTATAGAACTCAATTGACTTCGATAATAAATAATAATTCGTAATAATAAGTTAATTTATGTAAGTACCTATGTAGAATCTCTCTCTCTAGCACTGTGTAATTTTATGGATGTTTTCTTTTACATAGCAAAAACCAGATTACATTTATGTAGGTAATGTGTGCCACCTAACATAGTACTAACATATGTACCTACATAGGCATAGATAGGTAGGTACTTAATATATTTTTTTAGTTGCATTTAATCTACCCAAAAGGCGTCGTTTTCACTAAAACATTTTACTTCTAGGTATTGTTAAGATAATGGGATAAGTTAGTAATTTCTGATATGTTAAACCAATAAAAATAGAAAAAAAATGTTAGATACTATTATAAACTATGTTCTCAACACGACAATTGCGGCCAATTTTGGTAGAGACGAGTATTTTTAAAGTTAATTTAATACAATTTGATGACTAACCAAATATTAAACAATGTAATTCAAATTATAAAAATAACTCAAATGATACCGTTAATTAACCTCCATATTTAACACAATTCACATCGACCGTTACTCAACCACTTCCGACCGTGAAACGAACAATTTCGACACTAAATTAAAATCCAATTTTATCATTTTTACATAATCAAAGTTTATATAAAATTCAATTAACAAACAAATTGGTTCGAGAATCAAACAATAACTCTATATGTAATAGTACCTACCCATTAACAAAATTATTAATTGGATATCGTTCGAAAACGGTTACAGCAGATAGATATTTCGAAATCAATCAATTCTGTTCCTCTTAGTTCGGTTCGAACAGTACAATAACTTTGAGAGATTTATAAAGGAGTTGATTGATAGTTAGATAACAAGAACAACGGGTATGTAAATTATTTTAATTAATTCTGAACAATACTTGATAGAAATTAATACTATTTTGTTTACCTATAAATATACCTGCCTAGATAAGTACCTAGGTACTACTGATTTATTCCTCTTATTTTAGTCTTATCGAGATATAAATAAAGCGCCAAAAGGATCTATTTTGTTTGGCGGTTTAATCAAACGCATCAATTTAACAAATTACCATTTAAATGACATAAAATCTTGCCGCGAGATTTTCATGATGCTGTGCATGGACCAACGACGTAAAGAAGGTAGCTGGAGTGGTCTGGATGCGGAAGGCAGAGGAAAGGATGTTGTGACAAAAATTAGAAGAGGTCTATTAAGTAGCGTCAAGTAGTAGGACTTGGTCTCGCTCACGCTACAGGCTTTTATGTGACGTACCTAAACGGTATAAAAAATAAAATTTGTTTCGTTCGTTTAGAGCATTAAAATAAAAAAAACTAGTTTAAAAAAATACTTTTTACTATTCATTTTACTTTCAAGTGTACGGAACTCTTAAACGGCATATTTTGTTGTCACCATAGTCGTATCTTTATGTCATTATTTAGAATTTCCTGCCATTGTTGAATACAAAAGGGATTATTTAGAATAACTCTAGCACAGATTAAAATACCTAATGGTTTATTTTAGTATTATAATTTCATAATGATGTTGTAGTTTCTACGTCATGCTGCTTGATTAATACTATGTCGAACTTTGAGCTTAATGATTATTTTTTACAATATGTTTTGTAGAGCAAAGATAATAAATATTAGAGTACAACCGTGGCGGAATATTCCACGCAACAGTCATTTTGTTCGTCTCGTTTTTTGTTGCGAAAGGAAATTGAATTAATCGTTGAGATTCGAGATAATATTATGTATTAACGTAATTTTCAGTGTTGAGATGACGTCACGACAAATTGGCCGTATTAATGTTGATTAAGATCTCATGACAAATAGAACACATATCTGTATCTACCTTTGAATTAAAACGCATAAACTTTACGTTTTTACGATTACTTATTTTTACGAGCAATTATTATAAGACCCCGTTTTCTATTCCATTTTAAAAAGACAAGCCCGTTCTAAAGCACAAGGTCTGAGTCACAGGAATCTATACCCCGACAACATTGAACACATAATATTATTAAGGTGAGCCTCAGTGTTGAGAGAGATCTAGATCAGATCGAGAGATCGGCGAGAATAAGCAACCTTACAAGGGTCCATAGATGGGCTCCCGTCGTGACCGAGACCGGAGATTTATTTATTAAAAAAAAGTTGTATCACAGTTGAGTTGCCATTCAACACGAAATTGAATCGAATTGTATGCAAGAGGGATGAACCCTGGCACACTCGCGTGCCCTAAGGCTAATCTTATTTGATAAAGTAAAGAAATTCCTCCCGACATCTGCCATCTGCAATTGGCAGCAAGCTGATGAGCTCACAGGCATGCCGTTTGAAGCTGACATTTAGCTGCAGGCGACAGTTGAGATGGAAGTAATTGCAGTCATTACGATGACTTGCTAACACTAATGGCGCGAGAAAGTGATTATAAAAAGATAATAATTAACGACTTTTTAAACAGCATGTTATAACATTGGCTAGAAAGTTATTATAAATTAGGCAGATTGGAGTCAAGTTAAAATATTTTACAAAAAAGTTAAATACTTTAGATTTCATGAGTAAAAATATTTTGTGTGGTTCCGGGTTAATGGCGTTTGCATTTGGTTATGACTGCTTTCTTAGCCATTTTACCAAATGAGGAGTTTCGAAGTTGACATGGATGTCAATTGTCAACCTGTACCTTCCGTCACCAGAATGTCTTTACTCCCACACACTTCTTAATGCAAGTGCCTATAAATATGTCACAAAACTGACACTGCTGAAGTTGGTCCAGTTGTCAATGTGTTTATAAACTTTGCATAATTAATTGTTGATACACTTGGGTTTCGTATTTCTACAAAGTGGAAAGCAATGTGAATCTATATGGTGTAAAGGAGCATTCCCTTTGGACATGAGTGTAGAATCTATATAGTGTTAATTCTTACCTTCCATGTATATATCTCAGTGTTTTGCTATTTTCATCTTATTATTATATTCCTTCATTTAAGATTGTAAATAATTATTAAATCTTTGTTTATAAATTTTATTTGTCACTTTGACAGAAAATATTTTCTTTGTTACTTTTATGTTAGGTTAGCCTAAAGGTCTATTGTATTTTTGTAAATGGATGTATTATAATTCTACTCATTCCAAACTGACTGTGTGTAATTTGCATATGTAAAACCTAAATTTGAAATGGGACATGTTTTTAAAGTTTGTATGCTTCTAGAGATATTTTTTTATGGGGAAAAATCGGAAATATTACAGTGATTTGAGTTCTCAAGTAATAAACAGCAAGAAGTGCATCTCTACATATCGTCGCATCTCATACGCACCGACACTGCATCTATACCTATCGTCGTGGCATCTCGTACGCACCGAGGCGGCATTTCTACCTACTGGCGTTGCATCTCTACCCAACGACGTTGCATATCGACGCATCGACGCTGCATCCCCACCTATCGACGATGCTGCATCTGTACCTACTGACGACGTTGCATCTTATACGCACCGACGCAGTACCTCTGGTATTATAGCGCTGCTACATACGCCGGGTTTACGGCATCCATTACATTTCCTTTATCAGCCATTTCATTATTTGTTTTTTGAGTTTAATTGATTTGTAAATAATTTTAAGTAGTTTTAAGGCTCCTACCCCTACTAATTTAATTAAAGTTCACTAACCTTATCTAATCTTGTATTAGATTACATTTATCAAAAACCTTGACATAATCATCTCGAATATATATTCCATCCAAATATCAGCAACTCAAGTTATTTCCCCGAAGGTTACTTTATTTATTTCTCGAGAATTATTTATCATAACTCACAAAAGTAAGGGATCTTGTTGTATTGAAATTTTTGAAATCAATCAGGTCGGTTCTCTCGGTACATTTGCTCACAATGATAGGTTCGAGCCGTGGCGCGCTCCGCTGGGCGCGCACAATGGCCGCGCCCACGCTGCTGCCTGCCATCGCCACCACTGCGGCAAATTATTGCTTCCTCTACACAAGTAATTGTTCCACACAGCCAGTAGGTTATTAGAACTAGATTCACTTTTATTTCGCATTGCAAATTTGGCTTTTGTATTACGTAATCTCCATGGAAATTTTAATTTGCAAATACGTTGTTGCCATGAAAATAAGATAAATTTTGTGAAACATTCATATTCGATGCATTTTATAAATGACAAACTTTCGATTACGTAATGCTTACTCATGAGATTATGCTTAGAAGTGGCGTGGCAACATTTTTGGCCTTTAGCACACTTGCCTTAGGCACAGAACGTAACCCGCTTAATCACAATAGGCACCATCACGAATCAGTATTTTAAGTGGTCAAAATTTTGTCTTTATTTGCATTTTAAAATCTAAATATTTTAGTTAAAATACATATTAAAGTATTTATAATTGCGAGGGTAATGTGGTAATACTCTACTCTACTTTTGCCGTCTTCTGTATATGAAAAACAAATTAAATTTTGGCCGCCTTTACAGTAATATACCTATAATTTGTCGTCTTCGAAACGTGTTGCAGTTTTCTCACTATAATCTATAAATACTTTCATATCTACAGATCAATTTATCACAATCTATACACCAATTACTTACAAGTTAAACGAATAACAATTGTATCGCAGTTTCTAAGAATTTAGTAGATTTGGTAGTTAGTTTGATACGAGTTAATTATTGTTAATACGATCTCAAGGTTTGTTGTCGATCGCTAACGTGACTTACGTGGGAACTGTTGGTCTAGACGTTACAAATGGTATATAGGAGGAAGTGTCGGCTACTGCTCAATTATGTGGTTAAGTAATATCGGTATTTTGGCCTTGAGTGAGCGGCTGCGTTTGTTTATATAATTGAGTTAAATCTAACCAAATATTCTGAGTCATAAAGACTGATGGAAAGTTTGTGGTTATAATTTCACGTAAAGCTCCGCTTGCGTGGCTATTTGTAGAGATTGCAATATAGCAATGCGTGATCTGGGCCATGCGGATGGACAGAAAGTCGATTCAGCAAAATGTTCGCGTGATTAAACAAAACAGTGCAATCTTAAAATTTAGATAAACTATAAAAACCAAGCACACAGATAGAACGATAGATAAACAGAGTTTCTCTCTCTACTTAAATGAGTAACTACTAGAATGGATTTGAAATTAATATCGAATTAGTTTAATCTGCAATACATTAGTAGGTACGGCTAAGCTGACTTTCTTGTACGCGTGTTTAAAATTTATACGAACACCGTCCCGGCACCGTTTGACCACTAAGCGGTGTGATCGTAAAGTAAATCCAGCGTTTATAGACCTCGACCATGAGATATAAAAGCCCTGAAAGCTCTCTCTGTACTTAGGAGATATTACCGGGATCACAGCTGTTAAGTGGTTTCTCACTCATTTTAAACTGGGCCGTACAACTAGACAGCGTATTTGTCCAACGGTTGTGTGCGTACGTGTAAGGAATTGTGATTATCAAGTTCAAAGCTCAGAGCAGAAATGTTCTGAATATATATGTCAATACCTATGCTATTGACATATCAAACGAACTGACTGCTTTTACTGACACAGGCGTACTGAATTACTCCCTATTGCGTATTTCAGGGAGTTTTAACACGCACTCAGAGTAAGAATGACACAACATGTGCGGATTATGTATAAATGTATAAATTACTCATAGTTATATACAACATCATACAGTTTCAGTGCGCTATTTTATAAGACTTCAATCTCGATCTGGCCATTTAATTTTAGCAATTAACCTTGCCTCATTTTTGACAGACGTTTGGTTGAATGTGGGTAGAGTATTGACGAAATGTGCAGTTGTTACACGAATGAGTTGCTTACACAATACTTAAATTACACTCATTACCATCCGTAATACACAAGGTCGTTCGGTACATAACTTATGAATGGAACACGGCGTTTGATTGACAAGAGAAAGCGTTCGCGTAACTCTTTAAATCGCAACTTTCTAATGAAGGCTACGTAAGTTACCGACTATTGATATTTATAAACGATAACAAAGGCCATATGTATTATTGAGAAGCTTGGGTTCATTGTTATGAAATATTAAATGGACGTGTGTGGGTATAATACGAAATCAATTCAGGATAATCTTTGGTTTAAAACTTTCGCTAAGAGAAGGGAGAGGCACATAATGTCGTCCGTTCTAAGCGCGCAAATTGATTGCTGAGGTAGGTGTACCGCTTTACGAAATGTCATATTCTAAGATTTTAGATTTTGGCAGTATTGTCATCAATTTATTTAATTAGGGAATTCTAGGCCACTAACTCTTCATTCATTGTTCCATTAAAGTTCGAGCTTTGTTAGTAGCTTAGATCTGTTAGGCGACTATATCGGGGTCCGTTCACATTCGGCATAATTGAAGGACGAACATGAATGTGTTTGGTTTGAAAATATTTAAACGAATGCCACGTTGATATTAACCGCACTTATAGTCCAAGAGGGGAGCGCCAAAAAATGCAAGTACTTTATAAAGGCTGGTTTTTTGTTATTACGTCACATTAGTAGTGTAAAGAAATAATACTTTGGTCAGTCAGCTGGGTTCCTTAGCGTTTGGTGCAGGGGCAGGTTAATTGTTTTCGAATGAACTAAATATATAGTGATCTGCTTTCTAAAATTTAAAAAAATAGTTTTCTAGTAGTATATTAATTCTTAATAAGTTTTACATTTGTCAGTCATGCAACATTTTGTAACCAGTCGGTCAGTCATGCGTTAAAGTTGTATTCATTAATAGTGTGCGATCTGCGCTTGGTATCGAATACGTATCTGAAAATTAGTATATCCGGTGTAGAATATTATCTGAATCATATAAAAATTAGTCAGTCAGTATAACACTGTGACAAATGCTGTTAGTAGCCTATTAAAGTCCTGGGTCCCTATTCACTATCTTTATTTCGTAGCCGTGACAAGCCCGTGCGAACTAACGCATGCGCGGTGCGCTCGAATATGTTACCCCGCATGCGTCAGTTCACACGGGCTTGTCACGACAACAAAATAAAGATAGTGAATAAGGACCCAGTAGGCCAAACGCTAAGGAATCCAGCGGACTATTCAAGGGATTGTTTCTTTATTGTGGAGTAAAGAAATAATCCTTTAGTCGTAATATCAACAAAATCAGCCTTTATAAAGAACTTGCATTTTTTGGTGTTCTCCTCCGGGTCTATTACTGTATTGACAGTTGGAAAGGGCCTCCCCTTTCCGGAAACGGATTCAGTCGCTTTATAAAATACATATCCAGAAGTTGAACTATGATACCTCAGAACAGGAAAAATCTTTACTGTTACATAATCTGATGCCAAATCATCCGCCACCACAGACTGACAGCGGCTTGCACCGCAACAGACCGACTAATAAAACTACGTACGAGAGGTAAGTTTTACGATCAGTTTATTTAAGTGCACTGGCGCACTAGCAAAAATACTCGAGTTTAGATTAGGATCAGCAGACCATCAACTTTTTGTGGCACTAAAATATGTTGCTTAAAGAATTATAAATACTGCAGTCGTGTGCTACCTCCATCCAACGTTTCAATGTTACTTTGACCAGAGCCCAGCCAATTACATGGTGGTAGAGAGCCTCAGTGGACAACTTCATGAAACACTTAGCAAAAGGTGCAAATAAAATCAGCAAAAAAATGGGAAAACTTTCCCATTTTTTTTTTGTATTCTGGTTTGAAATGAACTGGCAGCATAGCATAATAATTTATGACTTTAAATTCTTGGAATACCAAATTGTAATGACGTATTGTTCGATGGGAAGCTTCGCCATTAAGTGATCGTTTTGTAAATCGCTAGATTATGTTGCTGACTCTAGATGCTATTTTGAGATATGGGTCCTTATTCACTAACTTTTTTTTCGTTGTTGCGGCAAGCCCGCGCTTTTAACTGTTAAAATCTTGTCATAATGGTGGACATCTTTGAGCGCACCGCGCATTCGCCAGGTCACGCGGGCTTGGAAAACGTAAAAAAAACATAGTGAATAAGGACCCCAAAAGGACACTGAGTGCGTAAAACTCGATTGTGGCTTCACAGTTGTCGGTAAATAAAAGTATCCGGTCTGTAACAGGTACTGAACATTGAATGAAAACCGCCAAGCGCTTTTTGGAGAGTTTGGCGTGGACCTAGTTAGGTACAAGTACGTACTGTCGGTGCCGGCTGCTAAACGTGGTTGAGCGAGGATACGGTGCTAAACGGTTTGTTTTTATCGGCTAACTGAGTTGTGTTAAACATTAAATGTGTGGTTTCCATGTATACGATAGGTATTTTACTTTATCATAAAACTTTTACCACGCGGCTTATTTGTAGTTTGGTTTTGATTGAAATTTGAAATTTAATATAAAATCAAAAGATAAGTACATTATTTGCGTTGTCGGCACAACAACAATCTGTGTGCCTTTGTTTCAGTAACTGGAAATGTGCGTGGATGTAACAGTCAATCAATATTTTTTACCCGACTGTTCAAGTAGGGGGGTAAAGTTTTTATATTACACAGATTTCTTGATTTATTGGTAGGCAGTCAATATCTGGCACGCGTTACAATGCATCTTTCAAGTTTATATTATGTCAGACTTTTTTAGCTAGGACAACAATTCCATACAGTTACTTCTTTCTACTTCGTCTCCATCAACGACAATTCTCTTAGTGTTTACAGGCTACAGTAACGGCTTTCAATAAATACTTTAGGCTTGCATATAACCTTTTTATGTACAATAAAAACACCGTTTATGATTGTGTTATGATAAATCATCCTCGTCATAACATTGCGCGTGGTGTATATAACATCTGTGTTGTAAAGGGGTCAACGATGCATTAAAGATCGGTATAAATTATCGTGTAAGTATAATGTATTAGAATAATGACAGATGGGGGCAGCCTGTGATTAATGAGCCTCGTTGAACAACCCTCGCTTGCAGACCCTACGTGATCTGAATCTTAAACGTGTGTTCTGAATAAATTAATTATATTTTGAATGATATTCCGTGATTCATTTTGGTTATAAATGATGCAGCGATTATGATTCATTGAATCAGCGTTATTATTAATCTTTACATAGATAGATCGTGTGGCGTGTAGCCAAATCTGTTATTGGGACCGTTATTACCTTTGAACAGCATAGTCTTCGGCGGCCCGGCCATGAAGACAGCGACTGGATACTTGGTGGGTTTTTTAGTATGCACTAAAAACCCACCAGGTGTCCAGTCGCCTCACATTACCTTCACCATCTTTCCTAGGCGGTAGGGGCATGTATTATGCATTTATCTACAATATATGTATGTATTTAGAAATTTAGAAGTATGTCTCAGTTGTCTGGTTACCATAGTACAAACTCTGCTTAGTTTGGGATCAGATGGCGTTGTATGAGTTGTCCCAAAATATTATTATTATTATTTTCCTCGTGAAACTAAAAAGAAGACTGTGCTTTACATTTCTTAAAGCAACTTTACGAGAACTACCTACAGCTAATACGACTAACGAGATACAACAGCAGTCTAACAACCTTCCTTCTTCACTCTTTCTACCCCTCTATGGACCGACGGTAACAACGTTGCCTCACAGATCTCTCGATCTATTCGTCACTGAGTCACCGACTTATACATATCTTACATACAATATCTTACAGCCACGATTAGTAGGTTTAGGGAAATTGAAAACCAAAACGGCTATTTTATTAGCGATCTAATATAATATTATTAATACTGGCATAATTATTTCGTCTATTAAATAGACTAAACGGCATTTACGGAACGATACCTTAACATCTGGAATAGTTCGATGTTCTGGCGCGTCGTGGTTTATTTTTCATCGATTCGTGGAAATTTTCCTATGGCAAATAACATCCCGATATATACCTAATATACTAGACTTTGCTAGCCAGATGCGCCCTCGTACTAACATTGGCGGTTTGCGGAACAAAATAAGAACTTCAACCAGTAAATAGTACCTAAACATAAAATTCGATTACTTTTACGGCGGCGGGCAACTATGCCGGAGAGATGATGAGGCACAAATGTGTGTGTCAACACAATTGCACGGCTATCCAGCACGCACATAGTTCAGAGAGAGGCACAGGATCGGTGGCTTAACATTTAGACGTCTTTGAGAAGCCGAGAAATGTGGTAATTTATAAAATCATCACTAGTGAGGATGAATCGTCATTTATAGACTTTTTGATAATAATTTTGATTGACTGTGGTAAAGTTCTTTAACCTTTGTAATTAATTAGATCTACTTAATCTACTCAATGAAATACATTTCTGTACTAATACTATAAAGTGGAAGTGTAAAGGTTTGAACGCGGTAATATCAGGAACTACTGGTCCTACTGGCAGCCCATTTATCGAGGAAGGCTATTTAACATCACGTTACGACCAATAGAAGCGAAGCAGCAATGAAAAATGTTGCAAAAACGTACCTACTTTCTTACCAAAGACTTAATTTCATTATATGGGATACTCCAAGGCCAAAAGTAAAAATTTAAGAACTGAGATATATACATATTTTATCATAATTGCTTAAGTAGCCAGATAATAAAATTGACCTTCCCCGATATAGTTCGTAAGTCGTTTAGCTAATTGTATCATCAAAACAATATAGTAAGTGATTATAGGCTTCTGTTTATTTGGTTCACTTATATTTACTACTTACTGTCCCGCGCAACTACGTCTGCGTAAATTTTCCCCGTTTTTGCACCATTTCTCATTGCTGCTCCACTGCTATTGGTCGTAATGTGATTTTATATAGCCTTATAGCCTTCCTCGATAAATGGGCTATCCAACAGTGAAAGATTTTTTCAATTCCGACATGTAGTTCCTGAGATTACTGTGTTCAAACAAACAAACAAACAAACTCTTCAGCTTTATAATATTAGTATAGATAATATTTATTTAAGAATTAGGATGGTGTAAATAGACAAGTGAGCCGGTCCTGGCAAAGTTTCAGAGGGATGGCAGAGCCAGAGAACACATTAAGTCATAGTCCCTGCATCCAAATACTTTTTATTTGTGTCAGTTTTCTGAGCCGCCGGACAAAATCCATTTTCTGTGTAGTTGGCTAGTCACCGTTCAATTAGCTGCCTAGATCGAAACTAGCCACCGCAGCGAATACACGATTGTAATAACAGTGATTATAGCATCACAACCAATACAGGTATTTAATAAAAAAAAGTAACCTAATTAATTTCTATAGACAGCACATCCGCAATATCGTGGTAAACTAGATCTATCAATTTAATCTTCTTTGAGTTATTTCTGTTGATGCGATGAAACGAGCTGAGTTTGAACGAAGTGGTTTGGCTAATGGTTCGTATCAGTCAATCTTCGACTGATAAATATGGCCCTTCCTTATAAAACAACATAATAAATGAGAAATTCTGGTAAATTACGTCAAGAACTTGTAACAGAAATTAGAACGCAATTTTCCATGAATATTTTAAACTTCAACACAACTCGCATAATTGCTGTAATTAAAAATACTCGTAGGTACTTACTTTTTATCGACATACAACATTTACATAGGTAGGTACTTGCTCTATTTCATTTGTCACAAATCTTATTTGATATTATTAATAATATGTATTTTATTTTCTTTCAGCGCGCGTTCTGTAAGTAGATAATTAAAAAACATGATCCTCGCTGGAAAAAATCTGTAAATGTAAGTGTACACGTAAGTAGCCGGCGGTAGTATAATGGCTAAGGCATCGGACTCGCAATAAGGGTCAGTCGTTATCTCCTCATATAAGACTAATGCAACACTCTAAGGGATATAATAGCAGCTTTTAAAATTCTTAGGCACTATAGGTGCCTAAGAATTTTAAAAGCTGCTATTAAAAAAATGTCATAAGAGTGCAAAAACGGCACACAAACCACAGCTAGGGCAGCTTTGTGATGAGCTGAATTTGCGTGGCGATACAGCGGTCCCAGTCTCAGAGAGTCGGTCTGGACCTTGCCTCCCGCTTGCTTTCACTGGCCGGCTGGAGTAGAATACCATGAGCATCCGCAGGACTCTCAACTCTGTCTTGCCTTAACCGGCCGGCCAGAGGCCAGAGGTAGCCATCAAACGTTAAGTTTGGCGAGTTTACTATGTGTTAATTACTGTAAGTTTGTTTAATAAACAAATTTAAGAAAAAAAAGAGAGGTCGCCAGGGCTTGTATGCTCGGGGGTGGAAGTGTCATTTTCAAGGGCATAATTACTGGGAAAACCGCTCACGGGCCTTCTTCTTAATGGTGAAATCGGCGCCGCACCGCTCGACACCACAAGCTGCTCACATCCATGTTGCTCCTCGTCGCCTGTTTAGCTCGTATGCCTGTGGCAGGCAGATGGGGGGGCATCTAGTGAGTGACGAGACACCGCAATTTTGATAGTTCTTTACCAAGACCGTTTCAACCAATTCACAAACACCTCATCTCTATAACCCAATTTATTTAGTTACCATTTTTTGCAATAGTTTTACACTAACCGGGGATTGTTTTTAGGTACATTTCCTTAGTGTATTCAGCGATAATTGCCGGTTAGTGTCACATAGGTTTAGATTAAATTTTCTAACTGGCATCTACGTGTTGGCTTCGGCCCCATCCACGCCTTTCAAAAGTCCGGTACTTCATAGTCCCGGTCCTTAGAACACCATTATTTTGGCTTCCCTTTGAATTGTAGTTACTTAGTATTAAAGGTATAGAGAACTATGTCCAGCAAGATATATTTTTGTATCAGGTTACCTCTGAAAAAGTTTAACCCTTCGCCTCTGGTCCCGAGTTATGGTAAGAGATACATAAAACTAGGTAGAGCCTGTATTATGGTAACCAGACAACTGATAAATATACTTATATATTTCTAAATAGACACAGAAAAAACCATGATGATTGTTACAGTACAATATCTTTGTGCTGTATCTACAATCTACATCACAATCTTATGTTCCTTATCGCACGTTCAGTATCTATTAAATGTTTCTACTATCTGTTATCAACACGAAGTCGTTAGTATATAAGATGCACCTTTGGATAATTATAACCAGACTATACTACATCTTTTGTCTCATTTATACCTAATCATATACTGCCAAGAAGTTTGGCAAATTGGTGACCCCGACGAACGAATACGCAGCAAGAAACATGGCACAATCACCGTGCAAGGCGAACATAAATCAGCAAGGAACACTTGAAGTAGCTGCTGGCACCTCGGTTTTATCCCGCATTCCGGAATTTTGGAAAGACCAACCAAGATTATGGTTCACGCAACTAGAAGCCATATTAGCACCACAGAAGCAAGGAGACGAATACAAATACTGTACAGTAATAGCAAAGTTATCCAAGGAAGAAATACTACAAGTTAGTGACCTAATAACTTCACCACCGACTACAGATAAATACAAAAACATCAAGGAACGTTTAATTGATTGTTACGAAGAAACAGAACAGCGACAGTTTCAAAAATTAATATCAGAGACAGAACTCGGTGATCAAAAACCTTCGCAGTTATTACGTCAAATGCGAGTCCTCGGGAGAGGAAAAATCAGTGACGAAACAATTAAACTACTATGGTTCAGGCTTTTACCAACATCAGTTACTACGGTTCTAGCAGTTACGGAAGACATGGAAATTGACAAACTGAGCCAAATTGCAGACAAAATAATAATGAATTCAAAAGTAACCGAAATATCAGCTGTTAGCAACGACACTTCAAACGACAACAATACAGCATGCATTTTAGCCCAGCTAGCAAAATTACAGATAGATATTGACGCAATTCAGCAAGGTCAATATGGCTATCGACCCAACACGCACAATCATTTCAAGAAACGTCAACAATTCCCGATTATGAGGCCGAGAACAAACTATAGAGGAGCAAATCGATTTTGTTACTACCACGAAAGATTCGGAAAATATGCAAAGAACTGCATTAAACCATGCGGTTGGAAACCAATGACTTACGTACGGAACCAGGGAAACGAATAAGAGCACAGACAACGGCGAAACTCTGTGCAATCCACCCATCCAATCGCCTCACCATTACCGACCGAAAAAGTGGTATGAAGTTTTTGATTGACACGGGCGCAAATATTTCAGTCATTAGCAAGCAACAGAGACATTCAATTTTACAAAATGAACAATACACACTATACGCTGCAAATGGGACTAAAATTAGGACTTACGGCGAGAAGACGCTTACCTTGAATTTAGGACTACAACGATGTTATAAATGGAATTTTGTAATCGCCGATGTTACACAACCAATAATTGGAGCAGATTTTCTAGAGCACTATAAACTATTAGTCGACATAGCAGGTCGCAAACTTATCGACAAAGTTACAGAGCTGACAACGCATGTAACTTCGGAAAAAGCGACACAACAAACAATTCGTACTATCGCAGTGGGAACGAATCCACGTATTACGCAACTTTTAAACAAATACGAAGACATCACGAAAGGGTCCTCTCTCCGCAATGCGCCCAAACATAAGATTGAACATCACATTATCACTACAGGACCACCCGTCGCAGCTCGGGCAAGACCATTACCTCCAGAAAAATACGACATAGCCAAAAAGGAATTTCAAAATATGATAGAACTCGGAATTTGCCGACCGTCAGATAGCCCATGGGCAAGCCCATTACATATGGTAAAAAAGAAAAATGGCGAATGGAGACCGTGTGGAGACTATCGAATGCTCAATAGCACGACAGTACCGGACAAATACCCACTACCAAGATTAACTGACTTTACATACATATTAGAAAATAAGAAGATAATAAGCAAGATAGATATACGTAAAGCATACCATTGTATTCCTGTTAAAGATATAGAAAAAACAGCCATCATCACACCTTTTGGACTTTTTGAGTACTTAAGAATGCCTTTCGGATTACGCAATGCGGCACAAACATTTCAACGATTCATGGATTCCTTATTTAGAGATTTAAACTTCGTATTTATATTTGTAGACGACTGTCTCATCGCATCGGACAACGAAGATTTGCATTATCAGCATTTAGAAACGGTTTTCAAACGTTTACACGAGAATGGAATAACCATTAATCTCGAAAAATGCGAATTTTTCAGAAGGGAAATAGATTTCTTAGGTTATCATATAACGAGCCAAGGAATACACCCTACCGAAGAAAATTACAAAGCAATCATGGAATTTCCCAAACCGAAAACAATTCAAGAATTAAGAAGATTTTTGGGCATGGTCAATTTCTACAGAAGTAATATTCCACGCGCAGCGGAAAATCAAAGAATTTTAAACGAATATCTACATGGTTCAAAAAAGAACGATAATTCACCTGTTCCTTGGACAACGGAAGCAGACAAAGCTTACGAAAAATGCAAGGAAAGCATGAAAAACGCAGTGTTAACAGCGCATCCTTCCCGCAACGCATCACTAGCGCTCATGACCGACGCTAGTGCTACTTGCGTTGGTGGAGTTTTACAACAAAAATCCGGACGCAAATGGGAACCATTAGGATTTTTTTCACAAAAATTGAGCGAAACTCAACAAAAATATTCTACGTTTGACAGAGAGCTGTTAGGAATATACATGGCCGTCAAACATTTTCACAGATTAATCGAGGGAAGAGAATTTACAATATTTACGGATCACCGACCTTTGACATACGCATTCTCCCAAAAACCATCATCAAACGATACACCGCGACGGGTCCGGCAGTTAGATTTCATTTCACAATACAGTACCAACATTCAACACATAAGCGGACGTGACAATATTACCGCCGATGCCTTATCTCGAATAGAGGAAATATACGTGCCATCACCTATCGATTACGCTGAATTGGAAAAATGTCAATCAACAGATAATGAACTAAGTAAATTACATGACAATAAAAGATTAAAATTCAAAAACATTACGCTTCCGGGTTCCACAATAAACATCACCTGCGACACATCTACTGGAAAAAGCCGCCCCTACTTACCAAAGCATTTTCGCAAACAAATTTTCGATACCATTCATGGTATGAGCCATCCAGGAAAAAGAACTACGAGAAAAATGATAACCCAAAGGTATTTATGGCCGTATATGAACAAAGATATCAATAATTGGTGTAGATCATGTATAGCCTGCCAAAAATCAAAAATACAACGACATACGATATCACCTCCTGGTACATTTATGACAGCGCAACGTTTTGAACATTTACATATTGACATCGTCGGACCACTTCCGATTTCACAAGGGAAGAGATATTTAATCACAATCATAGATCGTTGTACGTCATGGCCCGAAATATTTCCGGTAGAAGATATAACTGCAGAAACAGTAGCCAAGACACTTTTCGAAGGATGGATTACTCGTTTTGGATGTCCATTGCGCATTACTACGGATCAAGGCCGACAGTTTGAATCAAGAATATTTGAGTCACTCTCACAATTTTTGGGAATACATAAAATTAGGACAACACCTTATCATCCACAATCCAATGGAATGATAGAGAGATTTCATAGAACTTTAAAGGCGGCGTTAATGACAAGAGAATCCAACGAAAATTGGTTAAAAGAAATTCCAACAGTTTTACTCGGGTTGCGGAGTAGCTTGCGAGAAGACACAGGTTATAGTTCAGCAGAGATGACATATGGAACGCCAATACGACTCCCTGGAGGATTTTTTGAGTCATCAGCAGCACAGTTATCAACGTACGAAGAGTTTGTAAAACAAATTCAAAAGGACATCACACAAATGACATCAATTCCGAAAAGAAAAAAACACAATCAAGCTATATTTGTGCATCCCGAACTCAAAGAATGCTCACACGTATTTGTTCGGTGTGATAGAATTAAGAAAGCCCTGACACCGCCGTATGAAGGACCCTACCCAGTAATTAGTAAAACAGATAAAACATTTTGCATTAGAATTAGGGATAAAGAGACAGTGATATCAATTGATAGATTGAAACCAGCTTTCATGATCAATGACGAATCAAACTACGTGCCAGATTCAAAGGATTGCGACAGGCATTCACATACGTACACTACACGATCGGGACGTAAAGTAAAGCCAGTAGTACGTCTATAAAAAATCGCTGATATAAGTAAGCTATTCGTATATATATTAACATAGATCTTAACATATACCATTAATTCACAACTACTCGTAACAACAAGACATCTAAAATGGGAAATCAAAGTTCTAAGGACCAGATAACATACAATACGGACAATTGCCTCAATCAAAACGAAGCGGACCAACTCCGTAACCTGATCCAGGAGGACTTACGGTGGACAAGAAATGTTGCAATGGGACAGATTATTTTAACAATCGGCGTGATCCTAATTTACGGCATAATGAAAACACTGGACAGAAGAATGAAGAGTTTAACGAAAAAAAAATAATAAACACTCGTGCAACAGCTAAGTCAAAATTACAGACGTCAGCAAATCACACCACAACAGGCGTCATCAAATTCCACCGCGTACAATAGCATTATTATTTATATACATCAGCAAATAACTAGTAAGGTCTAGGTCAAATTTATATTGTAAACACTATTACCATAATTTTTTTTAAAGGGGGATGTACTGTTACAGTACAATATCTTTGTGCTGTATCTACAATCTACATCACAATCTTATGTTCCTTATCGCACGTTCAGTATCTATTAAATGTTTCTACTATCTGTTATCAACACGAAGTCGTTAGTATATAAGATGCACCTTTGGATAATTATAACCAGACTATACTACATCTTTTGTCTCATTTATACCTAATCATATACTGCCAAGAAGTTTGGCAAAATGATCATCACACAAAGTTTTATCCTGGGTGGCGACCGAACCCACAGCCTCCGGCGTGGTACTCAGGGTCACAAACCCATTATACTACCGACCTGGAGCCACTTCTAACACTAGCCATAGAGCTTAGCTGGAGGGCTTATCGTGACTGCTAGGTATAAAATAGTAACCCACAATCCTAGACCTATATATCTTAAAAAAAGTAGGTAAACGAAATCTGACTTGTGACTAAGCTGAAAACTTTGCATAGGAGTTCTTATGTAGATAGATTGAGATAGTGAGCATTGGAAAAAATGTTTTTGAAACACCATCTCAAAGCAAGTTTTTTCAATAGGTATAGGTACCTAAAAGCCAACGCTAATCATAAGCAGGTTGTACGCCCTAAACACCAGCTAACAACTTAACAGATTACTATACGTGAAACCAATTACAAAGTACACTTCACTCTCATGAGAAAGTTCACGGTAATCTAATATAATCAACTAGCCATTACCTCAATAATCTGCTTAGTTCAGTATCCTCATTACGTAGTTAATTAAACGGATATATTAGTTAACCCGTAGGCCACGGTACACGGTGGTCGGTGGGACGTGGGTGTACCCGGTGACCGCAAACTGGTGCCGAGTAACATGGTTAGTGCTAATTGCCATTGCCGGTGAGTCGCAGCGCTCCCGAAATAACCGTGCAATCTCCGTTAGTTACGGTGGAAGTTGCAGAGTAATGTATCACTTGCCGGTATAAATAAACGTTGGAGAACCAGCAACTACATTCAAACTATAAACTTATATTATAAATGTAAAAGTAGCTCCGTCTGTCTTTTACGTTTTTACGCTTAAACCACTTAACTGATTTAGCTGAAATTTACTATGGAGATACTGTAATATCCGGGGAAAACGTAGTATAGGTTTTAAAATCGACATCCATGCGCAAGAGCGCGTGAAGCCGCGGGCGATACCAAGTATTCCATAAAGTAGAGCTTTACATATTAGTGTCCACATAATAAGCCTGAGGCTAGGACAATGTTCTGTTGAATGGGAATTGACAATCATAATAAACTGACGAGCAAAAGTTCCGGGTCATTTACAACAAAAACTTCGTTATCTTCCAAAATATCGAAAATAAGTTGCCTATTTAAGCGAAAAAGAATTATAAGGCAATAAACTAAACTCTTATTAAATTAATTTTAACCTTTCTTACTAATCTCAGAATCCACTAGCTTTAATATCACGGCTACGTTAGCTCAACTCTCAGATACGGTGTGATGTTCTGGGTCAACAGTGCTGATAAGAGAAGAAACGTGCGTTTATTGCTCAAAAGCGCTATATTAAGGCTATTTTCAATTTAATACGAAAGTGATTCCTGCAAACCGTTTCTTAAAAAGATGAACATTCTAACATTGCCAAGTTTATATATCCTCGAGGTCGCGACATTTGTTAAAAATAATGTTCATTTATTTGAATTCATTTTGATAAATTGCACATAGTAGGCAGCAAGACGCACTTAACGCACGAAAGTATACTTTGTATGGCCTCGAATATATACAATAATATTCCGAAACCCCTTAGAACTGTTTCTGAAATAAAATCATTTAAAAAGAAACTCCATGACCTACTGGTGAACAAGTGTTACTACTCTGTAAAAGACTATTTATCCGTTAAGTCACTTCAGCAATATGATCCATCCACCTCAGTCATGTCATGATGAGTCATGAAGTCGCTCAATGCAATGCAATCTCCACATAGTATTGTTATTTTGTGAAATTATGTAATGCATGCAACTAATTATACCCAATTAGTTGCATGCATTCACTTTAAATAGTTATTTTTTTAATTGTAATTTTTTTTTATTATATATATTATATTTCTATCTGACATGTTTATCTATTTTATTATTATTTTCTTATTATGATTGTAGTTGTATTTGAATGTAATTATTGTATGCCTGAAAGGCGGGACCTAATTAATAAGAACACTTGTATTTTATACCTACCTATGATCCTCAATAAAAATTATTTGATTGATTGATTGAAAGCATTAAGGCTGTAGGAATATACAAAAAGTTTAATTTTATTATCTGCTTATAAACTATATTTGCTGAATTGTTAATTTTTTGTTTATTTAATTTTTATAATTGTTTGTTATTGTTCAAATTTTTGTTTTTTTTTATTAATAATTGGATTTTATAAGAATTATGCGTGATAAAAATTCTTACAAACATACTTTTCATTTCAAATCAATACCTTGCACATTTTAGGAGGAATCGAAGTTTTCTAAGTGACCCGGAACTTTTGCTCGCGAGTTTATTATCGATATACTATAGCGGCACGGTATGTCTTACATTTTATAGACAAACATTGGCAATTTGAAAAGTGCAGCTCTCAGTTTTATATCGTCAGGAAAGTAATTCGTTAAGGCGATTTTATTGTTAACAACGCGTTGTTAAAATTGTTAAAAAAAAACACAAAGTTTATACAAACACGAACTTTAGCAGTGTGCCTACAATGCGCAGATTGCAAAAAATATATTTACAATAATAAGGTGGTTCACAAGTATTACATTAACATATATACCAAACAGAGGGACAGTTGCGTACCTGTGTAAATAGACGGGAAAATATATTTTCCGTAATGTTTTTATACCATCCTGAAAATAGCGCTTCTTTATGTCCTTATAATTGAAGAATCTCCGCCTTAAACGTCCAATAAATGAAAAATAACTTCAACAAATTACGTGGGCGTTGTCAACGAAATTATTATTTTAAAATAGGTTATTTCTTCGGGAAAATTGTTTGATCCTGATGTCTGTCCATCACAAAAGTTTTGACGTCTCGACGGATACCTTTCAGGAATTCGGTAATAGACAGTTTTAATAGATAAACAAACTAATTTATTCTTCTTATTTGTAAATAGCAGACACTTGATATTTTGTAGGAGAAAATCCGAGGTACTATCTACACAGAGTAAATTTAATTGTACATACTTTTTAAAATAAACCAACCTTGTGTTTGACTACAAGAATTAGCCCTTATACGGGGTAACAACCGTTAGCAATGTTTGGCAATAATTTAATTTCAGTTGAAATTTGTCAGCAAATAAACTCTTCAGCTTTATGAAGAGTTTGTTAACTAAAGTAGAAATTCGTATATTTCGTATAGATCAGAATAATACAGCTTCGCGAAATCTGAAATCCATAGAGATGGAGCCGCGGGCAATAGCTTCATTTAGATACCTTTTCAGTTTTTATTTAGAAATTACGTCTCATTGATACCTACAAATATAAATAAGGCGAAAGATAAGAGGTAAGGTTTGTTAGCTATTTTTAATATCGCAGTTTTCGTAGATGTGAGCGAGCTTGCGTACCTGGGAACGATCACGTATTGCATCGAACATAAACGTTCTTAAAAATAGCACCCATTTCAATTTGCTACTGTAAATATTTGGATGTTATTCTGGAAATTAACCGAGTATGAACGCCAATGCGAATGTGATTATGATAAAAAAATATCTGTAATTATTTAGCCACTAAAGTTTCGTTTACATTGATGCAAAATTGAAGCGAATTCCTAGAACATTGCGTAGGTACTATACCGCCAAATGGTACTATACGATTTACAAATTAGAGCATCTCCACCTATAAATGCATGTGAATTTTTAGGCGTTGTCTTTTGGGCGGAAAGTTCAAACCCCAAATCGGGGGCTTTGGTGGTTGGTACACATATACCACTTTGTATGATTTACAAATTGTTGTTGCGAGTCTGGATGTAATGTCCCTACTTTGCGTTCATCATGGTGGGGATATTTTCTAGTGCGGCAGTCATCCGTACAACAATAAGAAAACCACTTGGACACTGTGTAAATTCAGCCTTAGTCTTCTGGAATCACAGGATACTTTTCGTCGCGTCTGTTAACACGCACTTTTTACTTCAATTTTAATAAATCACTGCCGACTAAAAAGCTTAACCCTCTAAAAACAACAATAAATAAAAAACAAAGTATCAAAAAAGCATGTTTAAATAACAAACCAATGGACTATATACTAACATAAAGCACTTCCCCGCAACATGAAATATGTAGGTTTATTAGCCGCAAGAGATCCGTCACCTCTTTCATCCGCGCGGCGCCGGCGCATTAACTAGTTAATATGTTTACGAACTAATGAAGAGAAGTAACAGTTAACGTTGTCGTGATTTATGAGAATAGAGCTTTGATATGGAGATAGCTTTATGTTTTAAGAACGAGGTGATGAAAACAGACTGGGAATTATCTTTTTATAGAGATCGGTTTGTTTTAATTCGTATTTTTTTAGCCAAAAAGAGAGGTTTTATAAGTTTGTGGTCTATGCTTGTTTGTCTGTGGGTTACTTTTCACAGAATTTCTTCAATTTCAAACCGATTTCTTAAAAGACAGTGTGTTTTAGGAAAAATAACTTTCATTTTTATCATCTTTATGATTCTATTATACCTATGACAAAAAAAAATCACAATAACACATCTATTAACACGTAAAGCAACTGTTACCCTGTTAGTAAAGTCTCCCGTCACAATATAAAGTTAGTGTGATAAAAATAATAAAAGTTGTCTCATATAACTTCAAATTTTCTATTAATTTAATAACGGCTTTCGCACTAGCGATCATTATTGTATATCGTATTATCACGAACACAAAGCACACTGACATCCATATTTTAAGACATACTATGTTCTATGTTAGGGGTTTTGGTTTCCGCACTTAGTCCTTTAGTGGACCATTGTCACTATCAGACTGCCTCTGTGGCGCGGTGGGAGTGTATCCGACTGCTACGCAAGAGGTCGTGGGTTCGATCCCCACCCAGGATAAAACTTTGTGTGATGAGCACGATGGTTTATTCTGTGTCTGGGTGTTATTTATCTATATGTGTCTATCAGTTGTCTGGTTTCCATAGTACAAGCTCTGCTTAGTTTGGGATCAGATAACGTTGTGTGAGCTGTCCCAAGATATTATTATTATTATTGTATGTGAGCTAGCCCACAGTCAGATCAGTCTTCCCGGTCTTCTTCCTTGGTATTCTATTTTGGTATTTCTTGCAGATCTGGGTAATGCCGGTGCACTTGAGGACTTCAAGCGCCATCGTTTTTCCGACTCCATGCAAGCTCTGCACAGAGGACTGTCAGTACAACAGGACAACCTAAGGTGTGCATTCCTAGGGGCTTGGATATTTTGATGTTTAGATCATCTAAGAAGACGCCGACTCCAGTTTCGAGGTCGGTTTTTGATCCATCAGTGTAGATTCTTAGCTCCTCTGGACCTGAGTCGTCACTCAACTCCACTATGAACTCTATTTTATAGTGTTTTTGAAAACAGTGTGTTTCAGGATTCTATCGATGGATGAAGCCATCATGGGCTATTGTTTGATTGCATCATCTTTTGCGTGTGTGTTTGATTCTGGGATCTTTACTTAAAGTGCCGGATATTTCAAGGCTAAAAGTCGCTAGGTGGTAATCCCAGCACCGCCTGTAGAGCAGTGGGTACTGATTTCACAGACAAATCTTTGTTGTTTCTCGAGATCCTTTTGGGCTGTGCTCAGATTTGTCCTGGGCCACCAAAATAAAGAGCCATGTGATGTTTGGTCGGATAACTGTAGTATATAGCCAGTAAGTGATTTTGAGACTTATGCCCTACTTTCTGCGGAGTAGTCTTTTGCATTGTCAAAGAGCTATATATTGTCTCTTGTGGTGATGTAATCAGTGTGTTTTGCCCAGTTCAGCTGTTTGTCCAAAGATATGTCCAGGTATTTAGATTCAGTCGATAGGCTTAGGGTGGTCCCAAAAAAGTGCGATAATTGTAGGGTTACCTGTTTACTTTTTCTGATGAAAAAGGCGTGTTGGTTTTGGTAGGGTTCACTGCTAATTAATATTCCTTGCACCTGTCCTCTACTATCTCCAAAACTTGATGCATAAGGTTGCATAGTGTGTTTTCATGTCTGTCGTTTATTATTATAGTTATATCATCAGCATAGCCTATAGTAAATAGCTCTGGTCATTGAGACGCCTGATAAGGCTGTCTACCACGAAAATCTATAGGAGTGGTGAGAGAAAGCCTCCTTGAGGGCATCCCTTCGCCACAATGGCTTTTGTAGTGTCGTTCACCGTGACTATAGTACGGCTCTCAGTCTAAGCATGTTTGTCCCCGCAGGGTTAATTTCACACCATGTTCCTCGAGGGTCGCGTTGATGCTATGAAAAATGGTTTTGGCGCCAAGGCGCCTTCTATGCTAATAAAAGCCGCTAATGAGGAGCATTTGTAATCTACAGCACATTCAATCTTGGAGATCATACTGTGTAGTGCGTATTCTGTAGATTTCCCTTGTGGAGTAGGCGTGTTGTTGTTTGTGTAGTGGCAACGCCCAAAGAAGTCAGTCTTGGATGTGTCGGTCACAGAGTCTCTCGAGGGTTTTCAGCAGAGGGCTTGGCCTGCTTTGGGCTGTTTATCATCGATTTTGCTAGGTTTAGGGATGAAAATAACTTTCACCTCACACCATGCAAGTGGTACATAGTTGTGTGTTAATCAAGCTTGATATATTACAACCAGCCACGGTGTAAGGAAACCTACTACTCTTTGCAATAGGGCTGGGAAGATTCCATCTAAGCCGAATCCAAAAAAGCAGATTTGTAGAGTTTGAAAGTTTTAATTGCCTACTTTATTCGGTCTTCTGTTACTGTGGTACGGGCTTTTGACCAGACCTGGGTCCTAATTAACGTTCTTTATTTTCATTGTCGCGGCAAGCACAGCATTCAAAATCTTGGAAACGCTCACTCGGCCGAGATGCATGGAAATAATAATAATAATAATATCTTGGGACAACTCACACAACGCTATCTGATCCCAAACTAAGCAGTATTTTTACTATGGAAACCAGACAACTGATAATCTTACTTATATATTTCTAAATACATACATATTATAGATAAATAACACCCAGACACAGAATAAACCATCGTGCTCATCACACAAAGTTTTATCCTGGGTGGGGATCGAACCCACGACCTCTTGCGTAGTAGTCGGATACACTCCCACCGCGCTACAGAGGCAGTCGAAAATGAACCTTTAGTAATTAAAATTCAAAGTAGTAATAAATATATAAAAAAAAGAAAAAGGAAATAGCAAAGGAGGTAGCTTATTAATGTTTATTTACTAGTGAGTATATTTGATTCCTCAACAATTCCTCGACTCACACTCGACTCACGATTAAGCTAGGTCCCGATGTACCTTGAGTTTGACAATTGTTTCCTAACTTCAAATGAGAAAATGTTTTGAGATGAAACTCCTCCACTTACTCCTAGTAAGTGGAGGAGTTTGCTACTAAGATAACAAATTTTGTTTAAGTGAGGTTGAGTTAAGAAAATGTATTTGAATGTGGGTGCTAGTCTAGAAACAATATTTTGTGGATCAGTCAAAACGTTATCCCGTGTTGGAATTGAACCCACAACCTTTTGCACAGCTCTACAGAGGTAGTCATACGTCATTACACTCAGTTTATACAACACTTAATATTGGTAAATAATAAACTTAGCCAGTATCTCCACAAATGGTGCAGTTTAACTACAGTACGTAGAGAGTTTCTGCAGCAATAATACCATACCTGTCATCAAGTAAAATATATTCATAGAAATTTCATGCGATCGCGATCGGTCTATCAAAATGTTTTCTAACTTTCCAACAGCTTTCTCGTTCACCGCTAAAATGGGCAATCTAGGTAAAATATCTGCTCCATGTACAATACAATATTTCAATGGATAGTGAAAGCCGACGAAGGGAAGTTTAATGGGAACAGACCACGATATCGATCACATAATCGCTGATTCAATCATAGTAGCGCAATTGTTTTACTGTTCGGCAAAATATTGTGGGTTCGATTGCCTCATGGATTAGAGCTTTGTGAAATATGTGTTGATTCCGAGGCTGAGTGAGCTTTGTGTCCGTTAGTTGTATGTTTGGAAAATACATTAGGAGTTGTCCTTCTAAGAAACGATAGATCTGTCTGACGCTGAGTGGCCAGGTTAAACATAGGTACTTATTATCTTTGTATATTGAATAGACTAAGCCCAAGCCATGTGAACCTAATCTCTATTCTGTAGAAAAAACGTCGTGATAAAACACGAGTGTTGCTAACCAGTTAGTAGACCGAGTTTAAGATCACAATATTTAAAAAAATAAACCGCACGGTCGGCCGCTATCTAAAGCCAAATTAAAAAGTATTCCAGCGAGAAATTTGTTCTCAAATTTTTCTCGCAGCTTGGCTTAACTAATAGGGCCTACTAAGCTTAACAATTTTCTCAGTAACTTCGTTTAATATTAAGGATTATTAAAATTTATTTTATCAAAATATTTTCAACAATCGAACAAGATAGACGGCCTGAAGTTACGATGGCATGATAAAAGAAAGTGCTTAACAAATTCATCACAGGTAAAAATGTAAATAGGAATATTAAAAGTACCAAAACCTCATCTTTATCGGATTTTCTCGAAGACGATTCGACTTTTGATGCAGAAGAAAATCATTACATACTCGTAGATACTCGTACGTTTTGCGAAGCTTCAAACGTTCAACCAATTATGTAACTATAAACATGCATTATTTTCGCAGCGCTGTTTAAGAAAACATTTGCTAAAGCAATATAACTAGGTAGAGATTATCCACATTATACAATATACAAGCCGGAATAGTGAACAAACAAGTCAAATATGTTATTAACTGCTATACATTTCGTCCTAGATGCGTGCGCGCAGTTTTTACTGTCGTGTCGCCCGCCGCCCGGAGCCGCGCTGAATGGCGTCGATGAAAGCTCTTCCTGTTGTCTGCTTACGCACACATACACAAACATGTCATGATTGTTTTACTCGTGCTTATACCTATTCGTTTACTAGGTATGCTTAGTTTTAAATTTCAGATTTATTATGAGTTTTATGTATACCTATATTGTTTGAGGAATCCGTGGATATAACTATTTATTATACGGGAATTAACGCTCATTGTTTACCTTAACGACGTTTTGACGTTTCGACCGGGTTATGTCAGATTTTCAAAAATCCCTTCTTATTACGACGCAGCTATACCTATGTGTCTCTTCTGCATCTCACCACAAAGGCAGAAGAACTTGCGAAGCACTTCCTAATCAAGACGAAGTGGACCTTGAGGGTGGAGAAGTTGGAGTCGCGCCATGACGTCAAACCGGCGATTATCGCTGTATACTGCACTATAGAAATGTACCCAACGACAATTCCCGGTTAGTGTAAAAACTACTGTCAAAAAGCGGCAACCAAGAAACTAGGTTATGGAGGTGATGTATTGATGGAATGGTTAACTACTATTGAAGGACTATGGCGCCTGCCCCGTAACACACGGACAAATGGGCAGGCGGTGACTCGCCACTCACTAGATGGACCCCCTTCTGGCCGCCACAGTCATACAGCCAAACAGGCGACAGAAAGCAACATGGGTGTCAGTGCAGCTTAGGGTGTCGAGCGGTGCGGCGCTGGTTTCACCATCACGAAAAAGGCCCGTGAGCGGGTTTCCCCGAAGTTATACACTTAAAAATGACACTTTCACTGCCGAGCATAGAAGCTCTGGCGACTTCCCTCTGGCCGGCCGATTAAGGCAAGACAAAGTTGAGAGTCCTGCTCTTGGTGTTCCACTCCCGCCGGCCAGTAAAGGCAAGTGGGAGACCGCAGTGTCGCCACGCACATTCAGCTCGCCACAAAGTTACCTTGCCGTTTGTGTAATCTTATTTCACTCTCATAAGAGTTTTTTTTATTGGTATCATTATTGGGATTTCAAGAGCTGCTACTATGCCCTCAGAGTGCTGCGTTAATCTCATATAGGGCAACGACTAGCCCTGAGGGGTTTATCATTATTATTATTATTGGATGCTTACGTCATAATAAATAATACCTCTCTGTGTCATAAATTCCGAATTTCAATCTAATTCGTTCAGTGGTTTGAGTGGTATATCAACATACCTACTCATAATACACAACAACTTCCTAATATAATACCTAGTTTACACGTATGGTTACGTACGTACGTACGTTAAGTAATTAACTAAATTTTAACTAAATTGCAACGTGTAAACAGCCACTTAATAACTCTTAAGTCAGAAGTGTTAAGCTAAGATTTAGTAGTTAAGTGAGCAAGTAGAATAAAATTGATTCTATTTTTGGTTAAGTAACCCACCCTCCCGCGCCGCACGCGGGTTCGATGGGCGGGAAATATTGACATTTAGTTCTTGTTGGGACAGGAACAAATAATTTATTTCGAAGCTTTTGAAAAACAAAATAGATATAATGGCAAGGTGGCAAATCTTATACCTTTATACGAACAATTCTTGTGTATATACCTATATATATATAATCTGAATCTCGGCAACGGCTCCAACGATTTTCATAAAATTTAGTATGCAGGGGTTTTCGGGGGCGATAAATCGATCTAGCTAGGTTTTATTTTTAGAAAACGTCGTTTAAAAAAACCAAGGTCATCTAGATACTAGATATTAATGGCAATTTCATATTTACTTCATCATAAAATTCATATGTAAATATCTAACTACATGCCTACCCCGGCTTCGCACGGGTGTTAAATCGTAGCTTTCAACCGACTTCAAAAAGGAGGAGGTTCTCAATTCGTCTGTATGTTTTTTTTAATTGTGTTTGTTCACCGATTACGCGAAGACGGCTGGACCGATTTGAAAAATTGGTTTGAAAGGGTATACTTACAAGTTGGTCCCATTGTCATCAGATCGCGATCTGATGATGGGATCCTGGAGAAATCGAGGGAACTCTTAAAATAATAAAGGCACACTTACAGTGATTTAGGTATATTTCATAGTAATTCGGGTATTTATTCTTAAAAAACACCTATTGGTGACGTGGAACTGATGATGAAGACCACAAATGACGAGCAGCCCTATTCAATATTTCAGAGTTTGCGATTCAGTTACTTTAATTTGGTGTTGAGCACTTTATTCTCGTTATACTACTATTACACAATGTAATAGACCTGATAGTGAGCTAGTAGGGATCTCTACTTTTTTTGACAATAATGTATAGCTCCCCGATAATGTAGCTTTCTAATGATGAAAGAATTTTTAAAATCGGTCCAGAAGTTTTTAAGTTTATTTGACACATACAAAAATACAAATCTTTCCTCTTTATAACAATAATGTTGATTACCGAATTTAAAACTTCAACACCTTCTTGATCGTCCATTATGAACTAAAGAGCACGGTTAAGCTTAACATGTGTAAACAGATACTTAAAAGTAAGTCACTTAAAATTTAGTTAAAATTTCGTAGACGACTTAACCACTTAATACATGTAAACAAGGCTTTATACGGTGCCGGTGGTCAGTTATGTTACATTGTTTGGAGTAACATTATATGGGATCATAACAAAAAAATACTTGTATTAACCTATTGATGTATATAATGATTGCATTTTTGCTCTACATACTCGACATAATTGTTGGAAAACAAATATTTTCCGTCCTAGTGTCCCTAGAGGGGCCATACTGAGTGAACTATTTAATAAAGAGATCTTGTCCCGCCTGCGGCTCTATCTGGTGATGTGACCGCATAGCAGGCCGCAGCCTCGACACGGTATGACTTTATATACCTACATATATAATTGAACTTATAACAAATGTATCACTATAGTACAAATATAACACTACATTAATTTGCAATAAGAGTTATTATATTGTATTTACACTTCTGGGTCAATGAGTCTTTTGTTGCATACATAATGGATGGATAATAGCTTCGTTTGATTTGGTCTCTGACACGCCCTGAGAAGATCGGACGAGGTTACTTCTACGCGGTAGGTAAGTATTGGGCAGTTGTACAGTTTTAGAAAACGGGTTTTCGAGGATTGTCGATCTGAAAGATCGATGTGTCGATCTGTTGAAGATGAACATTAACAAAACCACAGTAATGGTTGTGTCCCGTGATGTCTTGAACACTGCGGTTAGAATATCGGGCCACTTGATAGAAAGAGTCACTAAGTGTAAATGGGACCGTGGCTAACAGAAAAAAAAACCCGCATTGAGGTCACCTGAAGTTGTGGAAAAAATGCTCACTAACCGTAGTCTTATCATTACACTCCATACTCAACTCCTACATTGTTATATCTGGCCAATACTTCTATACGAATGCAAGTCTTGGATTATCAAAATTGAACTCAAAAAACGTAGGTATTGGGCTTACAGACGAATGTTAAAAGTTAGTTGGACGCAAAAGGTTACAAATGATGAAATCCTGCGACATGTTGGCAAGAAACGCGAAGTTTGGGACACCATCAAATTTAGGACACGTGATGAGACACGAACGATCTTTTACAACTTATAATGACGGGTAAAGTTGTTGAAAAACGAAGCGTCGGTCACAGGAAGAAGTCTTGGCTGAGGAACCCACGAGAATGGACTGGAATCTCGAGCACTACGAAACTATTCCATCTCGCCAAAAAAAAGGATGCAGAGTTGACAGCCAACCTTCGTCGTTCGGAGAGGCGCTAGAAAAAGATGGAAACGGGTACATATCTTGAGCCCGAGACAATTATCTCTCGATTTGCTAGGATACCATTAAATAACCCTCGAATCCAATAATAACTTGGCAAAACTAATGTACTAAATGTAATGTAATAATCCGAATTACAGAGGGACTAAAATTGTGGATTTTGTGTTATTAAACTATCAGAGGTATAACAATAAATTAGAAGTTAGATTACCAATACTATGTAATATGTTGAAACAGTGATTCACAGGATCAAATTAGGTTTTATTTCGCACCTGATAATTGTTTTTCTCATCATCGAATTTAATACCTACCTTGTTCATTGTAGTAAAAGTGAGAGTGGTCGTCCTGTCGGTGTATCGGTCACCGGACGTCGCGGTCAGGCGGCAGCACATACAATAACTAAGTAGAAAGTTTGGCGCTAATTAGCTCGATGCACTTCGCTGGTTTGAGGTCATAGAGTGACTCGCGTCGAATCAGATCACGTCAGGATACTTTCGTTTTATTGACACTGTGATAGATGATGAAAGTTGGAGAGTCTAACCATGTTCTTAAAGTTTGACGTTAGTTGCACAGTTGGAAGTAAGCTAGGTGCTAAGCGTGTTTTTCAGCAAAAGTGAAGTCACGTTTTATCGAATTTCTGTTTTCAAAGTGGCTCGAACTGGGCGAATATCCACCGAATCCTTAATGTGTATTTACATTAAAATGATAAATATTTGCTTGATACAAACTTTGCGAGATGTTGAACTAAGTATTTTTGTCTATGAAAATCGAGTTTGTGTTTTACACTCAATTACAGTTTGATTTTAAGTCTCAGGACACCGCAGACTGCCCTCACTTCAACTGATGTTAACTTGGCTCTTAAATAGTTTGAAAGAATCGAGACAGAGAAATCGATTTGCGTACATTCCTATTTTCGAATCAAATAGGGATTTGATTTGTTATTCTATCTAAACAACCTACGTAAATTTGGCATGAGTACGTAATGTTTATTGCTTCATTACTGATGATAAGATGTGAATCGATTTGAAGTAGATATCGTCGGTATTTAGTCTTATGACGCCTGCGGCGGTGTGCCAAGTCCATAAATGTATTGATCGTGGCGTTCGAAGTTTCCTGTAATCTGAGGCAAGCGTGTCCGGCGCCTGCGCCGCCGCGGCCGACGCCGATGCCGGAGCTGCGCAGCCGTAAAGCTTGAGCCGGGCTTCCGTGCAAGCTCAATTTATTACCGAACGTACCGTAAGAGTAGATACTCGTAAACGTCGGTTGATTGCAGGATGTTGTAGGAATTAAGATAATCATAAAAAAAAACTAACCTATGCCCTTTCCCGGGACTCAAACTATGTCTATACCAAATTTTATCGAAATCAGTTCAACAGTTTATTTAACAGACAGAGTTACAAATGTTGATAAACTTTTGCGATTTGTACACATTATAAAATTATATAAACTACGGGTATTAATCGCGTGAATAATAGTTTCCGAAACCCGCGCTTCACGGAGGCGACGCTGAGCTGGACCAGTCTACCCGTGACCACGGCCGTTGCAATACTGTCGAAACGTCGGGCAATAAACAAGGTATTTTACCTTAAATTATTCACGCGATTAGGACCCGTAGTATATATAATTTTATAAAGACAGAGTGATTTCGCATTTTTTAATAAGTTTGAATATCTTCTACTTTTGCCTAAAATATTATTGGCTAAAATAAATCCGCTATTTAAATCAGTCAGTAACATTGCAATATAAACTATTTCTTGGAATTGTTTTGCACCAATAATACTGCATATTTCTTACAGAGCAATTCTTGGAAATCGCTTACACGTGTATCAGATTGTAAAGCACTATTTAGACTTAAGGGTGAATGTGCACGTGAGCATTTGCTAGAGTATTACAATGTATTGCACCATTCGCAAATGCTCAGTTTCATTATTTCTTTCTTTTGCAAAAAAATTATACTAATTCATTAATTAGTAGTAATTCTCGTAGTCTTTTTTGATATTGTCTAGAACTTTGTCAGAGGCTCGGAGTATACAGACGTAAAAGATAAACAGGTTCAGCGCAAGTGACCATTTTAATTTTGAAAATAGCCGTTTTCAAGACTTACTAATGCACACTTCAACTATGATGGCTGATGAAAATGAAGGTGAAGTAGCGAGTACCATTCTACATTGTTCCCACGAAGATTTCTATGTATCGTGCGTTGAAGCGAGACGAGCAAATCGATTGATGAACGAGGCGCCTCGGCCGCATCCGCGGCAGTGGGCGACGAACTTGAACTTGCGACTGTGGCACGAGGCCGAGGTCACGCGCTGCCGACCGACCACAAATTGGGAGATATATTGACAAGTTCAACAGATCTGATGATGATAAATCTGTATTGTCCTTGCGTTGATTTAGATATTTTTCAGCCACTTACGTGTACCTATTGAACAGACTGTTTGTGATTGATGATTCAATCCTGAAATGTGACTCTTGATATATATTTTATGTTTAGCTAAGTGTGTAGTTTGACGAAACAACCCGACAAATAATGCACGCCATTAGCTCTAATACAATAAGTTATTAACTATATAAATTAGGCACAATTCATGTCCAAATCAATCAAAATAAAAAGGTAGTTTCTAGTACCTACCTATTTCATATTTCACAATCCATTCAGAAGCTTTGAAGTTAACATACTTTGTATCTATCTAATTAACTTGTTCTGGCCATCTCGATCCCCAGGTGAGCAGGTAATGGGTTCTATTTTAGCGCTTTGGATGATTGTTTCGAGGTTCCCACACCTGGAATACAATATCAAATGTTGGATTGGCCTTATATCAAATGTTTTGATTTTCTATCAAACCAATCCAGTACAGAAAAATAAACAAGTAGATACTCTCGCTGCTCTCAATTCGGCATACATAATCAATTAACGGAAGCACAAATTATTGTTGGTCGCAGAGAGCGGCGCGCGGCGACGGCCGACCTACCGTAACTCGATACAATTCGAACAGGAAGCGACTGCGGCCCACTGAACATGTAGATTACAAAACCGCAAAACTACTGGCACTCGCTCACTAGGGCTTCCAATAACAAACACAATCACAGGTAGTTTAAATTTTCCGTATATATTCGTATGTGGTTTTTAATTTGAACTGAACGTTGTAATAGAGTTTCATAGGTTACTGTGGCATTCCAGTTCCCAAACTGCTGAAATCGATTCGGGTATTTTAATAGGGAACGTTTAACCTGGTTTGTTCTGAAAAGCTTTTCTGTATTGTGTATCTTTGGAGGATTTATGTTAACATCATATCTCGGATATTCTGACAACCCTGTGAGAAGATACCATTAATACGCGAGTTAATTAACGGGTCAAACCACAAGCCCGCTATCGTATATGTCATCCCGTATGACACCATAACATAACGCGACTAATTTAAGCTCGTGGTAGTTGTGGTAGAATTAAACCTACGCAGTTTTGGTAATATTTATTTATTTTATCCAACTTATACTAACAGATGATATCAGTTTTAAGATAAGTACATAACAAATTATTTAGTATAAATTTATGAAATTATACAATAGGTAATATCAGTTTTTTTTTATAAATATCTCTCGGCTATCATGTATCTGAGCTGTGTGTTAGAGATTAATAGGTAGATTATCTTCAACATTTAATAACGATCATTTTATATACAAAACAACACTTGTAATACGTCATGTTTCATGTACATGTAATGCCAAGTTCGCAAACAATAGGTAAAGCAAGAGGAAAAAACAAGGCAAAAAAACACGCGGCCACTCTTGTCAAATCGACATTTTTTGTATGTTTATAAACTTTTCTTAAAGATCAAAAACTAATAACCAATTAGAGAGAATATGAATCAACCGAGTGATTACTGAGCGGATACAATCATGTCTAGTCATATCCGTTAATCTATTACTCTTACCACGTCCATTCTAAAAAAACTTAGATATTAAGGCTAATTTATGAAATCTAAGCTTATTATTATATAAATAATAGCTACATGTAGTCCTGACAGATCAAGTTGTTAATGTTGACGTGCCTGCTACTAAACATCATGGGAGATTGCCTTGAGAAGTTTGGTGGTTTTAGTAAAAAAAATTCTTGTGTAGTGCATCCTAAGGTTAATCTAATAAAATTGCAAATATTAAGTCCAGTCATCATTTAGTAAAACCTACATACTACAACGTACAATATGTTGCGTTCGAAAAACATCCAAAAACACTTGTCAAACTCGTCACTCTAAATCTTGTTATCAGGGCGAGCATAACACTATCCCACCACCATTACTGAGAAACTATCACATTTACAAGTTTAGGCTTTGATTTAGTAATTTAAGTTAATATCTAGATGTATCTAATAAATAAAAAAATATTATATACACATTTTAAAAAAATGAGACTGAAAGCTAGCTGTCTTTAAACAACCGTCTGAAAAATTATTGTAGGGTAGAAAACTTGACGAGCCCTCATTTCATTTGAAGATGGTGCTCAGTGGTGCATAGTTTTAGCAGTTGTCGGTCTGTAATGACTATGTTAGCTAGCCCACTGTTGCCTGGTCACCGAAGCTGAGAGAAGTAGAGCTGTACCAATATTAATAAAACAAATAGAATCGCTTAAAAAGCAGAAACCTACGCTACTGTTGTGGGCCTTTGCTTACAAAGCTTTCAGGGCACAAAAAAGATGTGTACGGGCTATAGAAGGTGCAAAATATATGGATATCTGTGATACCCATATTTAAGAATCACCGAATTCTGCCCTTACCAAGTTTATATATTTATGAAATCTGCATATTTGTATATAAACACCCTGATCTCTTTGTAAAACAAAATGTCAACAGAGAAAAGAGATATCCCTATAAATCACATGTTCCTTTTCAACGTACAGCACTACATAGTAAAAACTCCTTTTGTATGGCAATACGAATTTATAATAAACTACCGAATGAGCTAAAGACCCTTTATTTGGTTCTGTTTAAAAAAAAAACTATTTAACCTATCACACTAATATTATAAAGGCGAAAGTTTGTGAGTATGTGAGTGTGTATGTTTGTTACTTCTTCACGTCTAAACGGCTGAAGCGATTTCAATAAATTTTGGTATGGAGTTAGCTGACACCTTGTGTTAACACATAGACTAAACCGCGAGTAGCACCGAGGGCACAGCTAGTTATTATATAAATGTTACTATAGTATAAATGAGTACCTAAATGATAGAATTGTTTAAGTTTATTGAGTGCCAACGGTTTTTATTATAATAATTAACAATAAAAATATACAGAGCATTCTGTATATTTTTATTGTTATTTTGTTTATAGTTCATAAAAAAAAATGTACACCAGATCTGGTAGAATATAAGCACTGACACTTTGTAAACACCATTACTGTACTATATTCTGAGAACTAAACTATTCTATTTATTCTATTCTAAATGTGATCCAAATTTTAAATTGTTATTAGTGGGGAATTCTAAATAATACTTGGTAGCAAGTTTAGGCAATTACGCATTGTGATGTCATAAAACATTTTAGTAATAATTCAACACACAGGTTTAAAGGACAGTCATCAATTAGAGAGAAAGTTAGAAACTTCTAGAAACAATTAAGAATAATTGTATTTTTCGGGACGCGACGATGTAGGTCGATCACATTGAGGTATTAATGTACTACGTACGTCGATCATAACATCACTTACAGTTGTGACTGATGTTATTGCCAACTTAATGAAAGAACCTACTTATTAAGTAGGTAATTGTTACTGAGCAGTTCCATATTCGCTTTCCTGTGATTCGTTCCCCTTAGAAAATTTATATATTAATTAGGAACGTCCTCATTTTTTTTTAAGACGACTCCCGCAGTAGGGGGAATAACTTGTATGTTTATAAAGTCCCCCTGTGTCGCGGGGGACTTTATAAACATACAAGTTACGGACAAAAAGTACACCCAGACTCGTAAGAATAATTTGTGGATCACACAAAGTGGTGTCTTGTGTAGGGATCGAACCCACGACCTCTTGCGTAGCAGTCGGACATACTCCCACCGCGCCACAGAGGCAGTCGAATAAATACACACGAGTGCACACAAGAGTGAGACTGATTTGAGTCTCTTTTTAAGAAACGTAAAAATCGACGCCTCTTACAAGTTCGTATAAAAAGAAGCTTATAGGTGATGATGCATTTTACAGTCATCTACTTTTAGTATTTATTTTGTTGATAAAAAATCGTAATCACTTGTCGAACATATCTCAAATACCAACCCATTCCGTTAGGTAGTTCTAGTAAATATTCAAAACATCGCAGATTAGATGGTGGTATCTAATACGGGCTAAGTATAGACACACAGATCCTTAGCTGTTAATAACAAAAAGCTCATTTATCAGTCTAGTACCTAGTCTGTCTATTTCTTCCTTCAAACAAAATTAATTTAGTGGTAGACAGAAACTTCTAAACAAATAGAGTTTGGGTGCTTATCCTCGGCTAGACGTTGCCGACTCGTGCCTGGCCGGTGGCGACTGCCCGACATTAACAACAGTTTTATTTCCACTCTTAAGTGCTACCCTTATTAACATTATATACAGGAAAACCTTCCTTACTCTGTAATAATAAGGACTAGTGTTCTTTGTGACACATTATTAAGGAAAGTATCGGATTGAAGCAGTAATCAACGATCATTAATCGCGTTTACGGGGAGGGTGGCGTGTGCGTCTTTCCGGTCGTTCACTTTCATTCAATATTGCTTCTATGAGATCTGTTACTGTGTCCTTTGGATCGTTCCTTCGACCAATAACTTTAAGCGGATTAATTGGACTTGACTTTGCAGACTGAAATGTTCGCTGACTAGATATTTCCTACTAGAAATACCTTTGTAAAAACGTTGTAATAAATTAAAAAAACCGAAGATTCCGTTCCGTACCGTTTTTACTTTGTATTTTTTTAGGTCACTTAAGATTCGATTAACTACACCGCATATATAAAAATCCGCGACATAATTTAGGTTTCAGAACGTTACAATGAATACCTACGTTTGAAAGACCTTACCCTCCTTCAGCAGTCTAATTTAAAACCATGTATATTGATGAAAACAAATTAGGAACTCCCGGTATAAAATCAATATTATTATAGTAGTATTGCACTACTATAATAACATTCTTTTGAACAACAAAGAGTGTTACATTGTTATACAGGAAACAGATCACAAGATCTAGCCGCTAACACCCAGCGTTGCAACACAGTGGCCATTTAGTAGGTACAGTTTATCGCTGCGGTGCGACTAGCTACCTATCACAATCACGAAAGTTAATGTCCACTAGTAGGTATAGTAGAAAGAAGCCTCTGATTTTATCGAGTCCAAGAACCCTTCACTATTTAGCCTATCTGTCCCATTTTGTTACATTTTCTCTACATTTCGATAAAGATAGTTCAACTCATCCTTGCGCGCGGCGTTATGTATGAGTAAACTTGTGTAGATAGTGAGTGACTGTTAGCGTGCATGATTGCTGTTGCTTAGACGACGACTGCCGCGTTACTGCCATAGATTACTATATACTATGTAGCAAGCTATGTCCAACAGTGGACTGATATAGGCTGGTTGATTAAAGCTAGTCACTACCAGTTGTTCAACTCATCTGTGCGCGTGGCGCCATATGAGGTATAGATAGTTCTATCTATACCTCCTTTGGCAGCCTAGAAAATATTTTAAAAGCATGGAAGAAATATAAGACGATCGGCCGCACGACTCTACGGCTTTGGCACAATACGACATTCTATAATCTGTGGTTTTGGTGTCCAGACAACTACAAAACAAATCCGAATTATCCCAATTCAAAATTAATCTTTTTTTAGGCCTTCGATCAAGTCTATCACTACTTCACCAGAAACTTTATTTAATATACTTATCTATATCATTCTAGATAATAATAATAATAAAAATTCTTTATTCACTTAGGAAGCAAAATACTAATTGTGAAAATGTTGATAAACTTTCGCGATTTGTACACATTATATAGGGTCTTAATCGCGTGAATAATTTAAGGTAAAATACCTTGTTTATTGCCCGACGTTTAGTTTAGTGTAGTCTTCCCGTGACCACGGCCGTTGCAATACGGTCGAAACGTCGGGCAATAAACAAGGTATTTTACCTTAAATTATTCACGCGATTAAGACCCGTAATATATATATTAATAATTGTGAAAAGTCGATTTTACATGTATACACGTAAAATATATTTTTCACTGTTACTCGTATTTTTGTTTACAATTCGTTGTAGGTTTCAAGAAAATGTTTGCTTTCCCTAAGCTCGTTGAGTTTCATGCTAAATGTTCTCAAGGGCATTGCTGTTGGTTGGTACCTACGTTGCTGGATGCTAGACACTACTATTTAAAAGTCTTAGCGTTGTTCGGTTGACTGAAAGATGTAACGAGGTTAAGCAACGTTATCACTATCATGTCCTAGAAAGTTGACCGTTTTCTAAAACATGTCACGTACCGCCCGTACTTTGCCCGGGGGAGGGGGACCTACGACGACTTTGGTTGGCTTGTATTCTAAACTGATCGTGCTGAAAGTGTGGGTGAACAGAGGGTCCACTTTTGTAGAATATAAATACAACACAATTCTCCTGCATAGTCGTCTAGGCTTCAAAACCCAATATTATAGTCTAAGATCTGGTCTATGAAATATATACCCTCATCTGTTATTTGATCCTAAATAGATTATATAGTAGACATTGTCTAGATTGATAAATCACAATGGGATTACCTAGTTAAATGACGTGCTAATGTTGTAAACGGACATTATTAATATACCTACACACGTCAGTTATTTTATTGTTTTTTAATGATATTTGAGGTTATTCCTTATTCCATATTATTAGTAGTAAAATAATAATAAAAAAAACAAAAAAAAAAAACAGTTAAACGCAAGTCGAGCTCGCTCACTGAGAATTCCGTACAAACTTGTTTTTTCTTATGTTATAATTACAATTTAATGGTTATCAGTTTTTTCCTTTATTTGTGTTTTATGTCATTGCTTGTTTTAAAATTTCATGATTCTAGATCAACAGGAAGTATCCTTTAGGTTTTGAATTATCTTATTGACACCTCATTTATATAGGCAACCCATTTGTCATTTATCAATTTAGACAATATCTATGATACAATCATTGTTAAATAGCAGATGAGGGTATATATTTCTTAGGCCGGATCTCATACTAGGATCGGTTAGATTCACGCCTGTTCTGCCGTCGTAATTATAAATGCAGTAATCGACATTTTTCCAAATTCCTGTTTTTATCGAAAATGATGTGATGAGACACTTATCTAAATTATGGTAAAAAAAAAAATTAAAAAAAAATTATGAAAGTTAGTGAAATTGTAAGCAAAAATGCAGCATTTGTATGTTTTTCCCGGGAGTTTGTTAATTTAAATGCAGTAATAATAATGTTCAAGGATAAAATGAAGCACTAATGTCTATACTACTAATTTAAAATGCAGTATTAACCTTGTCGTAGAGCTAAATGCAGCATTCGCATAATGAACTGCATTTTAATGTTGTACTTTTTATATTTCTATGAGTCTTTTTTAATATACTACTAATTTAAATTGCAGTATTAATCTTATCGTAGAACTAAATGCAGCATCCGCTTAATGAACTGCATTTTAATGTTGTACTTTTTATTTTTCTATTAGTCTTTTTTAATATACTACTAATTTAAATTGCAGTATTAATCTTATCGTAGAACTAAATGCAGCATTCGCATAATGAACTGCATTTTGGTGTTGTACATTTTATATTTCTATGAGTCTTTTTGAAATTCAAATACAGTAAAGCAGTTAAATACTGCATTTGAGCGTAGTGTTAATAGATAGATTCATGGCGCTGTGCAAAATATGACAAGTTTTGAACGCGCGTACTGCGTGTTGCCTAAGCAGCGCCCCGAGCCTCAGTCTGCGGTCGTCACCCGCACCCGCCACACGCGGAGCGGCTATAATATTTCGCATGTATACAAACACAATATTTAACGGTGAGTAGTATAATAATTATAGCACTTATGTACATATTAATTTATATAATTAAATTTTATTTGAATCCTGCGCATCGCAAGTTCATATACCTTTGAATTTAGTGGTGTACCTACGTAAGCGTTATAGTCGAAATGAGAGTAAAGGATTATGCCTGTGTGTATATTTTTTGTAGGTATTTATGTAATAATAATAAGTCCGTTAATGTTTATTAATTATATTTGATTACTATTTTGTTGCAGGTAAATAATGACGTCAAATAATTTCCGTGGTCGCAAATTAGTACAAATGGTAACCAACGCGGCTGAGATCGAGAACAATAATAATGTTGATCAATATGAGTTAACCAGCACAATTATCATGGAAATCGAACCAATTGATGAGAAAGATAATAAAATAGAAGTTTGGGCATGTTCTCGCGATAATATCACAGTACCACAGCCGGTTATGATTAATTCGTCACTAAATTTTAATGAGCCACCAGCGGATTTGGGAGACATTAGCATTTCAGAATATTCTTTCTCAAAAGATGAAAACTTTAGCTTATTGTGTAATGAGATAATTATGGAAAGTCCCGTTGCCAGTCCACATGAGGAACATGATACCACCACCACGCCTGGTGACAAGATGGTTAATCAGGAAATCCATCAAAATGGGCCTGAAGAGATTATAGAAAAGACTGGAACAGCAACAGAACTCCCTCAACAAATTATACAAACAGATTGTGTTCTGCAAAGTCAAGAAAATGAATCGACTGTGTCTAATAGTGTGACAAAAAAAGGAACACGAAGATTAAGAAAACGTTTCATAGAACCTGTGAAAACAAGAAAAGAAGTGAAGAAACAGAGAAAGTTAGAAAAATTCTGTGTAAAACCAGCGTGCACTACATCCTGCAAGAAAAAATGTACAGATTCATTTTCAGAGGCCGACCGTTTTAACATCAATAACACCTATTGGAAACTAAATTATGAAAGTCAGGGACACTACATTCAATCTTTAGTCACTAAACAACAAGTTAATAGGCGCATACGAGCAAGTACCTTGTTTCGTAATAATACATTTAAATATTTTCTCGAAAAGGAAAATAGAAAAGTAGAAGTCTGCAAAATATTTTTTTTAACCACTCTAGGATATCATAAAAAAAATGATCGTAGAATATTGGATTCTATAAAAAAACCAATAGATGCTCAAGCTGACAAACGTGGACATCGGGAGCACAAAGAGAAGATAGACAGAAATACATTAAAGGAACACATTGAAAGTTTTAGACCTGCAGTTGCCCATTATCGAAGAATACACGCACCGAACCGAAGATACCTACCTAGTGACCTAAACGCGACTCTAATGTATAAAGATTTCATCGAAAAATATCCGAACATTAAGATTTCATATGAATTATATAGACGTTTTTTAAAAAAAGATATGAATATCTCGTTTACCCTTTTGGGCAATGAAGAATGCGAAGAATGTAAAGGTTATAAAATACACCAGCCCACGTGCCAGGACCCCGCTTGCTGTGATACCTGTAATTCCTATAAACTTCACAAGACAAGATATGAGATGGCCAGAAAATTGTATCAAGAAGATGTCGATTTGTCTACAAAATTTATTGATAAAGCCTTTTATTCAGCAGATTTGCAAAAAGTAATCATGTTGCCTAGAATTGATATGTTCAAAGCAGTTATTTTCTGCCCTAGAATAATAGCATTTAATGAAAGTTTCGTGCCCTTGGGATCCAGTAAGAATAGTTCTCTGCCATTCGCCGCAATATGGCACGAAGCAATTGCAGGCAGAAAGCAAGAAGATATCATTAGTGCATTTAGAGCGTTTTTCATTAGCAAACGTGATTGTAGTGATATAACAGTATGGACTGATTTGTTCAAGCCAAAATAAAAATTGGGCATTTTTCACATTCCTAGTCCATATAATAAATAGTCCTTTAATTATAAACGCCAACAGTATTGTAATAAAATATCTCGAACCAGGTCATACATTTATGTCTGCCGACAATTTCCACCACCAAGTGGAGAATCAATTACAAAAAGCTAAGAAAGTATACGATTTTAGTGACTTTATAGATTGTGTGCAAATGAGTAACTCAGGAAAAGTAACAGTGAAAGCTATGGAAGTTACTGATTTTTTCAAATATGTTGATCAATCATCTCAACATAAACTAAAAAAGAATAGAAATCGTATTTATTTGAAAGACATAGTATATGTAGAGGTACGCAGACAAAACTTTAATTTATTTGTCAAGACTGCATATGATGGTGAGATTCGAGAAATGGATTTCCTGAAACTTAAAGTTATAAAATCAAAGTCAATTCCTGATCCAATTCAAAACACGATTCCTAGGGGTATAACCGAAGCTCGAAAAGCTGCCATTCTTACAACTCTATCCAAATTAATTCCACCAAACAGGTTACCATTTTGGCAAAACCTTCATACTGATAATAATTCTACTGATCTCGTAAATATTTTAGAAGTACAATTACAAGAAGACTGAATTTAAATAAACAATTAAGAAGACTGCTAAAGTGCCATTATTAGTATTAATTTTGTTATATATGTATAAGTTACCTACTTTTATTTTAAAAGGGAATAAGCAAATCCCTTTAGAAAAATGAAGAAATTATGATTGTTGACTTTGAGTGATTTGTTGAGTACAAGTTTTTATATAATATGCCTGTGATTTTAATACTGAATTGTCTAATGAGAGCTTTACTTAAACAAAGTACTTATTATTTTTATAAATTGTCACTTTTATTTGAAATTTTTACCTACATTCCTATCTTTTATGTGTATACGAAATGATAATGTGCTGCATTTATAAAATATTTAGTTGATCGTTTAGTATCGATATACTAGAACTAAATGCAGTTTTCATTATTTCCTAGACATAAATGCAGTACTAAGCACGAATACTGCATTTCACTTTAAAATACATGCAAATATCAAATATAAAAACAAAGTATAAAACGCAGTATTCAACATTGTAAAGTAATTAATCTATAAAATTGTCTTTAATATTAATGTTAATAGTAAATTGAATTATTATGTACATACTAAGTCAAAAATAAAGCATATATCATTTCAGAAATTGTAAAGAATGTAAAAAAACCTTCACGCACGTTTTTCTCCAAACCGCCATTTTGCAAATACTGCATTTACAATTACGACGGCAGTGTTGTAGGCGTGAGCCTACTTAAATGGTCGTGGGTACAGATAGATGGAACTTCAGAGCAGGGCATAGGTTTATCATGGTCGCAAAAGCTAGTTAAACATACTTTATGGGTAAGCAGGTATTTGTTTTAAATTTTGATAAGTAGCATCGATTCTAGATTCTGATCTGTAGCTCGCTAACCGAGCTCGATAGTTTCGCCAAAAATAACTCAATTTGTTTATGTTATTGGTAATGTTAAACAGTTAAACTAAATCCATTGGATCGAGCAGCTGGCCCGTGCCAACGCGGTCTGTACTTAGTTCAACTACACATAAATATTGGCAGAGTTTTAACAGCGTTGAGCCCTGCGCACCAACTGTATAAATTATTTATAAACAAATGTATGAATCTCGAATTAAATATATATTTTGTTAATACAATTCCTATGATTACAATACATAAATAAAACATTATTATATCTTAAAACAATCCATAAACTGTAATATTTTATTACTAGCCACGATTATAATAAATTAAAGGCTCTTAAAAGTTCCACAAAGCAAATACAGTGTATATTGCCGCTCTGTTTTGTAAAGACGACATTATTAGATATTATTGAGCTGCTTCCCAGTGTGAAGAACCGTCAAACATTAATTAAGCGAAGTGTCTCCCTTTCATCAAACTAATTGAATCCTTTCTATCATCACTAACCAAATATATTTTGTGTTTCACAGATATTATTTTGTAGGCAAGCATCAGAGAGCGGAGTCCTTGGGGTTGAGTTGTTTGATTATTATTTGTTATTATTTTATCGGCGGCGTTACAAGGGTTTATCGGCGAACCAGGTAAGTCAACATCAAGTTTAATGATAACATTCATCGTTCAATGTTCATTCGTTCCTCATTTTATGTTATTAGTATTGTAAGGACGAAAGGCTGTGTTTGAACTGCCACAATTTGTTAGCTTACAGTTTTTAGATAAAAAACATTTTGTATTTTTGTTGCTTTCAGTACCATACCACTTCGTACATTTTCCATTGTCTATTCCAATTTATTCAATCTCACTTAGCCAACAACTCTGAGCTTTTGATGTCAAATTAAACATTAGGCAGGTAGTAAGTAGTAGGTACTTTGACTAAAATGTAGGAAGTAAGTAGGTACCTATCTTATTCTGTTCGTTTGTTTTCAATTAACTAATATAATTTAAAATGAATTAGTTTGGATAATTTATTAAATTGTTACAGGAGAAAATATCAAGATATCACATCCACTTGACTTATCATTGACTGCTGTCCTAAACTGATATATACATATAATAACGGGCTGAGTATTCAAATATAGGCAATTACCCTCTTTGCTACGTTGCCCGTCAATAGAACCAAAAAAGGAAGGAGCTTCATTACCGAGATTGATGGCTGGGCGACAATACAATAATAAGGTACAAAACACCTGATCTGATAATGGAGTCGGAACGTAGCCATAGGAATTCCTGAACTAAAAAAATAGAAACCTAGCAAGTTCAGGCTCATTTGAATCGTTTTTCACAAGTACTCTCTGTCTGTTGATGGAGCCATAAGGTGGAACGGTGGTACTCGACTGTCATGTACAGTCAGTCAATTTACCTGCGATCTCCTACCTCTCATACTTGTACAGTAAGTATTCAGGGTCTGTTGATAGGGCCGGAAGGTGGTCATTGGTACTCAGCAGTCATGTCAATCAGTCTGATTCAATGTGGTTGAATAAAATAAAATAAAATAAATACAAATGCGGCGGTAGCCTAATGGTTAAGACTCGCAACCGAGAGGCCGCGGGTTCGAATCCTACTACTGACGTGTATCCATTTCTAACACAAGCTGAAGGGGTTAAGAAGGTTGCTAGTAATGTGCGACCCACATTCAAAAAGAATCAGAAACATGTCCAGTAAAAACTAAATTTAAATACTCGTAAATACCCACCCTCATCCGGCGGCGAATGTAGGTATAGCGACCAGGAGGCCAATTCACATATTTAAAGCAGTACAGCTGTAGTACAGTTGCAGTTAAGTTTCGATTAAAACGGCCATTTTTGTTTTCTTGTAACTTTGGGATCGATCTCAAATACGCTTGCATCAAGTATGCGTCTCGAAAGCGTAGTAACGTCATTCTAGTACGGTGCGCAAGCGTTTTTAAGATCGATTACCAAAGTTGCAAGAATACGAAAATGGCCCTTTAATCGAAATTGAAATACAACTGCACTGCTTTAAATACGTGAATTGACCTGCTGATCGGACGCACGCTGGAACGTGTGAAAGCTACCGTACATTGGTTGCCGGCTACCCGGCGCCCGGACTCAAACCGGACCGTGTGAAAAGGACTTTATTGTTATTATTATATTCATTGTACGTTTGCGACACGTCCAAGCGCATTACGCATGCGCCACTGAATGCACGCCATATTCCCGAGGGAATGCACTCTTGAATGAACAAGGAACTATTGTCATCCTCATACTAATAAAGGCACTATTTATAGCTAGTTCCGTGTACCATTTTATACTATGGATTAGCTACAAAAATTCCCGCGGGAACTAGATTTTTGAGGATATAGATTCACTCTACTAGGAGCTGTGTCTCCTTTGCTCTAACCTACAACCTGACAATCGCAAATGATTGCATGTAATTATTTTAAATAATTATGTATTTACATATTTATTTCAAACTAGCTGTGTGCGGAGTTAGCCGCGTTTTATTAGCCTATGTGTTAATCCAGGGTATCAGCTAACTCCATACCAAATTTTATTAAAATCGCTCCAGCCGTTTAGCCGTGAAGAAGTAACAAACATACACACTCACATACTCACAAACTTTCGCCTTTATAATATTAGTGTGAAGTGTGATACGCCGTGTGGTGCCGGCTTAAGAATAGTACCACCCCATCTCTTCCCGTGGGTGTCGTCAAGGCGACTTAGGGATTTCACTCCGGAGGACGGGCAGCAGCGTCCTCTGCGTACTTAAAGCCTTACTGCGATCGCCAACCCGCTCGCCAAGCGTGGCGATTATGGCAATTACCCCCAGGATCTACTGGGGAGACCCGTGCCCAGCAGTTGATATGAATATGAAGTGTGATAACGCTTAGGAACAACTGTATTGCATTTCAGTTCAAAAAGATAAGACTAAGTAAGAAAAAATGTTTTTTATTTAACAATAGGAACTTAACACTCTAGTCTTTTCTATACCAGTTAATCTTCCTTCTCTTTCTCCTCGGTCGCACTATCCGTTCCCAAATCATTCCAGTAGACCTTCACTAACTTGACAACCTTCGTGAAGAACCAGTACAGCATGAATATCAAGCCAGCGACGTCGATGTGGTACCTTTCTATGATGTTTAGTTGTACGGCAGGGGACCGCAGGTGCCCCGCGCCTCCTGTGGCAATCACCAGGTCTACCCAGTACCTCAGCTCTTGGGAAGGAGGTACCAGTTGGCGGTGTAAGATGAACGATGCTTCTTTGGCGTTGTTTCGATAGCTAAAAGGGAAAATAAAATTAAGTACTTTACTATTAATGGTTGAAACACCAAATTTGAATCGTTATTGAGGTCATGGTAACCTTGAGTAGGTACTCAAAGCAAAGTCATCAGAAGAAGCAAGTTACCCCGATCATTTATTAAAAGGTATTTATTTTTTTAAGAAATATAATTAGCAATGTGGGATTGTAGTCCATTTTGCTATCAATCCGATTAACCCCTCCAGCTAAGCTCAATGACTTGTGTTAGTAGTGGGTTCACGTCGGTAGTATAATGAGCAGGATTCAAACCCACGACCTCACAATTGCGTGACCGATACCCTAGCCATTAGGCTACCGCCGCTTCTACTAAGCGCTAAATTTACCACGTAGTTGCTGTGCCTGGTAATGACAGTAAACAGTTGCTACTATGCGACCCAGTTGTTACCAAGAGACTCACTATTCGTACCAGACATAGTACTGAACTAACATTTCTATAACCAGTTTAGTAATTTATTATCCTTGGTTGTGTGTTTCTCTAAAGCTCAGTGTCTTTTTGAGAAGAAGTCTAGTAGTAAGTAGGTCTAGTAGATATGCTAAACGAATTATACATTTAACAAAATTTATTATACATACATTCGTAACCACCAGTGTAATGTTATTTATGGAATATAATTCCGCTTGTATCAGACATAAAACACTAAAGGGTCTACAAATTATAAACAATTATGTATATCTATCGTAATCATCTCAGCAGAAACCAAATTAGCAATTAATGCATTCTTTACCCAAATTGAAAATTTAATAGTTTAATAGACAACTAAAAGTTCAAGTAAAGAGATGAATTATTAATTTGAATCCATTAAATTTCAAAATAAATATGTAGTCCACGAAAATAGGCTTCCAAATGGCTGGTATTAATATTGCACAAGCCACTTAAAGTGATTTCTTATTCAATACATTCAATCCTGCGAGAGTAATTTTATATAGTACTAGCAGTACCGCGCAACTTCGTCTGCGTAAATTTTCCCCGTTTTTGCCTAGCCCGGATAGCCTTCCTCGATAAATGGGCTACCCAACAGAAAAAAAAAAAAACAATTGGAAGTATTTCCTGAGATTACCGCGTTCAAACAAACAAACAAACTCTTCAGCTTTATAATATTAGTATAGATTACAAATTATATATCTATGTTATACTTATGTGCATGTTTATATTTGCGGATTTTTGTTAGTCTTCTTATATTATGAAAAATGTTCTTATGGGAAGAAAAGATAAGACAAGATAACGTCTGTCAAGTTAGTGTACAATAATTCATCTACTATACAATAATTTTGCGCCAGGTATTTTTAATTCAAAAACCTTATTTCAAATCATCGTGATCTTTCGAGCCAGAAACGAAATATATCTAACATTCAGCCTCAAATTCATTAAAATACACAGAGCGTATAATACAGAGAGAGGTCGTTAGATATCTGTGATTATAACTCTCTTTTGCTACATCGGCGTCGGAGTTGAAAAAGCCACGACCTGAGCTGAGAGACCAGCGTTAAAGTAATATAATTAAACTGTCAGCTTGGATGACAGTCCGCTTCATAATTTATTACAAGAAAGCGACTAAAGTGACGGATGAATATAATTTATATCACTTTTGGTGACCTGACTAAGCGGCTCATCATGTTAAAATCCCTGTGGTCTGACATAGATACTCTCAGACATTGATGGACGCACAAACTCTATAAAATCTCGGGAAAACTGTTCAATTTAAACTTTTATATAAAATGTTTGATACACGAATGGCCTTCTGGGAAATAAAGCTGGAGCTTCAGTTAGTTTTGTTGAAGGCTATAACGCTATCGGCAAATATTTTGGTTTGATATTCTCTATGGTATTTGGAACTATTAGTCGTTATATTACTATAATGAAGCAAACACGCACAAGTGTGGTAACATCTATAATTTAAATAGCATTCCATTTAATATAACGCCATACATACTCGAAAGTGGCCAACGTTTATAAAAAAAAACAACAATAATAGATGTTTTGAAAAGTATATTGGCTAGCATTGAGCCAAGCAAAAGAATACCTTGTTGAACTCTTTGCTTATTGTCGACGCTACCGCTACCACTTATAAAAGAGCAAGTCCTTCAGACTGTGCTGATACGAGATGTGCTACTTTTATTTGTATAATAAATCTTGTTGGTTACTTTTGTAATATGATATTCCCAGGCGTATATCCTTCCTATTAAAATCTAATTGAATAATGTCTGTAGGTACATTAGTTTGAATACGATTTCAACTAATATTGATTTGACTAGGGTCAGCTTATTTAGGCTTTGTATACTTAGAATAGGTTATTATTGTTAGACTTTTATTATTGTTAGTTGGAACATGAGATAAACTAAAATCAACCTTAGTGGGTATAGACCCGACATAGTAGGCGCATCTACTTTTTACCTACGTTGTAAGTAGATGCTCCTACTATATTGTACCCTTAGTGGGTAAAATATAGTAGGAGCTGGGCCGATTTTAGTTTATCTCATGTTGGTTAATAATATAATTTGCATCAGTACTTTAATATGGTGTATACTATATTAGTCACAGTATCGAACCCCCATATTTAGTTTATAAACATTCAAACATTGTAAAATTGGCAATTTGAAAAGAGTGGCCGCGAGTTTTTATAGGCATGTTCTTTTCTCCGGCTTAACGAATATAAATATATAAAAGAATAAGTGAATAAAACATTTTGAATTTTAACTACTTAATTTAACAAACCTATTTATTTTTCTTAAAACTGGTTGTATTAAACCATTTTATGTACTCGGTTTACTTGTAAATAAACAATTAAGTAGGTAAAACTTTCTACTAATATATATGCTCTGTTTCATTCAAAGCACTCTATATTTTCAGTAAAATTTATTTGAGTTTGAGATTACTTGAACTCACGTGGAATTCCCAAGAACTTCATAGACGGCTTCTTTCATTTTGAACGCTAATTTCTCCGTGTAGTGCACTTTGACGCCTCTGCCCTTGGCTGCGGTTATGTCCATGGTCATCAGCTGGTCTCCGAACACCGGAATGCCGACGAGAGGCACCCCATAGAACATGGCTTCCATATAGGCGAGGTGGCTTGCGTGACTGATCATCATTATTGTATTTGGGTGCTCTGAAAGCGAAGGTACTATTTACATAAGCTTTTGTGTTCATTGCATAACTGATCAATGATTATTTTCAGAAAAGCAACATAGGTGAACTTTGTGTATTTTGTTTCATCATCACTGCTTAAAAGGGTGATGACAAACATTGTGATGAATCTGGCTATTCTGTAACCAAGAGTATGTCAGACCATGCCCAGTGTAGGGTTCCGGAGCTGTTGCCTTATGAAAAAATCCGATTTGAGTTATTGCACCCGCAGAAGACGTTATGTTCATGGCACCTTTTGTTAAGAAACGCAGTTTTTCGGCAATAACTCAATTATTAGAAACCTTGAAATGATTTAAAAAGACCTGTCCAATGATGTGCCACAATTTGAAGTTAGCTCGAAAAAATTGCAGCTTCTGTTACATATACGAAGTGACCCCCCTAAATTATTTAGCTATCAAACTAAGTAGCGGCTACTACAAGACATCTTTTTGCCAAATTTAATCAATATTCACTATTTAATCTTTAAGTAAACAGCCTGTGAAATACGGACGGACAGACAGACATACATGACGAAACTATAGGTCAGGCTACGGAACTCTAAAAAATGAAGACATGGTGTGACATAGTGTGTCCTCATGGCGAAATTCAAATTCAAAATTACAGTCAATTCACTTTCTAAGAGAGGCAGCCTGTGCCCCTGCCGTGGAAACGTAAAGATAACTAAGAACCATCCCGATTAAACTATTTGGATGACGATGCCACATGAAGACAGCCATTGTGTGTCAAACTTACAGTTATATTAAGGTCAGGGTATAAACAAGGATACAGTCTGAATAAACCCAGCCGCCTCGACCTGTTTCATAAAGTGAATTGAGTCTACAACATTAGCGAAGTAATCAGACACCACGCTTTCTGATAAATTACATCAACTGCTAAAAACATGTCACAAATGTTCTTTAGTCTAATCTAATTTAGCTTTAACTTACATTTTTTGTTAGGTATATCCTTTACATTACTTTTCTTTACTGCCGTTATTGTTCACACACAACATACTGGTTTCTTCCATATGATTTAAAATCTACGAAGTAGCTGCCCTATCGCTATCCTTCACAATAAGACGTTAATATTTGCAAACCAGGAGGCCAATTCACGCATTTATATCCTAAAGTTACAAGAATACAAAAATGCCCGTTTTTTAATCGAAACTTAACTGCAACTGTACTGCTTTAAATACGTGAATTGACAAAATGCCGGATTGCCGTTTATGTCTCAATTACTTTATATATTTCTTAAATATTTTTCTCAAAGTTTACATTAAGGGAACATGCAACCCAACCTAGTCTTCGGATTCAGATTTTTTTCTCATGCATGAGTGTCTGTAATGTGCACACATTAGTTTGTCACTTACTTAATATGGCTTGCTGGGGTGCCCATTCTACCACATGAACGTTAGCTGGCACATTATCCAACTTATCTCCGTACTTCCACAAAATGGCCTGCTCCAGCTGCCTGAACACCCCGAGGAGTTGCTCCAGTGTCTCCCGAGGCAGCTCCTCGTTGATGGTAGAGCCAAAGTTTACGTAGATCACGCCGTGTTTACAGATGTCCAGTATGGCCTGCAGTTCCTGCGTGTAATATTGTTAATTATGTTTATTTATAAATCAAATAGTCAAACAAAATAAATATTTATTCGTTGTATCTCGTTATAGCGTGCAAATATGTAAACTACTTTAGATGCCGTTGTGGCTTTAAGTCCCGTGCGGCGGCGTACATGGTATCCGTTAGTTTTATATTTCTAAAGATGCTGATTCCTGCCATAGAGCCGGAATTATCCTAAAAATATACCAATGAGCAACCAGCGAAGTAACTAAAGTTAAATTAGTAACATATACGTGAGAGTAACGCGAAAGCACCCCACTGCCAATGCACCAAAGTGCAAATTCGATGATCGATTAGAATCTAAGTGTATTATGATCGATTAGGACTTTAAATATATTCATGACGAGAAGTTGCTGCTTAGGACGTGAATATTTTTTTTACTATCAGTTTTAGCCTTTGTGTGTTTTTGTGTTGATCTTTAAGGTAACTACTAACTTCCTGCACTGTACTGCTTTATAAGTTTTATAACTGTCCATGATAGCCGGGAACCGTTAACACGTTACCGGCGTTCTCTCCAGGGCATGAAGCAACTTTTTGTGCGTTTTACTACAAAGTTATGATTGGTCGTCACGCTTTCCAAGACCAGTCAAGGGAAAATTATGTAAACAATATGAATATTCAAATTACCACAGGAACTCTTACATAAACAATAACTCGATGAAGCGAACGTAATTAGTACAGAAGTTTCAACAATTAACCACAATAATAGGTAATGTGACTCCTATTTACCCGACTGCGCGATGCAAAGGAGGTTAAAAATGAATCCATATTTCCCTTGGTCACGAGATAACTAGAGAACGACTTTTTTGTAATAAGTAAGTGCCTGTCTATAGGCCTGAAGGGTGCGTGACTCAATAACGTTACTGCTGTTAGACCATAAAGTAAGATAATCTGTATAAAAATTTATAAAAATAAAACTTACAAGTAAAAACCTATTTGCTAATAAAAAGATGATAACAAGATAACCTTAAATCTGAACGAAGATAAATTTACTAAAATGCCTCCGACTACATGATTTAAGGTTATCTTGTTTCCATCTTTTTTTTTAAACACATTACCCTCTTATGCGTCGCGCAGTCGGGTAAAAATGAATCCCTATTTCCCTTGGTGACGAGATAACTAGAGAACGACTTTACCGATTTTATTCATTCTTTTTTATTAGTTTCCTAATACTCTGTAAAAGATTATTAAGGAAAATAAATAAAGAAAATAACGGGGCGGTACGAAGTTCGCAAGGACAGCTCGTTATAAATAAATTGCATCCAGACACCAATTAAATAATCCTGCTCATTACACAAAGATTTATCCTAGAAAGGGGAATCGAACCCATGACCTCTGGCTTAGCAGTCAGGGTCACTAACCACTAATCACGTCATTTCTTCATTTACACTACTTTAAATATTTACATTGGACTAATGGCGGTTAGTGGTCTAGTTCATGGGTATTATGGAAAAGTTTCAGTAAGTAAAACACGTGTATATATATTTGGTCTACATACATACTAAAATCATTTTATGAGAGTCTCACCCAGTGCCCCACTGGAGCATAAAACGTTGAGCTCTGAACAAAACGGGGTCACGGCTCATCAAATGCTCAATCAATTGTTTATTTCTGTTATATATTTCATTGAAATGTGAGTAAAGTGTGGAAATACACCGTCAGTGAAACGCCGGTACCTATACATATGTAGGTATATTAATAACCATCACTCCAGTATATAGTGATACTAATGGTGTCCGAAAATACGCAAGGACGTCAGTATGTGATATTTTTGTTCAGATATCCGCTATATATTAGTAGGGACTGATTCGTTGGCCCTCGTAGCATAACTGCTATAGTTAGCTGGTAGATAATACTTACATCTATTTTCTCCTGAATACGTGGGTGGTATAGAAATTGAGAATTTTCTTGCTTTGCTTGACCTCTTATTTTGACACCATGTTTTTTTTTTAAATAATATATATAATATAAATATATTTTAATAATATATAGAGGCTCTACAATATGCACTTTCTCTATACATACTTCGAGACGATGATCAGAAAAAGTAGGACACATGACTGACGGCCTAATCTATACATCTAATATTATAAAGCTGAAGAGTTTGTTTGTTTGAAAGCGGTAATCTCAGGAACTACTGATCCGAATTGCAAAATTCTTTCACTGTTGGATAGCCTATTTATCGAGGAAGGCTATAGGCTATATAAGATCACGCTACGACCAATAGGAGCGGAGGAGCAATAAGGGAAAGTTGCCTAAAACGGGGAAAATTTATGCAGACGAAGTTGCGTGGGACAGCTAGTATATTATATGACTGCCATAATTTTAATTAACTTCATGTTACTTAGTAGTAATAATTAACTTCATACGAGGGTCAAACTGAAAGTTCTTAGAAAATCAAAAACTGATTACATTAGCCAGTTATTAGTTTTATTATATCTTTTCAAAATATTGTCCATTCACGTCAATACACCGCTGCATGCGATGGAACCACTGGGAAAAGCACTTTGCCCACTCGTTCTTAGGGGTCTCTTCAATGGCATCGCGATACGCAGACACCGCTTCTTCAGCATTCATAAACCGCTTTCCTTTAAGTTTTTCTTTAATTTTTGGAAATAAATAAAAATCACAAGGCGCGAGGTCGGGGCTATACGGCGGGTGACCCAGTAATTCAACGTTTGATGTCGCCAAATAGTCGATCGTTCGCTTGGCGGTGTGCGACGAGGCATTGTCGTGGTGAAGGAGGATCCTACTGCGAGGTCGTTTCTCTCGAACTTTTTCCAAGACAAGTGGCAAACAATTGGTAGTGTACCATTCTGCAGAAACTGTTTTTTGATCCTCTAACACAATTGTTGCGAAATGACCTATCCTTCCAAAGAACGAGGCCACCATTTTTTTTCCCGCACTTCGATCTCTTTTCACTTTAGTTGGCAACTCCTCGAAAGGAAACACCCACTGAGCAGATTGTCTTTTGGTTTCAGGATCATAACAGTAAATCCAGCTTTCGTCACCTGTTAGTATGTCGAACACAGCATTTGAGTCACCTCCGTTAAATCTTTCAATCATTTTACGGCACCAGTCCACACGATGGAGTTTTTGAGCCTCAGTCAAATTATGAGGTATCCACCGGGCGCAAAGCTTCCTGACCGCTAAATGTTCGTGGAGGATTTTGTGCACTTGACTCATACCGATGCCTAAGCTTGTCCGAATCTGCTGATAGGTCACTCTTTTGTCAGTCTCTATCATACGCCGCACAACACAGATGTTATCTTCAGTCGTCGCCGTAGAAGGCCGTCCCTCACGTAAATCATCAGTGAGATTAGTGCGACCACGTTTAAACTCATTAAACCAGTTGTAAACAGTCGCACGAGATGGGGCTTTATCGTGAAAGGCCAATCGTAGTCTATCATAACTTTCTTGTTGACTTAAATGACATCAAAAGTCATAAAAAATCATTGCACGAAAATTTTCTCGTGTTAAATTCATGTTGACGTGACACAGACAATTTTCAATTTGCCGCCAAATCGTAAAACAAATGACAAATGAATGAAATATGTACTCAGTAATATTGGCAAAGAGTTATATTTTTAAATTTTAGAATTATTTTTTTATTATATAGTTTATAAGTGGCCAGTTCTAAGAACTTTCAGTTTGACCCTCGTAGTACTTAGTAGTAGCTAAATAGCTGTTTTTACTTTTTTAACTTTCACACTAGGTTACAGTCGATCCTATGTCTTGCACAAATCACTTACCTTTGTCAAAGGTTCGCCACTTCCCACATGATGTACTCCGACGTACTTGGCGTTGTTGGGCAGCGGCAGGTTTTGTCCGAGGGTCGGCTGCGAGTTGATGAGCATCATGGCGCCGGAGTAGATGAGCTGGTCGTAGAACGGCGGCGTGCGCCCGCGCCGCTGGATCGCGAGCTGGTACTGCTCGTAGTACAGCGGAGCTTCTATGTAATGGGTTATGTAGCTGGGGATATTGTGGATGCACTTAATTAGAAGAATTAGAAGTCATTCTTGAAAATTTGGATCTAATTGCCGATTGTTTAAGGCCGTAAGAATATTAGTGACCTAGTCACAAAATACATGCCTAGCTAACTAGTAAGTTATAAAACAAAAATTGGCAATGTAAATTCTTGAGACAATAAAGTGGCCAGGTTTATTCTCATTACAGACCGTCTGCATTATAATAACAATTTATCCCGTCAAGTGTTTGACCACTTGGTGCCAATTACACCCACGGGTCATAATCATAATCATAATCATAATCATAAATCCTTTATTTGCATAAAATGTGGTTTACATAAGGATGGTATTAAATAAAATAATTGAACGAGACACATTTCGCCTTAAAAAAATAGCATGCAAATTGAAAATTTAAAAAAAATGCAGTTTTAAACTTACAATAAAAAAAAACAACAATATTAAACTTATGAGGCACTCACAAAATTAAATTAAATCTAAGCCCTTAATAAACATCTTTATCATTCAACTTACAATGCGTTTCTAAAATGATATAACGAGAGCAGAATTTCTTTAAGAAATCGTTTACTGAATATAAACTCTCATCTATTAACATTTTTTTCAAGGCAGAGCAGAAGTTTAGATATGGCAATTCAATAATATTTTCTGGTAAGGAGCTGTAAATGAGAGGTGCCATATAAAAACAGCTTCGTCTAATCATTTCAAGGCGAGGTACTGGCATTTTTAAACGATAATGATTGTGTTTCCTTTTGTTTGTGTTGTCTTGAACTTCGAATAATTGTATATTACACTTTACAAATTTTGCTATCTCATAAATACGAGTATATATCGACGGAACAGTTAGAATATTTTGAGATTTAAAAATCGGCCTACATGATTCTGACCAGTGCAAATTATAAATTGCACGTAGGCATTTTTTTTGTACCATAAATATTTTCATAAGTTCTGATGAATAACCCCATACGACTATCGAATACCTAAGGACGGAGCAGACGTAAGTATGATAAACCGTTAGTGCTGTTTGAGCAGACGTTATTTCTCTAACCTTTTTTAGAGCAAAAACGAACCTATTTAATTTCTTACAAATGCTATCAATATGTTCCTTCCAAGTCAAATGCTCGTCGACTACAATACCCAGGAACTTTGTGTAATGTACTTGCTCAACTATCTGATTCTTGTGGACAATGTTTAACGGCCTGGATTTACTACGATGTGTTTTAAAATTTATTACTTTTGTTTTTTCTAAATTTAACTTTAATGAATTTGAATCTAACCATTTAACTATAGATTGTAATGTTTGTGGAATTACAGCTTCATAAGCGTTATTATTAAGTTCCATAATTACGGTAATATCATCTGCAAACAATACGCATTCATATTCGCTGGGAACTTTAGGTAGGTCATTAATATAGACCAAGAAAAGTAAGGGTCCCAAAATACTACCTTGTGGTACACCAGAATAGTTAATTCTAAGGTCTGAGTCAAAGTTTTCTAGACTGTTTGTATGACTGTTGAATTTAGTTATTCTAGTGACTTGAGTTCTTCTATTCAGATATGATTCAAACCAACTGAGAGCTACGCCGCGAATACCGTATTTTTCTAATTTTTGTAAAAGAATAGAGTGATTAACAAAATCGAATGCTTTACTTAAATCAACGAAAAGAGCACTACATGGTATTTTCCTGTTCAGTTTAGTCATTATTGATTCCATTAATTTGAAAGTTGCTAACCCAGTAGACCTGAACTGTCTAAACCCATATTGTTCGTTCACTAGCAACTCGTATTTGTTAAAGAAAGTTAAAATTCTTTTATACATAATTTTTTCAAAAATTTTAGAAAAACAGTCGTTAAAGCAATGGGCCGGTAGTTGTTTATATCCGTCCTCGGGCCTATTTTATGAAGCGGTTTAATTACAGACAGTTTAAGACTTTCGGGGAAGCAACCTTGCTGTATAGATAAATTGATTATACAAGCTAATGGTTCTGCTATATATTGTGATATACGTTTTAAAAGATGTGTAGAAATATTGTCGTAACCTGATCACTTCGAGTTTCTTAATGAATTTATTATATTGTATACTTCAATAGGACTCGTAGGTTCTATGAAAATGCTATTGTTATTACTGCTGAAACTTAAATTACTACTTGAATTATGATTAGTAACTGAGCTCTTATCTTGGTTGTCAATGAAGTATTTGTTGAAAATATTAGCAATATCACAGCCGGAAGTTACAGTAACATTATTATTAATATTTTTTTCGATATACGTCCTAGACGTCCTATTACCTATATTGCGATTTACTATGTCCCATGTAGCTTTACATTTGTTAATAGAAAATAGTATATGTTTTCTATTATTGATGATTGAAGGTTATTTATACATCTTTTTAATATGTTAGAGTACTTTGTAAATGTGATTTTATGTTCCTGTGTTTTATTTTTGTAATACATATACCTTAAAGCCCTTTTTGTTTTACAGCTGACTCTAAGTCCTTTTGTAATCCACTTAGCTTTCACTGTTTTGTATGTCTTTTTAATTTTAATAATGGGATAACACAAATTATAAAATAATACCAGTAGTTCGTGGAAAGCGTCAAAAGCGTTATCAACTGCGGAATTATCATAGACTTCAGAGAAAGATAGTTTGCTAATGGACTCTATAAATTTATTTGTATTTTCTATACTCATATCATTTTCTAAAACAAAGTAGTGTCTAGTGATATTATTTGTTCCATATTTAAAATCAAGGACTTGTGCAGTATTGTGATCCGATAAGCATAAATTAAAAGTTCTACCTAAAGCGTTGGGAATGTTACTCGCAATGTTGTCAATGCATGTATTTAAGCGAGTAGGTACATTAATATGACATTGCATACCAAAATTAAAAATGATATCATTAAATTTGTTTGTATTGTTATCATTAAGAAGAAAGTTTATGTTAAAGTCACCAGCTAATACCACTTTTGATCTTTTGTATTGAAGTTTAAGCAGTACCTTTTCTAAGTTATCAAAGAAGATATTTATGTTAGAATTAGGGGTTCGGTACAAGCAAAGTATTATTAAATGTAGTTTTTTAATTTCTATGTCACATATCTCAAATTGTTTTTCAATGCTCATTTCTTTGATTTCTGTCAATTCAGTACATTGAAACATAAATTTGCTTAAAATACACGTACCCCCTCGACGTTGTTCAGCTCTAGAAAAAATTGCGCTGAGTTGATAATTATTTAATAACATATAATTTTCTTCGCTCATTTTAATGAAATGTTCCGTTAGACATATTATATCAACATTAATATTTGATTCATGAAGCTCTTGTAAGGCCAAATCTAGATTTTGAATTTTATTTATGGCACCTGCAATGTTTTGATGGAGTATAGAGAAGGTGGTATAACTGGCATTAGATACGAAAAAAGCTATTTTTCTCGTCCTCTTCTCTCATTTCACCTGATGTTGATATATTTATATTTATTGCTTTCTCTACAACATGAAAGTAAAAAGGAATAGTTCCTTTACGTGCCTGTGGCTTGCTATTTTTATTACTGATTACATTTGGCGATTTTGTGTTTTCAGATGTTATTATAATGTTGTTGTTTAGAACATTGTTAGAAAATGTTGAGTTATTGATATGAATTCTATTGTTGTATGATAGATACGTCTTAGTATATTGATTAGTGTTTATTTTATATATTATTTGATGGACAATATCGTTAGGTCTGTTTGCCTTAATGAAATAACAGTTTTTATAATTTTGAGAAATGAGTTTAAGATTAGAATTGAGTTTATTTTCGTTTAGATACGCATTGTGAAGTACATTAACTATATTAACACTGCAACATCTTAGGGTCTTAAGTGCTGCGGATATTTCCATAAAGTACTTTACAGGATTACAGTCATTGCACCCGGTCATTATTATAATGCTGTCATTACTAGTTAATCCTTTTGATAAACTATTGCAACTGGATAACACGTCCTCGGTGATCGCGTTTGGTTTTCTTGTCGACGAAAATTTGTAATCCTTATGTATAAATTTATGCTTGTACTTAATAAGAGCTTTTATTATACCCACTCCTTGATTGTCAGACAGTAAGATGATATTTCCGCTACCATCTTGACTTTGCGAGACTTGACCACCATCTTGACTGTGAGAGGTTTGACGTTGACTCACCCTCCCTCTCCCTTTTTTACTGTTGAAATTTTCTGTTCCTTTCATATGAAGGATACTAGATACAGAAGTAGCCTGTGATTCTCTGTCTATTTTGAGCTCTGATTGTGTTTCTGTATAAGGATACGATGTGGTTAATGGGTTAGGTTCAATAGTAATTGAGGGATCTTCGAATTCAGTTTTCTTGGACAGCTTAGATCCTGTTTCCAAAGTCGAATTTGGACGAGATTTGTTAATCCTGAGTGTAGATGTTGCAGGAGTGGCTTGAAAACTATCAGTTAATCGGCGCTTTGCAATATTTTTGTTAGTGGCTAACACATTTTTCTTGTGTGACCGTGGACTGAAACATAATTGTTTCAGGACGCCGATTTCTTGTTTCAGATTACCTATTTGCTTTTTCAGTTCTATGTTCTCTAATATAATATTATCCATTTCATTCTGCGTGCTTTCTAAATTACATTTAAGTTGCTTTATTTCTTGGTTCATTTTCTTAGCATTTTGGTCTGCATAAGTCGATAAGTCCAAACTTGTACTTGCTAAGTCATCATTTAATTCTAAAGAGTCCACAGAGCTGTTTATGGTAATGTTGTTTGTTGATTTATGCTTTCTTAATGTAACATTATCATCCATCATGAATTTGGTAAAATATGGCAGGTAATTTTTAATTTATATCTTGGTATCACTGGCAATAGATAGTAACTTTTAATTGTTGTTCTGGCAACACTTTTTATTTGTTTGTTCGACTAAGATTTTGTATGACGTGTAACAAGGGGTTTTGTAAGTGATGCTTAATGTGACGTTAAACCAGCGACTGAGACTGGAACGCGCCCAGTGTATTTTGCATTGACTAAGATTTTGCTTGGTGGGGCGTCTGTTTTGAATCTCGTGAAAAATAACGACCAAGATGACGGGCAATAATAACAAAACTACAGCTGATTGAGCAAAAACCTGTTTAGACATTCAATATATATGATGTCAAAATTGTGTGCTCCGATTCCAGAGCAATGTCACGCATAGATCACTTAATTCACTGTTTACTCGTATTATTGCGATATGTTCACCACCATTCACTTTGTATATTTTGTTAATAAAAAGGAGTATTTTAAGTTATCGATACTTCCACATTATTGTTATATATTTATTAAGTATTTTAACACTTTGCACGTTCTTGAAGTACTTTCTAATTAGTTATTCTAATATTATTTTATAGATCTAATGTTTACGTTCTGGCAGTGTTGCCATCCTCCTGGCATCCTTCTGGCAGTGTGGTCATTGCCTTCCTTACCGAGTTAGCACCTACATTATGTATCTCCTATAAGAAAGCGCATCTAATAGGAATGTCTGTATGTCTGCTTTCGAAAAGGATTCACATTTTTTAAAATATAGAATCTATCCTTCTCACTATTTTGGGGCCGTTAATGTGCCGTGTGGTACCGGCTTAAGAATAATACTATCCCATCTCCTCCTGTGGGTGTCGTCGAGGCGACTAAGAGATGTAACATCGGAGGACAGGCAGCAACGTCCTCTGCGTACTTTAAAGCCTTACCTACTTTTCGCCAACCCGTTTGCCAGGCGTGGCGGTTATGATCAAGATCTATAATAAATAGGTTCTACTGGGGAGACCCGTGCCCAGCAGTGGGACATCATATGGGTTTTATATGTATACTATTTTTGGGCGTCTTGAACTCTCATGCCTTCACTTCTTGGTTTAAGGTGAAAAGTAGCGATAGTAATACTTTGAGAACGTCTTAAATTGTAAATTGTATTCCGTCTTCAGCATCTAATGACTGCCTCAGTGGCGGTGGGAGTGTGCCCGACTGCGACGCAAGAGGTGGTGGGCTTGATTTCCACACGGGACACCACTTTGTTTGATCCACAAATTATTGTTCCGAGTCTGGGTGTACATTGTGTCCTTGACTTATATGTTTGCAAGTTCCCCGCAACACAGGGCTAGAACCATACTGCGGGTGTCGTCTATTAAAAAAAAATACACAGAAATACTCACTATTGCCATGCATTCAGGTACATCTGTCTCCAAATTCGATAAGCTCGTTCGGTGACGCTTGGAATGTCAGAGGGTTTGTTGCTAGCCTGCAGGTCGGCAGCGTACGCAGGGTTGGGCGACTCGTGGATCAGCTGCAGGTTCATCCAGTTGGCGTCCACGGAACTGTACCAGATGAGAGGGCATTCGAACACTTCGGCCAGGCTGAAAAGAACAGTTCATTACAAAGGGGACTTTGAATTGCAGTAAATCTTTTATGTGCTCCAGGCCGTCCAGGGCAATCCTGTGAAAATGTCAGCCTATGGTTCTACAAATGGAACCTTTTAAGGATAGGAAAACAGGGTTGCCCTGGATGGTCGTAGTATCCAGAAGGTATTGGGGTCATAACACAACGGTCCAGTACAATCCTGTGAAACTGTAACTTTATAGTTCCATAGCTACAAACAACCTTTAAAGATAATCGAAACAGGCGGTCGTCTTATGCTACGTATTAGGAGTATACTTAGTTAATATTCTTTGGCTAGATATGCTTACATAAATAATATCATATTTCAGTAATATTTATTGTTTGTCCTAAATCACAAAATCAACATAAACTGCATAAATATAAGCCTCGTGGTCCAAAGTCCAATTTGTTATTCACTTCATTCATTTTTGAAAAGCTTGAAAAAAATAGAAGGCAAGAAAATAAACTGAAATATCCGGATCTTTGTTGACGTCGCCAATCTAAATATAAATGGAAACTCATTCCGATATGAATCAAAGAGTCTATTATTATTACTTCCGTTTTTCAAATGTAGGCCTTTGTTGGTTGGCAAAGTGACAGTACAACCAAGGACCGATAGCTCAGACCACCCAGACATACGAAAAAAAATGTATGTACGTGTAACTTTTTAGGGATCCGTAGCCAAAATGGCAAAACGGAACCCTTATAGTTTTGGTCATGTCCGTCCGTCCGTCCGTACGTCCATAGGTTAGCTCAGAGACTGTTAGTGCTAGAAGGCTGTAATTTTGCATGGATACACATATTATAGTACGGGTTCCCTACATATCAAGCTGTAATTGCCATGGTAGCTTCGTTTCGACGAGACGCCCAACTCTATGTATACGACAACTTTATATAGTGGTACGTTAGTGTAATTACAGATTTATTTGCGGTTGGTAAACTAACTGCGGCCTATGTTGATGTATGAGGATAATAGTTTTCAACACGGCAAAGTCAAATTTGTCATATTTAACACCTGTTTTCACTAGCGTACCACCATATAAAGTTGTCGTATACATAAAGTTGGGCGTCTCGTCAAAACGAAGCTACCATGGCAATTCCAGCTTGATATGTATCATTTTAAAATTCGTACTAGGGAACCCGCCGACAAAGTGAAACAATAAAATTTTGCAAAATAAAAAAATCTAGCGTAGGTACTTTTTGTTTGTTGTTTCTCACCGACCGCGTGTGGGGTATCATTAGACAAACATTTTTCTATTTAGGGATACGTTGGCGTAATGCTAATTTTTGTTAGAGTCAAGTGTGTGTCCCTGCCAGCTAAATAGTTGATGTTGGGTTTATGTAGTATAAAGTAAAATTAATATGAAAACTATCACAGCTAAGTAGGCTTTACAACTTATCGAGTAACAGCACACTAAGTGAGAAGTAACAAAATTAAGGTTTAAGAGATTTATTTCTCTAAAAGAATACAATTCACTTATAAAGAGAAACACAAATTAAACATAAACTAAGGTAGGTACTAAATAAAATGACATAGTAATAAACAGAAGTTAAAACCATCAGTAACAAAATTATCGCACAGATTACATTGAAAAATACTTAAATAACGTTGTAAGTAGTATGTAACAAAAACTACAGAATACCCACTTCTCAAGCCGCATTATTCGCATGGGGAACCAAGGAACCCTACATTGTGCGTGGCCCGACATGCACTTGCCCGGTTTTTCCATTAATTTACGTTCACATTTTGTTACTTTTTAACAGAATTATTTCCTGGTATCAATATTCTTATTTTACGTCTATTTTTAGCATTTCACTATGATACCAAAATCACTTTAGTGTCTCCTGTTTATGTCCCTTTAGCTTTTTTATTTATTTGTTCAGAAATTGTCAAAATAAATTATATTTTTTTGCGGTTTCAATACTATCTTCATTTCAGTGTACAAACTACAAAACACGCATGACAACACGAAAGGAAAACGATACCAAAGGCTTATAAAATCCTCAACTTACGGCGCCAGCAGCCCGCTGTAGAACCACTCGGCGACCACCACGTCGAAGCTGACTAGCTTCCTCTTCATCAGCAGCTGTACGCTCTCGTGCCTAAGCGCTCGCACAGCGTACTTGGCGCCATTGGTCAGCTCGTGGTGGGACGGTATCGAGTTCTGGAGCAACTCTGATAGACGGCGCCGGTCGCCGTCTGAAAAATCAGTGAGCAATTAAGGAAGCACCCTTTTATGTACGAATCCGGTCTATTTGTAGATGAGAGTGCTGCTGCCAAAGTTCGTCATCGTTACTTTTTTTGTAACCGTAATAAATTGCATTTGAATTCTTAAAAGGTTCATTGATTTTTTCTAATGTCCCGCAATAATTTGTCAAAAGGACAAATAAGAATATGAATTATTCATAAAATATATTTTACCAGAAAATTCCATTTACATTTCTTTAAGAAAGGCATTGGCTTTATTAAATAGTTTTCGATAGGTATAGGCGTGGGATTTGTTTGCCCAAATCGTGTCATTGACCCGAGCTTTGCAGAGCTTAGACCCGCCGATTCATATGGAGGACACCCATAACTTGTTTTAAATTTAAATATGTTTACATAAGTTATGTCAAATATAGTCTATATATACATAAATCTATCAAGCAATAAGCGTAGGTACCTGGATTATAAGCGTCACCTGGCGGACTAACATCGATTACTCTAAGGTTTTCACTCTTCAATTGCGTATTTGTTGTAATATACGTCACCTGCAATAACAACCGAAAGTTAAAACTATGTTTTAACCATAAATAAAAATAATTCTGTTCACGAGATTAAAAATGAAAATATATAAGCATTTCCGCTATTTAAATACAAAATAATTAATGGATACTTGTTCATGTGCGTGTGAGCAAAGTCACTCAACGTTCGTTGACCTAACGAAATGAGGACGTTTAAGTTCTGACAAAACGTTACAAAGGGAAGTAAACACATAACTAAGTAGTCTCCAACATCGAAGGATCTTCAATTTTTCTACAAAATATATAAATACATCATATTTTGTTAAACAAATACCTAGCCAAATATATATACTAAACTCCTTGTAAAACTGGCAACACCTAACCAGTTCACTGTATTTGGTATTCATGTCTAGATAGCCTCGCTTCCTTTGCCGGGGGTATCCCTAAGGATTAAGTACCGACTAGTATTTATAGGCTTTTTGTATGAATCTATACTGTTCCTGACGTTATAATAAAAAATGTACCTAATGCTGTTAGGATTTCGGGTCAGTTACGGGTCTGTGGATCATATGTACGAGTTTTATGTCTATTTAGCTTCTGTCTACAACTTCGCCTATGAAAACTTGCCTTTGAAAATATCATTTTACAAATAAAAACCAATCCTAACGTCCTTTGAACAGACCTGTTCAAATAAGAGAGGTCTATGTTTACCTTACAGTTACTTAAGGCAATATTTCGGTTCTATAATTGTGTGCCTTACCTACTCCATTTACGAGAATTGGTTCACAAAAAAGTATTCATGTTCGTTCAACCGATTTGGGCCAGGGCGGCCAATCTCGTCAGTAGCGAGCCAACTACGGATGTCCACAGACTTATGGGTACTCTCTATTCTCTGACTCTCTTAAATGAAAAACTGTTACGACTCGAAAAAAAATAGGTGTTTGACCGACGGTTTAACGTGCTCTCCAAGGCATAGAAGTCACTTTTAACCACCTATCCAACAGATAGTGGTAATTTTGCTAACCTTGTTTATCTTTCGATCTGTTAAGTCACCACTGAGCAACGACCCCATAACGTAAAATACGACATACTGGTAAACCTAAACTAAAATATCTTAATTTCATGAAATAAATTTGCCTGCAGTTCCAAGTGTAAATCTTGTGTGATAAAGCTACCAAGAACCGAAAGGGTCATGTGTTAGAAGAATAATACAACTTACATTATGCCCTCCTTTCAACAAGCTCCTAACAACGGCATCACCAAGTGTGGTGTGGCTTCGGCCGGGCATCGGGAACACCACCAGCACACGAGCACACGCACACACGTGCGCTAACGCACACAACAACACAACATAATAGTACAACTTAACGCACATCTTGGACATTCTTTCAATGCTTATTTTATTTCATACAGAATATTCATACAAGAAGCACTTTTGGTCATATTTTAGCATGTGCGTTTAAGTAAAGATAGCGAGTTGAACTGCTGACACATTTTGGCTGGAGACGAGACAGTGCAATGATAAGATCTGTCACTCAACTTTTATCTAATCTGTAAGAAACCTGTGCAAGATATTTCTAGTTATTTAGATTAAATGAAAAATCTTTAATTTATCGACCATTATTTTTGAAAATCTTTGAAGATACAACAGTAATTTTAAATAATTAAAAGAAAGTAGTTAATATTCAACCCGTATTACAATTATGGTAGCAGACACCTTATCTCTCATGTGAATACAATCACTCACATAAAGCTATTTTAACCTGATGTGTACAAACTAAAAACCCCGACACTTGACATAAAAACATGTTTATCTTCAAAACAGCTAAACCGATTTTCACCAAACAAAACTAAAAACCATCCCGATTAAACTAAGCTTCCAATGAACGATGCCATAGATGTCATACAGACACACAGACGCATATATACACAAGTTAAACGTCTAACACTCCTTTTTGCCCCGGTGGTTTAAGATAGACAAACGTTTTCATTTTCATTTGCATTGAAATGTTATGGCATGCTGTATGTAGGTACAAAATAATTATACTAGTAATTATTGTCATAGTTCGAGCGCTACCGGCAATATTATCATACTCCGTAGCCGAGTAGGTATATTTTGTGTATCTAATATTGTATTTATTTAGTGCCATTATTAAACTGACTATCAAAATGAATATTATAACTCATTATATTTTTAAACAAGCGTGTAAAATTAAATCGTATGCTTATAAAACCCATCGGTAAACGTAACGTAGTAAATTACTGCAATTTAATACAATACTATATACAAATGACAGTTTATTCATGCTATATGAACAAAATATTATTGTATTTTAAAAAGACCATTGGTTGACCTTCTCAAAATGTGTAGCATCGCTACATCGTAGATGAATTATATAGAATAAGAAAACCTATTTTACACACTAAGTAGGTACTTATTAGTGTTCTCAAATTATTTCAAAAAATATTACACAATAGTGGGCAACTCGAAAGTCAGTCATTAAGGTATCTTATCTAAGTCAGCTGAAGTTTCAGAATTTGTTTTCTCCATTGCCGTCGTTGTTAGTCCGCGACAGGTTGAGATTTGTGAATGAGAACTGCATTTTAGAGTGTTATGTCGATCTACGCGGACTATTCTTTAAAATAGTGTCGGTTATTGTTGTAGCGGTACTCTCTGGCTCTAGGTATGATATAATACGACAACTTAATAAAATATATGCCGCGCGAAGCATTGCTGTGGTATCTCTCCGTCTGATAGTCGAGATGACAGATCACCCGTGGGACTACCCATCACGTTATCACTCACTGATAAACCGACCAATATTTTATTATCACCCAAAATTCTTATTATTAGATTTGACTCCCAAAGTGTTAAAAATAAACTTAAACTAATTCAATATCACTTTCTTCAGTTTATTGTGATTTAAACGGCCGGGTGTTGTACCTACCCGCTCCTAGTCTACCTAGGCGTTCAGACGAGCACTTGTGAATGCATTTGTTGTTCTTTTGTGCAACTTTCTGTGTCAGTAGGTACTGGACGTCGTGCGCACCTGCCGATGCGACACGAGACCGATGTTGCAAAGCGAACGAACAATCATTAATTTGTTTCATGTTTCAAGTTTACATACATCCTTAATAGGTTCATTTGATTTTTCTTATATTTTTCTGAAAATAAGCCATTGTTAGAAATTCTGCGCAGCTATCTCCATTATAAATTAGAAAGGTCATTAATTTCACCCTCCTAAACCTTGTAAGTACGTGCCTGATTAAAAAAATAAAGCATTTTCCATCTCCAAGTCGATCCTGCCGCGGAAAAGAAACGATTTATCACCTAGAATCCTTTTTTAATTCCTGTTAATTACCTGTTATAACGGATTTTTTTTTTTTTTTTTTTTTTTTTTTTTTTTTGTAATGTTGAACCGTGATGTTCCCCATTGTAATTACAATCTAGTCTACAGAGACTAATAAGTAATTTGAGTTTGACGTAAACTACTAAAAATATTATTTTAAGATCATGTCCATTAACACCATTCTTATTGTTTCTAATAACATGAAGACACTTTGTTCTTGTGTTCTTTAATTACACTGCACTGCACTGTTACACTATATTATGGTCACTACACTAACTCAAAAGGTTTTGTCCTTTTCAGTCTTCTCACTATGTCCGTGTTGTCGAGGAGCTGGATAGCCTCAATGTTCACATGGTGATGAAGTCGTTGTTCATGAGCTTCGGCTATTTTTTTTATAGTATTGGTGACGAGGTCCAATTTAAGGTCCCGATGGAGATCGTCCATTCTAATATACCAGGCTGTTATAACGGATGGCTGCAATAACCCTCCATTATAATTATCTAGTCTCCAAGGTGTGGAGATCCTGGCGCGGGTCAGAGTGGCTACAAATGGGTCAAGGTGGCGTTTGACGACCTCCACGGAACTGTTTGCAGTTCGTTGAACATGACATTGAATCGGAGATAACGAGTTTGAATGTTTTTCTAATTGTATGACGGAAAAATTCAAACTGAAGCGAATATTTGAAGTCACTGTTTAGGGTTTTTTGTCGTTTTACTAAACTAAGCTACCGAGTCTAACAGGTTTCATTATCCGGTTTGTTTCTGAATTTCAGAATTAAGATGTCCAAATGATATATGACTGACTAATCGTAATATTGTTGTAATTTAATGACTTAAATATGATCAATATCACTATTGAGAAAATTATGTTGAATCGTCTGTTAAAATGTTACCACTTCTTGTAAAGTTATCCTTAACAATTAATATAAACTTGAAGTTGCAAACTTATCTTCAGTGTCGCTTTTATATTTGTCCATCTCTGCGACAGTCGGAGTGGAGGCCGCTAATTACTTCTCAATGAGAGGAAAACCAGGTTAATTGTGAAGTCTTCGAGCACAAGGCACAGCTACCTTGTATAGAACACCTTTGTTATTACAAACAGGCGAAATATTATGAGAAAATTATAACTGGTTTTAGTTATTATTTTTTCTTGATGAAACTTTTTGTGAATGTAATGAAAGATTCCGTCTGCTATGTAAACAATTTGTGTAGAGCCGCCGTCTCGGAACATTTGGCATTTTTAATTTGCTGAAGGTTGGGAACAATTATACTTACGAAAATATTTCTTGCTTTTGTGTTTGAATTAATTAAAATATTTGTTTGGCACTTAGATGGGAGCTTTTTCTCCAGATTTTATAGGCAGTAATTCGAAGTGAGTTATATCATACTAGCGACCATAATACAATTTCACAGGCATTTATCATTTTACATCGCACCTACCTAAGAAACTTAAATAAATTATTATTTTCTTATAGAAATATCCGCGCTACGATACAAGGCCTGTGTCACAAACAACCTGTGCAACGCACCTTGATACATATGAAATTCGGATCTCTATCTGGATTGTAACATGGATAACTTGACATTCAGAAGTTGCTGAAGCTCATAAGTGCAGAAAATTTTTCAGCTTCTAGAAAACGCAGATCTTGTGAGAAGAGTAACGTAAGAACATTCTAAACTAGATATATCATTTTATTTGTATCGAAGGGGACTTTAAAAATTAAAAATAATGGATCTGGAAGATTACTCAATCTAAATTGGCAATGGGCTGGCCATCTCTGCCGAAGGCCCCGGCTGCGGGTACAATTAGGTCTTAGAGTAGAGACCATCAGTCAGATTGACCAGCGACACAAAAAAGATTGTTGAAATGTACTATATTTGAAATGCAGAGGTCCGACATAAATGAAGAGTCCAGTAAAGGACGATACAGTAAACTTATGATGCTGAAATACTGGAAATACAGAATCGACCACAAAGGCTAGTAAAATCTTTGAACTGGCTATATCATACCAACATTGGTAGAGTACTAACTCAACCGCTTTGTTAAAAAAATGTATATGTACCGGTTGGTTTAGCAATTAATTTATCGTAAAATATACTCATTGTAGATAAATACAGTTAAAGGTTCATTTCCGTGCATCGCGGCCGATCACGAGCCGCGCGCGGCTTACGACAAGCGGCTGACGCTCGCGGTCGTTGCGACAATATTCAGGGTGCGTCTGTCGCTTACCTCGGAAACGGCACCATACATTCTCATACTCTGACTATTGTCGCATCGGCCGCGCGCGTCAGACGGTTGTCGTAAGCCGCGCGCGGCTCGCGATCGGCCGCGATGCACGGAAATAAACCTTAAAAGGCCAGTAGAGATATTTCAAATAAATATAGAGGTTAATTGAGCTCTCATTATAGTTTATACAGATAGTTATCTAAGGTTAAAATGGCCATATTTTGCCCTTATTATATGGGTACACGGAGAATATTAATATTAATTCATGAACCTGTTAGACCGGTGGGAGTAACTACTGGTCTAAGTAACGATGTTACTGTGGGCCTGCTTCATTTTTCTTTTGGTTCGCGTAGAGGAGTTATTTGCGGTAAGCTAGTTAAATGTAAGTTTTATAGTGATATTTTAGATTATAGATATTATTTATATTTGTGAAATTGGTTAACCAAATCTGGAAGTAGCTTAGAGTTTGGTCAATGACACAAGAGACGAATGATATGGGGCTTCATCCCAATATCATTCGTCACTTTCTGAGAGAGAGAATCGTAATCCGCCGTTATCAACCAACTGTCCACGTTAAACTTATTATAGATGCTATAAAAACGCAGACACTTTTAAAAATATAATACATAGGCATCTGCAGGGTGCGCTTGTTCCGTCATAGGCAAATTCAATTCAATCAATCATTTATTCATTAACAATTTTTACATCGTGTTTGAATACATACAGGTTTCACAAAATAGCACATTAATTTAAATAATAATGTTAACAGTAATTAAATGAATAATAATAACAATATAAAATAGAAAAAAAATATCGATAACTTACACCTTAATTGCCGTGTGGTGCCGGCTTAAGAATAGTACCACCCCATCTCTACCCGTGGGTGTCGTCAAGGCGACTAAGGGATTTTACCTCGGAGGACGGGCAGCAGCGTCCTCTGCGTACTTAAAGCCTTACTGCGATCGCCAACCCGCTCGCCAAGCGTGGCGATTATGGCAATTACCCCCAGGATCTACATACTAGTAGCTTCTACTGGGGAGACCCGTGCCCAGCAGTGGGCCATCTTATGGGTTGATATGTAACACCTTAATTAATATAAATACATACATAGATAATATTCGAATGTCAAGAATTAATAAAAAATAAATAGTAAACTTAGGACCTATGTTTTACTACATTAAGACGAGGCATATTTTTGATCTGAAAGTCTTTCCTTCTTTTGCGAAATTGGTTAACAGAACTTCATCATCATCATCATCATCAGCCTATCGCAGTCCACTGCTGGACATAGGCCTCTCCAATTGCACGCCACTTTTGCTTCGTGCATTAGGGGGTAATGCCCATAATCGCCACGCTGGGCAGGCGGGTTGGCGATCGCAGGGCGTAGCTCTCGCATCAGTGACGCTGCTGCCCGTCACTGACCTGTTACTTTAGCTACGCCTTGAATTTGGGATGGTTATACCGCCACCAGTCGGTCGCCAGAGCCTCGTTCGTTGTACAGCAGGATGTACCGCGTGCAGGTGAGGTTGACTTGGAGCGAAAAATGGTTGTACGCTCCCTTACATCCCGTTAACAGAACTAATAAATATAAACTAGGAACTGTCAAAATCTTAAGACCCTGAAAATAACTGTTACAAGATACATCTTGCCGTATAGAAACTATGGTTCTTATAGCCCTTTTTTGTAGAATAAATGCTCTTTGAATATTGTAACTATAGCTGCCCCCTCAAAATAGAATACCGTACCTTAACTTTGTTTCTACTAGCTCATAATACACCATTTTTCGAGCTCACTGCGGAGACTTTTCAAAACATAGCAAGCTGAACTTAGGGCTGCTTCTAAATTTGTTAATTCGTTTTTCCAGTTTAGTAACTCATCTACGTGAACTCCTAGAAACTTAGTCACCTTTACTGTATTAACTGACTCACCATTTAAGATACATTTAAAATGATCGCTGTTTTTGGCGTTTGATCTAAATAATATAATATGGCAGTCGCCATAGTATATTCCTATACCAAATAATGAAACACCAGAAGCCCAAACGAAATACTCTACATACGATAGAGAGTTACTCGGTATCTACATGGCTATAAAACATTTCAGAAGATTAATTGAGGGACGAGAATTTACTGTCTACACGGATCATAAGCCATTGATTCATGCTTTCGTTAAGAAGCCATCATTGGATGACACCCCTAGACGAATAAGATATTTGGATTATATATCACAGTTTTGTACAAATATTCAACACATAAGCGGCCACATGAATGTTGTAGCTGACGCTTTATCCCGAGTTATCGAAACGATATCCCTACCTTCTGCAATTGATTGGCACGAGGTAGGACAATGGCAACGCAAGGATAACGAGCTGGAACGTTTGCAAGCCAATAAATCGTTAAATATCAAATTGATTCATTTCCGAGATAAGAATATCAAGATTTTCTGTGATACATCAACAGGAAAGCAACGCCCATTTATACCCCTCAAATTTAGGAAAACTATTTTCGAGAGTTTTCACAACTTAAGCCATCCTGGAAAGAACACTACAAGAAAACTAATTTCAGTAAACTACATATGGGAAAATATGAACAAAGATATCAATGAGATGACAGAGAAATGTTTACAATGTCAACGAGCGAAGATACATCGTCATACAATATCACCTCTAGGTAAATTCATGCCGACAGGAAGATTTGCTCATCTCCATATCGATTTAGTAGGACCTTTACCTACGTCGCAAAATAAGCGTTATCTATTAACAATGATAGATCGCTGTACTTCATGGCCAGAGGCTTTTCCCATAGCCGATATAACTGCAGAAACTATATCTAGGATGGTATATGAAGTATGGATAGCCCGATTTGGATGCCCTGAATACATTACCACAGACCAGGGACGCCAGTTTGAATCTGAAATATTCAAAAGTTTGGCTAAACTCATGGGTATCACGAAAATTCGAACCACACCATACCATCCACAGTCAAACTCAAAGGTAGAACGACTGCACAGGACTTTGAAAACAGCATTAATAGCAAGAGGAAATACAACGAATTGGACAAAAGAACTTGCAACTGTTTTACTCGGTATCCGTACCAGTCTACGGCAAGATACCGGATACTCTGCAGCTGAACTAGTCCTCGGTACAACAATAAGACTACCTGGAGCATTTTTCGGAACAAGCGATCACTCGACATACGCCGATTTTGTGAAAGAAATTAAAGAAAACATAAAAAAAGCAACCTCCGTTTCACATAGGCAGAGTACGAACGATAAGATATTTGTGCATCCACACTTATCAGTATGCACACATGTTTTCTTACGTTGCGATCGTTTACGGCCAAGTCTTACACCTCCGTATGATGGACCTTATCTCGTTATTAGTCGTAATGATAAGGTTTTCACGATCTGGATAAACGGACGACAGAGCTCCGTGTCAATCGATCGTCTCAAACCAGCTTTTATGACAAACGAGATAAGAGATCAAAATTGCACGATTAGAAATAACATAGAAGATAAAAAATTAGAAGATAAGAACTGCCCGAATAAAACACGTTCCGGACGAATCTCCCGACCAACGGTGAGATTCCAATCGTAGTATATAAAGACATGCAAAACCACAGTCATTCATTCGAGTTACAAGACTTCCAACTACAATGGGTTCTACAAGCAGTCACGAGAAAGAGCAGGTGAATATGGTGCAGAACAACGCCGCGATCCCAGAGGAGATTACAAAACTCCATTCAAAGCTATCTGGGGACCTACAAGACCTCCGCACGTGGATCATGGTGGCCATATTCACCGCAGTTGTAATAATACTAATACTCAGTATATACTTTATCTACCGAGCAATCGGAGCAAAAATAGAGAAGAACCTGTTGCGAATCGTCAGGGACTCGAATGCTGCTTAAGACTGTCGGAAATAGATATAATTAATAAGATATTTCAATTTTTTTGTACAATTTTCAACTTATAATTTTTACAATTTTTAAATGTATAATTTTTACAAATGTATAATTTTTTTACAAAAGGGGGAATATCTATGGCAGTCGCCATAGTATATTCCTATACCAAATAATGAAACACCAGTACGTGTTTAGATTGCACTTCCTAATTGTCTATTTTATTATTTATAAATTACGCAATCTACACGTACTGCTAAGAGGCGCTGAATAAACAAATCGCCCTCCTATTATAATATTACTTCCTATATTTTTACGTGTATAAATACTTAGGTTTAAGATTTATTAAGCTAGTCAATTAAGTCAAGTCAATATAATCTACAACCCTTCATCTCGCTTCTCATTGACTCACAATAAATTGATTATATATATATATATATATATATATTTATAATCAATTGTATATATCTCAAATAACTAGCATTGGCTGTCTACAATCTGCACCTATATAATTTTATGTTACATCACCCAAAGGTTGGCTGGTAGAGAATGCTGTTAGCATTAAGCCCGCCTTTGTACAATATTTTGTGCATAAAGTCAATAAATAAATAAATAAATAAAAATAAATATAGCAATACGCTATATATAACATTGGTTTTACAGGATTTATTTTAAGACTGTTTACTGTAAACCAATTGTAAAAAATGCTAAGTACCTCTTTTACTTTTAAATTAAGACAGTTAGTATTTCCTGCTGATACTATTGCATTAGTGTCCTCAGCAAAGACAACTAACTGTGTATCTTCTTTAGATATTTAATTTACGTAGTGTATATAAGTTAATAAAAGTAATGAAAAGTACACCAGTTTCTATTTGAACTAATTTAGATTTAAAAGCATGTTTATAATTAAGTTGAGTTTTTTTTTTGTTCACACTTCATTGCCTGTATTTCCACGAACATTTTTCTATTTTTTAAGTACGATGTAAGTAGCTGTATCGCACTACCTCTAATCCCATAGTGTGCAAGATTTTTTAGTAGTAACTCATGGTTTATTGTGTCGAATGCGGAACTAAGATCTAGGAAAAGACCGGCTACCTTTTTCTTGAGATTTAATTTCGTGGTGACATCTTTGACCAGAGCTTCTATTGCATCTTGAGTGCCTACGCTCTTTTGGTATACAAATTGCCTTCGATTAAGAACTCTATTTACATGAAAATGTCCACTCAGTCTGACTTTATTAACTTTTCATAAATTTTTGACAATATGGGTAATAAAGAAATGGATCTATACATTGAAGGATCTCTCCTTGAGCCTTTTCTGGAAAAACACCACTTATGAAACATTTATTGTAAAATTCGCTAAAAGGTTCTGATAATAAGTTAATGTTGTCTTTGATCACGGTTATGGGAAGATCGTCGTAGCCGTATGATAATTTATTTGCCATTTTATCAATTAATGTTTGTATTCCTTTGGCGTAACAGGATCCCATATAATATCATTATTGACTCTGTCAGTATAAGTTTTAGAATATCGACCGCAGTTTGCGAGTACCCAACAGGCATTTTGAAGTATTGTCCGAATTGTTCAGCAAAAACATCAGCTATTTCTGAGGGGTCAGTTATTACTCTATTTCGAGATTTTTTACTTTTTTATTTGGGCTTTAATTTTATTTCTATGGCGATTTATTAATTTCCAAATATTCTTCGAAACATTTTTTGATCTCGCTATATGACTTTGTACGGCCAGTTTTTTGCTTTTTTTATAACGCTTTTATATACTGAAATATATCTTTGTCTGTATGTTCTTATGCTGGGATTTACCAAGTACTAATACCCGTTTCATCTTACTAGAAATCCTAACTCCTTTTGTGATCCAGCGAAAAGTTGATTGATCATTCATGCAAACCTGTCTTTTATGTTTTTTTAAACTATTTTTTCAAATTATTTTAAAAACGTATTAATACTCATATTTTTCCAATCTTGATTTGCTATCTATAGATCATTTTATTCTTAACACTAAATGACTTTCTTGTGGTATAATATTTTACGGTATTTTTAACAGACCTACTACATCTACCTATTGACACTTTACATAGTAGCCCATCAGCTAGCCCATTATGGTCAACAGTACATTCTAAACTATGTTCCGAGAAATTACACAATATATTATCTATACAGGAGGCGCAATCGTTGCGAATAAATGTTTTCTCATCAATTAATGTTCTAAAATTGTAACAAGTCAATAAATTAATCAAATCATTTCTTTTTTTGCTATCCGTTAATAGATTAATATTAAAGTCCCCGCAAATTAAACAGTTTCTATTTAAAAGGTGTGCTAATAGTTGTTACAACTCCAGTTAGTACATCCTTGACTCCACAGATCTTAAAACTATCCATTTTATACATTTTTTTTTACGACTGGTAAATCTATGCATTATCTGTCCTTACGCGCCAAAATTATCGTACCCCCTCTAGTCTTGTTTACTCTATTGTTATAAGCAACCACTCTATATTGTGACAAATTAAATAATGGTATTTAATCAGAGTTAAGGAAGTGTTCCCTTATACACAAGTAATGCAAATCTTTATCATGTACATAAACCTTTAATTCGTCTTTTTTGTTTGCTATTCCATACAAGTTTTGGTGAAAAACTACTAACTAACTATATGGTACGACATTTTGCATAATTAACACAAATTCTGTATTATCGAAAAAATAATCGATTGAATCAGGCGTTACATGGCGGAAATCCATCTTAAGTAGATTATAAGGGAGGGATCCTACCACCCACCCTCGATCTGTGAATCACCACGATTGAAGTAGTAAGGAAATGCCCTTAATACAACAATCGAAATAGATTGACAGACCGCACTCAAAAAGAGAGCCTCTACACGAGGCATCCTCAGGACAGTTTGGCACCGACTGAGCTCAGTCGGCGAAACACGTGTCGAAGTTTCACTTCGTGGAAGCGGAATATTGCAAGTCAAGGGTCTGGAGGTGCCTACCACTCGACTTGGTAAGAGTACCTGTCACTAATTTTCTTTGTTACAGGTCTCTCTTTTTGAGTGCGGTCTGTCAATCTATTTCGATTGTTGTATTAAGGGCATTTCCTTACTACTTCAAGCGTGGTGATTCACAGATCGAGGGTGGGTGGTGGGATCCCTCCCTTATAATCTACTTAAGATGGATTTCCGCCATGTAACGCCTGATTCAATCGATTATTTTTTCGATTTTACTCCAGTAAAATAGTGTACCACTTGTTTTTGGCATTATGACCTTAACCACCTAGAGACTTCAATAACAAGTGGTAGGTGATTATGGGTTAACTTATTAAATATTTTCTAAAACTGATGTTGCAAAGTTATTTAGTGTTATGTAAAGAAGCCACAAGCGGAAAGTTATTAGTATCTAACTAATCCTCCTGTATAATGCAGAAAAAATAATTAGGTACAAACATTTGCATTTACATCGTATTATAAGTATTGCATAAGTATTAACATTAACATTACACGAAGTATAAGATAACTATTAAAATATTATAAATTAATAACAAATCTAATTAAATCTTCTATAAAAATAACAATAAATTAATTAAATAAATACATAATAGTAAATTAGCAATAATGAAAATATTATATTATTAAAATAAATAAAATGATATATGGCAGCCAACAAAATCCAGCTATTATTGTTATACTGTTACAAGTTCTATAATCTTCGTTTATAGGTTAAAAATCTATTGCAATCCGGTGCACATGTGCGGTACTGCAACGAGGAGTACATGACGAACTGCACCGCGATCACACGCCGCGTGCGCAGGGGCGAGCCTTACAGAACGAACTTCACTGGCACCACGCTGCATACATGGAATAACAACGTAACGGTATGATTTATAACAAGTTTTCATTGCTTTATAGGTATAAATCTAAACGATTTCGATCACGGCAGTCACATCACGGCGACCGAAAGCTTGGCCAGTACGTATAAGGTATTATAGTGCACGAGTGTATTATACTTTGTGCGCAGACCCAAATGCAATCTACTCCTTCCTGCCATAGTCTGGTGGGATAAAATGTTTTGATTTTATCTATATTTTTCTTTCTCCTGCTGATACTATTAAGAAAGAAATATTGTGATAAATGTTTATGTTTCAGATGCAATTCACATTAAATCGGGACAAATACGGCGACGCGATGTCAATAAAAGGAAAGATTTGTGAAATAATGAAAGTTAATTGGTTTAAAGATTATATGAAAACCTATTCAAACATGCCGATGACCTGTCCCATTCCTGCAGTAAGTGTGTGTTTCTAAAATCATTTATTTACTTATTCAAGGTACAGCCTTTTTCTTTTTACCCGACTGCAAGGAAGGGTTAGGTTTTTGGCGCGTATCTTGTATGTATGAATGTATTTAATATTCTTTATTACCTCATATTTTTCAAACCACAAGACGGATTTAAACAATTAAGATGTTGTTAGATTTGTATTGACCGCCCAAGTGTTCTAAGATAAGTGACGTTTGAAAAACAAACATGGCGGCTGTGAGATGTCAAAAATAAGATACCACAATAACGCTATCTAATCCCAAACTGAGCAGAGCTTGTACTATGGAATCCAGACAACTGATAAACATACATCATTATAGATAAATATCACCCAGACACAGAATAAACCATCGTGCTCATCACACAAAATTTTATCCTTGGTGGGGATCGAACCCATGACCTCTGGCTTAGCAGTCAGGGTTACTAACCACTAGACCAACAGGATATTAATTATAATTAAATTAATAATAATATAATGTGCCGTGTGGTGCCGGCTTAAGAATAGTACCACCCCATCTCTTCTCGTGGGTGTCGTCAAGGCGACTAAGGGATTTCACTCCGGAGGACGGGCAGCAGCGTCCTCTGCGTACTTAAAGCCTTACTGCGATCGCCAACCCGCTCGCCAAGCGTGGCGATTATGGCAATTACCCCCAGGATCTACATACCAGTAGGTTCTACTGGGGAGACCCGTGCCCAGCAGTGGGCCATCATATGGGTTGATATGTAATAATAATATCTTAATATCTTGGGACAACTCACACAACGCTATCTGATCCCAAACTAAGCAAAGCTTGTACTATGGAAACCAGACAACTGATAAACATACTTATATATTTCTAAATACATACATATTATAGATAAATAACACCCAGACCCAGAATAAACCATCGTGCTCATCACACAAAGTTTTATCCTGGGTGGGGATCGAACCCACGACCTCTTGCGTAGCAGTCGGATACACTCCCACCGCGCCACAGAGGCAGTCGATTAATTAGGAACGAATTAAATAGGCTCGTCGTAAGCTAATCAAAAAGGTTTAACATGATTATGACTGTAATACTTTGATTGTATAATATCTAGATGGAGCATTCCCTCAATAAGCCTGTAAAAAAATGAAGCTACGGTCTTTGACGTACGGTTTTTTTTAAGACTAGTAGTGATGCATTTCTATGATTAACAAGTATTAAAGTTATAACATATCTTAAACATTTTAACGAATTGCTTTTGAAATCGTTGTCGTTGATGCAAAAGTGGAAAAAAATACCTTTAATTTAGACATATTAAACTGTGCTTAGGTTTTTAACATAATATTAATAATATTAAACACAAAGGACATGTACCAAATACGGCCCATAGCGGACAGAAAGTTGTGAAACGTTAAAATTAAACAAATATTTTTTGAAATCTGTATGTGGTTTTCATTTTTTGATAAAACTTGGGGGAAAGATTTTAGTTTTAAAGATTATTATAATTTGATTCTTAGGTTACGGTAATGGCGGATAATTGTTTTATGTTGCCAGCTTTAAAAAGTCAAGCTTCAAACGTCGTTTTATCGACGTTTGATAGGTAGAAATTGTTAGTAAAGATAAAATATCTTTATTACTTTAATATAAAACAGTGTTTTTCAATTATTTTGGAAATATATTCGGTAAAAAAGTAAGTTAATATAATTGTGCTGTATAATTATTTGGTCGCAATCGATTTTTGTTTATAAATCTATAGTATAAATAATTTTTCAAAGCATTTGCAACACTTTTTTCATCTGTCATGTCATTCGTGTTGTTATTCAATTCATTCCATTTCATTCATTGATTTTATTATTTGGTGTTGTAAAAATGGCGGCAAACTGACCTGCCATTAGTTTTACAGTTTAACGAGTATAACTTGTATAAAATGAATTGAATATGTTATAATTGGGTAAGAACGAGACTTTGTGCAACTAACACAAGCCATTGAGCTTAGCTAGAGAGGTTAACGGGATTGCTAGTAATGTTTTTTGGTATGAAATCATTTCCATTTTAAATATCTCGTATCTCAATTCCACCAAGTTTTATAGGAAAAAGAAAAATACAGAGTAATAGAGTAGTCATTTATCTTCAAAACAAACATCGTTTCGTGTGAGTCCTTTCTGGGCCTAAAATGTATGGACAAATGGACCACTCCTTTTAACATAATATATTTAAAAACAAATATAAAATTATTTTTTAAATATATTGGATTAAAGTATACTTAAAATAATGCTATTCAATAATGCTGCAGTGGTGTTGTGTAGGTTTAAAGGGTACTAAACCAACTTATACCTGTAGAAAATGTATATTCCCAGCATTAATATCAGGTTCATTTCATAGGATAGTTAACTTTATTGTAATGGAAACACTGAGAAAAATGGCGAGCTTGGGCGAGCTAGATCAACTATGGCTAGAACCATGGAGATAAAGTAAATAATGGAGGCCACATGCTGGCCCAATAGTTAATCTATCTGTATGTGCTAGAACATTCAGACGGTCGCTTTTGACATGTCAAAAAGTACGTCTAATTGACCGTTCTTTTTGACAGTTCTTTGCTTCAATTTTGAATGTCGGCTTAAGAATCTGTCATACTAAAAAGTCAATTAGCAACCATTCTTTTTTTAAATTTTTAATACTTGGCAATAGCAGTGATAAAAGTTAGATGTTACATCGGTTACATCCTACAAACACTAAAAAGTATTAAATATAAAATAATAGAAATACCCGCCTGCACAATAAAGATGGAAACAAGATCTCCTTAAATAATATCATGCAGTCGGAGGCACTATACTAAGTTCGAGAGGCTTTAATGCCTCCGACTGCATGATAATGTATCATGTAGGAGATCTTGTTTCCATTTTTTGTGCATGCGAGTATTTTGATTTTTAGGGTTCCGTAGCCATAATGGCAAAAACGGAACCTGTAGTTTCGCCATGTCCGTCTGTCTGTCCGTATGTCACAGGTATTTTACACAAAGACTACTTCATCAATCTTAAACAAAATTAAGTGCAAAGGTGTCTTGTAGTAGCCGCTACTTAGTTTGATAGCTAAATAATAATAATAAATATTTTTAGCATTCCAGAGAACTTGAAAAATGTTTTTTTCAGCAAACTTCAACGTGTGGCACATCATTCGACATGTCTTTTAAAAATATTTTAAGGTTTTTAATAAACTTTTTTGAATAAGTGAAGATTTTTGGAAATAAATATAATACGCTGAACGTTTGAATTGTGTGACCAAAAAAATATGGAAAAAATCACAACGATAGCGTTTAATAAATACTTTAAACTAAAATGATTTCGGATAAGATTGGATATACCGTTATTGAGTAATTGCCGAAAAACTGCGTTTCTCAACAAAAGGGCGTAAGTGCCATGAACATTCGCTCTTCTGCTGAGGCAATTGTTCAAGGCTGCGGAACCCTACACTGAGCATGGTCCAACATGATCTTGCTTGGTTTTTATACATTATTTTTGAGTTTAAATTATTAAAATTTAATCTAACCTTCTAAGCTAAAGTTTGTGCTTACGCCGTTAGTGTACTCCCGTATCCTCATTAAATGTTACTTAAGCAATAACAGTGTGGCTGAATTACTATAATAAAAACCTGTAACGTCGTATTTCCAGAATCATTACACCTTATTGAACATAGAATTTCCACCGAAGGGTTTCCCGCTGCCGATGCCCAAGGGAGACATGGACCTAAGAGTGTCTGTGGAGGTCACTGACACCAAACTTCAGATAGCTGAGTTCTTCATTCGACTACATGGGGATTAATCATCCGCAGCGGTGTGATGTTTTATATAAATTTTATATTGTAACAGATGATGACCAAACAAGTTTGATTTTTGTGTATTCGTGAAAAAATGTCATTACATATCATAGTAGTAAAATGTTGAATGCCGTCTGTAGGTCGAGTATGTTCCGAATTTTTATAGCAATGTTAATAATTGAGATGATTTATTATTAAGTTAAATATATTTTACCAAAGTAAACACGTTTATAGTGGTTATGTGATTTTAAGAACTTATCTGAATACACCGTCTTCATAAAAAATAAACTAATAACTTGCTACCTGCTTTCCCGCAGTCAAAGGGCCCATGTAAGAAATTTTTTTTCATGTAAATGTATTTATGTAAAAAACAACCAATTATGCAAAATGGCGCACCTGGACAGCTGCCGACCGTACGTGGAAAGCGCTACGAATTGTAGCACTCTGCTACGAATCATTAATTGTTCACTCCGCGGTCAGGTCACTCGCCTTAAAGTATAGTTTGTAACAGACTCTGCTAAATAACAATTATGACAGGAATATCAGGAAGTATATACTTAATTACCTTTCCAATAGATTATACAACGTTACTCTTGGTGTAGTGCAAACCTGAAAGTAGTTTGATCAGAATCAGTAACACATTCCAATGGGGTAGTTTTTGGACCTTGTTATATTGATCGATTAATAAATTTATCAATCATTGATTAATTTATTTATAAGGCGATGCAAGCTTACAGTGATGTCACCAAATCACTTGCATCCTAGATTACATTTCATCACTCAATAAAATTATTATTCCCTTTATTAATCATTTTTCAAATTTTTTACACTATTAAATATTTATATAAAAAAAAAAATAATAAAAACATTTAATTGTATAAAAAATTGCAAACCCACCGGCGTCGGGTACAGGCACCAAGCCACCAGTGGTTAGGGCTTCAGGGAGAGGAACCTCCTCACTATACGTGCCGTGCCAAGGAGTACGGCCTTCTGCATCAGGCCCTTGACTCAGCCACCCAACGCGAGCCTCTGTAGATGTTGGTCCAGGCTCTTCGCAACAAGTCCGTGGACTGATACAACTATTGGCACAATGACCGCTGAATCCACATCCCACATGTCAACAATCTCGCGGGCTAAGCTCAAATATTTTATTTCCTTATCTTTTTCTGCCTTAACGAGATTATTGTCATGCAGGATGGTGATGTCACCAATCATTGCGCGGCGCTCTAATTGATCTATCATCACTATGTCAGGCTTATTGGCGACAATAAGCCTGACATAGTAATAATGTCATGATCATCACTGACAGGACTGTCAGTGATGATCATGACATTATACTTATGTATTTTTAATACATAATAATTCTAATAAAATATTGACATTATTTACATTTATTGCTAATTACGAAAGGATTACACAAAATACATAATAATTCTAATAAAATATTGACATTATTTACATTTATTGCTAATTACGAAAGGATTACACAAAATACATAATAATTCTAATAAAATATTGACATTATTTACATTTATTGCTAATTACGAAAAGATTACACAAAATACATAATAATTCTAATAAAATATTGACATTATTTACATTTATTGCTAATTACGAAAGGATTACACAAAATACATAATAATTCTAATAAAATATTGACATTATTTACATTTATTGCTAATTACGAAAGGATTACACAATATACATAATATTTCTAATAAAATATTGACATTATTTACATTTATTGCTAATTACGAAAGGATTACACAAAATACATAATAATTCTAATAAAATATTGACATTATTTACATTTATTGCTAATTACGAAAGGATTACACATTGAATACATAATATGCCTATAATTTGATTTAATAGATATTACTTTATTACATACTAGCGGACGCCTCGCGGTTTCACCCGCGTAGTTCCCGTTTCTGAGGGAATACAGGGATAAAAAATAGCCTATGTCACCCGAGGTTAGTGTAGCTTCGCAATGATAATGAATTTTTCAAATCCGTCCAGTAGTTTCGGAGCCTATTTAATTCAAACAAACAATCAAATCTTTCCTCTATATAATATTAGTTGTGTAGATTAATACATGCCATACATTTTTTGGGCTAAAACATTTGGTGTGTCATCATTCTAACAGCCCAAATCCTGTTCACAATATTATGTAAAATGATTTTTCAATAGTAATCACGGATTACGTACTACGGGGCGCAATGAGCATGATAGCACGATGAACACACGACAACTATAATGGCTTATAATTCTGCAAGTTTTAAATATTTTCATTTTTTATATGATTTCTTGAAGCACAAATGTTGTTGGGGAGCTTTGCGCTATACCGAAAATAACCTTGTACACATAATCATTAGGTTTATAAAAGTTTGAACGTTTTGTTAACGATCTAAAACCATTTGATAACCGAAGCCTTGGTATTCTTATATAACAACTAAGCATCCGACCAAAACCGCCATCGTAGTTCTACTTTATGAATTTGGTTTTTAAATAAATTATTATAAATATTTTTTTACGTTTAATTTTAAAACAGCATGAGATATATTAACTTACAATATGACAACATTCTGCCGACATTTCAGTTCTTGGTGTATTGCTAGGCTATGTTTGATCTAAAACATGACCCAAAAGACATCGAGTAGCCAAAACGGAAATAAATAAAGGTACAAGTATGCTTATTAGTTCTAATTCTCATAACCACTTTAAAACTCTAACTTGTAAAAGCCTGTAACGTGTGGAAATCACACCTACTATCTCTTTTACAGCAGTCGCACATACTCCAAGTACGGCATGACCTGTTGGTCTAGTGGTTAATGAACCTGACTGCTAAGTCAGAGGTCGTGGGTTCGATTCCCACAAGGGACTCTACTTTGTGTGTTTCACAATACATTGCACGGAGTCTGGGTGTGCTTTGTGCCTACTAATTATGTATTGTCGAAACATGTATTGTTCTAATCCTTAGTGCTAGAGTAACATGTAAAACAACTTTTTTACAAAAAAATATATTTAATTTTGAAGTCGATTATGTTAATCGACTTCAAAATTAAATATCTATCCTTATATTTAAATTTGAAGTCAATTGAACTAAAAAGATTAATAAACAATTTGAAGTTGGTGCCATGAAATAGTATATTTTATGTTTTATTTGGTGCCAACTTCAAAACGTTCAAACTTTTCTTTCTCACTTTTTAGTGGTTGGTTTGTAATTTATCTAAGTAACCATAGTGGTCCAATGTCAACTGCTGAAATTCTGAAGTAATTTTTATAGGCATTTCTTGCCAAAGACTTTACAAATACAATAATTGCATTTTGTAAGGGTAGATTTTTTTTTTTTTTTTTTGAATCCAGCCTCAGGAGTCGAACCCGAGAACCCGAACCACCTATCTGGACTATGCTACTAGATATCAAATTCTTCTATCTCTTAATGCTTACGGGTTAGGCCCCCGTAGCGACATCTAGTCGGTAGTTAAAGAACTATCACGGCTTTTGTTATTGCTTCGTTACAGAGGTTACGGTTTGGCTAGACTCGGGTTCGATTCCTGAGTCTGGATTAAAAAAAGAATTTTCTATCTTTCAAAAATGCAATTATTGTATTTGCTGAAATTCTTTTACAAAATGTTGTTTTTTCCGATGCCGGGCCGTTGATTGTTGAGGAATTCACATGATACTAAAATGTGATAGCATAAAGTGCTACGCAATACCATATTAAAGTATTGAATCGCAAACTGTGAAATATTGAGTAGTTTCGCTGGTCATCTGTAGCCTTCATCATCAGTTCCATTTCGCACGAAACGCACGAATCACTATGAAATATTTCTAAATCACTATAAGGGTGCCTTTAATATTTGAACAGTTCCCTCGATTTCTCCAGGATCTCATCATCAGATTCTGATCTGATGACAATAGGACCAACTTGAAACTTTGAAACGTAAAAAGAATTTTTCCAAATCGTTTTTTTACAAAAAAAAAACTTAATTCAGTCCTGCTTTTTTGAAGTTGGTTGGAAAAAAGTATTTGATTTAATGTAAAAACGTGATATTAATGATTTATACTCACTGAACACGGTAGGTATTCAGTGAGTATAAATATGTTGTCGTGTAAATATGTTGTCTACGTATTTAAGGTATCGAGGAGCGTCGTCTTACGTCCTGTAGGAATATCGAGTCGCTAAGCGGCACGCCATTTAGGATCTCAGTTAAAATAACTTTTCTAGCAATCAAAATGTATTTGTTGCGCAGTGTATAGTCCCTAAATATAGTTCAGTTACACCATCGTTTGAAACGGATATCGTTCAGCCAAGTGTTTCCGGTACAATGTTGATGTAATCGTATACAAAGTAATCAAACAATAAAGATAAATTATAATAATTGCTATTATAAAATTAATAACCTTCAATATCCTACAAATAACCTAGGTCTTTTGAAATTTTATTATAATTATTTCACGTGATTTCATCCCAAAAAATATGGCGTTATATTTATCATACAGGGAAAGTCTGTAATATAGATCACATTGTGAAATGATTTAACAAATACACGTTATGATAAATATTCTTATGATTCGATAATAAAAACAATCGATCGTAACGATATAAAAGGATTATTAATATCTAGTTATATGTGATCAATATTTGCATGCTATTGATAATGGCTAAATAGGCTAGTACCTACAATGTAAACTACTTATAAGACCACTTCATGTATCCACCCTATTTATAGCAAATAAAAAATATGATATGATGACATTACATTAAAATTACTGAATTGACAAACAGTGTAAATACCTGACTAATTGATAACTTTAGGAACTAAAGAGGGCCTCATGAGCCACATGTTTTCCACGACTTAAATCCGATACTAATTTTGTAAACTGTAAAAAAAAAAAATACCGACACGTGGCACTGCAATTTACAACTTAAAAAAAATTGTGTTACCCTCTCTTAGGGAACCGGAGACTATTTGTCAGTCTCTCGACTGACTTAGTTCTCTATTAAGAACCTTTTCCAGTTTTAACTTCATAGGTAAGTTTTCAATGTTTCGATTTATGTAGCATGATGATTGATTGTGCAGTTTCGTAGCTGTGCTACAAATTCGTAGCGCGGCGCACGTTAGCTTGGCGGCTGCCGTATGCTGCAACTAAAAAAACCTGTGGTATGGCGACACCACTGACTAATTTTGAAAAACTATAGTTAATACTTCCGGAGGAAATGATCTACATCAAATGAAACAGTTACTGAAAAGGTTTAATTGCAATAAATATATGTTGTATTACCCTCACGCCTCAAACTGCATACAGCGGGTATTACTGTGACTTGCTATTACGAGTAAATTGTTTTGTCCGGTGGCTGTGAGCCAGTAACTTGTCATACAATAATGTTACGGTTGGTTTGTTTCGGATTTATTTTGATTGTCATCGTGAATATATTAACAGTAAGTTGCATTGTTTTTATTTTTTATGTCAAACTAAATAGATTTTCTTAATTATTCTATTTGCCTGGAATTATATGTATTTTTGAACTTCTACCGAATTATTGTTTTTAAACTTTCGCGATTTTTATAATAATAATAATAATAAAAATGATTTATTCACTTAGGAAGCAAAATACTACACTTGTGAAAGTCGATTCTACATTTACTGGTAATGCCTGTTCGCAAACAACAGGTAAAGCCCGAGAAAATAACATGCAATAAAAACTCGTGGCCACTCTTTTTAAATTTCCAATGTTTACAATGTTTCTCTGTTTATAAACTGTATATGCAGGTAAGGTGATACCACCATTATATTATACACCATATTAGAGGACTGATGCAAAAAAGAGGTCAAAAATATTAGAAGAAGAGTACACGAGATCGTATACATCAGCCTCAATGGGCACAACATAGTAGGAGCATCCACTTACGATGTAAAAACTTTATGTGCTTAAATATTGGCCAATTTACTGCTACTTAATTAATAAGTATACATGTTTGGCAAAAGAAAGAAAAGAATGGCCGTAATTTATCACGCAGAATCTTTACTTACAAAAGTAAATCGTATTCTTAATACATATTAGATATATTTCGGGACTTAATTGCGTGAATTATTTTAAGGTATGAACCTTTTATTTTGCTAATGTTAAACTACCATGTAATTAATTTTACGTACCAAAATATCAATATAGATTTTTTTAATTTTAAAAGCAGATTTTGGAATAGCTGATCAATCTATTCTAAAATATTTTATTAAATAAAAAAATGCGGCTTCGTAAAAGAGATCCCCTACATATTTAATATCATGCAATATTTTTTAGTGGTTGTAGGATGTAACCGATGTTACAACTAACTTTTATCACAGCTACTGCCAAATATTAAAAATTGAAAAAAATGGTTGGTAATTGACTTTTTTATTATTACCTACATGTTATACCTTTTTGAAATGCTTACGATGAGCCCTTTAATTAGATACCCTTAAAGCGGTATTCTAAAAAAACTTTTTTTTTCATATCTCTTGATTTTGACAGCTTACAGCGGGCCGCCATTTTTTTTTTTAAACGTCACATGTGTAAGAACACTTGGGCGGTCAAGATATGTCTAACGACGTCTTAATTGTTAAAATCCATCTTGTGAAAGATCTTGTGCAAAAGAATATTTCTATTGTATTTATGTGCCGTGTGGTGCCGGCTTAAGAATAGTACCACCCCATCTCTTCCCGTGGGTGTCGTCAAGGCGACTAAGGGATTTCACTCCGGAGGATGGGCAGCAGCGTCCTCTGCGTACTTAAAGCCTTACTGCGATCGCCAACCCGCTCGCCAAGCGTGGCGATTATGGCAATTACCCCCAGGATCTACTGGGGAGACCCGTGCCCAGCAGTGGGCCATCATATGGGTTGATATGAATGATGAATGATGATTTATGACTGGCCTGTTGATCTAGTGGTTAGTGACCCTGACTGTTAAGCCGGAGGTCGTGGGTTCGAAAATCCCCACCCAGGGTAAAACTTTGTGTGATAAACAGGATGGTTTATTCTGTGTCTGGGTGTTATTTATCTATAATATGTGTGTATTTAGAAATATATAAGAATGTTTATCTGGTTTCCATGGTACAAACTCTGTTTAGTTTGTGATCAGATAGCGTTGTGTGAGTTGTCCCAAGATATTATTTTTATTTCATACATACAAAATGTGAGCAAAAAAGGTAATTCTTTCATGCAGTTTGGTTAAAAGATTTGGACTATTATTCGTAGTCATCGGATTACTCTTTCTACCAATTTATTATATTTGACTGCGCTACTATTTATACGAAATACATTTCTAATAATTTTAGGCAAAGGAGTTAGGGCAGTCGGGTGCAGTTATAAGGCACTGCAACCCGGAGTACGTTGTCAACTGCACGGCGATCACTAAACGGACACGAAGGGGCGAGCCCTACAAGACCAATTTTACTGGTGTTACACTACAACCCTGGAGTAACAACGTAACTGTAAGAACCCATTGCACTCCCTAAATACGATGTTTGCAATAATACGGTTACGGCGACCACTCTCATCAGAACCTGGCCAACTACGCAGACACAAATGCACTCTCTATTCCATCAATCTCATAGCCCGATGGGACTGAAATCCAACACGACTGGAGAATCATTGGGTGCCGGATCGACGACTTAACTTTATCCGAAATTAAAATATATTATTATTATTAACGTGCTCTCCGAGGCACGGAAAGGTATGACAATGTTCGAAAACTGTCACCCATCAATGGATCGACAGTGGTAACGTTGCTTAATATTGTTATATCTCTATCTGCTCGGTCGCCACTGAGTCAGGGCCCAGAATGTTTGCAATATACAAGTAATGACAAGATAATCGATTAATTTTTCAGATAAAAATTTCATTAAATCCAAATAAATATGCCGACATGATGATGATACAAGGGAAAATTTGTGATATGGGCAAAGTGAAATGGTTCAAGGAATACACGATGACCTATACTAATATTCCGATCAGATGTCCTGTACCTGCAGTAAGTATCCATAATTAAAACATTCTTACAATTTGATAAAAGTAATATCTTACTAGCTGACCCGCGCAACTTCGTATGCGTCAATTTTCCCCGTTTTTGCAACATATAACATTGCTACTCTGTTCCTAATGGTCGTAGCGTGATGTTATATAGCCTATAGCCTTCCTTGACAAATGCGCTATCCAACAGTTAAAGAATTTTTACCTGACCTGTAGTAGGTACCTGAGATTAGCACGTTTAAACAAACAAACTCTTCAGCTTTATAATATTAGTAAAGATTATAGAGAATAAAATTATGGGTACACGCGGGGGGACTAGCAGTAAATTACAGTACACTCAAGCTAGAAACTGACCACCTCTGTCAATAACTAGTCACTTCATCTGTTAGCTCGCTTAAGACCTAGCGTTCATATGCAGCACGATTTAAATTAAAGAAGACCTAAGGTGTGTTGGGCACTAGATTGTCTATGAGAACGCAGAAACTAATAACTTTTTTTAAGAAAAATAAACCTATTTAAAATATAAAGAAGTGTTAAGAATTGTAAAAACAAAAGGGAAAAATGACCGATTGCTGGAAATTTCACTGACTCGTCGTCTAATAAGAATTAGACGCGGAGCCCAAGTAGCTAACTTAAACTAGAGTGCGGCAGATTAACATAAGAGGGATACATCGTACCTTGTTGAGTACCCCTACTGAATATTAGCTCTTTATATAGTGATGCGCGTCTTGGACAGCCGATCAAATTATTTAATAAAAAATATATCAATAGATATACCTACTCGAGCGCGTTAGATTATCATACAGAAGCTGAACCACAGCTTGATATCTCAGACACGCTGATCTAATATTTCAACGATTATGTGGAACGGTTTTTTCAATCTAACGATGTTTTTTTTAAATATTCAATAATTGACAACCCAAGCCGCAAGCGTGGCGGTCCCCGAGCTTGCGACTTGTACACCCAGTCATTTGAATGGGAACTTCTTATGTTATGGGTTTACTTAACTTCTCCGTTTCATGCGAAAAAGTTTTTTTAAGACTTGGAGCCCCAGACTCTCTTACCCACCATTGAAAGCATATACATCCAAAATATTTTTTCTTCGCATCATAATAATCTTCAAAATAAAATAGGTCCCCATGACGTTCGAGTAAATCAAAGATAGCTACTTGGGCTCACCAACCATATGTTTTAGTCTATTAGTATTTTTTGTTTATAAATCTAGGACAGCCGTCTCATTTTAAGCTTGTATTTTCAGAACTATTACTACTTAAATAATTTGGAGTTTCCGCCAAAGAATTTTCCGCTACCCATACCAACCGGTGACTTTGAAGTGAGGATGAGTTTTGAATTGACAGACACCAAAGTTGTATTATGTGCTTGTTCGATATTCATACATAACTGAGTACTACGGGTATGGAGATATAATGTTAATAATGAAATGTCAATATGTATGAGTACAACTTCCCTAACCCTTTGTCTTCTAATATTTGAATAAACCAATTATTGTTCAATATTTTTAATTTATAAGCCCGACGCCAAATGGAAAGCTAATTTAATTCGTTCAGAAATACTTCATACAAATCCGTTCAAACTCACAAACAATTCCGCCTAATATCTCTACGGTTACGGACGTATTGTACTAATTTAGACGGTACCATTTAGGTACGCAATTAGGAACAGGAGTGATAATGAAAATTGTAACTGTATCTGTTTCTGTAAACCATCTCAGGATAGTAATAGTAGTACTCAATCTAAGCAGGAAGCTAAACTCAACTCTGAGTACGCATTGAGAAGTGTCATGACTTGGCTGGACTCCAGTCTCCTTACCCTCAACCTATCTAAAATAAAGTTTATTCCTTTTGTTACCAACTACGCCTCTCATCCACCTATCTCATTCTCTCTTCAGGCACATAGCTGTCGTGTGTCCAAGACTTGCCGTATGAATCCTTGTGACTGTACTCCTATAGAACGCACACCATGCATTAAATACCTCGGTGTCTTGATAGATAGCACATTGTTCTGGAAACAGCACTTAGAATCCCTCACCTCTCGAATTAGAAAACTGATAAACGTATTTAAAAGTCTAAGGAATATTTTAGATCTTCATTCGCTAAAATCAGTCTACTTTGCTCTTGGCCAATCTATTCTATCGTATTGTATTTCTTCATGGGGAGGGGCAGTTAAAACTCACATGTTTTCATTAGAAAAAGCACAAAGGGCAGTTCTTAAAACTTTGACGAGGAAACCACTCAGGTTCCCCACTTCAGAACTATTTTCACTTTGTCAAGTCCTCAACGTTCGGCAACTTTTTATTTTAAATACTACTCTTCGTAAACATACAGAACTGTGTTTTGATCCAACTCTTGTTACTTTAAAGCGAAGACCTGATAGGGTTTGCCAAATATTACCGCGACGTACTGAATGGCAGCTTACTCTCCACTATGAAGATTCGGAAGATCTTGTGACAAAGTAATTGCTAATAAATAATATTCACAAAATTAAACTTCTGTTTTTAAGATGTAATTTCAAACACTTTTAATCTTGGGAGGGGGCGTTGGTATCTGTAACACAGTAATTTACTACGACAGGTATCATCGTTTCCATATTATTGTACTGTGTATAAAATGTTGTAAGTTCCAAATAAACATTATTATTATTAATTGTCAAAGCAAGATAGCTTGTCGTGACGAACGTACATTATTCCAAAATGAAGGATTTCCTATGTTGATCTTTGCTCAATGTTACAGCGAGTGATGGATAACATTAAGGACACAATTTATTCCGTTCACGGAGCAAGCCACGCAAACACTCACGCTTGGTAGCTCTCAGCGACAACGCTTCATACAGAGATGGTATTTGCATTCCAATCTACGTATTATTACTACTTGTTTTTGTTTTTAAAAGTTTGTTTCGCGGCCAATAGATTGTGGATCAGGATTGCGATCATAGATTTTGATCGCAGATCGCGATCATAATGAGATGATAGGTCGCCTGTGACTGTGCATCCTGGTTGCTGCATCTTTCAGTACGAGTAAAATATGCAAGAGAACAATGTCCCTAAATGGATCGGGGAAAGTGCCATTCTATGTTCCCTCACAGTCCCAAAATGATAAACTTGATTTTTTGCAACAAATTTCGTGAGTTATAGGTATTTTTCTAAAAAATGTTCTGGTCTACTATAGTTAACAGTTTTGTCAACAAGAATTTTATGAGCCTGAAAGTTTCTTAGATAAGTAGCACAAGAAATTACGAGTTATTTCAACTTTGTTTCATAATAACAACTGCCAACTAAATGTTAGCAGAAACATGATATTATATAGGGTTTAATTTTAAAAATACTGGCGCTGAATTTTATCTACCTCTAAGATTTTTATTTTCCAAGGCTATTTGAAAGAACATAGATCGGCACTTTCCTCGAACCACTTTGGGATAATGTTCTCCTGCATATTTTATCTACTTACAATGAATCTGATCCAAATTAAAAAGTAGGTAAGTACCTAATTTTATTTAAAGTTTCGACTTTAGATCGCCTTTTGGTACATACTCTCGTAAAGGTAACCTACCCGCCTACTAGAGATTAATTCATCATAAAGAATAGGTACAAAAACGCTTGGCCAGCACATAAACAATATTGATTAACTCAGGATATTGACAAACCGCTGGTTGGGTAAACACGCCGTACTCGTCAGTTAGCGTTGATTAATGGTCGCACTGCCAAATGTACACCTACCTTAGTGGCGATGGTGCCGCATTGTGACTGCGGTGAATGGGCGGACAGAATTACCGCGCGTGTAGACAACCAGGTACAGGTATACTGTTACGTCATAGTAATTGACTACGAACCAGGGGCGGCATCAGGGCGGTGCGAGCGGTGCGGCCCTCTAAAATGCAGTGACGAGTGACTCCTAAACTTCATGCTACACGCAAGTATAGGAATATTCAATGTTTTTAAGGATAACCAGAATGTGGAAATGTGGGTCCCAGATTACTAACAGTCCTGTTAACCTCTCATGCTAAGCGCAATGGCTTGTGTTAGGAGTAGGTTCACGTGCTGCCCCCGGAGCTCAGCCACCAACTGAGGTGGAGGTGATGGATGTAGTGCCGCACTCCTAAATGGACAGCGGTAACTCCTCCATCATCCTCCAGACGAACCTCAACCACTCCGCCGCTGCCCAGGACCTTCTCCTGCAGACCATGGCGGAGTGGTCGATAGGTGTCGCCGTAGCCGCGGAGCCCTACTTTGTTCCTCCCCGCCCGAACTGGGCGGGTGACCGGGACGGCTCCGTGGCAATCGTCAGCTCCGCTGCGCTTCATTCCCTGCCCTTGTCGATCAGAGACAAGGGTTCGGGATATGTTGCTGCCGACTGGGGAGGGGTTACGCTCTACGGAGTATACTTCTCCCCAAACCGGAGTTTTGCCGATTTCGAGGTCTTCCTTACCAACCTGGAGACCTCGATACGGCGGTTGGCACCTCGCCACGTGCTGGTGCTGGGGGACTTCAACGCCAAATCTACGGCGTGGGGGTCACCCAGCACGGACGTCCGCGGTTCGGCGGTTGAGGAGTGGGCGGCGTCGGTGGGTCTCTGTCTCCTAAACAGAGGCGCCACCAATACGTGCGTTCGACAGCAGGGGGGGTCGATAGTGGACCTTTCGTTCGCTACCCCTGCCGTCGAAGCGCGAGTAAGGAACTGGGTCGTCCTGGATGAGGTTGAGACGCTCTCGGATCACCGATATATCCGATTGGAGCTCTCCCGGTCTTCCAGGAACCAGGACTCAGTTAGGGGTCACACGGCGCGCAGAACGCCTCGGTTTCCGCGGTGGGCTGTGGGTGCGTTGGACAGGGACCTGCTGGAAGAGGCGGCCATCGTGGCATCGTGGTCGTCTCCACCTCCGACCGAGGAGGTGGACGTCATGGCTGGCCGCATTCGCGATGCGTTTACGCAGATCTGCGATGCGGCCATGCCCCGCTCACGACGTCGCCCCCCGAGGAAGGGGGTGTATTGGTGGTCCCAGGAGCTTGCCTCCCTCCGCGCCGCTTGCATCAGTGCGCGGAGGTCCTATACCCGCAGCCGGACTCGTCACCGCGATGTCCAGGAGGAGAGCCAGCTTTATGAGGCGTATCGCCAAGCGAGGGACGCCTTTAAGCTGGCTATCTGTCGCGCCAAGGAGAGGGCGAGAAAGGAGATACTGGAGGGTCTCGACCGTGACCCCTGGGGTCGCCCATATCGAGCGGCGCTGAACAAGCTCCGCTCGGCGGGCCCCCCCCTTACCGAGACTCTCCAGCCCAGCTTCCTTGCGGAAGTGGTCGAGGGCCTATTCCCGCTGCAGGCAGAGCACGCGCCCCCGGCGATGGTCTCCGAGGATGAGACCGATGACCGGGAGGCCGACACAACTGTGCCGCCTGTCACCGAAGCGGAGGTGGGCGCGGCTGTTCTTCGAATGCGTTCGAAGAACACCGCCCCTGGGCCGGATGGGATTCCCGCCCGGGTATTGGCCCTGACCCTCGACCACATAGGGGACCGCCTCAGGGGACTGTTCGACGTGTGCCTGGCGTCCGGACGGTTCCCTGACTGCTGGAAGGCAGGGAAGCTGGTGCTCCTCCCGAAGCCGGGACGGCCTCCCGACTCAATTGCGGCCTACAGGCCTATCGTGTTGCTGGACGAGGCGGGGAAGTTGCTGGAGAGGATTCTCGCTACCCGCATCGTCCGGCATTTGAACGAGGTCGGCCCCGATCTGTCGGACGCTCAGTACGGCTTTCGTGCTGGGCGCTCGACCATTGGGGCCATTCTGCGCCTGAGGGCCGCATCGGAGGAGGCCGTCGCCGGTGGAGGAGTGATGTTGGCGGTATCGCTCGATATCGCCAACGCCTTCGGGTCTCTGCCATTCAGCTGCATCAGAGAGGCGCTCCGGTATCATGGAGTGCCCGTGTACCTGAGGCAGCTAGTGGCAGACTACCTCGAAGGCCGAAGGATTCTGTACGAGGACCGAGAGGGAGAGGTAATCCGCAGGGACGTCTCGTGCGGTGTTCCACAGGGCTCTGTATTGGGGCCCCTCTTGTGGAACATTGGCTACGACTGGGCCCTGCGGTGTGGTTTCCCCCCTGGGATAGGGGTCATCTGCTATGCGGATGACACCCTCATCACGGCCCGGGGTGGGAATTTTGAGGAGGCGGCGCGCCTGGCCAACCTAGGGATTTCCCGAATGGTCGGGCGCATCGAGGCGCTGGGGCTTAGGGTGGCCCTTTCCAAGACGGAGGCCCTATTATTCCATGGGCCCCGTCGCGGTCCACCTGCTGGCGCCTCGATTGCCGTCGGCTCGGTCCTCGTACAGGTCCGGGCCCAGATGAAGTATCTGGGCCTAGTGGTAGACGGGCGGTGGCTCTTCGACGAGCACTTCCGCATTTTGTCGCCCAAGCTCGAGGCTACGGCGACCGCACTGGGGAGGCTGTTGCCGAACCTGGGCGGGCCTAGTGCCTCGAGTAGACGGTTGTACACGGGGGTGGTGCGGTCAATGGCTCTGTACGGCGCACCCGTGTGGGCGGCGTCCCTGACCGCCCAGAATAGGGTCCGCTTAGGGAGACCCCAGCGGACCATGGCGGTCAGGGCCATACGCGGATACCGCACGGTGTCTGCAGAGGCGGCGTGCGCATTGGCCGGCACACCCCCGTGGGATTTAGAGGCGGAAGTGCTCGCCGAAGTGTATCGGCGGGCGGTGGCTGTTCGGGCAGGGGGTTCGGTGCCTCTGCCCGAAGAGCTACGCGCTTGGCGCGGTGAGGCACACCGGGCAATCATGGCCCGGTGGCAGGGCCGGCTGGAGGCTCCACGGGCAGGTGTTCGAACCGTGGAGGCGCTCCAGCCGGTCCTGGAGGAGTGGGCAGGGCGGCAGCACGGGACCCTTTCCTTCCGGCTAGTGCAGGTCCTCTCCGGGCACGGCTGCTTCGGGAAGTACCTGCACACGGTTGCTAGGAGGGAACCGAGTCCCGCCTGCCACCACTGCGACTGCGGTGAGGACTCGGCGCAGCACACCCTCCAGCATTGTCCAGCTTGGGAGGGGCAACGTCGAGTTCTCACCGCAGTGGTCGGAAGTGACCTCTCGCTGCCGGCCGTGGTTCTGTCCATGGTCCGAAGCGAGGGGTCGTGGAATGCGGTCGCATCCTTCTGCGAGGACGTCATCTCGCAGAAGGAGGCGGCGGAGCGCGTCAGGGAAGAGAGCTCCCTGGCGGATCCGCTTCGTCGCCGGCGAACCGGGCGGCGTCGGCGCGCATATCTGCGCCTGATGCCGCCTTAGGTGGGGCTGCGGGCGGGCGTACGGGGTAATCTGCCTCGCCCGCGGCCTTCCGTGGAGGCGCGGCACCCTGTGTGTATCCAGGGGCCGCGTAGGTGTGAAATGCCCGGAACGCAACAACATCGCGTCCGGGCATTGCCACTGGGTGGGCCGCCGACGGCATAACAAATTCCGGCGGCCCGTTCGCGAAGGTGGCGGGAGATACACGGCGGGTTTTTTAGTGGGTGCAAACCCCACACTACCTCCACCGTCTTCCCCGGATGGTGGAGGTGTTCGAAAGGAATTTTTCCCGCCAAAAAAAAAAAAAAAAAAAAAAAAAAAAAAAAAAAAAAAAAAAAAAAGGAGTAGGTTCACGTCGGTAGTATTTAGGGTAGGATTCGAAACCGCGATCTCAAGATCGCGAGTCCGATACCCTAGCTTTTAGACTACCGCCGCTATATTGAAATAAAGTCCTGAAATTCCCATCATCTTAAAGGTATTGCCACGGAAGTAATCACCACAGTAGCCAAGTTTTGGCATTATCTAAAAATAAAAGAGGCCTCCCCCCGCTAGTGACGAATCGATATCATTTGGTCTCCGAGACTGAGAGTGCTCTCTTTAAGTATTTATTCAAAGTATCGATACCACCGATTATCGAACACTTAAGTACATATCTATCGATTATATCGAACTCTTAAATAATAGAACGTTCAAGAAAATAGTAGGTCATAGGAAGGTGGGGAAAGACGGGGTAGCTAGGTAAGACTCCCGTATTTCCCCGACCCCAAAAAAATCTAGGTTTCAAAGTAGGTAGAAACAAACTGATAATGTCATCTAGCGCCTTTTCGACCGACTTCAAAAAGCCTCCTTTTTGAAGTCGGTCGAAAAGGCGCTCAAAGGTTCTCAATTCGACTGGTTTTTTTTTTGTATGTTTGTTCGCCGATTACGCAAAGACGGCTGGACAGATTAAAAAAAATATTTTTGTGTTTGAAAGGGTATACTTTCAAGCTGGTCTCGTTGTCGTCAGATCACGATCAGATGATAGGATCCTGGAGAAATTAAGGGAACTCTTCAAATATTAAAGGCACACCTACAGTGATTTAGGTATATTTCACAGTAATTCGTGCATTTACTCTCTAAAAGCACCAATTGGTGAAGTGGAACTGATGATGAAGACCACAAATGACGAGCAAACCTATTGAATATTTCGCGGTTCGCGATTCAATAACTTTAATATGACTTTATTCTCATCATACTACTATTACACAATGTAATAAAGCTGATACTGAACTATCATGTGAACTCCTCAACAATTAACCGTCCTGCATTGGGGCAATCAATATTTTGTAAAAGGATTTAAGCAGCTACGTAAGTAAATTACAAACCAATCCACTAAAAAGTGAAAAATATAAAACATTTTTATAAAACATATTACCGACTTCAAAAATAAATGCAGGGCAACTAAAAAGCAAAAAATAATATATCTAGAATAAGTAAAACCAATTAAACATTTTGAAGTTGGTGCCAAATAAAACATAAAAATTTCTATTTCATGGCACCAACTTCAAAATGTATAATTTGTTTATTATTTTAATAGGTATATTATTTTTTGCCTTTTAGTTGCCTTGTATTTATTTTTGAAGTCGGATATATTTTTTTTTAGGAGCCTTTTCAATGCCGCAAAGATTGTCGCTGTGCATGACCACTGGAAGATTTACGGCCGGTCTCAATAATATAACTTTCGATGGATTTGGTATATATTTGATATAAGCTCCATAAAAAAATGTGTCAAAATTGAAAATAATTGAATTTATTACTTTTGATCTCATTTTTAGGGTACTTACCTAAGTAAAAGGCGTGACAATGACTAAATAATGTATGCATTTTTTTTGAGATACGTTTATTTTACATAATAAATCGTTCCGGGAACATTCGTTTTATAATCTTAATTTATTTACGTACCCGGCCTTTATTATTTAAAATCGTTTTAGGGTTCCGTAGCCAAAATGGCAAAAAGGGAACCTTTATAGTTTCGCCATGTCCGTCTGTCTGTCTGTCCGTCCGTATGTCACAGGCATTTTACTCAAAGACTACTCTATGAATCTTGATGAAATGTAGTGATTAGGTGTCTTATAGTAGCGGCACATCATTCGACAGGTCTTTAAAAACATTTTAAGGTTTCAAATAAACTTTTTAATCGAGTTATTTTTTTGGAAATAATCGTTTCGAAAGTTGAATAAATCGTGTCCCTTAACTTTTGAACCGTGTAACCACAAAATATGAAAAAAAAAACACAAAGATATATATTCTTTAAACTAAAATTATTTCGGATAAGATCGGATATACCGTCATTGAGTTATTGCCGACAACCGGTACCGATTACCGTCTCTCAACAAAAGGTCGTAAGTGCCATTACCATACGCTCTTCTGCTGATGCAATTGTTCAAGGCTGCGGAACCCTACATCCATGCTCCTGCGGTTCGAGATTACAAAAGGAAAAAGAATAAAAGGTGGAGGGAGATTAAGAAACACATTGGAAGGATAATTTATACTAATATTATACCTTAAGTTGATGAGTTTGTTTGTTTGGTGCTAATCTCAGGAACTATTGCTTCAGATAGAAAAATTCTTTCAGTGTTGGATAGCCCATAAAACGAGGAAAATTGATGCAGACCCGCGCAACTTCATCTGCATCCATTGCAGTCATTGTGATGATATTAAACCTCTAGCTTTCCTTAATAAATAAGCTATCCAACACTGAAAGAATTTTTAGCTCCCTAGACGAAATGGAGTACCAAAATATTAAAATTTCTTTGGGCCCTATTGCTACTAAAGAACAGGAAAAGGCAAACATTGTTTATGCCCGAATAGCTAACTTATCCTTGCATGGCGCAAAAAAGGAAGCAAAACATCAACACACACCATCAACTATCGTCAATGGACCCCCATATAAAACAGAATTAGAGGAGTGATATATATGAAAAAAGAAACATACGTAGGAAAAACAATGCAGAAGAAAACTTATAGAAAAACCCAAGTTTAAAAATCAGAAGCGAAACTGACGATACAGAATGTTTATACTGTTGCAGTTTGTATTTTGAGTCTAATGAAGAATGTATCGCGGCTGTGCTGGAGTAGACGACAACGACGATGAATCTGCCAAGTTTGCGAGCGTATTGACGGCCTAGCATATAGCTATCCTATATACCCCATCTTGCCCACGGAGGCCCCGTCTTACCCCGTGGGGGGGTTAAGATGGAGATCTCATTATGTTATTTGTATTTTGATATTTTTTTAAACAAGACATTGATTTTTATGTTTTGTTTCATTAGATTCTATGGGAAGAAAGATCTGTTTATTTCGTAATAAAAGTTTTTTAAGTTGTAATGTCTAAATTTGGTATTGTTTTCTGCATTTTTCCTAAAAGTCCCTATGTTACCCCAGTTTCCCCTACATTTAGAATCGTACATGATTACTGTTATAAAATGGGAATATTCTCCTTCCGCTGTGCCAGGGGCGGAAGTGAATTTATTATGTTTCATATTCCTCCAATTTGCTTTTGACTACGTTCGTTTTCCTTCTTTCTCGTTTTAGTAACATTATATTTTCAATTTATGATATTTAAAAAAACAAACAGAACATTGACTGAACATTGAAGAGAACGAACTCTACATTAAAGGCTATAAGACCCATTTTATTGTACTTAAGTGGTCTCGGAATAAACACTTTAAGCTCAGAAATTATTTTTATGTATTTTAGAAATAAATTAACTTTTTGCCCTTCTTGTGGTCAAATAATAACTAATTCAAGAGAATACTCATGAGACCGACTGCTCGACATAGTAGCAGCCCGAATCCCTGCATAATTTAAGTCCACTGTCGTAATGACAGTAGATAAGACAAGAAATGCATCGCACAGTGCAAAGTGGTGTGGACGTTCAAGGGCACTGTTGTGGTCGCACAGTGTGTCACGCGATCGCTCTGACACATATCTTTGACATTGTTATTATTTGTGACATTCACCGTCACCCGCGTGTGTGTCGGACTAGCGGTCTGTCAGTGTGTGTGTGTGTGTGTGTGTGTGTGTATGTGTGTGACCGTGGTGGCGGCGACCACGATCACCATCGTGACCGCAACGACCACGCTTACCGCCATGACGTCGCGTGTCTGTTTCAGACGAGACATCGGTATACTTATATATGGAATACCTCGTAAGGTTGATAATGAGTTATGTGTTGAATATAGCAACATTTTGATGAATGAATCATAAGTGTTTTGCTTTGATTGGCCTGTTGGTCTAGTGGTAAGCCGGAGGTCGTGTATTCGATCCCCAACCAGGACAAAACTTTATGTGATGAGCACGATGGTTTATTCTGTACCTGGGTGTTATTTATCTATACTTATAATAAATCTGTAGAGAGGTCAATTCTGTACATGAAATATATTTCTAAAATAACTATCAGGGGGTGATTAGGGATCGATACTGATGCCAAAAATGCAATCAATAAAATTTTTGTCTGTCTGTCTGTCTGTCTGTATAACCGTTATAGAAACAAAAACTACTAGACGGATTTTAACGAAACTTGGTAAAATTATTTTTCATACTCCTGAGGTGGTTATAGTATACTTTTCATAACGCTACAATCAATAGGAGCAGAGCAGTGAAGGGAAAACGGGAGAAGTTACTCCATTTTTTAAGCTTCCGTCGCGTGTGCAACCTTAATGGTTAAAGCTACACAGAAATAATGTATGACGGAAATGTTTTCCTTAAAATTATATAAAAAATATCCCACGACAGCATATCTCTATCTTTTATGGTTGACTCACAATATCGCGTGTAACTCCCGATAGCTTAGCAGTTCGAAGCTTTCTAATTATATTTGTCTACTCTTACGTTTATAACACTCTCAGTCATCCCTAATTCAAAAAGTTAACATAATTAACTATTCCATAAAAAAGAATCATAGAAATCGGTATATAAACACCAAAGTTATACATGAAATACGCTAATAATAAGCCATCGCGCTTGAATACTGAATCATGCTATCTATCTATATCTATAAATATAATAAAATTGTAAATTTCACATGTCTGTACATGGCTGAACTTAGTGAAAAAAATATTAGGAATTGTTCGAAAAGAGTATTTAAACACTATGCTGCATTTTTAGAAATGTCTGTCTGTCTGTTTGTTTGAACACGAATCACGCAAAAACTACCAAACAGATTCGGTTGAAATTTTGCACGTGCAATTTAATAGATGCGGATTAATATTTAGGCTATAAATTATCACGCTTTTTCCCATAGGAGCTAAGCAGTGAGGGATAATGTCTGTAGCGATTTTTCGTTATAAAACAGTAACTACTTGACGGATCTTTATGAAAATTTACAGTTTTATAGTAAATACTATACTTAGGGCATTATTTACACTATGAATCATTACGCTAACGTCTATGGGGAACGAGTAGCAACGTATTTTTTGTCGCACCATAATGGTTTATCACAATTTTTTCCACAATTAGACATTATCTTTAATTGTAACCCATGGAATACATAACTTCATGCTAAAACTATACACAACATTTTTAAGTTTCATAAGAACAGTTATTTTGACGTGGTATGTAGCGAACAGTATAGCCTCGAAGCTATGCTAGCGGTCTTTGACGACGACGAAGTCTCAGGCTCAAATCTGATATCTGACTATGTTCTTTTTGTATTTTTTAAAAATTGTCTTTGTCCTTTTTTAATATTTTTCTCAATGTTATAGTTATTTTTTCGGCCATAGGTAACTTATTTGCTTTGGTTAATATTTTTTTATATTAAAAATCAAGTGAAATATGCACTTATGTAAGATATCTATAGGTATTGCATGCACTGCAGAGAGTAATGAATTAATCGTAGTAGAAATGAAAAATAATATTACATTCCAATTTAACATGTATTCGATATTTTTCAGAATTGATGTGTTCGTGCTCAAAAAAAAGACATTACACACGTAAAAAAAACGTGTTGCGCCATCTATGAAATCAAATTGGTCACCGTGATCAAACAATTCCTTATTTGTGAAAACATTTATTAGGGTATAGGTGCTTACGATGACGGATTCATTTTTTGCTGAGTGGCAATATTCTCCTATTTATTTAATTAAATTGCTTAAATAAATAAAAAAACATTAAGTATTAGAAGAAGCTTCACTGGTTTTGAAAGTAGATGGCGTTGTATTCAATAATGTTCTATACTTAGTAAAATAAGTTTTAAAATAGTATTAAAAATAAACATATTGCTATCATTTTTAGAAATGTTTGTCTGTCTGTCCGTTTGTTTGACCACGCATCACACAGGTGCATCGAGGATCATGTTTTGGGGTTATGGTTGGATATCAAGTGTTCATCAATTCAACGATAATGAATGACTCATCGGCCAAGTGTGAGTAGTTCGGGTGACGGGAGGAGGGAGGTGGGGGGTCATTGTCTGTCAACGCGGAGTCTGGGGGAGGGGGAGTCCATGTCTTTTTTTCTTACTTGCATCATTGTAACATATAAGAGAGGCACTCTCTTATATGTAAAGTGGGGATGTGATTTTTTTCTCACCTACCCCATCGTGTGGGGTATCATTAGATAGGTCTCTTAAAAAGCGTTTAGGGTTTGTGAAGACTATCTTTAGATTTAAGGATTCCTTTGTGTAATATTAGGATTTATAGTGAACATTTTTGTTAGAGTCAAGTGTTCCCCTGCCAACTAAATGGTTGATGTTGGGTATGTGAAAAAATTCACGGTAGTAGTATAAATACTAAAATTATAAAGAAAACTATCACAGTTAAGTACTTAGGCTTTACAAGTTTACGATAAACATCTGATCAAATGGGAAGTACCAAAATGTTAGTACAAATTCTATTTAAAATTATTAGGTATTAAGTAGGTATAACGTTGAATGAATGAAACAAAAACAACAGAAAACCCACTTCTTAAGCCGCACACCAAATTAACTATATAAAATAATAGAATAGAACGATTTTTATTTAGTACACAGAAGACACATGTAAAGACATGATTATAATTTTACAGGAAAAGTCATGCAGAAGATAAAAAAAGCAATAAATAAAACAGTAAAATAATAAAAATAACAATAGACAAAAAGAAAAGAGACACAAATAACACATATTAATGACAGAAAAACACAGTAAACGAATACCTAAAGAGTCTGTGTTTGGTACTTATTCATTTTCATAAAGCTTTTAGGTGTTGAAGCTATCAATAGATGACTATATGATGATTCTCCGCTGCTGAATCATACCGCGGCTCACCCGACAGGACTGTTTCCAACATATTTACACAGAAGTTATTTCGTAACATAAACTACCTTAATTTACACCCGACTTTCACGCGAACGAAGTCGCGGGCACAGCTAGTAAAGCCTAAGTACTTAACTGTGATAGTTTTCTTTATAATTTTAGTATTTATACTACTACCGTGAATTTTTTCACATACCCAACATCAACCATTTAGTTGGCAGGGGAACACTTGACTCTAACAAAAATGTTCACTATAAATCCTAATATTACACAAAGGAATCCTTAAATCTAAAAATAGTCTTCACAAACCCTAAACGCTTTTTAAGAGACCTATCTAATGATACCCCACACGATGGGGTAGGTGAGAAAAAAATCACATCCCCACTTTACATATAAGAGAGTGCCTCTCTTATATGTTACAATGATGCAAGTAAGAAAAAAAGACATGGACTCCCCCTCCCCCAGACTCCGCGTTGACAGACAATGACCCCCCACCTCCCTCCTCCCGTCACCCGAACTACTCACACTTGGCCGATGAGTCATTCATTATCGTTGAATTGATGAACACTTGATATCCAACCATAACCCCAAAACATGATCCTCGATGCACCTGTGTGATGCGTGGTCAAACAAACGGACAGACAGACAAACATTTCTAAAAATGATAGCAATATGTTTATTTTTAATACTATTTTAAAACTTATTTTACTAAGTATAGAACATTATTGAATACAACGCCATCTACTTTCAAAACCAGTGAAGCTTCTTCTAATACTTAATGTTTTTTTATTTATTTAAGCAATTTAATTAAATAAATAGGAGAATGTTGCCACTCAGCAAAAAATGAATCCGTCATCGTAAGCACCTATACCCTAATAAATGTTTTCACAAATAAGGAATTGTTTGATCACGGTGACCAATTTGATTTCATAGATGGCGCAACACGTTTTTTTTACGTGTGTAATGTCTTTTTTTTGAGCACGAACACATCAATTCTGAAAAATATCGAATACATGTTAAATTGGAATGTAATATTATTTTTCATTTCTACTACGATTAATTCATTACTCTCTGCAGTGCATGCAATACCTATAGATATCTTACATAAGTGCATATTTCACTTGATTTTTAATATAAAAAAATATTAACCAAAGCAAATAAGTTACCTATGGCCGAAAAAATAACTATAACATTGAGAAAAATATTAAAAAAGGACAAAGACAATTTTTAAAAAATACAAAAAGAACATAGTCAGATATCAAATTTGAGCCTGAGACTTCGTCGTCGTCAAAGACCGCTAGCATAGCTTCGAGGCTATACTGTTCGCTACATACCACGTCAAAATAACTGTTCTTATGAAACTTAAAAATGTTGTGTATAGTTTTAGCATGAAGTTATGTATTCCATGGGTTACAATTAAAGATAATGTCTAATTGTGGAAAAAATTGTGATAAACCATTATGGTGCGACAAAAAATACGTTGCTACTCGTTCCCCATAGACGTTAGCGTAATGATTCATAGTGTAAATAATGCCCTAAGTATAGTATTTACTATAAAACTGTAAATTTTCATAAAGATCCGTCAAGTAGTTACTGTTTTATAACGAAAAATCGCTACAGACATTATCCCTCACTGCTTAGCTCCTATGGGAAAAAGCGTGATAATTTATAGCCTAAATATTAATCCGCATCTATTAAATTGCACGTGCAAAATTTCAACCGAATCTGTCTGGTAGTTTTTGCGTGATTCGTGTTCAAACAAACAGACAGACAGACATTTCTAAAAATGCAGCATAGTGTTTAAATACTCTTTTCGAACATTTACTAATATTTTTTTCACTAAGTTCGGCCATGTACAGACATGTGAAATTTACAATTTTATTATATTTATAGATATAGATAGATAGCATGATTCAGTATTCAAGCGCGATGGCTTATTATTAGCGTATTTCATGTATAACTTTGGTGTTTATATACCGATTTCTATGATTCTTTTTTATGGAATAGTTAATTATGTTAACTTTTTGAATTAGGGATGACTGAGAGTGTTATAAACGTAAGAGTAGACAAATATAATTAGAAAGCTTCGAACTGCTAAGCTATCGGGAGTTACACGCGATATTGTGAGTCAACCATAAAAGATAGACATATGCTGTCGTGGGATATTTTTTATATAATTTTAAGGAAAACATTTCCGTCATACATGATTTCTGTGTAGCTTTAACCATTAAGGTTGCACACGCGACGGAAGCTTAAAAAATGGAGTAACTTCTCCCGTTTTCCCTTCACTGCTCTGCTCCTATTGATTGTAGCGTTATGAAAAGTATACTATAACCACCTCAGGAGTATGAAAAATAATTTTACCAAGTTTCGTTAAAATCCGTCGAGTAGTTTTTGTTTCTATGACGGTTATACAGACAGACAGACAGACAGACAAAAATTTTACTGATTGCATTTTTGGCATCAGTATCGATCCCTAATCACCCCCTGATAGTTATTTTGGAAATATATTTCATGTACAGAATTGACCTCTCTACAGATTTATTATAAGTATAGAAGATAGATAGAAGATAGATGTGGACTTATAAAAAGTAACATTCAGAACAAAGAGCAAACCATGATGATGACTGTTCCTGCCTGGTTTGTAGCGAATCAGTGTCAGCAGTGCCAAAGTATACAAGGAGTGAGCACATACAAAATGTACGCTGGTCTTACTTTGAACAACGATGACTAAGTTTCCAAAATCTCATTAATATATTTTTTTAAATAAGCTAGTGCGAATACTAAGTTCTAATCAAAAAGTTAAGCTTAATGTTGAGTTTTTATATTTTATTTTTTGTTTAAAAACAAAAAATAGTAATAAAAGACTTTTAGTTTTACTGTTGTCTCTAAAACACTATAAATAAAATGCTGAATGTAAAATAGACAGTTTATATCATATCTAGTTAACACCAGGGTATGGCTAGAATTTGTAACTGCTCAATTTACCTCACCCATGGGGAACGTTGAGCATCTGTGACTTTAATACGATTTGTTAGGGCTATGGGCCATTTTAGAAAGGGATAAATTACTTACCTTTCAGTATACATAACAAGTCTTAACTTAAAGAGCTATGACCGCTCAAGTAAAAATTTGCTCCAATCTGCCCCTCCCTACCCTACTTAGTTCTCTTATCAATAGGTACAGTACCGGTCACAGGTTACGCCATGTGGTACCGGCTTAAGAACCCAACTCTTCCTGTGGATGTTGTCAAGGCAACTAAGCGATTTCCCACCGGAGGACGGGCAGCAGCGTCCTCTGAGTATTTTAAAGCCTTTATGCGGTCGCCAACCCGCTCGCCAAGCGATACTACTGGCGTAGTACTATTACTTATTCTGTGCTACTGGGGAGACCCGTGCCCAGCATTGGGACATCATATGGGTTGATAATGTCCATCAGACAGACTTAGGGCCGTATACTTGTTAAGCATGCATTGTATATAATTGTATAAAGAAAACAAGATGTGCAAAAATACACACATTATCTTAGTCTAATAAAAAATAAGAAGCTGTCTTCATTAATTAATAATTACAATGGCACTAAATAGCTATATCACAACCAAGAGCGATTTATAACCGATCGTAAACCGAGTGAACAGTAAATTACGCACATCAATGTACGTCGAAGTAACTGGGAAACATCTTCTATTTTGTTAGTACATTTGTGTTAGGATAATTCAGTAGTGTCGACATCTAAACGTGTGTTTAGACTAGAGAGTAAACTGAACAGGTGGGGTGAATTGTTTCTGAAAACGAGCTAAGAGACGAGTAACCGTGAAGATATCTTTAGTATCTAACAAAGATTCTTATTTGAAGTATGAGGCATTTGCTGAATGCGTTATTTTCTTTGTTGTTGGTGGCCTTCTTTCGCTATGTGTCTATCACACATCGCCACAGATGATGACAACCTCTGTGTCGCGGGGTACTTTACAAATATACAAATAAGGACATAGGGTAGCACACCCAGACTTGATGTTGACATTAATTTAGGGATCTTGACTTTTTAGACTTCCAAAACAGTATTTCCGCGGGAGGTAGAATACAAGGCCTGTGTCACGGGGTACCTTACAAACACACAAATTATGGACACATAATACCCACACCTTGCCTCGGTACAGCAATTTGCGGATCACACAAGTGATGTTTCTTGTGAGAATCGAACCCACAACCTCTTGCTTGTCAGTAGGTAGGCACTACACACTCCTACTGCGACATTAAGACTCCTCGAACTTTTGTTTGAATTTAAAAGTCTGTACAAGTTTAAAGGCACTATTTGCAAATGTTAATAAAATTAAAATTGATTACGGTCAACAATTTAGGAAGTCCTCGGTAATCTACACAACAAACCCGCTTGTGGATAAACGAACACCTTCTGAGCAGTTGAAAACCACATAATATTTACAAGTATCTCCCACACGAGCTTACTCACACTTGTTCTAAAGGTGGCTGTACACATTGGGCCAGCATGATGGCGTCAACGTGTGACTACTTTGATGTGTGCACGAAAACCAACTGCATCCGTTTGGCCGGCCAGTGTTGGCGCCAACTACCAACATACCGCCAAGTAAATCTGTATACGTTTGCCAATCGTGCTGGGCTAATACCTTGGCCCAATGTGTACAGCTGCCTTAACATATATGAACTATGGCAGTGCTGTACCCAAGCGCCTGGCGCCTCACTCACATGTGTGTGGTACGGAAAGGCGCTGGCGAACATCCAACGACATGCCACAGGTGCCCCTCACGATCGCTCACCAGATACTGTTGGTCTACTTAGTGAAAGTAAATTGTGTAGTTTAAATGAAGTTAAACAGACTTGAACTTTTGTCGCTTTGGAAGTTATTTACAGATATTTAAAAACTATTATTTAATTATCCTCTCAACTGCGTAAGATCGAAAACATACTTATTATTCCGCAAATACTTGTATTCCACTTTTTAAATTAGAAATAGTTTATACTTACCGGGCTTAATAGACTATATTTTACTGTAAATCAATAACACTAAAAATAAGTAAGAAAATAATTGATAACTTATCGCTTTAAAATAAAGCAAATAATGCGTAAGCTTAAAATAGGGAGCAACTGCAAACTTTGACTAACGATTGCAATATCACTAGCACACACAAGTGACTAAGGCAGACATATAATAATAGAATATACCTTCAAATATTTGAAATCAACACTGTTTTAAGAAATATCCTCATTTTAAATGATCTAATTAATATCGTTTTTGCACAGAACATTGATACTAGAGGTTTTTTGAATCTTCTGCCCCATTGTGCGGCGGCAGCGAAATCTATTTATATTTATCTTAACGTATTAGTCCAATTTAACCCTGGCAACACACAAGTTTGCAAATTCGCCTCAAAAATACCTCACTTTGTCAAATCTGTCCATTTTGAGAACATTTCCCTGACAACTTTCTTGAAAATTGGATTCCTTGACGTCGAAATATTGACTGACTTAAAGTTCCATACAAAAGGCCTCCTAAACTAGCTTCAAAAAAACTAAAGTACTCAGCAGAGCTAGGCAGTATTTTATGGAGGCCCATCGCCTACAACTTTAAATAGGACTAGTTTGGCCACATTTAGAATACTGTTCTCACCTAAGACCGGGTGCCCTTTAGTATGTAGTGAAAAAGTCTTTAACCGGTGGTAGGTCTAAGTGATAGTCCGTCTTGGTGGGTAACGCAACAGTGACCGTTATTCATCCGTGAAATAATGAAGGGCACTGTATCAAGTATAATTACTGAGCGAATGAGATTTACGAACTAATGTATCAAATGAGGAGCGCGGTGCGGTGCTCATCAGATCTTAGCCAAACAAAGATTTGAGTGAAATTGATGCTGTTATGGGTTGGCATGACGCTTACCATCAAGCGCACGACCTGCTCGTCTACTCATTTCGTAGTAAAAAAAATTGAAGTCAGCTACTTCCATTTGCAAAGTTCTCTCATATCGTCGACGACCAAAGTCTTTCCGATAGGCTTCATTCATTAGCTCTTTGCATATTATACAGAACCTATGGGAGTGTTCTAAGGACTTTTCAGACTAATTCACCAGCACAGTTATGGCACCGTACAACGCGATGAACATTCAAAATTTATCCTCACCATCTGGACATTTGGCAATCCAATACAGTGCGTTTTAATTCACACACTACCATTTTCTGTCATACACTACCGACCAGTGGTGAAGTAAACTGCCGCCCGCCCGCCCCAGTGTTTCTAGACCGCCACGATATGAAAAAATATTAAGGTTTCATACCTTACATTATTTTTAATAGTGGCAAAGCACCTGTAACTCGTCTGGAGTCGCAGATGTCCTTAGGCAGCGGTAAATCAGTTGAGCAGTTTCTTCATTTGCGCCTATCTCACAAATATAGTTAGTAATTATTATAATATAATCTATTATATCTAAATAAAAGTATATTCTGTATGGCCCCAAGAATATATAACCACTTGCCAAAATGGTTACTAGAAATTAATGACATACAAACATTCAAGGCTAAACTGCGAAGTGATCCTACTCGAAAAGGCATACTACACAGTTGATGAGTATATTTTGGACAAACTGTAATATTAATTAAATTATGATTTTTTTATTTATGTAAAGGAAACATATTGTTATACTTAAGGTCATTTTGCATGCTGTAAAGCTAAATATAGCGTTCTAATGTACTTAAATAAATGTACTTATATACAACATCCTATGTACCTGTATTTGTGCAAATAAATAAATATGAATATGAATGAATATGAATAACATGTATCCAATTATATCATTAAAAGATCAACGATTTGTTTTACTTTGACTAACAAATCATTTTTCAAAAGAAAATTACGATATCCTGTTCTAGAAGCAAGTTGTGATTTGTGTTATTTTTAACGTTTTTTACACTTTTTGCACTTGTTGCTTGAATGTCATTATCAATGCTACCTACCAAGTTAGGACGACAAGCCGCGCCGTTGCCTTTGACTGCGGGGCGGCGGCGCGCCGGCGCGGCGCTGATTTCTAGTCCATATGTATATGGTTGACCGTTTTCGAACATTGTCACCCCCCTCCGTACCTTGGAGCGTACGTTAAGCTGTCGGTCCTGCGCCAAATCTCTCTCCCATCGGCCTATGACAGTAAGGGAATAGAGAGTGCACTTGCGCATGAGACATCGGTTAAGTAAATTATTATTATTAACTTACCGTCTGGTTTCAAATTAAATACGTCATCTGTGGCCTCATTGCACAATAGACTTATACAACACCTATGAGTGACAATGGCAGGTGTCGATTTAACCGCGGACCACATCGTATCCTGGTTGAATGCGTGAATACTAACGACGCGACCTTTCGTTCCATCTGTATGTTGATTAGCTGGCGTTCAGCCAGGACTCAACAGGTACAAGCACATATAACAGATGATTAAATAACAGTAACTTGTGCACTTAATAAAAGCGACACACAAAATAAAAAGCTGATAAAACCTCAACTTAGTGTTACTGATTTTATTTTTAAATACAGCTGGGTAAATTGATACGATCAAACCAGGTTTCTAATAAATGAGGTATATCATTGAAATCCGTATATGTTTGAGTGCGAAGTCATAGATGAATACACACATTAAAGTTTTGCGCAAAAGTTAACAAAGGACGTTGATAACATTTTTATATTTTTAATACCCACGTACCGTTCTTATTTACAGGAATACACAAATTTGTTTCGAATGAAAATTTATTTCCGACTTGCAAGTAGAGCAACAAAATAATAAAAAAACCAAAATCAATACGTAGGTAACTTCATAAGTTTGAAGACAAGAAAAACTACACAAGAAATTAACAATATTTATTTAAAGTACTCTCCATTAGCCTTAACCAACTATTAAAACACTTGCCAGTCTTGATCCGATAGGTCAGAAATCGCGACTTCTTAGGAGGCTACGGTCTCTTCAGCACATGAAAAAATATCCTTTTATTCTTCATTGTTTATCGAGAACAAAAACAAATCACAGGGAGCTAAATTAGAACTGTACGGTGGATGGGGCAAGGTTTCAACACCAGATTCCGCAAGAAACGCATTCGTTCTGAGGGACGAATGTGACAAAGCGTTGTCGCGATTGATTCCCCGAAGCCCAGTCTTTGGTCTCCTCTCTCGCAGAGCTTGGAAAACTTTCAGCTATGCTACTGTGGTATACCATTCCGAGTTAACAGATTTATAATTTTCCAACATTGTTATCGACACATGTCCGCTGCGAGAAAAAAAAATAGTCACCGTTGTTTGAATGACGTTACAAGGTCTTTGCAGTTTTGTCGGCAACTTTCCTTCTGAAAAGACCCATACTGGCCCACAGAAGATTGATACCATTTGTTTAGAGGTTACACTCTTTTTAAATTCACTGAACCATCTAAAAACTGTTGTTCGAGATGGGGCAGACTTATTGTAGTTGGTCAGACTTACGCTGATTGTAGTTGTTCAGTTAAACCAAATTTACAAATATCGTAGCACACTAATGTTCGCGGTTAAGCTCCATCGTTGCAAAGAAAAACGCGGGAACCTTCGCAGTAAAATGGTTGGAATATCATATTTTTTTACCCTCAACCTTAAATAAAATTGCTATTTAAAAATTTATAATACCGATGCGTTCCATTTTAAATTACAAGGATCTTAAAACTTATCGAGTGACCTACGTAGGTATTCTTTATCTACATAGGAAGCCAAAGCGACGTTTGTGATAAGCCATGATTCTACATGTACTTACATGTAGTCATGTGCCAAGTTCCCTACTTCCCATGTAAGTGCTTTTAGAAGTAAATCGACTTCTGCTGACTTAAACATAAAATGTCTGATTAAAACCTCAAGCAATTCATATAATAAGCTGAAAAGTCACCCATTCACCAACTGCCAGGTAAAATCGTAATAAGCTGCCAAGTAAGTAGAACGATCCGCGCTCGAGTCAACAATTTCTCAAGAATTTCGCCAAATCTTTGTTAATATGAAGTCTTCTGCGAACCGACAATATTAAATTGTTTTCAGCGAACTGTATTTATAGGTAGTTATAGCATTGCACGGGTAGGTATATTAGTTATTAGGAACAGGAATTAATGATCCATTTTGTGGCGTTCACTATATTTTACATTGTCGTCAGAAATTATTTTCGTTACGCTATATTAAGTTCAACTCGCTCTAAGTCCGCACTCACATCATCTGACCATTTATTTGTGACAGATATACATTCTAGTTAGTATTTTTTATAGGCATTTCTTGCCAACTACTTTATTAATACAATGATGGCATTTTTAAAAGATTGCATTTTTAAAATTTGAAGTCTAGACCCGGGAATTGAACCCGAGACTTCCGTATGCCAAACCGGGGACGGAATCGAACCATCTAACCGAGACTATGTCACTGAATCTCAAATTCTTCTATAATGTGTTAGAAATGCTCTCTGTAACTAAGCAATAACAAAGGCCGTAATTGGTAATAGTTCTCAAACTATAAGCTAGATGGTGCAAGCGAGAGCCTGACTAGCGTGTGTTAGATTTTACATAGGGGTCGTAGCGATTTGTAATAAAATACTAAAGCTTTTATTGTAGAACTACGTAGAAGTCCTACGACTCCTTCTTGTAAAAGTCCTACGACTCATCGTAGTAGTACTACGACTCATTGTAGACCACTACGACTCATCGTAGAACTACACTTACTACAGTGTCAGGATATTTGGATCATATACCCAATCAGTTGCAATCTAACCTTATCAATCAGTATAGTATCAATAGGGAATAGAATAAATTAGGGAGGTAAATAATACAAAGGAATAAATGACAAGTATTATATATTTTCAACCTTGTTTGGTCTAGTTGTATCAAAGGTTTCATAATAGCCAGTCTCCTAATAAACATTTACCGTACTACATTTCATACATCCTAAATACAATATACCACAGATACTTTCTAACATAACCAATTCACAACATTATTACAATGTCGCTGTAGAACAGCTGATAAGTATCACACCAGGCAATATTCATCAAATCATATCACATTGCAATATATTTTTATTAGTCAATATCTATACATAATACACAATAATAGGATATCAGCACAAAAGAACCAGCAATAAGTATAATCTGAATCGGATCGTACCTGTATCCACAAATGTTGCAATCAGACTGAGCCTCGATCACAATCTGTCAGTCCTTTTATAGAACAAATACACTGAATATTAAAGAACATGTGGGTACTTCGCAAATATTCCTAATTATTATACTTTAACCCATAAAATAATTTAATACACAGAACTATGTTATTTAAATAAAGGAATAATAATAAAACTATTACACAGATAAAACACACATAAAAGAAGTGAAATATCACAACAACAATATTTGACGTTTCAAGCAGTACCTACATTTGTGACCAGTGGATATTTATTGTTTTAATTCATTTATAATACTGTGTGGTGCTTTTATAATGTGTTATAATCATCTTAAGTAATTTACATGTTAATTACAACATAAACTGTAAGTACTTGTACTTTGTCATAACCTATTCCGTGATACAAATTATTGTTCAGGTTACTAAAAATACAATTGACATAAAGACATGGCTACTTGCATATCCATGGCTATTGTTATAATATAAACAACCTGTAGCTACTTCTATAATGTCAATTTACTCTGCCATAACGTATTCTGTTATTCTAATGTACAAATACTGTCACATATTCTACAGTTAACAACATTACAGTGATATTTAGGATTCCTTATTAAAGTGGTCATTATGTCTACGATTTATTGACAGGCTAAACAAATTCATCAAATATATTCATCCCTTAGTACACAGGTATAATATTTACCTGAATTTATTTATTACGATTGATATTTATCTATGTAAATAGCCATTAATATATCCCTTATCTATCACGTGCAGGAAGCGTGAATAGAAGAATTTGAGGTTTAGTGACATAGTCCCGGTTAGAGGGTTCGATTCCAGCCCCGGTTTGGCAAACGGAAGTCTTGGGTTCGATTCCTCGGTCTGGACTTCAAATTTTTCAGCTAGATATTACGACAGGCTTTTTATATGCCTTTTTTCTTATTATTTAATGCATTAACACAAATGTTTTTACTGTGACCGTAAAAACATTTATGTCCATGCATTAAATATTGAGAAAAAATAATTCATTCATATTTGTAATTTGAGAGCAATTTTTGAGGTCAATTTAACATTAAAATGTTTGAAAATGGATCAAAATTTTATTTGCATTCTATATTCACAGAGTACCTAGATAATTAAAATAATTAAAACTGTTAGTAACAGCAACTATCGATCGAGGTCAATCGTACATCATTATACTATTTTTGGTTATTTTAATTTCTATGCGTTATAATGTCAAGGTTGTGGGTCGGGTCGTCTTCCTTCCCTCCGATATGACGAAGGATGGCTGACTCATGCCATGCTGCTATTTGGTCGGCCTTATCATTACTATCTTAGAGGTTAATTATAAATAATGTTTGTATTTTAAGTAGTTTATTACCCTCTTCTGTAATTTTCGTAAGTTGATGCTCCCGTCCACACCATAGGAGGCCAATTATTTTAAAACGTTGATTATTACTACTTTACGTGAAATGGTTACTGTTTGCGTCAAACTTGCGTGACTTACAAAACCGAATATACTTATGTACTTGCATCTTTTCTAATTTTTCCTAAAATATTTGTTGCTTAGTGTTGTTAAGTCAAGATGTTAGAGCGGCTTTATCTGTGTACCAGCTCAATGGACGAGAACAAGGCGCGCTAACAGGCGCCAGATGTTCGGCAAGAGTCACTGTGAGCCGCGACAAAGATGCGCACACGCAAGTAGGTCGCAGACCACTCACCCGAGCGACGCCTCGTTTACAACGAGGAAATGTACGCTCGACATAAACCTACGAATGGATCTAGGCTAAAGCTAATAAGTAAATAGGGCCTATTTGTATTTTGCATGTTTATAAGTGATAAAAATCAAAATTCTTTATTCACTTAGGATGAAAAACAGCTCTTGTGATACGTCGGGATTCTACATGTAGGTACATGTAATGCCAAGTTCGCAAACAATAGGTAAAGCCGGAGAAAAGAAACTGGCAGTAAAAACTAGTTGCCACTCTTTTAAAATTGCCAATTTTACAGTGTTTGAATGTTTATAAACTTGATAGAGGGCTGGATAAATAAAAATACTTAGATACTAGCGGCCGAATACTTAGCTCTTACTAAATTGCATGCTGTAAAACTCACATAAAGTAAAATTTGTGGCCATAGAAATAGGTACCATTGAAAACACCTAAAACGTAAATTATTATTTGACATATAAGTAATTATTTCAATATCTGACTGCGAATTAGTAACGTTACTACTGTCCACACATTAATGGGTTACCGTTTTAGGAAGTTGTCATACACTCATAGTGAGGCACGGATATACCTCGGCGACACGTTAAGTCATTGATCTGTACTTGGAGTGGTTAGTCTACTAGTCAAGTAATGCTTTTAGAGGTTTTTCAGCAGTTTTCGAAAAATATGATCAAGGTGTCAATCAATTCGGAATAGCATGTGGAAGATTTTTAGAAAAATGAAGTTCCGGGTAGATAGCAAGTTCAAAGAAATTTGCCGCCTTGACCGAAATCGATTGGGATAACATCATCAACTCTATGATATAGGTACCTGTTGATACCTGTTAGTAAATAACGCCAAAACCGTCGAATTAATTTGGGTGTGTGTTTGATATTAGTGTATCTCTATTCAAACACATGAATATTAAAAGCACCTGTTTGTTAAAACTGCATCATGATTGTATCTCTAAATAAACGTAAAGGCTTATTGAAAGCTTGGATCTACAATGTACTGTTGTGTTGATCGAAGATTGAAATAATGGTTCAGTTGAAATTGATCATGCGTGGTAATAGGGACCTACTTTCCTATCTTCAATTATATACAATACCTAACTAAGTAGACATATAATGTAGCCTAATCGAAACATAGTAAAATAGAAAGTATAAAAATAAACACAAGTCAGCGTTAGTAGCAACATAAAGTTTACAGACGCCTTTTAGAAACTTGTTCCTTGATAGATTCTGTAAAAATCTAAATTGGTTTCAGTTCACACAAAGAATCTTGTGAGTTTCGTATGATTGGTGCGATATTGGCTCCTAAACTTTACTTCGTAAGATATATTCAATAACTCTGTCTTTCATGTCTTGTCTCATGTCTTTTGTTTTTTAACGCCTAATCCCATCGGAAAGATGTAGGGGTTGGTTGAAGTCATATTGTTTTTTTAACGAGGTAACTACACTTTTTAAAGATGTATGATGTTAAACAAGTGAGAACATTCTAGCAGTTAGGTTCACGAAATGAATTAACAAAGTATCAGAACTTTCCAATGCATTTGGTACCATATCTCTTAATAGGGTATTTGACTAAAGTCAAATCAGCCTCTTTTTAAGAAACGTCAACAACGACCCGCTCCGAACAAATTTGTATGAAATGCATATGACGTCAAGTTTTCTATGGTCAAATCATTTACTTTCAATGTTTCTCTTTATGATTAAAAATGAATAAACACGATAAATTAATAAATGAACATACTTTTTCAGAACATTTTATGACATATTTTTACATGCCCAATTACAATACGCTGATTCATCAAGAAACGGCTTCCTGAAATGACAGAAGTTAAATTTGTTTTTCATCTCAATATCTTATTTATTCTATCTCAGTAGCGCTGCGCGAGTGCCCGGTGACCGCGGTGACCTCATAAAACTAATAAAAACAAAATAAATACTGAATATGGACGTTTCACAGAAAAGCCTATTGATATTTTATGACTTTAATATTCTATAAATATAATATACCTTTATCGGAATTTCCAATAATCGCTGCGACGTTACTTTATATCGTTTGTAGGTAAAAACATAAGTACTTAGATATTCTTTAAATTGTGACCAGTTTAACAGTGATTTGGTCATTGCCACGGAATCTCAAAAGCTTACAGTCCATCATTATGTACCTATTAAAGCACTAATTATAACAATGCAAAAAATGAACTCTCTATTTTGGGTGCAATGGACAAATAACACGTTGTATACCCAATGGAAAAGAATATTTAATTCTAACTGTATAATTAAATATTCTTTTTCTTTTGATCAGTTACTAAACTTTTTATTTGTAAGAAGGTCTAATAATCAAGTCACTCTGGCCGGAGGCTGCTTCTCTACAGAGTGGACCAACACAATTGAAATTAGTTTTTTGTCTATGTTTTTTTTCGTGACTCGCGTGCCGATCAATGCAAATCAGGTAAATAACTAATTATACCTAGATATTTTAATATTTTATCACACCGTAGTAAAATAAAAGAACACTTAAAGGTGCCAAGTTTATTTATAGATGGCGTCGCGGTGTCGAGGCGGAGGCTTTTACATACACGGAAGAGATGCTATGATGAATATTTATACGGGACCTAATAAATTACAATAATTGACAGAAGAACACATAGTTAACTCTTCATCATTACACATGTAGTGCGTGCACGCATGCAAGATGGCGCTGGGCCGGCGTGCGCATGCGCGCTGCGTACATGACGAGCTGCGCGCGCGCGAAGCATCATTAACACGTTGTCGCGAACTTTCGGACAGTTACCCAACGAACGATGTTTGCGTAAACTTGTGAAATATATCTCGATCACTATCAGATCCGGCTTCACATCCGTGTCACTGGTCTGCTCTTGATATGAGTGCCAATAAAAACTCGAGCACATGAATTTAAAGAAAGAACACAAATCTCATTTACGATAACTTCGAAACGAGTCTATAAATGTTGGCGTACAAATTGATCGTGATGTCTGAAGTTTCATATAACCTACTTACATACTGTTTTGGCAGTCACCAATATGTTTAAAATTCCTACAATTTTAGAATAAACGAAGACATTGTGGAATTCTAACTCTTCTAACTATGCCCGTAATTATAATCTCATATACACGCAGGATCACAAATAATTATATAGATATGCCTTATTGCCCACAATTCTCCCGTTACGAAGCAAATAACCCATCTATCATATTATATTCCTCTAATATTTAAATTTTAAGTCTCCAAGCCAGTTCCCCGTATAAGTTAAGGTAAAGTTGTTAACAAGTATGGTAGTCGGTACAGTAGATATTAAGTTTGAGTTAAGACTTTAGGCCTGTGCGCAAACAGACAACTTTTAGTATAATGCTCACAAGTATATCTTAAGGACACATTCTTTATTTTTAGTATTTACCCTAGCAGACTACGTTAAAATACTTATTTGATTAGAATTACTTATTAGTATTGTAGTCTCGATTGTAATGGCATGACGAATCCACTCAGGGTTCATCTAAAACAAATAATATCGCTAAGGGTTTCATACAGTTATATTAAGCAATTTAAGCCGGAAAACACAAAGAGATGCCGTAAGCTTGGTAACAAAGTATCACGAAACTTTTGGCTAACTAAAAGCAATCAATAAGTAATTTAGTCTTATATCTATAGTAATTTAGACTTACGGCCAAATCCTCAGACACAACTCTATCGTTAATGTTATCTCTGTCATTTTAAAGAGAGCGAGACACAAACCTTTTCAGAGCGCCTAAGTATCATTTGTGTGTTCGGGATGTTCCGTACCTACTCACACAAAGACAGTAACACTTATACCTAAACATTAATTTGTTCCCATCACAAGCTTTAACATACTGGCCTGACCGATCCAGTTACCTGACGGAAGCGGTTTGATGGCTATCAGGCCGTACACTCGGACCACTCGGCCCGTTTTAATGAGCGGTTGATAGGAGCGAGCAATAATTACTAAATCCTGAAGATAATCTGTTCTTGGTCAGTCACCTGTCGCCATCATCGTGCGTTAAGCCTATACACCGATATAAACGGGAAGTGCCAACAAGGCGGAATTATTAATTGGATCTGTTCTTAGTAATTTGCAGTCGATTATCTATCCCGTTGCATTAAGTTGAAGACGTTATATTGAGCTGATTGATTAGCTGCTCGTTAGGCCATTGCCCTTATGATCAAGATGCAAAAGGCTCAGTTAAGGGTTTTCAGAGTTATAAGAATAGAATAAAGATAGCCAATATTGAAAAACCTCCAGAAAAGCCAGACCAAAATAGCTATTACAGGAGACATTATAGATACTTATCCTTTCAAAGTTTTCCTTCACAAACACATCACAACGTGTGCCAATTTCAAACCCACACTTTAATCAAATATTCAAAGCCAAGATACACACATCACAATACTAAAATTAACTCTACCAGGAAAAGTTAGTACGCAACATGAATAATTCAGAACGGAACAATTATCTAGTCCTAGGTATTTGACGTACACGATCTGTAGATGGATGGGATCAATCTATGGAGGTAATTACTTCGAGCTAGGACCGGTCAGGAGGTTTCGTTCCCACCGAGCAGGCTCGACTAACGGACTGCCCATTTGCGTCTGATAGGACCATGTATGACCAGTGCAAGTTAACACCTATCATAGAGAAGAGATCCTTGGTCGTGTGGATAAACTCAGTGGTTTTTTTTTAGATTTATAAAGACAGTTCCGCAACACCTGTGTCATAGGGACTATACAAACACACAAATTTCGGACATAAAATACAACCAGACTCGAAGCAGTAGTTTGCAGATCACACAATGTAGCGTTCTCGGTGGGAATCGAACCTCTTCAACAGTCATGCACACCCCCACTGCACCACTGAGGCAGTCACACTTTTCTGAAACCTTGATTGCCTGGACAAGTTCAATGACTTTTGAACAAATCTTCAGATAACATAAATCAAATCTTGAAAATTGCTTTCTTAATTTCAGGCGTTAAAAAAATCGAATCATTATTTTATTCCCTTGTTACGTTCATTTAAAATAATTAATTTAATAAAAGATACTTTAGCAAAGAATCAATTTATATAATTGTGTACTTATGTTTGATGTTATCATTTGAGAACAAAGCCTTTTAAAAGCCTCTATAAGCAAAAGTTTGTTGCGTTACCTAACAGTAATGAGTTTGAAATACGAACTCACTCAAATCATTAGTAGAACCGTACATTATTTTGATACGCAGTACACGATAATACAACCTTTATTCCTTCCACATGTTGTTTAAATATAGCGTTAGTACTAAATTATACAGAACAAAAGGGTTTAGCTTGTCCTTTACGTAATCCGCTTTATGGTCTCACTGTGCCTATAAAAAGTATCCTTTAATCCTTTGCAACATTTGAGGTTCCATTTGGCTTCATATAGCTTTTAAAGCCATTTCACCATCGTCATTGTTATCGCCGATGTCGGACCTACTTTATCATACAAATATATTCTACAAAACACGGTATACATGTAAATAATCATTAGATCGTGAATGTACTAGAACTATTTGTTTGCTTTGCCATGCGTGTAATTATTGTTTATGTTATATTCGCTTGCGTTAATTACATACTTGTTATGTTTATGTATAACTAATTAATTCAGTTTGTAGCGTTACAAACTGCGTGTTTAACAACATGGCCATATCTATTTTTACAAGTACATATACATCGTAATAGTAACCAGTTATGTGTGTGTTTGTCATTTGTACACATTACGTCTAGACAAAATTACCTATTACTTTCTGTAACAATGCAACTGATTTTGCAGTCAAAATATGGTTATCGCAATACGCTCATAGAATTCGAGTTCCACAGCTTCAAGATCTACTAAAACGAAATCCCTGGCAAAAGTTATTAGGCACTTAATATGAGTGATTTGATTATCGAAGCCTGCGTCTTTAATCTACGCAAGATGCGGGCAAAATATAGTTTAACATAACGGAATCCGTCCATGCAACATGCAATGAAAACTTCATCTCCAAAGAAGCCTAGAAAAGTTTCTCTAAGGGTTTCCGTCACTACCACCGTACGGTTACTTCATACGGAACCACACATCACACATAACAAACCACTCTAGTCCGGATTTTTTATCAATCATAGCGTATTCTAAGAGACGATCACTTTTTATATTACCATAGACTTGTACAAGATAGTTGTATAACAAGTTTTTTGTCTGAAAGGCCCAAGGTTCAGTACCCGGCGGAAGAATGTGGCGATAGTTTTAGATGAAGTTTTTGCTATACGTGTACATCGTAACGGTTCTACTTAAATGGAGTCAGCTCTATGATGGGGATTACATTTGTAGTAATTATCTAAATGATTGTATAGACTAACTTGTTTTTCTTATGTCGAGTGGTTGCTGTTAAACAATCTGAGAAAAGGATAGATTTATAGACAGTGCCTGCCTTCATTTTAATGATCTGTGTAGCTGTATATAATAATAATAATATGTTGGGACAACTCACACAACACTATCTTTTTTTAAAAAAAAAAGGTAACTAGCAATGTGGGATTGAGTGCCACATTACTAGCAATCTTGTTAACCCCTCCAGCTAAGCTCAAAGGCTTGTATTAGGAGTGGGTTCACGTCGGTAATATAATGGGTAGGATTCGAACCCGTGGCCTCACGATTGCGAGACCGATGCCTTAGCCAAACTAAGCAGGGCTTGTACTATGGAAACCAGACAACTGATAAATATACTTATATATTTCTAAATACATACATATCATAGATAAATAACACCCAGACACAGAATAAACCATCGCACTCATCACACTAAGTTTTATCCTGGGTGGGGATCGAACCCACGACCTCTTATGTAGCAGTCGCATACACACCCACCGCGCCACAGAGGCATTGTCTCCAAGAGACGGAGTACTAGTGGATGAATCTCGTTTCGCTATAGTCAGCATAGCTTAAAAATCAACCCATCTGTGACTTCCTCGAGTCATCATAAAAATCAATAACAAACCATCTCGGTCGTGTAGTGGAAACGATTACGACTGCTGCAAAGGAAATTGTGAGTTTGATCTTAAACATGATAAAGCTTTTGAAATACATACCTAAATGCTGGTTCGGAATTTGAGTGTATGTATCTGGGTTATTTTGAAGTGTCCCGTGACACAAGGCTCGTACTCTAGTCCGGTAGTCTAATTTTTAAAAAGGTAACAATGCCCAAACTATGTTTAGTCCTGATTTAACGATTCAAAATTATGTTGGTTTATTTCTATTTCGATAATTAATCAAAAGGGGTAGACGTGCGCTGAAATTACTCTACGTTTATAAAAATATCAATCCACGTAATTGCCACCCACGATCCTCGACATTTAATTTAAAAATCTATAATTGGGTTTCTGTTAGTAACTGTATCGGGCATCTGTGATAACGCTTGTAGCATTTTGTGAGAACAAAATGAACTGAAACGAAATGCTAGCGAAACAGGGATAGATTTTATAGCTTAAAGTATATCTTTTTCGTTTTCACTCTGTAATTCCGCACTGGAGGCGGATGAGATGCAGTAGGTAATTCATATCTCTAAAATACGTTGCTCAATACAAAAATCTGTGCAGTCGTTTTGAAAACCCAGCTCTACTGCTGAGAACTAATTGTACCAATCTATCTTTTGGTTTAATAATTTTATTCTTAAAAATACATAATAATATAAAATAAAATATTACATTTTAATCTAGTAGTAAATATAAAAACTACGTACATAGACGCAGACTGGATACAAAAAAAATATCCCACAATGTGATGTCTAGCAAATTAGCAGCCAAATATTCAAAGACCACTCAATTTTTAAAGGGCTTGCTGTTTTTCTTGATGTCACTGTACGGAGGTCGTCGATAAGTTTTGAGATGCTCGTCATTTAAAAATGGCACGCATCTGTATTATATATTTTTAAAAAGCTAATTATTTTAAAAGTAGAACACTAGTAGCCAGGTTGCCGGTTTAACAAAAAAATATGTTCCAGTCATTTTACTACGACGGTTGTCGTGATTCTCTTTGCAACGGTGGAACTTATCCGCAAACATTTGCGTGCTCAGATATTTTATGATTGTGCCTAACTGTAAAACTTAGCCTTCAACGAATTACAATTAGCGTTAGGGGAGTCTGCCCTATCTCGAGCAATAGTTTTTAGACGGTTCAGTGAATTTAAAAGGGGTTAAACAAACATCGAAAATTACCATTTGGTCGCCCACAACGGCAGTAAACGCAGAACTTCTGTTGACTACTGAAATTATGCTGCGCGAAGACCCACGAATTACTTACTCGGACATCGAGAAGATTCTTTGTATTGGTTCGAGGAGCATCTTGGAGCGAGTAAGATTTGTTGTCGTTGGATTCCGCGTTTGCTTTCAGACACAGAAAAACAGGTCCGTGTGGATTGGTACCGCGAAATGCATCTACGATTTGAAGACGTCTTTCGGAAATCATCACAGGTGACCAAATGATGATTAATCAATATGAACCGGGAAATAAAAGACAGTCATCATTATGGGTCTTTTCAGAAGGAAAGTTGCGTACAAAACTGCAAAGACTTCGTTACGTTGGTATGGGTGCATGAGTTTACAACAATGTTGAAAAGTCATAGATCTGTAACCTCGGAATAGTTTATAACAGTAGTATTACCAAAAGTTTTTTAAGCTCTGCGAGAGAGGACACCAAAGACTGGCTTCGGGGAATCATGCTGCATCATGTCAACGCTGGGTCCCTCAGAACAAAGGCGTTTCTTGATGATTCCCTTGTTGAAACCTTGCCGTACAGTCCTGATTTAGCTCCCTGTGATTTATGTTTGTTGCCGATAATCAAGGAAAATTATAAGAATATTTTTTCGTGTACCTACGAAGTCGCAATTTCGGACCTATCGGATCAAGACTGGCAAGTGCTTTAAAAGTTGGTTAAGGCTAATGGAGAGTACTTCGAAAAAATGTGAAATAAATATTCATAATTTCTTGTATAGTTTTTTCTTATACAATAATTGCATTTTTGAAAGATAGAAAAATTTGAAATCCAGACCCAGGAATCGAACCCGAGACTTCCGTAGCCAAACCGGGGCCAGAAGCGAACCACCTATCTGGACTATGTTACTAGGCCTCAAACTTTTCTTTCCTTGATGCTCGCGAGTTGGGCCCTCGCATGCATAGTTTTTTCTTGCCTCAATAGTAGTTAAGTATCGTTTAAGTATTAGGGTTAATGTTGATAGTCGCTATTGTCAACAACATTAAACTGGATACCTAGCTATGCCTAATACTATACTTCTAACTCGGGGATCAGATGTCCAATACAGACTTAAACTACTAGTATAGTATTATATTATCTGTGCTTATACGATTAAACCGACACTTATAAAAAGAATATCGATTTTTTCGTTTGTTTACTTTATGTGTTACGGTTGAGTAAAATGGGTTTTATTTATCTCAGGTGTCTTGAAAAGGGTACAATCAGGACTCTAATTGGGTAATAGCCGGTGTGTAGGCCGGGATTGACATATAGACAAGATTGCTTTTATATCTTTTGTACGTAATGGCTTTTACACAGATGCCTGCGGTATACTCGCCGGCTTAGCATCCCAGTGACCCTGTAGTACAAAATATCCGCAGGCATGCTCGCTATGGCATGTCTGTTGTCATTATCAGTCGATAGATAGGTAGGTACCGGTGGCAAGGGCTAGCATGTGGCGCAAGAGCTATAAGAAAAGGATTTTTAAAGGAGCCAATAGCTGGCTACGTCTATTGGTGACCATAGTCTGTTACAACCACTTAGTATTTAGTACCTACGCGATTTGTGCGCAGGCTTATGAACTTACGCTAATACTGGTAGACTGGCAATCATTTGCCAGTGACGGTACGATTTACAGTTCTAGAAACAACAAATTTTATCATTCTTTCACTCTACGTATGGTCTCTAATTCACAAACCTTGCACACTGGACTGGGCGAAGACCAAATTGTAATAGTAACTGAGTGAATTACCTATAAAGGAGTCATTATAAAACGTAGGTGTTTCATAACAATGAGTCTGCAAAAACGAAACAACAGAATACTAACGAACACTCTTAGCAGTCAACACAAATTATGATTTTTGATGCGCGGTTAAGCTGCCAGACAGATACAGACAGACCTGTGGCACACTACAAGTTCATACAACACCAAAAATACAGAAGGAAAACTACACATAACACCAGCTCAAACAAATATCACTCACGAACATGTAATATCGGAACACCTTTGGAACAAAGTATTTCAAGGTTCTTCGACCGCTTCCACGTATGTGGTCGGGTCTAATAAGTTTTTAGGTAAAACGCCAATTTTTACCCTAATAGAACCACTCTACCATACTATACCTACATTAATTATATCGAAAATATAATGATCTTCAATAAGTAATGACATTAAGAAGTTAAATAGTTTTAACATTTGAACCCATCCGTGTAAATGCTAATACAACTATGCCTCTACTGAAAGAAACATTTTTTTAAGTGACGATCTAATGCGTAGGAGTCGTCGCTATGCCTCTATGCCGCTATGCTATGATCTTTAATTTTTTTTTTTTTAAATATCACTAGCTATGTGGGGTTGTGTTTCCACATTACTAGCAATCCTGTTAACCCCTCCAGGTAAGCTTAATGGCTTGTGTTAGGAGTGGGTTCGGTATATAATGGCCAGGATTTGAACCCACGACCTCACGACTGCGAGACCGATGCCTTAGCCATTAGGCTACCGCCGCTTTTTTCCTTCTGTATTCGCGGTGTTTTGTGGCAAGTCTCCACAACTTCGACCGAGCAAGTTGTACTTACGTGGCTTCACTTGATTACGTTTCACCACTGGAGCGCCGTTCCTCCCCCAGTCACATTACCCTCCTATTACCTCAAGAAAATAAAACATAACTGCGCAGAAACTACTTTTTATGACTTAAAGTACGTCGTCAAGAAAACAAACTAAATACAATATATTTTTAAATACTGGTATTTAAAAATATATTGTATTTAGTTTAGATTTAAAAATATATTGTATTATTTTAGGCTATTTGGAATGCTTTACGAATTATTTGATAATTCTCGTTACCTTTCGTTTTTATTTTCAAGTAACGATACCTGTACAAAGAAGCCTTGTAACAGATTCGGAATTGATGAAATTGGGGAATCGAATCCACAACCACTTGCACATCACGCATGTTACACCCATTCCCACTGCGCTACCGAGACAATCTAATTACCGTTGGTTTAATCAAATAAATAAAGATCACTAAGCCTTGTTTTTCATCAACAAACAAAGCCTTAAATTAAAGGTCCAATTTCCTGTTTGTTTACACTTTAAAACTCGTTATATTTATTAATTGACTCGTAGATAAGCCTCTGGAATTCATCCACTTACTAATTCATAAACCATTGTCAGTAATTCAGTATGACATTATTTGCGCACGACCCGGCCCGGCTTCACACGGGAACATTTCACCTCAGTATCTTACAAACGGTCAACTGTCAAATGGAACAGTTTTATTAAGATTTCAGGATTGTAATACAAAAATACCATCAAAACATTGAATTAAGTTGGTTTGCCAAAAATAAAATATGTTGTTTTGGTAATTACAGACATGATAAAAATTACTCAGCCAAATCTGCAAAGCTGTTCTTAAGTTGGTTCATCAAATCATCATAGATTGGTACATACGGCAAATAATAATAATAATTATTTATTTATTTCTTCTCACAATACTTTAGAAACAGAGGTAAATTAAATACAAATGATTGTTATTTATAACAATGGAGCAGTTCAATATATATTTTAATAAAATCTTTTAATCATTTTGCATTGCCCGTTAAGGATTTCCATGTTGGGAAAGCAAGGTATAAAACACACTAGAGTAACGTTCACGGTGCGGTTGAGTGGCTCATCTGCACCTAGATGGTAATGAAGGTACGATGGAGCAGACCGGTATGCTAATATTTAACGGTTTAGTTCTTTGTGAGTTGATTGCGAAGCTATTACATGAACCTATCTATAGACAGGGCTATAACTAACGCTATAAATTATACGCGTTTTTTAGATCCGTCTTCGTCTGATTAATTGTCCATTAGTGGTGCCCACAAAAAAATGGAAAAGAAATATATTCTGTTTTTATTTCGCGGCAGTAGATACCTACGCGTATTGTTCCTAATTACTTTTCTTGTCCGGATACGAGTCATTAGATTGTTAAGAAGAAGTCACCGTACCTTGTGTAGGTAACAGAAAGGTGGTAAGCAAAGAAGGTATACTTACAATACCGGGTTCAATACTAGTGCATTAAGAGCTATTTCGCAAATTGGACATAATTGTATGGAATGACTTTTGTGCGTCGTAATTTATTGAAATTCGGATTGATGTTAATTATGTTTTTAGGTCTGTCATAAATAAAATAACATTATTTCATTAATATAACATTAAGTTTTATTTGTAAATACTTTTTTTTTATTTCAGTATCATTGTAAAATGGCATTAGACATTTTACGCAAAATTTGACGGCAGTTTTTATTTTTTTACAATTTAATGTAATAAATTTAAAAAAATGTGGTACATTATGTGTCAACAAGTTAATATATGATAACATATTATATGATGTTTTGATAATTTATTACAGTTTATTTAAAGAGGTTTAATAAAAGAATTAGTCATTTGAAAATATCTATTCACGTACTTTCCTTAAAACGGGGGGTGGGAAATTGATCACTACAAAAGAAACCAAACAGTATTTGCAAATGTGGTACATTAACTGTAAATTTTAAAGATTGGTCTATTTTTAACATGTATTCAAAATAATGTAAAAGTATTTATAATATGGTAAATAATGTGCTTGGAAATGCAGATTATTGACATGTAAATGTGATTACCTACCTATTTTGGGTAGCAGCTAATACACGAACAGCACAGTAACTCTCCGTTGAGCTCTACAGCAACTCATAGCTTGTAGAAATAAAATTGGTTCTATAGTAAATTAGCTGACCATGTATGGAATTAAAGTTTATAGAATCTGTTATCCATAGATCAACCTATAAAAGGCTTTGTCACTCACCCACGGGATGAACCGAATCTACACACAGAAGTAAACCCACGCATCCAATTATATCACTCTAGTTAGTACATTTATGACGATTTACAATGCGCGGTATACTCCGCGCGTCCCCAGTAATTATGTTAACGAGCATACGGCGGATAAATAACCAGTTTTATTTACTTTTTCGTCAGTTTGTAAAGGGACCGGTAATGGCCGGATGGGAAAGGCAGCGCCAAATAAAACATTACAATATTTCACTCTTGATTGAAGAACTAGTTTATTTATTGGCTGGCATCCCGGGACCGTGTAGTATTGATTACAATATAATAGTCACGGAGTAATTACTTGTTATTTAAAAAAAGACGACTCCCACAGTAGATTACAAGCCCTGTGTCGCAGGGGGACTTTACAAACATACAAGTCACGGACACAAAGTATCACTCGCAACAACAATTTGTGGATTACACAAAGTGGGATCCCGTGTGGGAATCGAACCCGTGCGTAGCAGTCGGACACACTTCCACCGCGCCGCAGAGGCAGTGTATTTAATGTTTTTACTTCACACTGGCATTCGTCCGACTATGTGTCAAAACTATATTAATTAGATAATGAACTTGAATTAATTACGCTGCTTTTAATTGACTACTAAACCTTACACAGCAATTGTTCTATCTTCTCGGAGTCCGTCAGGGCATTACTTTGTGTGGATTGTTGATCCAACTATCTAGGAGTTTTTTTTCAGCCTGCGGCAACGTCGACGTCTATTGTTGTATGTATACGTAGCGTTAATTAATTGTTGGTCACCAAGTTCATCCTACAAATACTTTTTGGACTGTTTTCCATTTGAAAAAGCATGAGACATGTAAATGTAGTATCAATAAAAGGATTTGGCATACTAACCTTATGAAAAAAATAATATTTCGTCTTTACTGAAGTCGAAGTGAATGTGAAATGTTTAATAACAAAGTTTGTTAGCAACCCTAGATACTAAAGACTATTAAAGATTAAATGGTTGCTAAGCATCTTTGTTTACATCCATTTCGGTTAGCGAGTGACTTCACATTTTCAATTATTTGGTTAAAAGTTATTTACATTTTCTTACAGAGTTTGTTAGTACTAATTTATTTGGGCTTTCGTGTATTTGAATTTCTTTTGGAATATTGGCAGACTTATTTCCTGGAATACCGTTGTAATGTTTCTATGTCTTAGAAATATATTTACGTCACACGGAGTTTGTGCAGATCACAATATATAGACCACCGTTATTTATTCAACTGAGGTATATTCCTCAGCTCAATTCATTTCTGGAATTCCTGTTATCTAAAACAAAACAACACGATCTAATTTAAAAGTAAACATCAGATACAAACACATTATCATTTGGATAAAATAACATGTTTTCATCGTCGTTTATATCTCGAATCTCGAAATAGTTTTTCGCTACATTAACTTTACCGAAATAATATGAATTATGCCTGCTCCATCTTCCCCGTAGCGCGATTGTATATTCATAAGTCTGGGCCCGGATGTCATTCGGCGACGAAGGCCGGTCCGGTGCCGAGGTGCCGTGGCTCGCATGCCGGTCGGCTCTCCGGCTCGTTAGTATGCGGGCCGCGCCCCGAGTACCCTTTGTATATCTATTTAAAAGCCGTTTACCGTATACCTCTTAAATAAATAAATTGCACAGTTTATTTATTCTGCCATTCCTCACAGCGATTTCCTTAATCTGACTCTGGTTTTAACTGCCTGTCATTCAGTCAGTCAAGCCTTCAAGCCTTGGAATTCAAAGGCACTGTAACATTTTGTTTTCCTTAAAATTAAATGTAAATGTGATTTAAAAATTAAATTAATTTACAGCTCATAAGCAACAGCCGTACAATCAAAATTCATACTGTGTGGACCGTCAGACCGCGCCACGGCGAATATTAATTTAGCAATGAGGTTAGACAATGTTGCAATGGTCATAGCAAGCATGGATAGTTATAAAACGTTCATCATTACAAACGTTCATTGGCCAAGGATGATGAACGTTTTAATCGTCTAATCAAGATGGTATAGGCCTATACCATCTTGATTAGACGATTAAAACATCGTCACAAGAGCCTCATTCTCGCGGGTGACTACCTTATCCACGGACGCTGTATCGCCTGGAGTATGCCCAGAACTTGCATCACCCTCTCGACGTAACTGACATAACACACAGGAATGACTTGTCAATACCTGCGGCGCCAGACTGATTGCAGGACCTGACTCGTATCTTACGGAAGGTACCATACCGGGTTTTATTTCGAGTTTTCCTCTCTTCGCACTGTTAATTTTTGCGATGTATTTCCCTTAGTCGCCTCTTACGACATAAACAGCTATTACACTACCCTGAATCAGGGCCCTAAATCGGGGTGGCCTTGAAAATTTGTTAGAGAATTAGGGCCCTAGCTCTTATTACACCGCTGTTTTTAAGGATTTAGGGTCCCTGATTTAGTGTAGTGTAATAAGCGCATTACTCCCCTATTTTCTGAACGAAGGACAGGCCTTCAAAGATGTCAGCTTTGTTTATTGTGAGCATCTCTTACATCAGTAGGTATCCTCAATATTTCCAACCACTTTTCGTCGCACTATTCTGATAAACTCGTATATACCTATAGAAGCCATCTAATTGAATTCGTAAAGTAAATAAATCGCAAAGTCCATTTATGTCCAATAAAATCAGTTTAAGAATGATTTCCTTATACCAAAGACAAGTGGTCCTTAATGAGCGAGTTGTCTGTTCGCATAACTCGTTGCAGTCAATTGGTACAAACAGGTTATGTGAGGGCCCGAGTTTCTCAAAGTTTTATTTCAGTATGAGGTACGTGAAGCAAATATAAAGGTGTAAAGAAAATGTTATTGATTCAATTTTGGACCATAATAGGTCCACCATATGTTCTGTTAGGTATATTTTATACGTACCTACTTTGTGATTTGAATTATTGTAGAGGTCATTTTTTTACTGATAAAGTACTTTATTAAAGTAATCTAGCCTGGTGGCTAATAAGTAATTTTATTTTAACTTAATTTGCTATAAGAACAGAAATCTAAGAATGCGTCCATAGTTTTTGTAAAGGCCTACACTTTGATCATGTGTTCTTTGTAAGCAGCACTTGTCGCTAAGTCGCTACACATAAATGATATGTCTTAAATTCACTACACTAACTCAAATGGTTTAAGTCTTCTTACTAGATCAGTGTTGTCAAGGCGCAGGATTGCCTCAACATTCACATGATGGTAAAGTCTATGCTAATGGGCTTTAGCTAATTTCAGAATGGATGTATCTATGCTGTCCATGTTGAAATCCAGATGGAGATCACAATTTCCAATGTACTAGGGTGCATTTGAAATTGTGATCACCATCGGTATCTAGGCTAATTGATAGATTTTTTTAGAACCTATCTAACTGTCTACATGTCTGGTTTTGGTACATTTCTCATTATAGTCAAGTCATCATCAGCTATTCATAGTATGTATTGATACCTATTTATTATTAGCATACTTGTTGATTCTTATTCCCTGCACTGGGTTTAAACTAAAATATCCGAAACTTTCTTGCGTACTATTCGTGATACACAGTCCTTAACAAAATTACTAAAAGACTTTTGATCTTAACACTTAGGTAATGCGTTAAGAACTAAACTCTCAATAACTTTGAGAAACTCAATGCAAGTGTATAAATTGTAGGCAAGAATGTGAGGCCACTTACGCACTGCAGCGCTGCACAATAGACCTGGTGTCACGCACTACGTTGCCTGCACGCCGCATATTGTCGCTCGGAGATTTATTAAAAGTAAGTACCTACCTACCGCACAGTAACTGGGTACTGTAACATTGTATTAGACTTTTCATCTGATAGATACTTAGTTGCAAATTGAATATAGCCTCCAGCTTGAGAAAGTTTATAACCGGATTTAAACGTTAATGGTTGAACTGGTGACCTTTGTTCACAGCTTTACATGTTTGTAGCACTTGGTTTAGTTCACGTTATAGTACCTAGCCCTTGCTTCTAAAAGCTAAAAGCGAGCAAACTATATGTACATAGATACGGAATATTAGAATAATATAGCATTAGTAAGGCTTACTGAAATAGGTGTGAATATGCCGTCTACCTTCCTATTTACTCTAGTAAATATATTTTTAATAATAACACGAGTATTTTATAATATGTTTATGAGGTATAATTAGAACCGAGACCGTTTCAACGTCAGAACATCGAGTTCGCAGCATTCATTAACCCGACAGAGGTATGATTTATTACGGCCAATAGCTAATGGAATGTGACAAATATGTCCAGCTAGTCTTAAATTAAATTTTTCAAATAATTCCAGCCGTCAGGGCCCATTGAGTCGACAGGAAAACCACAGTATGATGGATGGACCGACAAAATAACACTGAGTTAAAAATTAAAATAGACTTGGACGGAAATATTCTCAGTAGTAAATAGTGGCGGCCTTTCATTATATATTATAGTGACAAGGTCTTCACGGGATCACATTCTCGACGCGCTCGAGATACCGGGGAGGCTGTAGGCGTCTCTTTGTTCGACGTTTCGCTACTATGAGTGCGATGAGTCACAAAATTCGATATCATTGACCTCAATATGCTGCAAAAGGTTGCGAACTGTACGTTGGTGTTGTGTTTAAGGATAAGTGAGTTCTGTCTCGGCAAGTGATGTCACTGACAAGTACCTTAAATACATTTTACTTTATTCTAAGAACTTTCTGAAAGTAGGTAAGTAGGTGCCTAACTAGTCTGGTAACTTCAATGTTTTGGGTGCGTGTTGCTTATACTTTTATAAAAGTAATTTTGAACAGGGATTTGCTGTCGTCTAAAAATAACTCTGAGTGTAGATACTTTATATCTCCGTGATTTGAATATTTTATAAAGTTCCTCTAACTTATTTTCCATTTAATCCGTAAATACATCCAGAATTGGCTAGAATTTTTAGATAGGTAGGAACTTATGCCTAGCCCAAAGTATTCGGTTACTCGTAATTACTTTGGGCTAGCCTTAGTTTAAAAGTGACTGACTGTTGGCCTCTAAACCTTCCAGTTATCAGACTAATAGTAAAAAGTCATTGTCATCTTGTTTATATTCGTTTAGTTTTGAGAGAAACTACATAAAAATAAACAGAGAATTCCCAAAATCCAACTGGTCAGTTGGTCATGAGTGACAGTATAATCGTAGTAATGGAGCTCGTAGTCACATCCGCGGCCCCGTAAATATTGTCGACGAGTTAATGCTCAGAGCCGCGGACACATCAATGTGTCGCCAGGTCGCCAGTGACCGGCCGATGGCGTCTGCGATGCCAGATAACGGCGGAATACCGGTAGCAAAACAATGTCGAGCTTTTAATAATTATGATAGTAGTCGCATGTGTGAGTGGACTAGTCCCTACTTACTCTGTTGGGAGCGGTCTTCGGGTTGGAATGTTGGCTGACTCTGTGACCCCAGGAGATTATATTCTAAGGTATTTTCGGGTAACTAAGCCTGCGTATGTACACACTTTGTAGGTATGGTGTGAAATATTTTATTGGGTGGAGCTTGTACAACTGTAAGCAGTAACAGCGTTGTTTTAGAAAAGGGTAGGTACACAAGTTCTTTTTGAAGGCGAGTCCTTCAAAAAGAACTTGTGTACCTACCCTTTTAGAATTTTAGAGCGTTTTCACAAAGCGGTACAACAAACATTTAAATACTCGTATTTTTGTGATTTATTTATTTTAAATGTTAATGTTTTATTATGCTAGATGATTATTACTTAATAAAGTAACTAATAAATAATCAAATACGGACCACAATCCCATATTGATAGTTATCTTTAAAAAACAAAAAACGTCAACCCAAATGTTGACTGGTAGAGAATGACTATGGCATTAAGTCCGAAAATGTTTTGCAAGGTATGAAGGAAGTGGTAAATAAATAAATAAATTAAAAAAAAGATATAACTATTTATTATACTGGAATTAACGCGCGTTGTTTACCTTAAAATTTCTTAACGATCTTAAAATTGCTAAACTCCGTAAGGCCGATTCATCGGGCTTACGGAGTCTTGGCATCGCTGCGATTGTCCGCTTCTCAATCATAGTACCTAATTAGCCCAAGAGGTGTTTATTGTGCGTTATTACGCATTTCGAACGTTTATTTATCTAACTACATTATGCGGATGTGGCGGTACACGGAATACTACTGCGAATGACAACCCAAAAACCGTTTTGTGGTTCTGATTGGTGTGTTTAAAATTTTTCGCAACGCAAGGTTGGTTCCCTAGTAAAGCTCATTTAAATGCTCAATAAAACGTCTACTTTTCTCTTTTTTTATATGAATCTAAATGGATATACATTTAAGTCATTAAGATAAAAACACGCACTCAAAGAGCTAGTATAACGTAACTCCATAATGTAATTAGCACTGTTTAGTCATATTTAAGTGCTACAATCCTTTATGGGCCACCGAGAGACCACTCAGAGCCAGATGTGGCGAGTGTGTCGTTACTTTTCAATACACGGATTAATTAAAAGATGTGCAGCGAGGGCCACTTGGTCTCTTTTTACTGATTGCGGCCAACCGAGAGGCTTAATGAGGCGTCCGTATTTAGCGATATGTCTACTTGTGAGTTGCGTACAGATAGCGATAAAAATCGCTGAATACATTCATATTTTTTAAATAATTCCTACATATATTAGGTAGGTGTATAACTTATTTTTTTTTTTTTATTAACAGCAGACTAAGTGAGAAGTAAAAACATTACATAGAAATATAAATTATATAGAAAATACAAATTATATAGAAAAATACTTATATATATAACGTTCTTAGTAGTATGAACCAAAAACAACAGAAAATCCACTACTTAAGCCTCTTTTTTTTTTTTTTTTTTAATGAAAGACAACTCCCGCATTAGGGTACAAGCCCTGTGTCGCGGGGGACTTTACAAACATTCAATTCACGGACACAAAGTACACCCAGACTCGAAACAACAATTTGTGGATCACACAAAGTGGTGACCCGTGTGGGAATCGAACCCACGACCTCTTGCGTAGCAGTCGAACACACTACCACCGCGCCACAGAGGCTGTCATACAAGTAACAGGTTTACAAGTAACAGCTGATCAAATGAGAAGTAACAAAGTTTTAGTACAAATTCCATTGAAAATTATTATTAAGTACGTATAAGGCACCTGTCCGACCAACGCAACGGCGAGAAAAAGAGTAGCGAGTAGCGATTGTATCGCTCAAGGCACTTGTCCAACCAACGGCGAGAAAAAGAGTAGCGAGTAGCGATTCTATCGCTCAAGGCACTTGTCCGACCAACGGCGAGAAAAAGAGTAGTGAGTAGCGATTCTATCGCTCAAGGCACTTGTCCGACCAACGGCGAGAATAAGAGTAGCGAGTAGCGATTCTATCGCTCAAGGCACTTGTCCGACCAACGGCGAGAAAAAGAGTAGCGAGTAGCGATTCTATCGCTCAAGGCACTTGTGCGACCAACGGCAAGAAAAAGAGTAGCGAGTAGCGATTCTATCGCTCAAGGCACTTGTCCGACCAACGGCGAGAAAAGTACATACTTATGTAAATTCCGTGTAAACAAAAGAGATACAGCTTAGGTATTAATAATTGATCGCTGAGTGTTCACACTGCCGCCGGCGAGTACTCGCTCTATACTGCATCTCTTTTGTTTACATGGACGGGATCTACAAAATACATCAGTTGTACGTTTCTTGAGCGATAAATCGCTACTCGCTTCGCGCTCATCGTTGTTGGTGGGACAGGTGCCTAACGTTGTAAGTATGAAACAAAAACAACAGAAAACCCACTTCTTATACCGCATTATTATGCTGGGCAGCTAAGTACGTAACCCTACATTGTGCGTGACCCGACATGCACTTGGCCGGTTTTTTTAATACGTTACAAGTCAGGGACACAAAGTGCATTTACTCGGAACAATAATGGGCTCCTAAAAATATTTGTTTCGTGCAGGCTATTTGTACGGTCAAACTAATTATTATGTATCTAGGTACTGTTCAAATCTAAATCATTGATTTACATTTCGTTCAGGTGTCAAGGTGTCAATTAGTGCAGGTAAATACACAGAGCTAATAAACAGTTGGCAGGTAGGTATGCGTGTCTCACGGTTGAAGGAATTGTAAATATATGTGTTTAATCTTGCGCTTACTCAGATCAAGATACAAGCGTTTGGAATTCTGTTTTTTAGGAAACAATTTGTCTTACACGCTATAACGCGCAGATAAATAATCTGCAATGATTTACTAACTATTAAACTAACATCACGGGCCAGTAAATCTTCCTACCTACACTGACGGACTCATAAACTGCATCAAAGTTCAGGTTTACTCTAAAAGGATTTTTTTATAATAAGTATGCAAACTTTTTAGATTATATAAATATGGAAAGACTGGCTCTTAATCTTAAAAAAAAAAAAAATTTAAAAATAGAACTGCGGTAAAACAAATGAATATAGCCGGGAAAAGAAAATTTACTCGTAGTATCAGATTTGCGTGTTATTTATAGCAAAGTTTTAAATTAATTCTCATTGATTTTTTTTGTTTGGTCAATTGAATTATTGTTACCAGCATAATTGTTGGGTTAGTTTTTTAACACATCGAGAGTTTTTGAACCATAATATGGATACTTCGTCCGAACAAGCGGCACAAATTGTAGCATTGGTGCGGGAGGGCTTGGATCAACGAACGATTGGTAGAAATTTAAATTTAAACCAGTCTACGGTTTGTAGAATATACAGAAGGTTTGTAGAGACAGGTTCTTACAGGAGGAGACGTGGTACAGGCAGAACTCGAGCAACCACAGGTCGTGATGACCGATTTATTGTTACAACTTCCCTGCGAAATCGTTTCCTCACGTCAGTTAACATCAAAACCGAGCTTAATGAAGTGCGTGGAAAAAACGTGTGTGCACGAACAATAAGAAGAAGGTTAAAGGAAGCGGCTATCACCCCTTTTAGACCAGCAAATGGTCCAAAGTTGTCTGCAGCTCACAGACAAGCTCGCTTAAGATTTGCGCGTCATCACCTGAATTGGACAGAAGAGCAGTGGGCCTCTGTATTGTTCACGGACGAGTGTAGGACATGTTTATATGGTGCAGATGGTCGCAGAAGAGTCTATCGTCGACGTGGGGAGCGATATGCTCAAAGTTGCATTGAGGAGCGTGTTCCTTTTGGAGGCGGTTCATGTATGGTCTGGGGTGGCATATCGATGAACGGGCGAACAGAACTTGTGTTCATAGACATGGTCCGTCAAAACGGTAATAGAGGGGGTTTGACAGCACATCGCTACATAACAGAGATATTAGAAGATCACGTGGTGCCTTACATGGGATTCATAGGCGAAAATTTTACTTTAATGCAGGATAATGCCCGGCCGCATGCAGCTGCACAAGTTCAACATTATTGCGAAGAGGTTGGGATACGTACAATGAATTGGCCAGCACGCAGCCCGGATCTTAATCCCATCGAGCATGTTTGGGACAATTTAAAAAGAGCTGTATATGCGAGAAACCCTTCGCCTACGACAGTGGCAGCACTAAGAACAGCACTTTCAGAAGAATAGGACAATATTCCGCAAGATCTTTTAAAAACCCTTATAAAATCTATGCGGAACCGATTAGAATCCGTAATAAGGGCACGTGGGGGTAATACACCTTATTAAAACACAAATAAACCCTTGCATAAAGTTTGTGTCTATTGTTAAAACCAATTTTTTAATTAAACAATTTTTCCTTAAACTTCTGTTTTTTCTTCAAAAAAGGTCTTAAGGTCCTTTCCAGTACATAAACTTAAACTTAAAGATATGATCCTACGCTGTTTTAAAGTTCACGAACCAATCTAGAGGTTTCAATTTAAATCTGTATAGAAAGTTTGCATACTTGGTTAAAATATTTATTTCAAAGTCGTCTATTACTTTGATGCAGTTTATAAGTCCGTCAGTGTATATGAAAGTTAATTGGATATCTCTTCTTTACTTCTTGTAACTTTTCTAACTTAAATGAACTATTCAAGGATTGTAAATCCGACACTCAGCGATTGCAAATCAGACTTCCGACATCCAGCTTGATCTCTGTTTTCCTAGCTGCGCGATGAATTAGAGGGGTCACCTATACAATTAAATAAAATGAAAGTGTCTGTTTCTTATGTTAAAATAATAGATTTTACTAAATGCATATGACAGTTTTACTAGATAGTAGTAGTAGTAGTTAACAAAAATTCAGTTTTAATTTTTTTTGTCTATCTGTCTGTCTGTTCTGGCTCATCTCGGATTTTGACGGATTTTGACAGGACTTTCACTATCAGATAGCTGATAATGTAAAAAGTAACTTATGGACCTATTCCATTAGGCAAGTAACTTGTATGCAAGTTGCAAATTGTACATAACTTGAACAAATTTGTATACAAGTTAAGTCCAACTTAGGTAGTTCGAACTTATACAAAATATTGAAATCAATAATTTTTTGTATTTGATGGTTTGAACATGTTCCCAATGGAAGCAACTTGTAAGCACGCGTGACGTCATACTTGTGAGCAAGACGTGCCTAATGGAATAGTGCCTTTGGGCTACTTTCATGGTTACGCTAACGTCTATAGGAAGTACTATAGGAAGAATTTATTGCATATCTGTGTATAAGTAAAGTCTGGTTTCTAGATTACATTGGTACAACAGTCTACCCATGTCGAATATACAATACACACACACTTACATAATAAATTTAGATTCTGATATATAGAATTCTCAATTAATCTCTATATTCTCAATATTCAGTAACCATTTAATTTAATTTCTTATAAACATATTTTCATTCCGTTTCTTAATCTGTATGGGTACATTATTGTAAACACGGATTACAATGGTCATGTTATTTATTAAAGAAAGATTGATGTTATGTTTGTACTTCATGTGAATTACTCTTGGTTGCCGATTCAAAATTAAAATAATACACACCTTAGTGTTCCGTAGCCAAAATGGCAAAAACGGAAATCTTATAGTTTCGTCATGTCCGTCTGTCTGCCTGTCCGTCCGTATGTCACAGGCATTTTACTCAAAGTCTACGCAATGAATATTGCTTAAATTTGGTAAAAAGGTATCTTGTAGCATCCGCTAGTTAGTTTGATAGCTAAATAATGAAAATAAATATTTTTAGAGGGGGGGCACTCCATACATGTAACAGAAGCTAAACATTTTTTTTTGAGCATACATCAACGTGTGGCACATCATTCGACAGGTCTTTTAAAAACATTTCAGAAGGTTTCTATTTTTTTATTATCAAGAGATTTTTTTGGAAATAATAGCTAATAGCCCCTTATCTTTTGAACCGTGTGACCAAAAAATATTAAAATAAATAAAAAGGTAGCGCTTAATAAATTATTTAAATTAAAATTATTTTAAAGTGATCGGATAAATCGTCATTGAATTAGTGCCGAAAAACTGCGTTTCTCAACAAAAGGGCGTAAGTGTAATGAACAGGGTATGTTCATGACACTTGCGCCCTTTCTTTTTCTTCGGCAGGTGCAATTATTCAAATCGGATTTTTTATACGGGAACGGTTCCGGAAAATAAAACCGGCACGATCATGTCAGATCATACTCAGTGTAGGGTACACTGAGTATGATCTGACCTGCTCTTGCCGATTTTATTTACAAACAGACACAGCTCCGGTATACAAATTGCAGTCAGTGTCGGATAGCCTTTTGTTCTAAAAATAGCTCTGTGCTATGCATTTCATTTAAGGTCCTAAAACGGCTATTACACTTAGGGTTAGGGCTCTAAATCGAGGTCGCCTTGAAAGCTTGTTAGAGAATTAGGGCCCTAACTCTTATTACACCTCTCTTTTTAGGGGTTTAGGGTCCCTAATTTAGTGTAGTGTAATAAGCGCATTAGGCATATTTTCTAATTAATTGGATAGAGATGCCCGAAATAGGCACTTCTAGTCACACATTCATTTGTTGTTACTCTTACGATTGATAGAACTGGATATTGCTTTATTATTTTTTTTCGATGTGGGCCAATGATGAAGTGTTGATCAATTGGACCCCAAGGTAATCACTAGTCTGTACCTCCTCAATATCAATATCGGATACTTTTAGTAGAGAATAATTATTTTCAACCGTCTTCAAAAAGGAGGAGGTTCACAATTCGACTGTATGTTTTTTTTTGGATTTTTGTTCACCGATTACGGAAAGACGGCTGGACCGATTTGAAAAATATTTTTTTGTTTGAAAGGGTATACTTCCAAGTTGGTCCCATTGTCATAAGATTACGATCTGATGATGGGATCCTGAGGAAATCGAGGGAACTCTTCAAACATTAAAGGCACACCTACAGTGATTTTTTTTCATTTCCTAGTGATTCGTGCATTTACTCTCAAAAAGCACCTATTGGTGAAGTAGAACTGATGATGACCACAAATGACGAGCGGCCCTACTCAATATTTCACGGTTTGGATTCAATTAAGTAATTGAATCGCAAACCGTGAAATATTGAAATATTAAAGTTAATATGATATTGAATAGCATTTTATTCTCGTCATACTACTATTACACAATGTAATAGAGTTGATAGAGAACTCCTCAACAATTAACGGCCTTGCATCGGGGCAAGGATTTGAGCAGTGGACATAAGCCTATTGTAACTTAAGTGAATTACATACCAACCTACTAAAAAAGGAGAAATAAAAAAACTTTTTTTACAAAAAAAAATTACCGACTTCCATACCTAGAATAACTAAAACAAATTAAAATTTTGAAGTTGGTGCCGAATTAAACAAAAACAACTATTTCATGGCACCAACAACACCACCAACGGTAGATATTATTTTTTGCTATTTAGTTGCCTTGTATTTATTTTGGAAGTCGGTAATATTTTTTTGTTATAATTTCTAAATTGGACTTGTTTTGTTTTTGATAGATTTGCTTTTAAATTTAGTGATAGTAACCAGTTTTTTAGTGTTGTTAATGTATTATTTATTTAATTATTAAAATACGATTTTTATTCAAATTATTATTGGAAATAAATATGGTTGCATCATCGGTATACATAATACAAAGTTGGTTGATTATATTTGGAAACTTATTTATATAAATTAAGAATGGTAGTGGTTCTAATATACTACCTTGCAGTACTCCTAATTTTACATTTTCTAATTTAAATCTTTTTCTTTAAATAGATGCAGTTTAAAGCTCTCATAAGTAATTTGTACAGTATCACATAGAAATATTTATATGGGACGTTAACATTTAGATTTGCAAATAGGTATACTGTGAAATTACGAACAGATGTAACAAAATGTTTCTCGTAGTTTGAGATCATTATGGAACTTACCGTTTTTTGTATCACAAAGTAAAACATTCGTGTGCGCTAGTTTATTAATATAGAAATACAAAGTCAAATGTGTTCTCAATTATCCCTATCATTGTTGCCAGTAGCAATCACAACACAATCAAATTTATTATAGTCTCTAAATAACTTAATGGAAAATTCCAATAAGTTGTCGGTGATGGCACATGGTTTACTTATGGATGACACATTCACAGGACGTTCCGTAGAGACGTTAGTTGATCCGGCGATGTTCGACATGTTCATTGTATGTACATTGAGTTGGTGAATTAGCGGAGTGGAGAATGAGCAGCACTGCAACTTCACGCGAGCGAAAGCGCAGGCACTGCCAGTGTAAAATAATCGCAATAACAGATAATTGCGCAGGTAAAAAATACTCAAAACTAATGGGTTGATTATAATGGTTTTTACTGTACAAGTAGTTTGCAGCATAAAAAAAGATAAGGTGACTTTTCCAAGCATCTCATCCACGCGGGCGGTCGTAGTACCGCTCGCATGGATAAAATGGTTGGAGAAGTACGGATAGTATTTAAAGTTATTTTATTAACTTTATTTATGCTTCAAATTACTTCTACAGTAAAAACCATTAAAACCAACTCAATCGTTTTGAGTATTATTTACCTGCGCAGATATTTGTTATTGCGATTATTTTACACTAGCAATATAAAAATTATGAAATTCGAAACTGAACAAAACGCAAACGTTAACCGACGCGTGTAACCATATGTTATATCAAAGACGATGTTATTTTCATTGACTAACGAGTGCAACAAGCTGTACGAACCCGCCATAAAACACGCGAGAGATTTAGATGTGGAGCGGTTGAAATATTTAACTGAAAACATGATGGATCACTCGTAAAGAGGTCAATACCCAATAAATGTACGGGGCGGGGTGAACTGCCGTTCAAAATCTTGAAAATCTGTACCTTTAGATCAAGATCTACAGTTTTAAATTCCTGAAAGATTTATTACCGCAAAGTTCATTTCCCATAATGTCCAATTACATACCAGAATGTCAAATTCCGTAAATGATAAATTTAAATCATTTGTTAGTAAAGTTGTATGATACTAAATTTAAAAAAGGAATGATTTATGTAAGTATTTAACGACTCGTGATTGCGGCAGATAGTGTAACTTCATAATACCCCTTTTCACTAGGGCCCAACATTACCCGGAAATCGGATTTAGAACAGTACCCATCGTGTATAATGAGCTCTGTATCGCGCATCTTTCGGCGCGCGGGTACATGCGCCGGCGCCGGCGCCGTCGCTCCACTGACGCATGCGCACAAGTGCCACAGAACATATCGTCTTGTTATTTTCCAATTTAATTATTCAGAACGGAAATAGTTGTCATAAATCAAATGTCGAACTACATTGAATCATTCACACGTTACTGTGTTCTATATTTAAACTGGTACGAAAGTATGATACCTTGTGTTTATTACTTGTAACCGTTATTGTTACGGATGAATAGATTTAGATGAACCTAAGTAATTTTAGAACACACGGATAGATCCTAATATTATCTATCTTGGATTAAGCTCTATTTTAATTAAAATTATTACCTACTCGTTTTAATTTGAAAAAATCTGTTTTCAGGAATATATTACATAGATACAGAGTGATAGTAAAAAATATTTTCTGTGTTTAGACGCCATTTAACAGAAACGTCAATGTGAGCGCCAAATATATAAATTTTCAAAGTAAAACGTCTAAAAGAACACCCGTTAAATAGAGCGCAACAAACGTGAGAGTAGCCGAAAGCGCATGCTAGTTTATTATAACTAATAATCACATTAACGCGTGGTTTAATTAGCCATTTATTTTTGGGTGAAAGTAATTCTTCACTCGCCACACTGGTGTTGCGCAGACTCATGACACTGACACATTAATTAACAAAAATTCGTCGTGGTGCACCCACACAACAACGAGAGTATAGTAGGAAAGCTTCTTACAAACGCACTTAAGCCAGGATAGAATCCTCCCCTCCCCCCTCATGAAACGGTCAAGGGCCTCCCTCTACCCTTTTATATTTGGATAAATCCCCCTGAAAATTACCTAAACCTGGGTACGTCGATGGTACGCGTTGTTCAAACTTAATAGGCTTAGCCATGTTAGTGGACGGTATCTGTGTGCGAGGCTCCAGCGCGTTTGAATGAAGCACGCCTTCTCCTCTTTCGGTGTTTTGTGGTACTACGAACACGACAGATGTATGTCGTGTTTAACACGCACATCTTTAACACGCTGTATAATTGTTGGGATAAAGTTTTTGCTATATGAATGTCACTTTTGTTGGCGATATGTCTGTTACCTGTAGAGATTGTTGATGCTGTGACATCGGATCAGACATCATTCACAACCGAGAAATTGCGGCTCCGACTTCCATACATTGACACTAAAAACGTGGCTCTCCTAACATAAACAATTTAACTTAAGCTGGACTGAATATAAAATTAATATAATGGAATGAATATAAAAACCTTAACATTAAAAGATTTACTTTAAAGATAACTTAGTTAGGTAGTTAACACATGGACGCTTGGAAGCAATAAGAACCAATTCTAATCAAAACCAATTAAACAAACACTGCAACTTAATTATAAGAAATTTGAAGAATATTAATGCCGTTTTAAAGACGTCTCAAGATTTTTTTAATAAAAAGACCACTCCCGCATTAGGGTACAAGCCCTGTGTCGCGGGGGACATTATAAACATACAAGTCACGGTCATAAAATACACCCAGACTTGGAACAACAATTTGTGGATCACACAAAATGGGTTCCCATGTGCTGTAGCATACGGACACACTCCCACCGCGCCCATCCTCTAATGTGAACACACAAAACTCTCGTATTCTCACATTCTACAGTCAGCTTCACAAATTTCTTAAGACCAAGTAGGTATTCATACTGCAACAAGAACCACCTAAAGCCTATACCAGCGGAAGCCTTTGCAACAAAACTCGGAAACATAGTCGCCATGTTTGATCTCGAGGTGAATAGAGCCTCCGTACAGTCACGAGTCAGCTGGTTGTAAGGCCCTGCCTGCATACTGCATGGCGCTGCATTGAAGATGGTGTCTGAGATACGATGCCGCTGCGACGTCGGCGCTCGGTCACCGACCCGGACCTGTAGTCGTATGCAGCTTTGGAGCTATCTATTGATCAAATTGTGCAATACGGAAACGAGTTTAATCCTATGTACTTTCTGCCAGGAACTATGGACCTTCTCTTTGGAAGTGGAAACATATTATATTTTACGATTTGTAGAATTGGATAATAAATAGCGTTTGTGTAAACAAAATAGGTAGATACCTAATGACAATTAGAATCCTTATTTTGTTTTACATAGTCTAAAGTCAAAAAATCTAAAAGGTAAATTAATAAAACCGGCCAAGTGCGAGACGGAGTCGCACTTGACCGGTTTTCGCGCACAAAGTGTTTCAGTACCATTATCTATAAAAACGGCAAAAAAATGGAGCCCCCCTTATATATTCAAATTATTTTATTTTTAAAGGGAATAATATAATTAATTGTGAATATTTTACGCGTCTATGTGTTGCCGTCATCAATATCGAGCAAAAACGAGCATAATAATCATGTTTGCTGTATGGGAAACAATCCCTTTCAAAAAAAATTGGGCCCTTATAAATTAATCTTATTTTGTTTTTTTGTTATAATGACAACAGAAACACATCATCTGTGAAAATGTAAACTGTCTAACTATCACGGTTCATGAAACACGGCCAGGGTGACAGGCGGACAAACGGACAGCGAAGTCTTAGTAATAGGGTCCCGTTTTACCCTTTAGGTACGGAACCCTAAAAAAAACTTATTTTTACAAACATCGGATCAATTTCACAAAAAAAACTATCTTTATTAACTCGTTAAATTGTAAACGTTTATAAAAATAAAATTGCAACTAAAACTAACAGAGACTAGCTGCAAAATGACTGATTCATACTTACCTACTTTATCAAAATCAAATCTGTGCAATAGAATTTTAAATACAAGTTTTTAATGTGCAGCCACAATGCCTTGAGCTAACATTAACTTAATAAGTATCTTTTGAGATAGATACCATTTTGATATGAACTACGTAAGTACCCACTTAGTTATTTTAATCGGGTATCTTATTGTTATTCTATAGATTACAATCTCGAAAAATTCTGCACATCACTCTAAAAATGTGATGTGATTACTGGCAACTATTAGCAAGTCACACACAAGTATATACATTTCAATAGCCGACACACTTTTAAGTCCTCCCGACCTTTGAGCCATCACGTAAGGACACTATGAATACAGCGGCAGCGTTCACGTGTCCATGTGTATACGTATATATGTAGTCCGGCCTTACAAAATCCAGGAAGGGCTTTCTCCTGAGCTGAATGGCGCTTGTAAGGGGCATAGGTGATCCGTACGCGATATCCGCCAACATCTCAACTATGCACGGTCACTGACCCCACACACCGAGCACACAGACAAACTCGATTATCGTAATATAATGCACGAACGGACGTGACTATTAAAGTCAAATTAGCATTAAGTTTTGCTGAATAAAAGCCTTGATATTAGTACTCGTAAAAAATCGCTATCACTTTTATTCAGTTCGCTTTCTAAAGTTACATAATTGAATTTTATGTGCTATTGTCGTTGAGCTTCGTGTACGAATGACTGATGTGTAAGTACAGACAGCCAAATAGTACAACATTAGCACACAAAAGAGATTATAAAGCCGCTTCAAAGCGAGCTGCCATGTTTGTATACATATCTTTATTATGATAATCAATATTTCAATATGAACGCAGTTATAACAATAAATAGATCTGACAGCTTATCGTTTGCTAGCTTATCTTGGCATCGATATACATGTAGACTTGCACTCCTAAAACCCACTGTATCTAAAAGTTTTAAAACAGAATATCTTCCTTTGTATTGAATTTCTATATTTACCTATATGTTTACCATCTTAATTTATAAAGTAAAAAACAAAGATGCTCGAATGCCACGCTGAGAAAAAGGAGTCTTGACATATAAACAGATAGACTGGTAAATAATCAGATAAATACTGCTCTTCTGTATCGCATTTTTTTTTCTCGTTTTAACCCCTCTACATTCTCAAAATAACGAGACTATATTTAATGCTACAACTCTTGTGAATTAAAAACAAGTATAAGTACCTATAAATTGAGATAACAGGTTTGTATCTTAGTTTACCAAGACATCGGTTGTACTTAACTAATTTGCTGTAAGGTCCTGAGGCGAAGAGTGCCTTTCGCTCTGTCTGTTGGGATACAACTGCACTTTATTAATAATAAATAATGTATTGGTAGAGTACCTACTCAAACAATATAGAAACAATACAATATTATGTTACGAACTACGTACTAAACCACGCAATATCTCCGCATCGATGAACACTCCATCCCATATAATATAATTAATCTGCGGTTGCAATATCCGATGCGATTCAGACAACGTCTTGCACTCGCAATTACCATAACTACGGTTTATTACAACAAGCGCTGCGCCTGCGCCAAGCGCTCGCATCAATATGTATGACTTCCTATGTTTACTCCACCACCATTATGTGATTCCATTATGTTTATTTATAAGAGAATTATCATTGAGCTGTGTATCTAAAAATACCCGGTAGGTAATTATGAGTACTACGGACAGGCTCAATGGACTACAATAAAATTAACATAATCCCGTCCAACAGAAGGGATATGATCGCAATAACATTGAATACTAAATTATAGCCTTTAAGATTTATCTAATGTATGTTTTTTATATTGCGGAAAATTTCCACTAAAACCTCACTTAAACACTCCACAAGTATTAACACAAGTAGATGTATAAGACAGGTTAGTATGAAGCTCCAAGGAACGACTCATCGGAGCTTCATACTAACCTGTCTTATACATCTACTTAAATGTTTTTCAATTGTATTTTCCGTGTTTTTCATTTCAGATATATTTTTGAAACTATTTTTTTGCCGTGGCTCTTATCGTTGCTGACCCATGGATTGAATAGTTGCAAAAAGTACCACATATCTATATTTCTTCTAAGTCAAGCTCCGTTCCAAATATAATTAAATATCGGCCCTTTGGAAATTAGCGCATTCAAATTAACAAATCTTCCGGTCTATATATTCAGACATCTCACAAAACGCCATCTGATCCCAAATTAGGCAGAGCCTGTACCTACTATGACAACCAGACAACTGATACACATACCTACTCATATATTTCTAAATACATACATGTTATAGATAATTTACACCCAGAAACAGAATAAACCATAGTGCTGACACAAACTTTTATCTTGTGTGCGGATCGTCCCACGTAGGAGTCAGGGTCACAAATTACCAGACGAACAGACCAGTCACAATATGTATCTATAATGTTAGTATAGATATATTTTCTCTTTTAATTGTCAGACTTAACTCTGTCATCAAGTTATGCGCTGTAACTTGATACTCGAACAATGGACGGTCAACGAGCATGTTTTCTCGGATCTTGTCAAATACTCGTTAATTCACCCACCATTAAGTAAAGCGGCTGGCTGGTCAACAGCACGAACTCGTATAAAGTATTCCAGTAAACAAGACGAACGACTCATTAGTCCCATTAAACTTTACCTACAGTCGGACGGACAGCCTTCAACAAACAAGGCTTTGGAAGACGACCTCGCGTTTCTTAGCCGATATAAAACGAATTAGCAAGTATCTAAACATGCTAACTATTTCATCATACTAGATATTATGTCTTATACCATACTACATCTATACGTAGAAAAGGAGCTTGCAAGCGGAGAATTCTGTAGTAAGTTAGTAAAAAAATAATTATATATATGTTATATGTATTTTACCATTCAGAGTTCAGAGTATTTTCCATTGGTTAACATGAGTTTGTGAAGAATCTCCTCTTCAAAGAAAATCGCAAGTTATATCAAACAAATTGATTCTATGTTTCGTGGAAAAGTTGTCAAATCTATTCGGAAAGTAATTATTATTGTATTTACAGTGGAATGACAGCCAAAAAGCCGATGAGGTTCTTGGCTAATTGCGCACTTCGTTCTTTGTGCTTTGTGCACAATATATGACAATATATAGACTAACTGATACCTCTGGCATTTCTCGCATCCTTTAGCTACAGCTATAGCGAGCTTTTGCTGTTTGATAAGACGTGCATGTGGTTCGACTGCCTCAGTTGGCGTAAGATGTAGCGGGTCCTTTAATCGGACTCTGATGCCTACTTGGGACACCACTTTATGTTCTTTGTATCCTTGATTTGTATGTTTCTAGAAATCCCGAAATTTCTCTTTTTTAAGAAACTCTCAAATGCAACTTTTTCTACCCAGATGTAAGACATGGCTATCTTACTAAACTTAGTGAAACTAAAATTTATAAAAATCCTCGTCACCATCGTAAATTAGTGTCATCACTGCGACGTATTTCTTCGGAGGAATATCCCAATTCCAAACGTCATCACGTTCGCAAACAAGAACATCATTCACGACATTATTATAACAGTGTTGTCGGATAACATTGTCACTCCGCTCCACTCATACACTCATAATTCCCGTACGGTCCATTTCCCGGCGTCATTCATCACGGAGACCAAACGGGACGCGGAAGAAGTGCTCGTAGCGGACTAGCTAGTGTAAATATTGTGGTTTTGTTTGATTTATGATGTACTGTTAGTGCGGATTGCGAGGGCCGGTCGGTCGGAGCCTGCGTGCGCGCCTGCACACGTGTGCTCGTTGAATTGATTCACTGTATAACAAAGTATCAATGGGCTTATGAAAGTTTAATGTTTTGATTAACGTGTAACTGTTTGAAGTTTGTTGCTGCATGTGAATGTTAATTGGACGATTTTTTAACGGTTATGCCCAGAGAACCGTATTTTTTAACTTACATACACAGTAGCGAAAAGAATATAATAGCTATTTTTTTTTTATTTTTAGTTATAGAGAACTACTTCACCAGGACGCAACATTATTACTATTGTACACATCACTGAAGACTATAGCCCGATTCCCACACACCCACCACATAAACTGCCAATGCAACTCAGAGGCATTCGAATAACTGGATAGTTATTTGATATATCCAATAGTAACGAAATGAGAACATAATACTTACCTAATTACTCTTTACACAAATAATAAGGTATTATTTTCAACCGACTTTAAAAAGGAGGAAGTTCTCAATTCGACTGTATGTTATTTATTTTTTTATTTTTTTGTATGTTTGTTCACCGATTATGCAAAGACAGCATATTAAAGGCAGACCTACAGTGATTTAGGTATATTGCATAGTGATTCGTGCATTTACTCTTAAAAAGCACCAATTGGTGAGGTGGAACTGGTGATGAAAACCACAAATGACGAGCGGACCTATTTAATATTTCAGAGTTTGCGATTCAGTTACTTTAATTTGGTATTGAGTAGCACTTTATTCTCGCCATACTACTATTACACAATATAATAGAGCTGATAGAGAACTCCTCAACAATTACCCGCCCTGCATCGGGGCAAGTAATAGGTATTTTGTAAAAAGGTTTGAGCAGTCGACATACGCCTTTTGTAACTTAGACAAATTAAACATTTTGAAGTTGGTCCCATGAAATATTAGTTTTATGTTTTATTCGGCACCAACTTCAAAATGTTTTATTTGTTTTGATTATTCTAGGTGTATTATTTTTTGCTTTTTTTAGTTGCCTTGTATTTATTTTTGAAGTCGGTAATATTTATTTGTAAAACATTTTTTATCTCACAAAATTAAGTATTATTTTTTTACGAATTGTGAGGTTGGGGGTTCGATTCCACACTATACACTTTGTATGATCCCTTAAGCGGTGTTAATTCAAACATTCTACGTTTATTAGAGAAACAATATAGCATTTTAAAAGCTACGGGTCTTAATCGCGTAAATTGACAATACCCGTAGCTTATAAAATTCTATAATGTGTACAAATCGCGAAAGTTTACGAACATAATATTAGAGAAACATGTTCCTAAACGTTTATTTTTCTTCAGCTAGAGTCTGATAGTAGACTAACCTGGAGTCGCCAGCTCTCCGACTAACGATATGAACAGCTCTACACAGTCGTATACAAAAAAGGATGAGCCGATATAATATTACGCCGGATTTATTCCTTTCGCCAACCCTTCGGAATACAGGATTTATTAGATTTATGAACAGGATAACAGTTCTCTATAGACTTTGTGAACGATATTTCAAGAGTTTTATAAGATATAAAAGTAGATGTTGTTACAAAAGACATTATTTATTTTATGTAACACCCGCGAACATAATGTTTAATGTCGAATAGATACATTAGTTGCGAGTGTTCCACAAAAAAATGCGAACATTTATGTGGCCATAACGGAGAACGTCCAGTTATGACTCTTTTAAATTGCATTGTCCATAAACTCTGTTTCACGAATTCAATTCCAGAAGAGCAGGTACAAGGTTTAAGTATTGAAAGCAACAAATTAACTCATGTTCTGTCTTTGTGAAGGACATATCGCTTTTAAATAGTGTCTTCTACACGATCACAAAATATTAAACTTGTTGTTTTGTTATCATAAAACGTTTGCCTGGCTATGGCTGTACAAACACATGCTACTGATTTAGTATTAAATAACTAATAAACATGCGTTTATTAAACATCAGATAAAATAATATTATCTTGAGTTACGATCTGTTTAATTTGTACAGACTAGACTGACAATTATAGCTACAATAAAACTGTAATAAAACTGCGAAATCATAACAACCATAGCTTCATAAATCATATTTAACTAGTCTGTAAATAGCCAACAAATATTTCTGCCGTTATATTATTTGTACTTATTTAGAAGACAATGTTCTTAAATAATAGTTTAGATTTAATGAGTTATATTATTAGTTTAGGTAGGTAGTTATTTTCTCAATAAGTATATCTGATACATTATTTGGATTTTACAGGCTACTAGCAGGCACCTGCGACTTCGTACGCGTGGATTCGCTTTCCGCGGAATGATGTATTGTATGTATAAACCTTCCTCTTGAATCACTCTATCTATTCCGAAAACTGCATTAAAATTCGTTGAGTAGTTCAAAAGATCTAAGCGCACAGACAGTGGAAGCGACCTTTTTTATACTATGTCAAGATGTAGTATCCTCTTTTTTGTAACTTTACCCTTCCTCCTGTTTTGCATTCCAGTATTGTAATAAAGAAGTCATCGTGCCTTATAAAGAGTTCAACAAACTTTCGCCTCGATTTTTGTACATCGCAACAAGTGCTAATCACCGGAAGGGAACAAATTCATCTCGAATGCAATTAGCACAAACAAAATTGGTCCTAATAAGTGCTTAAGAAGCCCAAAATCCAATACTCTTGAGGTTGAGGAGCCATCGGCACAGGACACAAGGCTCTGACCCTTCCGACTACTTTATAAAACACATTTTGTGCCACAAGACAAAAGAAAGATTTACGATATTACTCAATATTCTGCTTTTTACGTCCTATATCGTAACTTTTTTATTATAAGGGTCACAAACTACTAGTGTGGACACTGTTTTTACACACAGATGAGGTCTGAAAAGTTCCCGACATGCCTGTCTGCCGTCAATAGGGTGTTTCACTCTGATGAAATGTCTTAAGACGACGACCTTTTGTAAGTAACAGTGTTCCCCGAAAATATGAACTTTCAAGAGGGGAAACTTTTCAAAGGAGGGAAGCTGAAAAGTATACAAAAATGTTGGTGTTTAATACAGGCAGGTAAACATGGGGAGATTGAGCTCTGGATTTTATATATTTTGTATGAAATAAGCTGCGATTTATCTATGGACTCATCTGCGAGTTTGTTATGATAAAATGCGTTTGATGAATCATTAACGTTTGATCTGCCTATGAAACATACTCCGTAGATATATATATTACTAGCTTCGGGACTCAAACTATGTCCATACCAAATTTCATCTAAATCGGTTTAGCTGTTTGAGCGTGAAAGCGTAACAGACAGACAGACAGACAGAGTTACTTTCCCATTTATAATATTAATAGGTATGGACACGTGCGTCACTGATCGAAAGTAAAATGAATGAAGTTCCTCACAAAGACAAAAAACTTTCCTATGCCCTACGCAATAAATTAGTTAGTGTTGTAAAATAATAACTACCTACATATAATAGAAACATAATAATGAAGTAGTCACGAGCAGAACTTAGAAATTGCTTAGAATGTGAGAAAGCTAACAACTGCTGACGTTATATAGGTACATAGAGACTAGTACGAAAGCAATGAACAAGGAACAAGAGTCTCGTAAAGTTAAAAGGAAAGTGTAATAATTCATCCGCACGTTATAATAATATTCCGTGCGTGCGCAAGCGCTGGGAACGAGCGCCCGAGGCGCGGCTGTATTGCGACTAATCGCGAATCGTGCCCACTGTCGACTCGGGCAGGACGAGACGATAATGTCATTGTAAACGTGTTCCGCACGTATTAACTGCACTTACATTGTAGTGATGAACTTATACTTGACACTTATACAGGATTGTTGTCACCTACAGTAAATATTTCAATGTATTGAAAAGTATTCTTTGTCCCGTTACCACCTTCATGGTCGCGATCAATTTGCACTGATTTCAGATAAAAATCAATCTCATATTCAAATAGCAATGTTCGGCCGGATATCCGGCTATCCGCCTATGAGATTCGGCCAAACAGACATCCGTTTCATCTCAAGTAAATAATAAGCGAATGTTTTACCGTTCTTCTTAAAATTGCTAGTCGACTCTAACTCGCATTCTCTAGATTAGCTAGATTATGAATATTTGTTTGTTTGTTTGTTCGAGGTTGACGATTCCATTCGTCAGGTTTAAGTAAATGTTGTCTCTAGTACATATACAGTAAGTGAAACCGGCTAATACCTTGCCTCAAAACTTAATGCTATTCATATGACACTGAGATCGAATTATTTCTAAACTACATTAAGCGAGGTTTGTAGCACTGTTTGTACAATTCCACTCGGAAATAGACGAAATCGTGCTAGATAACCATTTTGTCACGAGTGAGTGGGTGAGACAGAAAGTTTATCTTTACCCGGACTTTTACATGTATCCTTTTCTAAAGTTATAATAAACGCTGTTTTCTGGTCTTAAGTATGTCCTCACAATTAGCTCTAGCAAAAATAGTTTAAAAGCAAACACATAGTCCGATTTTATTTCGACCGACCACATTGGTCATTAAGCCGTCTGACTCATCAATACCTACATGTTTAGCACTTCCCGTGAAAACAGCAATCACGCTATGCAATTACAGGTTTAACACTAGAACCAGACACCAAGACGCCTTGATATAAAAAAAGCTTTGAATATTATTTCCTTACTATCTTCCGCATGCAATGTACAGTGTGCAGTGCATTGGCCTCTAACAAAAAGCACGGACACTCAATAACAATATCTAAGGCGAATACTTAACATTCAGGCAGCAGGCAGCTCGGACGTTACAGATCAGTGGCGCTGGCGAGCAATGGCACGGCACCTCGGTGCAGGGTGCATCTCATTGAATAATCAATCATCCTCGTCTTGTATGTGTGTGTGCTTGCGTGCGTGTTGTGTGTGGACGTCGATACCGTTGATAATGTAATTGTTTGATAATGTATGCAGCAACATGCACCCTTTACGCACTAACATACGAGTAATTTAGTAGATATGTGGCACGGTGGGAGTGTGTCCGACTCCTACGCAAGAGGTCGTGGGTTCAATTCCCACACGGGACACCACTTTGTGTGATCCACAAATTATTGTTCCGAGTCGGCAAGCCCGTGCGAACTGTTAAAATCTTGTCACAATGATAAATGGAGAGTTGCGCTTAAAAATATATGCGGCGGACATTTTTAAGCGCATCACGCATGTGCCAATTTACACGGGCTTGCCACGGACACGGAATAAAGATCGTGAATAAGGACCTTGGCGGCCATACCCCACTCAATTTGTATAACCTAACTAGCTATTCCCCGCGGCTTTCTAGCCTTTCCAGACTATAATCAATCAATATGCCAAATTTAATTAAGATCCATTCTGGCGTGATTGAGTAACAAACATGCGTTCATCTAATCTTTTGCATATACAGGTTGGACCAAACCAATGTCCCCCGAAGAGAAAGTGCCCTACAAAATTGCTAGCTCAAATATTTAAGGTAGGTACTTTCTCTCCAGGGGGCATTGGTTTGCTCCACCCTGTTTTGTAGTAGGCAAATGGATACAAGTTTACTTATCTAGGCTGCAGGTAGTCTTCCAAGCAGCAGTAAAGCATGTTATGTACCGTTGTGGCGTTATTTCGCGCTACGTTATACACTAATTTCGTCTGTCACTGCAGTGTTGGTACAACGTGCTGTACTGTTAACTTTACCTCATTCAATGTAGTTTAGGAATAATTCGATATCAGTGTCACATGAATAGCATTCAGTTTTAAGACCAAGTGGCTAACACTTGATCTTGGGTTTCACTTACTGTGTACCTACTAGAGACAACATTTACTTAAACCTGACGAATGGAATCGTCAACCTCGAACAAACATACAAACAAATATTCATAATCACGTTATATTTAGAAGCGACTTTATATTAGGTGCGAGTTAGAGTCGACTAGCAATTTTAAGAAGAACGGTAAAACATTCGCTCATTATCTAGTTGAGTTGAAACGAATAGCTGTTTGGCCGGATATCGGATATTCGGCCAACGTTATAGCCGGATAGCCGGCCGAACATTGCTTTTGAATATGAGATTGATTTTTATCTAAAATCAGTGATAAAATTATTATATTTGATAGCAGTTAATGTTACACAATACCCAAATTTATCAAAGTGTAGCAAAATCTATCTTTCAGCACCTGCGGCCGTGTGTACAGTGAAATACTTTTTTCTGAAGCTGGGCTTGTTTATGAAGACAACCAAAGCAGTTAGGTATTTTTCAATGAAGAAATAATAGTATTCAATGGCCATATTTTGCCCTTAGCGCAGAACGATTGCAAATTTTCTTACTTGAAAATAAATAAAAAATATGATTACTGATTGTATTTATTAAGTGATATAAATAAAGTACACTAAATCTTTTACATATTTCCTATTTTTAACTATCCGGCCGGATAACTACTTGCTATCCGGTATACGGCCGGATTTTAACTTGAGTCCGGATAGGCCAGATACCGGATAGTTACCGGATATCTGTTTCATCTCTAATAATTTACAATATTCTTTTTCGTTAAGTTATAAATGTACAGCAGCCAAATTAGCGCAACACAACTGACGTCTTGGAAAACCTGTAATGCATTTGCATCACAGTTTTCAATTAAAATAATAATGTTTCTGATATTCAAGGTATAAACTTTAAATACTAGTGTTATTTTAAACGCCCACAATGTACATTCGGAAAGCATTCCTTACATTGAACAGATTCATCCAAAATTTTGTTTAACAATCTCTAAACACATAGACTAGCATTCACAAGATGAAGTGGTAAGGAATGTTCTGTAAATTCACACCCACGTAGGTACTATGCACCGTTTCAGACGTTCTTTTTGATCCTCAATATCATTGAATAGAGATAAAACACTTATTTATTTCACTTGTGTTGAACCAGATTGGGCATTGCTATTTGATAGGTAATTCAAATATTATTTATTTTATTTTATTTACTAATTTTACAGAAAGTTAACAGACTAATTTTCTTATTGATACATTGTACATGATATATTACATTAATACTACTGTACTCCTTTTTTTCTGTTTTAATGGACAGGTCCCACAGTAGGCAGAGCACAAACCCTGTTGCGACGGACTTTACAAATGGAACGCACATAAAGTACACCCAGGCTCTGATCTAACAAAATATATCCCGTGTGAGAATCAAACCTACGACCTCTTTAGCGAAAGTCGTACAGACTCCTACTGCCGTCTTAGTCGTACACCGCCTTGGCGTCAAAAATAAAATAAAATCCATTTTATACACAAACAATGGTGTAAAAAAGTGACCGAGAGTTTTTCTTATTCTCTTTTCCCACATCAACTATTGTTTTGCAAACTTGGCCTCAATGTACATCACAAATAAGCAAAAACTTGGCAATAATCTACTGCGTTATTATAATTATAATTAATATACATCCATGACCTATGACATGTAGCACGATATACTCTTGTCACGTACTAGTTATAGATTCGATGTTTAATTCATGGGAACTAAACTAATACGAATTCATTGAACGAACGCGTGATCTTATCTCCAAATAGATATTAGTTTAAAACCAGTTATATTTGTATAAGAAAGTTTAACTCTATCGATGAATGTATTCATAAATCGACCACAGTGTTAAATGAAATTCAACACTTTATTCAAACAAAACGATAGATATTATCTATTTGTAAAGTTAATCGATTATGCATGCGAGCCAGCGAGTGGCGCGTCGCTAGTCGAGGTGCATCTCTATGGCACTATGGTTAGTATTCAACGAGTACTTCACTAGCCTTTTGTTTTGACATAATGCCCAAGCTTTATACTTAAGGAAGCGATAATAAGTGAAATCTGGTATTCATATTAGTTTATTAATCGTAAAAGTCAATAGATAGGATCGACAAACAATAGGCAATGGACATAGTAATTATTCATGTAATCGGTACTTGAATTAACGCTGCCTGCCAACTATGAGTACAGTCGTAGTAAGCAGTGCAACCTAGACTTCACAGGGTCCGTGACTCAGTACAAAGGAACAGAACGAGACATCTGCGAGGTAATGCCACATTATCTCTATCGGTAAACATAAACTGACCGTTTCCAGAAAATCCACGTTCCTCCTTGTCATAATGTCATAATCTCTCTTCGGAGCTTAGGATTTCCACCCCATCGCACTGTGAGAGTAGAATAGAGAGTGTACTATAATATCTCCTGTATAGTCTCTGATGCCAGCTCTGATGATGGCCGCCGTAATAATACTGAAGTCGGTGAGACCATTATTTATATTGAGGTGAAATTTAAAGAGTTTAAGGCGCTCGCAACAGCAGACGAGAGGCAATGGTATCTTTTTTTTTTAGGAGAGCGACATGTGTATAAAATTAGTAAATATGTAGATAGGTAGATACATATTTTTACTATAATGTGAAAATGATTTTAATGTTTTTCATATAATGTGACGTTGGATGCGTTAGGTAGAGCCGGTGAGAGAAGAACTTGCAAAGATTTAAAATGGTCGTATCTGGGAAATGGTATTCGTAAATAAAGTTTGCAATAAACGCCATTAATTTTTGATGAATCGACAAGTAAATTAATAGACGGTAAAATAACCTTCCTAATTCAATTCTCATTACTGTCCATCAATTTATTTTCGCCCTGAGGCCTGACGTTGAATGCCTCGTCAGTAATTTGGCGCACAACTCAGGTAGATAAAGTCCACTTCGAGCCAATAATGAGCCCTGAACAACACGGTTACGTACTTAATACTAAGTGACGGTTGATATGGCTTTGACTGAGATGAGCAAGGTGTACCTTTCGGTGAATGGTGCGGGTTTGGTCTCAGTAAAAATATGTCACTTTATCCACCTAAGGTAAGGGGCAACAACTTTGTCTAACCAGCTTCTCTTTTTAAGCAGTCATTGTTAAAATAGAATTTTGTAAGCAATACGTTTCAATTAGCTTGCTTGTAAGCAATAGGTTAGCTTATAAAAGCTAATATAAAATTATTTAATGTGTACACAATGCGAAAGTTTACGAACATAAATTGGTAAAACATTGTTTCAATTACGGGTTTATTTCAGTTTGGGATCATTGGGCCAATTATCTTCTTACAAAAATGTCCGGCCTGTGCCCGCCGGCTGACGAGAATACAATACGCACTCGGGCAAAAATAGATACACATTGTTAAAAATTGCTTTGCTATTATAAAAGCCACATAGGACCAGTAGATCAATAAGACTTATTCGTCGAAGAACTCACAGTCCCCCTAACAAGTCAATTAACCGGTCTATAATGGAGTTACATTTACAGAAAGTCACATCTATCGAGAGAAAAGTCTTAAATTCGAAATATCTGACATCATTTTATTAATAAAATACCTTTAGGTAATTATTGATGATATGAAGAAATGCGCACGATAGGATCCATTCTATGACTCATCATTCGATCCGTCGAAAATAATTTTAGCCGAGTCTATTGCCATATACGAGTATCTTTGATCGAAGATTGCGGTGTGAATTTCACTTCCTTTTTTGGTTCGTGTACCTATTAACTGTGTGTGTAATGGTACCCATTAACTTTATTCATTCATTAAATAACAGGATGTTAGATACCTAACAGGATGAATGTATTGTGCAAATGATGTGGTCGTATAGAGCCTCACCACAGTTAATAGGTAGCATTATACAAATCATGGAACTTGATTTCCCCAGAGAGTTGTAAAGCGCCGAAGGATTAAGTATAACAAATGAAAATTAATATGTGTGAATATTAAGGTACCTACAGAGTTGATTCACCGATTCGACCCATCCGCTTAAAACGCTTCTAATGTTATTAATGCAAACTTCAGAACTGAATAATAAATGCTTCATTACTTTAGGGCTTTGTTATTTGAGTTCTGTGCCTAAAAATACTTCAGATATTCTACCTTATTTTCTATCTGAATAAACAATCGAATAGTTTGCATAAAACAAATCTGAGAGCCAATGGCCAGCAACGAATCATAAAATATTCACTCGCCTCTCCCCTGGCGGGGGCTGGCAGGGAGAATGGCCAAAATTATAACGATCAATAGCTCTACCGGGGGCTTGACCAATGCAAAATTCAATTTACGATCCGCCGCTGTATTAAGGAAACCAATGAAAACATACCTTTTATATTAATACCAAATAATAACCGCATCCTAATTACAAATGAGTTTTGAAATGGAAAGCGTCTCGTTTCAAAGGGAATACTTATCAATGTAATGAATGGTTGATCAGTGCCAAAGTGCTCGGTACCTGGAAGCTGATTGAACTTGGTAATATGAAGGCACTCATACTGTAGTTACAGAAACGGCGGCAACTTAATAGTTAAGCTATCAGATTTACAATAGAGAAGTTTAGTATTCTAATTTCATCCATTACGCTCCCGATGTAAATCCATTCCTAATGCCTTAATTAGTAATTAGTGAATTCTAATGAGGTATTAGAAATAGATTTCAGCTGCCGAGCTTAATATTTACATGAGAATTCAAGTAATATTGATACCTAGATAAGATGTACATAGGTACCTAGACCTACGTACACGATGGAATCGATGTCACCGTCTTCCAGAGAAAAGTGATTTCAGTTTCTGTACGTAAGAAAATTTATATGGCAGCATTTTATTACAATTTATTATTATTTTAATATTGTACTAATAAGCTCGCAACTAGCTCCATGTCCAGTCATTGCAACTTGACAATACCTCTAAATTGTTCTTATAGCTTGGTGAAATCAGCGAACCATTTAAATTCGTGCCTTATATGAAATGTAATGTAACTTAACTGGGACTTATAATACAGAGTCCTTATTTACAATCTTTATTCCGTGGTGTTCATGGCAAGCCCGTGCAAACTGCCAAAACCCTGTCATAATGATAAATGGGGAGTTGTCAAGGCGCATGCGCGACGCACTCAACAATGTCCGCCGCGCATGCTCGTTGATGCATTTTTATTAAGCGCAACTCTCGATCTCAGAACAATAACTGTAACCTCTCCATTTCTATTATGTTAAGATTTTGACAGTTTGCACGGGCTTGCCGTGGACACGGTAAAAAGATCAGGAATACGAACCAGCTTGTCTAGTGTGATCTTTATGGGTTCCTTTATTAACGACGAGTGATGTAGAAAGCGTTGAGGTAAGAATGATGAACTACAACTATCACCTGTATTCTGACTTCTGGTCTTAAATCGTTTATGTCAAATAAAAACTGTATGATTTATTATAATATGCCTGACGCTAACTTGTTGAAGGGTACGTGCCTTCGTATAAAACAAACATTATTTGTTTGATTTATATTCCACAATATTGTTTAAGCAACCCCGTGCTCGTGAAGATGTTGATCGAGTGTCCATATATTTTATCCATTTTATTTATCGTTGTTTGATAACAAATAGAGGTAACTTTAATAAATTTACCGTTTTATACTAGAACATTTTTCGGTAAGAATAGAACTAATATTTTGTACAATAAAGTTATTTTCTTGATCTTTTCTTGATATATCTCACAAGGACCTCCAAAAATATTGCATCCAGAACTGCGATTTTAAGGAAAAATGAATGATACAATCGCACCTCCACAGAGCGATGTCCCCGCGGAATATTTCCAGAAATATCTGCAAGAATACGACAAGGATTTACTTCTCATAAAAACCCTTGAGATTCGTGAAACACTGTTTAATATTCATGAAAGTAAATGATGAAATATTTAGTATTACTTCAATACGTCGCTAACGAGCAGCCCGCCGCGCCGCGGCAAGCGCTCGCGCGCCAGGGGGGAGCGGGGGGGTCGTGCACGGAACGGTACAGATTCTGCGACTGATATAGGTTATTATTTATTACTAGCTTTCGCCCGCGGCTCCGCCCGCGTGGATGTCGGTTATCGCGATAAAAACTATCCTATGTCCTTCCTCGGGACTCAAACTATCTCCATACAACATTTCATCTAAATCGGTTTAGCTGTTTGAGCGTGAAAGCGTAACAGACAGAAAGACAGACAGACAGACAGACAGACAGACAGACAGAGTTACTTTCACATTTATAATATTAGTATGGATATTACATACCCATTAGTTAGTCAGTTAGTTTTACCTGGACGAACAAGAAAACCGCACTTAGCCTCCTGATTGGGCCATTGTGCGTCATGCGTCATACCTACCCATATAAGTATAATTCGTACATAGTTCCATACATAGCTATACACTTGGAACTGCCGCCCAACCTCACTTTGTTTTTTTTATTCAAACATTCATAATTTTATATATTTTTTAGTATGTAGGGTGCGCGACAGCCCCAACAGCATACTGCTCACAGTAGCAGATCGGTGGGATAGCCCGATGTTGGAACATTGGATACGCCTACTTGCAAATGTCGCGCGGTGGTTGTAGCATAGATATAAGTACTAACATTAGTTAATTAAAATCATGTATACTAACAAAATGGACTGTCTGAAATAAAAAAAGTTATTGTTATTATTATTAATTTGACGTTTTCAAATAATAATAATAATAATATAAATAATAAATTCTTTATTTGCACAAAAGTTGGTACATCTGTGGTCTTATAAATTATTAAGTTCTTACAACTTTAGTCAATAGTGACATGCAAATATTATTTCATTTAAATAAGATTTCTGCTGAATTTGTTTCTTATTACCTTATGCGTAATACGAAGAAAAAAAAAATACATTATTTTTTTAAAAATTAATTACACAATATGAATAATTGTTCTATAAAATTACAAATTGGTCTATTTATCACATTTATGTCAAGAAATAAATATTATAATAATACTAAAAAATAATAAAAAAAAACATGTCAAAGAGTTATAATTAACAAAATTATAACATTACATATAATTCAGAAAATCATTTATTGAATAGAATGATTTCATTATTAGCCATTTCTTAAGTTTCCTGATGAATATTTTAATTGGCAGGTCTTTTATCTCATTAGGGATTTTATTGTAAATCCGTCCGCACATGGCATAACAATTTTTCTGTAACAATGTGGTTTTGGGCACCCTAGTCAAAACAATTTTTGCTGGATCTCGAGTATTTCTAGGATATTTATCCCTAGCCAAAGTGAATATACTTACTCATGTGTTTTTTTACAAATTTAGCAGCTTCTAATATATACATGCTAGGCAATGTTAACAATTTTAACTTAAGAAATACAGGCCTACACGATTCCCATGGCGGAATACCAACAATCGCTCTTACATTTTTCTTCTGCGCGACAAATGCTCTATGGGTATCTGTAGAGTTGCCCCAAAGTATTAATCCATATCTCAAAGTTGCCGCTACGTAACCATGATATAGTGTTTTGATTTGCTATTTTATGCAGTCGATATAGTACATAAACAAATTTATTTAATTTACTACACACCTGATCAACATGTGATTTCCAGTTGCAATGTCTGTCCAGCATAATACCAAGAAACTTTGTTTTATTAACTTCATCCAGCTTTTGGCCTTTATAGTTAACATTTAGAGTATTATGTTTTTGATGATACGTACAAAATTGTATATATTTTGTTTTTGTCATATTTACTTGTAAATTATTCATATCTAGCCAGCTGATTATTGATTGAATAGTATTGTTAATGTCAATAGTGTAATCAAATCATCAAATAATCATTAACCTGATTTAACGAAATAAAGATATTTGAGTTTGAGTTTATATTTTCTTATTGCAAAAGGTACGAGGAAATCCTATTCACACATTTATTAACTTGAATCAGATTCTCAAAAATTGTACTCTTTTAATTTTCTACTTTGTGAAAATAAAAGTCACTCGTGCTTAGATAACATGTTATCAAAATAAAACTTCAAAAATATTTTAATTAGTTTCTGGAGTTTGGAGAATGCGACCGAGCGACTGAGCGACCGCGCGACCTCGAGGACTTCTCCCGCCTAGACACTTCAAACTTGGTCGAGTTGGTGGCGAGGCAGACGAGTGGCTAACAGGAAATCACAGTAATTTGAAACTAGATCAAAACTGCGCAGACATTCGTGGAGTTTCTTTGAACTGTACCTTTGATTATGTGATCCATGCATGTTCTTTGAGTAATGTTTATTATAGTTATGAAGATTCTTAAAACGTAGTTTATTATTTTATTGCTAAATTACATCTGTTCGCTATTATTCCTTGGCCTACTCAAAGCGTAGAGCTAAGAAACCGCAGCGGAATAAAAATTAATTAATGTAAACATAACCAAAAGCAATAGTGAAGGTTCACTACTCTGTAACATGATAACAAACAAACCATACAACCAACCAAACTTGATCTATTCTCATTTATCACGGGCTACGCCCAATATGTACCTAGTGTGATAATTTATTTACTTATTTATTTGAAATAACTAACAATTACACACTAGGAAAACAAAAGTGTTACAGTACAATATCTTTGTGCTGTATCTACAATCTCTACAATCTACATCACAATCTTATGTTCCTTATCGCACGTTCAGTATCTATTAAATGTTTTTACTATCTGTTATCAACACGAAGTCGTTAGTATATAAGATGCACCTTTAGATAATTATAACTAGACTATACTACATCTTTTGTCTCATTTATACCTAATCATATACTGCCAAGAAGTTTGGCAAATTGGTGACCCCGACGAACGAATACGCAGCAAGAAACATGGCACAATCACCGTGCAAGGCGAACATAAATCAGCAAGGAACACTTGAAGTAGCTGCTGGCACCTCGGTTTTATCCCGCATTCCGGAATTTTGGAAAGACCAACCAAGATTATGGTTCACGCAACTAGAAGCCATATTAGCACCACAGAAGCAAGGAGACGAATACAAATACTGTACAGTAATAGCAAAATTATCCAAGGAAGAAATACTACAGGTTAGTGACCTAATCACTTCACCACCGACTACAGATAAATACAAAAACATCAAGGAACGTTTAATTGATTGTTACGAAGAAACAGAACAGCGACAGTTTCAAAAATTAATATCAGAGACAGAACTCGGTGATCAAAAACCTTCGCAGTTATTACGTCAAATGCGAGTCCTCGGGAGAGGAAAAATCAGTGACGAAACAATTAAACTACTATGGTTCAGACTTTTACCAACATCAGTTACTACGGTTCTAGCAGTTACGGAAGACATGGAAATTGACAAACTGAGCCAAATTGCAGACAAAATAATAATGAATTCAAAAGTAACCGAAATATCAGCTGTTAGCAACGACACTTCAAACGACAACAATACAGCATGCATTTTAGCCCAGCTAGCAAAATTACAGATAGATATTGACGCAATTCAGCAAGGTCAATATGGCTATCGACCCAACACGCACAATCATTTCAAGAAACGTCAACAATTCCCGATTATGAGGCCGAGAACAAACTATAGAGGAGCAAATCAATTTTGTTACTACCACGAAAGATTCGGAAAATATGCAAAGAACTGCATTAAACCATGCGGTTGGAAACCAATGACTTACGTACGGAACCAGGGAAACGAATAAGAGCACAGACAACGGCGAAACTCTGTGCAATCCACCCATCCAATCGCCTCACCATTACCGACCGAAAAAGTGGTATGAAGTTTTTGATTGACACGGGCGCAAATATTTCAGTCATTAGCAAGCAACAGAGACATTCAATTTTACAAAATGAACAATACACACTATACGCTGCAAATGGGACTAAAATTAGGACTTACGGCGAGAAGACGCTTACCTTGAATTTAGGACTACAACGATGTTATAAATGGAATTTTGTAATCGCCGATGTTACACAACCAATAATTGGAGCAGATTTTCTAGAGCACTATAAACTATTAGTCGACATAGCAGGTCGCAAACTTATCGACAAAGTTACAGAGCTGACAACGCATGTAATTTCGGAAAAAGCGACACAACAAACAATTCGTACTATCGCAGTGGGAACGAATCCACGTATTACGCAACTTTTAAACAAATACGAAGACATCACGAAAGAGTCCTCTCTCCGCAATGCGCCCAAACATAAGATTGAACATCACATTATCACTACAGGACCACCCGTCGCAGCTCGGGCAAGACCATTACCTCCAGAAAAATACGACATAGCCAAAAAGGAATTTCAAAATATGATAGAACTCGGAATTTGCCGACCGTCAGATAGCCCATGGGCAAGCCCATTACATATGGTAAAAAAGAAAAATGGCGAGTGGAGGCCGTGCGGAGACTATCGAATGCTCAATAGCACGACAGTACCGGACAAATACCCACTACCAAGATTAACTGACTTTACATACATATTAGAAAATAAGAAGATACTAAGCAAAATAGATATACGTAAAGCATACCATTGTATTCCTGTTAAAGATATAGAAAAAACAGCCATCATCACACCTTTTGGACTTTTTGAGTACTTAAGAATGCCTTTCGGATTACGCAATGCGGCACAAACATTTCAACGATTCATGGATTCCTTATTTAGAGATTTAAACTACGTATTTATATTTGTAGACGACTGTCTCATTGCATCGGACAACGAAGATTTGCATTATCAGCATTTAGAAACGGTTTTCAAACGTTTACACGAGAATGGAATAACCATTAATCACGAAAAATGCGAATTTCTCAGAAGGGAAATAGATTTCTTAGGTTATCATATAACGAGCCAAGGAATACACCCTACCGAAGAAAATTACAAAGCAATCATGGAATTTCCCAAACCGAAAACAATTCAAGAATTAAGAAGATTTTTGGGCATGGTCAATTTCTACAGAAGTAATATTCCACGCGCAGCGGAAAATCAAAGAATTTTAAACGAATATCTACATGGTTCAAAAAAGAACGATAATTCACCTGTTCCTTGGACAACGGAAGCAGACAAAGCTTACGAAAAATGCAAGGAAAGCATGAAAAACGCAGTGTTAACAGCGCATCCTTCCCGCAACGCATCACTAGCGCTCATGACCGACGCTAGTGCTACTTGCGTTGGTGGAGTTTTACAACAAAAATCCGGACGCAATTGGGAACCATTAGGATTTTTTTCACAAAAATTGAGCGAAACTCAACAAAAATATTCTACGTTTGACAGAGAGCTGTTAGGAATATACATGGCCGTCAAACATTTTCACAGATTAATCGAGGGAAGAGAATTTACAATATTTACGGATCACCGACCTTTGACATACGCATTCTCCCAAAAACCATCATCAAACGATACACCGCGACGGGTCCGGCAGTTAGATTTCATTTCACAATACAGTACCAACATTCAACACATAAGCGGACGTGACAATATTACCGCCGATGCCTTATCTCGAATAGAGGAAATATACGTGCCATCACCTATCGATTACGCTGAATTGGAAAAATGTCAATCAACAGATAATGAACTAAGTAAATTACATGACAATAAAAGATTAAAATTCAAAAATATTACGCTTCCGGGTTCCACAATAAACATCACCTGCGACACATCTACTGGAAAAAGCCGCCCCTACTTACCAAAGCATTTTCGCAAACAAATTTTCGATACCATTCATGGTATGAGCCATCCAGGAAAAAGAACTACGAGAAAAATGATAACCCAAAGGTATTTATGGCCGTATATGAACAAAGATATCAATAATTGGTGTAGATCATGTATAGCCTGCCAAAAATCAAAAATACAACGACATACGATATCACCTCCTGGTACATTTATGACAGCGCAACGTTTTGAACATTTACATATTGACATCGTCGGACCACTTCCGATTTCACAAGGGAAGAGATATTTAATCACAATCATAGATCGTTGTACGTCATGGCCCGAAATATTTCCGGTAGAAGATATAACTGCAGAAACAGTAGCCAAGACACTTTTCGAAGGATGGATTACTCGTTTTGGATGTCCATTGCGCATTACTACGGATCAAGGCCGACAGTTTGAATCAAGAATATTTGAGTCACTCTCACAATTTTTGGGAATACATAAAATTAGGACAACACCTTATCATCCACAATCCAATGGAATGATAGAGAGATTTCATAGAACTTTAAAGGCGGCGTTAATGACAAGAGAATCCAACGAAAATTGGTTAAAAGAAATTCCAACAGTTTTACTCGGGTTGCGGAGTAGCTTGCGAGAAGACACAGGTTATAGTTCAGCAGAGATGACATATGGAACGCCAATACGACTCCCTGGGGGATTTTTTGAGTCATCAGCAGCACAGTTATCAACGTACGAAGAGTTTGTAAAACAAATTCAAAAGGACATCACACAAATGACATCAATTCCGAAAAGAAAAAAACACAATCAAGCTATATTTGTGCATCCCGAACTCAAAGAATGCTCACACGTATTTGTTCGGTGTGATAGAATTAAGAAAGCCCTGACACCGCCGTATGAAGGACCCTACCCAGTAATTAGTAAAACAGATAAAACATTTTGCATTAGAATTAGGGATAAAGAGACAGTGATATCAATTGATAGATTGAAACCAGCTTTCATGATCAATGACGAATCAAACTACGTGCCAGATTCAAAGGATTGCGACAGGCATTCACACACGTACACTACACGATCGGGACGTAAAGTAAAGCCAGTAGTACGTCTATAAAAAATCGCTGATATAAGCAAGCTATTCGTATATATATTAACATAGATCTTAACATATACCATTAATTTACAACTAAGCGAACCAACTCCGTAACCTGATCCAGGAGGACTTACGGTGGACAAGAAATGTTGCAATGGGACAGATTATTTTAACAATCGGCGTGATCCTAATTTACGGCATAATGAAAACACTGGACAGAAGAATGAAGAGTTTAACGAAAAAAAAAAAATAATAAACACTCGTGCAACAGCTGAGTCAAAATTACAGACGTCAGCAAATCACACCACAACAGGCGTCATCAAATTCCACCGCGTACAATAGCATTATTATTTATATACATCAGCAAATAACTAGTAAGGTCTAGGTCAAATTTATATTTTACAATATAAATTAATTATATGGTAATAGTGTTTACACACTATTACCATAAATTTTTTAAAGGGGGGTGTACTGTTACAGTACAATATCTTTGTGCTGTATCTACAATCTCTACAATCTACATCACAATCTTATGTTCCTTATCGCACGTTCAGTATCTATTAAATGTTTTTACTATCTGTTATCAACACGAAGTCGTTAGTATATAAGATGCACCTTTAGATAATTATAACTAGACTATACTACATCTTTTGTCTCATTTATACCTAATCATATACTGCCAAGAAGTTTGGCAAAACAGTATTATAAAAATTGTACAAAACACATGTGCAACAAACAACACATAATATGCTTATCAGATCACTGATCATATTTAATTCTACTGGGATTAGCCCATCACTGGTGATGACACCGTCTGTGCCCAGCTAGAGAGCACCCGTTCTATTTATCAGACTATCCTACTTGGTTAGTCCAATCGAATATAGTTTTTTAGCGAATAAATCGGCCTTTTAACGCTTCCTCCCTGATAAAAGGGCTCAGAGCCGGTCACAAATATTTTTTTGTCACGATTTTTAGTTCTTGGGCAAGTTGATTTTCTCACAATGTTTTCCGTCAGCTATTGTGACAGTGAAACATCAGTGGAGAAACAACTCATAGGTACAAATTGCACGCCTAAAGATGAATACACCAAGGTTAATGCCATACCAATGCCCGCCGCTGCACTGGCGTTATCCGCATAGACTGTACATATGACGAAGGTTGCCGCTGAACATCTGCTGCGCGTTTTAATGTTTCCACACCTTTCCACATCAAAAGTGATTTCTTTTCATTTTACTTTTCAACTGCGCAGGAAATTGTATTTGTACCTTATATGAGCGTTTGTGGAGCAGGCGTTCCAAGATATGTAGTTCTTGTTTTATAAGCTACAACAAAGCATCCCTCGTAAGTAAATTGTATTCACTTGCATACCAGTCTATTCAGAGCTTAGGATCACAATGTCTACATAACCATTTAAAACCAAATATTGGCAATTTTTTTTTCTCAAACAAACTCGGACTTCGGACTGCATTTTCAGACCAGTTTATTCGTAATGAACACGACTCGTCCCATCAAATCTGTCGAATCTCGTTGGTTCTTCTGATAGCCATTGGTGGCTTTCACTATCCACTTCCACACGCCCTACTCAATCATCAGAACGATGTGCTTGCTTAGTGCCATCAAATTATTGTATTGTTATCAAGATCACGCTACTTCGTCAGAAACGCCTAACTGTACTTTTTATTTTGCTTCCAGGCTATAATTTAACAGCGGGACCTTAGTATAACTGTCATCCCACGTCGTGGACAATTTTACGGCGTGGAGCAGATAATGAACCCGACTCGCATGACAGCCAGAGTGTGTCGCAGTCGCAGTTAGGCGCGACAAATCACTGCGATTAGGTCGCGCGATTGTTTCGGCGCGTGCGCAACGACACAAGCTTCAGGCAGATTACAGTTACACTACGTACCGGGAACATACCTATACCTGTACTACAACCAACACACCTAGACCAGACTATTGAAAAATTTTAGTTTTGTTATACATTGATGATTTTGAATACAGCTAGTATACAGTATTAGTAAAATATGCGGCGATGGAATAGTAAGACAGCGATAAAGTAATATTATGTGTATGGTGGTTTGTAAATGCGTTTAAGTCAAACATGATGCATGCTATTATACGGGGTGATTAAGGTTCGATATACGGTATCGGTAACGGTGCTCGATGGTCGCCGGCGAAAGACGAGACCCGAGACGAGTCATTAAAGGAACACTTTGAATCCAATGAATTAACTTGCACAAAGTTAAGTGTAAGTCTAACCTCTTTATAAGATCTTTTGGCAGTTTGTGCCTCAGTTTTGCACTTTAAATGATAATGAATTTAGCACTTTACTTCGAATAAATCTCTGAGATCAATTGGACACTTAGTTTAAGGCGGAAATAAAATGTAATCGTTCCTCTTCTAATGGAAGTAAACTTTTCCTCTAAGAAGATCCGCGATTTCTCGTAATCAAGTTTGTGAAGTCAAGTAGGGATTGCAATTTGGTAAAGTGGGCCGTCCCGGGATTTGATGAGGGATAGGGTCCTGCTTTTAGTATAAGAATAATGGATAGTTCGGTCAACGTTTTAAGTTATTTAGTTTGATGTTGTGTCACAAAATAAAAACAACAATTTAATCCTTTTATGGGAGATTACTTTCTACGAACAGATAACCATAACGAAAAAGTATTTGATGTTCATAAAAAGTTTATGCGTTCATAAAATTGATACAATGATATTTTATTATTATCTCGGCGTTTTAATTTCATTATTTTATATAAAGGACCTTTGGAATTCGAAATTCATGTTTAAGTATACCTATTAGTATAATTTTATGACAATTTTAGTAGTGTTTCATCGTTCAAAATCCAAATGGTCGTTTCAAAACATATTTGCTTAACCATTAAATATGCCTATTACCTCCCTTTACTTTAGACAATATATTACATAATTATGTACAATACACCTTTAAAAATGTATCTATGTAAAACCATTTTTGAAACAATTGGCGATAGTCCTCGTGAACATGAAACTTGCCGGCAGCTTTGTACATTAGAAACTTCAGGTCAGTTTAGCTCCAACATCGTTATCTGGTTCCGGCTGTCAGAGCAGCGGCGAGTTGGCGCACAGTCGCGAGGCGAGTGGCGCGGCGGGCGGCGCGCGAGGCGAGCTGCAACTTGCTCCATAGAATCCGAGACCAGCAGACTGTACCATTGACTACTGGCCTTAACTTAAGTTGCTGAAAACGTACTTATAAGACTCTATAGTAGGTAAAACGATTATGTTCGATACTTATTGTACCTAGTTCAGAAAATTACAATTTTGTCAAATAATTGGAAAAATTAGTTTTAGAGCAGAGTCGTTTTAAACTTAAGCAATATATCCAACGCATGAGTGTAACCAGGATCAATTTTTGGGGAGGGATTTGTTTAGATTCAACATCGGCGACAAGTGCGAGTCGCTCACACGTCGGAGAGGGATGCAATTGATTCTATACCATTCTAGACTCATGGTACATACCGGGCGGCGTTAGGGGGGCGCGAGTCTAAAGGCCTCGTGGCCCGAGGGGGCACAGCAGTGACGAAGTCACCTGATTCATTTTAACAACTGTTTGAAACCCTAATGTTTCGTTCAAAATAATTATTGTATGGACCCTGTACCAAAAATATTTAAATAAGTTACGTTAAAAAAAAATCTCTAAATACACATGAGCAACCAAGCAATCAAACAAGTCAATGTTACTGGAATTGAGGGAACACTAAATTCGCGACCCTTCTTCAGCTCTTGTTGTCCTAGACCAGCTATAGGGTAGGGCGGGGCTAATAGTCCCAATTTTTATTCTAAGACCCATAAATCTTAAAATGAAGCATTTATTGTCAAACAAAAGGGTTATGCGAGTTTCTATGCAATTCAGCTTAACACTCAAACAATTTGGCAGTGACCATTTCATTTGTTTGGGAAATATTTAGCGTCAAATGTAAAATGACGTTTTCTACTTTTTGCCCCTCTAGCGGGGTAAGAAGTCCCAGGTTTGGGGCAAAAAATCCATTCATTCAAATGACCCAATAATTAGGTATTTATAATCAATATGGTTAGTAAAAATCATAATTTTACAATCAGCATCTTTTAATACTTACAAAAATTATAAAATATTAACTTTAAACAAAATAGTTTTTATTTTTAACAAAATATCAGTTATTTTAATCAAAATATCAAATATTTTATCCAAAATATCAATTATTTTAAACATAATATCAATTATAACATATTATACGAAAATATTCTTCATCAGAGGAAGACGAAAGATTAAGAATTTTCTTTTTTACTGTCATTTTTTTCTTATTTACTTCAGATAATTTAGCTTTTCTTGTTTTACTTTTCTCTTGTTCTTTCTCCTACTAATTTTTTTCAGGCGTGTATTTTAAAATAGTAGCTTTACGACGTTTCCTGGTGTTCAAGGTTTTACAAGGTGCAGTTTTTGGCACAGGTCGAACAACCTCAAAAGAAAATACCACTTTTGATGTAGAAGGTTGAGGAGATATTGCTCTTGGTCATTGTGTTTGTACTGACTGATTTATCTCAGGCTCATTAAAAAGTGGTGGTGTATTCTCGGTGTTATCAGTAACACTGGGATGGTCTGTAACATTATTCGGGGCTTAGTATAAAAATACACTATTACATGAAATACAACAATTGTCATGTCACAAGTCCTATCACGGGGCAAGAAGTCCCATCAATGTACTTTTTGCCCCGTACCTACATCTATTGATTTACAAGATTATAAAATAAAAACGGTTCACCATAGGTTAATTTTACTAGCATTACATAATTATGAATATAAATTGTTTGTAACATAAGCTTACCTTATTCTTTTATTTAAATGTGATGTGAAGTTATAAACAAAATTAAAGAAAATAATTTTGTAACTTTTAGTCGCGAAAATTTTCGATAAGGCTGTGACTCGTATCCTTGTTCCGTGCTGACTGGTGACTCGCGTCATCAGGCACGCCCCTCACCCCGCCACTCGATCGTAAGGCCGTTTGATTCTAGTGCACTTTACTACTGTGATATATACATCGGGACTTCTTACCCGCCGGACTTTTAGCCCCGCTCTACCCTACTCTAAGTGTGTTCCGCGGAACCCTAGGGTTCCGTGATACCTCTGTCGGGGTTCCGCAAGAATTTAGAAATAAAAAAATCAAAACACCTCTCTCTGGTCGCTCCGCGGCTGTGCGGACTCCGCGGCCGCGCGGAGACAAAACGCTATGAATGTTATTTATTTATTTATTTGTATTTGTATAAGCTTGTGTTACATTAGCTGGTACAATATCTTATAAGTTTGGTCTCAACAATTTTATACTTGTACAACGCGTTCGCTCTAAGATTGCCGGTCTGTGGAATGCGCGTACCCTCCCCCACGTGACAACAAAACTTATAATGTGTCATAGTTTTACCCAAATATCTACCGTACACAATTTTTATTGTTACAATTAAATAAAAAATTTCGAACGTCATACACACATACCTATCGCCAGCGGCAAACTTAAAACGAGCGGGTAGTATACTTGTAAGCGCTCAGTCTCTTTGATAAAAGCCGCCTCTGAATTAGACGCTATAGTTGTCAACAAGCGACTTTCGTCTCTAACTTCAAAGGATAAAGTCGATATTGTTTACAACGCTATTTTTAAATTTCTGTTTTTATTTTTGCTTTTTGTTTATCAAAGGTGCCGACTCGAGTATTTTCGAGAATATTTGAGATCGAGTCTAGGACTAAGTATAAAAGCGGCGATCGCGCGTTGGCGTCGTCAGTTGATGATTAGCGTTCGGAGCGATAAGTTACTACCTACCTACTTACAAGCTCGCTAGCGAGAAACTAGTGTTCATTGTTTTACTGCCTGCTGTATTCTGTTGTCTCAGTTTTATACATTTCTTCCCTGTAGGTTCTAAATTTAGTCTCTTATACGCAGTAACGATTGTGCATTATTTAAACCCCACTATCCTGACTTGTAACATTATAAATAAAGAAGAATGGAACGTTGGCTTAAAGGTGTTAAACGTGTTCCAACAACATCTTCTAATGACGCTGAATGTTCAAAAGCAATGCGCGCGGAGAATTTAGCAATCACCGATCCAGAAGATGATGCCACGAGTGCCACGACGTCAAGCTCGACGGTTTCAAAGACGAAAAAAAGGAAGTATGATGAATCTTATATCAGTTTCGGATTTGTTGATTCCAACGACTCACCTCTCTGCATGCTCTGTAGTAAACTGCTTCCTAATAGTTCCATGGCACCTGCCAAATTGCGTCGACATTTAGAAACCGTACACCCCGAGACTAAAGACAAGAATAAAGAATTTTTTGTTCGCAAAAAAGATCAGTTATTAGAAAGTCAAAAAAATATGATGCATGTAACACAAACTACCAACGAAAAGGCCACGGAGGCATCATATTTAGTTAGCTATCGCATTGCACAAGCAGGTGAAGCGCACACTATCGCTGAGAAATTAATAAAACCATGTGTATTAGACATAACAAAATGTATGCTTGATGAAAAATCTGCAAAGCATCTTTCTACTGTTCCGCTATCAAACGATACTGTTTCACGACGAATCCATGATCTGGCAAGCTACGTCAAACAAGAACTAGTTACACGTCTACAAAATACACGATTCGCTTTGCAAATGGACGAGTCGACTGATGTCGCTGGTTTGGCTATCCTGCTGGTTATTGTGAGATATCCATATAAAAGTTCTTTTGAAGAAGACATGCTTATGTGTTCATCGCTGCTTACAAACACTACCGGGGAAGAAATTTTTAATAAAATAAATATATTTTTTGAAGAACATAATCTCAGTTGGAACAATAATTGCATTGACATTTGTACAGATGGGGCCAAGGCGATGACAGGTAAAACAGCAGGAGCAGTGTCACGAATGAAAAATAAAGCGCCTAATTGTAGTTCCAGTCATTGTATTCTGCATAGACAAGCACTTGCGATGAAGCAAATGCCGTCTAATCTAAAATTAGTTATGGATGAAGCGGTAAAAATAATTAATTTTATCAAATCACGACCACTACAATCCCGATTGTTCTCATTATTGTGTGAAGATTATGGCAGCAAACATAAAACACTGCTGCTCCATACAGAAGTGCGATGGCTGTCTCGGGGAAAAACTTTAACAAGGCTATTTGAACTTAGAGCCGAGTTACAAATGTTTCTTTCAGCAGATACTTCTTTTAATTTGAAGGACCGTTTGTATGATAAAACTTGGTTGTTCCGATTGTCTTTTATGGCGGATATCTTTCAAAAACTTAACGAATTAAATTTATCGTTGCAAGGTAAACAGACAACAGTGTTTCAGGCCTATAATAAAATAACTGCTTTTAAAAGAAAATTAGATTTTTGGATCATTTGCATTGGTAAGAAAGAAATAGAAAGTTTTACGTTACTCAGTGAGTTTGTTAGCGAAAACGACTCAGAAATGTTTGAAGATAATGTGTTTGAAGAATTGGTCCAATATCTCAGTTCGATGCGCGCATCTTTTGAAAAGTATTTTCCCGAAGAACACAATACAAAAATTAAAGTGAACTCCTGGATTCATAATCCTTTTTTACCCAACTTGGAAAAGCCTGAAAACATGTCAAATGAGATATATGAATCTCTTTTAGAAATGTCATCAGACACAAGTATGGAGTCATTGTTCAAAACGACGCCTCTTAATGATTTTTGGTGCAGAATCCAAGATGAATATGCAATGCTTGGCCAAATGGCTCTGGATATTCTTCTCCCGTTCCCAACTACATATTTGTGCGAAACAGGATTCTCTACCTACGCAGCCACGAAAACAAAATATCGCAATAGACTGGACGCCGAAGCTGATATGAGACTCCAACTTTCTTCCATCAAACCTGATATCAAGCAATTGATGAAAAATAAAAAACAGTTTCATACCTCCCACTAGTTAGATTTTTTCTTTTTTAATGTTTTCTATTATTGTCCTTACCAAGTGGTGAAGTAAATAATAATTAGTAACTGATACATTGTACTTTTATTATGCTGATTAATAAAGAATACACTTATAAAAATAATTGTTTTATTGTAGGGTTCCATCAAGTATTTTGCTTCCCAAAAGGGTTCCGTCATTTAAAAAGTTTGAGAACCACTGTCCTAGACTAATTATGACTAAGCAGAAGCACCCTTTGAACGCCATCGGAAGCTTATGCAGCAGGATTTTTTTTTTTTTTTTAGAAAAAAATACGACTCTCACAGTTAGGTACAAGCCCTGTGTCGCGGGGGACTTTACAAACATACAAGTCACGGAGCCCCTGCGGCAGCGATAGTGGATTTATTCATAGCACTCAAGGGCGGCTTCGGGGAAGTTTGTCTCTACGTACTTCGTAGGTACACCACGACGCAGGGACAAGGCACGACCGACTTGTGCAACACCCCCCTCCCCCTCCCTGTACGTTCAACTCTTACTTAGCTGGTATAAGTGCAGTCAAATGCCCCGCTCTCTCTCGCCTCGCTCTGGGGCGCGGGCGTCGCCGGTGTGGTGGCTGACGCCTTGACGGGCCTGTTGGTTTAGTTAGTGGTTAGTGACCCTGACTGCTAAGCCGGAGGTCGAGTGTTCGATCCCCACCCAGGGTACAACTTGGTGTGGCAAGCACGATGGTTTATTCTGTGTCTGGGTATTATTTATATATAATATATGTGTATTTAGAAACATTTAAGTATGTTTTTAAGTTGTTTGGTTTGAGTACAAGCTCTGCTTAGTTTGGGATCAGATGGCGTTGAGTTTTCCCAAGATATTATTATTATTATGAGGCCGGCCCTGCCTACACAATTGTACATAATTCTAAGTACGCCTAGGTACTATTGTGTAGTATTATTAACAGAAAAATGTCCATAGTTTAGGATTTTAAAGTGACTACACTGTTTTCTCCCCAAAGTATCTACCAATTTGAGAATACCTTAAAATGCTACCATTTATAAAACCAGTTAAGGTGAACTTAAAACATTTACTCCCAAGAAATCATTTTTGAGTAATGAAAGTGCACAGGCAAGAATAAAAGATCGGTTGCATTCTTGCAGTTGAAACTTGCTATGGGCAGTAGGTACAGCCGGGCGGTATGCGGACGACCTTGCATTGCAACACTCAGATTCGTTCGCGGAACGCGTCAAGCACGAAACAATATTTCCTTTCGTATTCTTCGTTAGGGCCCCTACTCGTATGACGAAGACTATAATAATAATATCTTGGGACAACTCCCACAACGCTATCTGATCCCAAACTAAGCAGAGCTTGTACTATGAAAAACAAAACATCTGATAAACATACTTATATATTTCTAAATGCATGCATATTATAGATAAATAACACCCAGACACAGAATAAACCATCGTGCTCATCACACAAAGTTTTATTCTGGGTGGGGATCGAACCCACGACCTCTTGCGTAGCAGTCGGATACACTCCCACCGCGCCACAGAGGCAGTCAAACTATGTATAGTATAAATAACATACGTACATATATATATATATATATATATATCAACCCATATGATGGCCCACTGCTGGGCACGGGTCTCCCCAGTAGAACCTACTGGTATGTAGATCCTGGGGGTAATTGCCATAATCGCCACGCTTGGCGAGCGGGTTGGCGATCGCAGTAAGGCTTTAAGTACGCAGAGGACGCTGCTGCCCGTCCTCCGGAGTGAAATCCCTTAGTCGCCTTGACGACACCCACGGGAAGAGATGGGGTGGTACTATTCTTAAGCCGGCACCACACGTATGGTAACGTATGTATACGGCACATACGTACAACGTATTTCAATACCTACTAACAAAGGATATTTTGAAATAAGTTTCTCGCCACATTGGGACCTGTATTTAACACAAGAAGTCATTTCCATTTTCATTCTTCATTGGTATGATAAATCTTAGTCTTGTAATTAAGTATAGGTTCAACATGTAGAGATCAAATAAATGGAGAAAAATATTGTAAGATATTTCCGTTACAATTTTCGTATTTGGTTTACATATAAAAATTGTAATCGAAATAACTTACAAGTAGTCAGCCTAGATCGAATAGGTTATGTAAATATTATGTATGAAAAGTAACATTTTAGCTAAACAACGTTTTCCGGTTATAAACAGGCAGTGTGTTTGCGTTTCAGTTATGTTCATAGAAATAACCGCCAGCTTCCGTTTCTTGCGGAATGTTTACAGAAAGTAAGAAAATACATTTTGGCTACAGAACCCTAAAAAAGTACAAGACCCTCGCTTGCACTTTTTTATAGTTTCCTCATATCCGTCTGTCTGTCCGTATGTCATCGCAGGCATTTTACTTAAAGACTACATAATGAATATTGATGAAATTTAGTGATAAGGTGTCTTGTAATAGCCCCTACTTAGTTTGGTTTCTATTTTTAGGGGGTGGGGCACTGCATACATGTAACAGAAGCAAAATTTTTTTTAGATTAACTAGTAAACTTTTTTTATTGAGTGATTACTTTTGGAAATAATCGCTCCGAAAGTTGCATAAATTGTGTCACACCCTTAACTTTTGAACCGTGTGACCAAAAAATATGAAAACAATCACAAAGGTAGCGCATAATAAATACTATAAACTAAAACTATTTCGGACATGATCGAATAAACCGTCATTGAGTTATTGCTGAAAAACTGCGGTTCAGCTATGAACCATGGACGTACGCTCTTCTGCCGATGCAATTATTCAAGGCTGCGGAACCCTACACTCAACATGGTCCGACATGCTCTTGCCCGGTTTTTTTTTAACTTCTGAGGATTGTGACAAATATATATTAGCAGAGAAGGTTTTATTTCGATACAATATACAAATTAAAAACACCCAGAACTTCGTGGGTAGGTATTGGCGTCTTTCGACCTGTAATTTCCTTCACCAGAACACAATAGGAACATTTAATTATATCTTACATTCACACTTCACTCACCTCGCCTTTTTCATTTATTCGATACGTCTACTGAGCCGCTCATTGAAATATGACACGATCGCACGAGTAACTCAATTATCCTTTCGTATTCGTACTTCATACGTGCTCACATTAGGCTACGTGTTGAGAGGTACATTTGACAAATAAACGAATAAATTATATGAATAAGAGGCGAATACAGCTCCAAATAACAAGGTGCGTATTACTGATAGGGCGTCGAGCTTTCCTTGAAGTGCTCACAGATGATCCGATTTGATCGGATACGACCATTTGAACATTGAGTTGAACGACGCTCAAACATAATAGATCTAAAACCCAAAAAAAAGGTTTGATAGCTCGCAAATACGCCTATCGTTTTTCGGGTTCCGTAACCAAAATGGCAAAACGATTATAGTTTCGCCATGACCGACCGTCCGTCCGCAGCTTAGCTCAGAGACTTATGCCGACAAAGTGAAAAATTTTTTTAGGATACCTCCCCTATATGTGAAGTGGGGATGTGATTTTTTTTCTTACGTAAAGGGTATCATTAGATAGTTATTTTAAAAACACTTGGGGGTTGTAAAGATCATTTTTCGATTTAGGGATCCATTTGTGAAAAATTAATAAGCTTTAAATTGCAAATTTTTGTTACGGTCAAGTGTCCCCCCCCCCCTCGCCATCTAAATGGTTGATTTTGGGTATGTGGAAAAATCACGGTAGTAGTATATATAATTAAATTTAAAGGAAAACTATGACAGCTAAATAGGCTTTACAACATAACGAGTAACAGCAGCCCAAGTGAGAAGTAACAAAATGTTTGTACAGATTCTATTGAAAAATACTTATACAGGTTGTAACAGAATTGTGTAGTCATTGTTTTATCAAAATCGGAGTATCCCCTAAAAAAATGTTTAATATTTTTTCATTCGTTTATATATGGATGAAAAAGTTATTAATTAAAAAAAGTATGACTTTAAAAGTTCTATGCCATAATAATCCAATCGAATTTTGAACCAGAAGAGGTATAATTCTTATGACATTCGTCTTTTACTACTGAATTTTGACAAAAAGAATATGCTATAACTATGTAATAATAATTCAACCATCTACGGCACAATTGTAGGTGCAATACTGATAACATACACTATCCGCTGCTGAAATTTGACCACACCCTTCTGTTACACCCTGTATAACGTTGTTAGTAGTATGAAACAAAAACAACAGAAAATCCACTTCTTAAGTCGCATTATTCGGATGGGGTACGACCAAATACGTAGTAAGACTACCAGTAGGAACCCTACATGCACTTGCCCGGTTTTGTGAATGCGTTTACGCGCAGTAGCAGTCAGTAAACTGACTAAGCGTATGCAAGCCCGTTCGATTTTTTTAAGTGTTTAATGTAGCGTATGTGTAGTAAGTAGCATGTTTCTCGAATGCCAAAATGAGTGTAAACGCACAGATAAAACGTTAATCTAGAAGAATCCTCAAGCGACGCGACGGCAGCGTAAGCATTATACAGGGTATAACAGAAAGGTGTAGTCAAATTTCAGCAGCAGATAGGGTATGTTATATGTTATTATTACATAGTTTAAGCATATTCTTTTTGTCAAAATTCAGTAGCCAAGGGCGTATGGCATAAGAATTATACCTCCCCTGGTACACAATTCGATTGGATTATTATGGCATAGAACTTTTTAAGTCATACTTTTTTTAATCAATAATTTTTTCACTCATAAAAATAAACGAATGAAAAATAATAAATATTTTTTTTTGGTAGGTACTCCGATTTTGATAAAATTAGGTATGTGCACTCAGTATCATGGACACATACCAACCCTTGAATATGACCACACCTTTTTGTTACACTCTGTATATAGTTAATGCCGCGCGTATCGAAACTCTATATATTTTATTTTAGAAACTAGTTCATAAGAGTAATGAAGCAGAGCACAGTCACCGTGGATTCTACTTACATACCTACCTGTATAAAGCTGATATATAGGTATACCAGTACTCATTTAACTCATTTATTAGTTGTATGAATGTAACATATAGCAGAATGTTGGTCTATGTTTACACGTAAGTGCTCCGTAAGGTCTCTAACAGACGCAGCATGACGTAAGAAATGCCTCCCTTAGTTTTTCATACAAATACGCACAAATAGTTTCCCTTGTCCTGTAGATAAGATTCTGCTTTCACCAATACACTACTATCTTGAACAATAAACTTGCTTGACAGATGGGTGACCGCAGCGCGATGTTATCAGCGCGCGGGTGGCCGCCAGAGGCGCGCGGACGACTCCGCGCCGTAATCCCTTTACGACCAACGAAAGTGATAATGTCGGGGTCACATTATTTATTAACACAATGCATACCTTGGGTTTTTATCTTTTCCGTTACGTACAGTTCTTCAAGGCGCGCTGTAAATAATAAAGATTTCAATTTTTGTATTTGTAAAATAGGATTTTGTTTTTTTCAACTAGGTTAGCTCTTTATCATAAGATAAACTTTTTGAAAGATGGCTGACTTATCTCGACACGCGGCGTGGTCTGCGGCTGACGGAGCAATTACACAACAGTACAGGTTTTAACTAAAGCGAGTTACGTGTGGTATAACATGTACTACCACGATTTTGGATATTACCTAAAAGGATCTAATGACCAACGAAAACGTGTTTTCGCAAGACCAACTGCAATAGCACTACACCTGTGCTGAAACAGAAACGACTCTACTGACTGGGACATGTACAACTTATGGACCTCAACAGATTGCCGCGTGAAGTTATGCTTGAACAGATTGCCGATGTTAAAAGACCAGTTGGTCGGCCCCTTCTCCGTTTCAAGGGTTCCTGTTAGCGTGATATGGAAAGTTTCGCCTAAGAGACGCTAGTCACCCTAAGACCAGAATAGCGCAACGAGATAAAACATGACAAGGCCTAGGTCCTTATTCATGTTGTTTTTTTTCGTTTCCGCGGCAAGCACGCGCGAACTGCCACATGCGCGGTGCGCTCAAAGATGTACATACCCGCGCATGGGGCGCAGGTCTCTATTTACTATTTTGACAAGATTTTGACAGTTTGTCGGGCTTGCTGCGAAAATGAAAAAAAAAGAACGTGAATAAGGACCCTGGCTAAATTAATTAAAGCTTATATTAAATAACTTCAGTCTACCGCCACTTCTTCCCCACACTCGAAACACATCAGCGACAGATGTGGCAAATAACAAAATAAATTATAAAAATAAAAGAAACCCGCCTGCACAAAAAAGATGGAAACAAGATCCCCTTCATAATTATATAATTTCATGCAGTCGGAAGCATTAATGAATCTCGATGAATTAGTAAAGTGCCTCCGACTGCATGAAATTATATGTAGGATGTAACCGATGAAACGACTTACTTTTATCACAGCTGTAGTTCTAGTATTGAAAGTTGAAAAAAGAATGGTTGCTTACTAACTTTTTTAGTATTATAGTCATAATCATGTTATACCTTTTTGAAATGCTTAAGATGAACCCTTTAATTTGATACCCATATTGCAGTATTCAAACAACATTTTTTTTTCACACCTCTTTATTTTGACATCTCACAGCCGCCATGTTTGTTTTTTTCAAACGTAGAACGTCTAAGAGCACTTGGGCGATCAAGATGAATCTAACGACGTCTGAATTATATAAATCCGTTCAGTGGATTGTGAGATATCAGGTAATAAAGAATATTACATACCTACAAGATAAGCGCGAAAAACATAATCCTTCTTTACAGTCTGGTAAAAATGTCGAGCTGTAATTGGCTTATTTAGCTATAAACTTAGATGTAATAATAAAAAATACAGCACTGCAACAATCATCTGTAAAGATGCTGTGACCATGATGATGATGATGTACAATAAATACTAATACATATCTACTAAGGACAATAATCTGACAAATACAGGGTTACTGAATGTTTAGAACGAAAGGTTTTTATGCTACGTGCCCTATAGCACTTAGTGACTATAATGTGATCCCCTTACATCCGATAGGCTGAGTGCGAGTTCCCGGTACGTATTTATTGTCGGCTGCCGAGACCCGTCGCGGCGCGGCGATGCGCCGATATTACCTCTCTAACGAGAATTCCAATTTCCTCTCACATCCAATTTTTATTTTATGAGAAGTGCTGATATTAACGGTACGATGGAGAATTGAAGAAAAGTATTATGTATTTAATAGAAATAATTTATGTATAGCAACTTTCCAATTTTCAATACAGATGTAAGAGCTGTTTTGTAGAGGCAGGCAACAGGCAGGTTTAACAACGTCGCTGCTGTTAGTGAGAGAAGACTTTAAGAGTCACTTGTCAGCCCTGGGATTCATCTTGTAGTATTCACTCTTATTCAACTGGGATAAATAATTTCCTCTAAAATTCGCTTAAATGAAACCTGATTTAAAATCCTTGTAAATTAGTATGTCGAAGCGCCAGATTGGTTTTATGAGTTATTAGCGGCTCAATATTCGAATAAATATTAGCGCCATTTACATGTAAAGTTCGGAACGCGGGGAACAGCACGCGCTGCTACATTCCTAGCGCCGAAGTGTACATGTAAATGCGCAGGGCTAACAGTCCGAACTGGGGCGTGTCAACGCAAGCAATTTTTTGACAGCTTGGAGCGGTGATGTACGTAAACGCAAAATAATAAAAAACCGGGCAAGAGCATGTCGGACGTTCATGGCACTTACGCCCTTTTGTTGAGAAAAGCAGTTATCGGCTATAACTCAATGACGGTATATCCGATCATGTCCGTAATATTTTTTAAAATAATTTTAGTTTAAAGTATTTATATAAATAAATACTTTTTTTAACAGCTTCTGTTACATGTATGGAGTGCCCCCCCCCCCCCAAATATTTATTTTTATTATTTAGCTATCAAACTAAGTAGAGTAGTCTTTGACAAAAATGCCTGTGACATACGGACGGATAGACAGACAGACGGACATGACGAAACTATAAGGGTTCTGTTTTTTGCCATTTTGGCTACGGAACCCCAAAAATGCCGGTTTAACGTAAACTCGTAACATGTAACCTTATATTTAAACATGAAGATTTGCCGGCGTTCGAAACCTTGGACACAATATTATCAGGACACTTTGATCCGCTGTCTAAACCGCACGTGTTTAAATGAGTCAATAGACCCTCTATTTAATCATCATTTAACACATTTTGTTAAGTCAACGGAAATGAATTAGCGATTTAATAATTCTCCGACATATATAATTTAGGTAAGGTTCTTTTGTTAAATAAATTTACTCATCCCTTCTCTTTCTTTTAGTAGTTGTATCTTCCATTACACTACAATCTCTCTCTGGGCATCCCATTAGACTATGATAGAGCGAACCAGTTTGGTATACTTCTAGATGACTTCTAAAGTGAACCTCCACAGGATATCTCTTACAGCTTGCGGGAATTCAAGTTACATAATTAAAGCACCATCTTTCACACACCCCACGCACCATTTCGCAACACTTAGCTCTCGGCGCTAACTGTTGGTTGCACCTACGCCTTGACATCTGACTTTTAGTTTTAAGCTCTCTGGTTCGTTGTTGATAATTAGTAGCGCCTTAATCAATGATCAAACGTGCGTGATACCATCCCACGTATACAGTGTGTGCCATGTGGGTAGTCGTAGATAATGTTCTATATTAACTACTAAGGCCGCGCACGTTGTGCGCAACGACTGTCAAAGGTGCAAAGTTGGGGTTGGCATTTGTTTAATCAAAGTTGACTTTTGCTAAATGATTTATTGTACTCGTAAGCAAATTCATAACCTATTTTATGTTCCGAATTTACTTTGTGCAACACAACACAACCCGCCCTCGCTTCGCTTCAGTTTATATGTTTTTTTTTAATATAAAATAATTTTGTCATCCAATGTCAAGAAGATAATTATTTCCTGGCATCTTTTTTCTACTCATAACCAAACCGAACTCATTTTTATCAACTCATTTCCATCAAAATTAATCAGTAGTCATTATTTTGCTCAACATATAAAGAAACAAACACACAATTTCACCTTTTTATAGTAAAGTATGAAAAATGAAAATCAAGGGTATGATTAGGCACATAAAGGAATGAAAATTTCTGTAACTTACTGAGACAAATATGCTGTCTAATAGCGAAAACCTTAACCAAATCAAATCAGCAGCTTTTGAGCATATTTTGAACATTCATACGGGTCAAACAGAGAACAGCGCTTTGGAAATACAGACCAAACGCAAGGCCAGACCAGACGCCTTGCGTTTGGACTGTATTTTCATTTAACATCAGGTGGAATGGACTCCATTCCACCTGATGTTAGTCATTTGTTTACCTATAAATAAATAAAAAAGTATAAAAAAGATAAAACAAAACTTTTATAAAGTCATTTGAAAATGAGTATTGAAGGTGCTTATTTTTAGCCGACTGTAAAGAAGGGTTATGTTTTTCGCGCGTATCTTGTATGAATGTATGTAATATTCTTTAATACCTGATATCTCACAATCCACTGAACGGATTTATACAATTGAGATGTCGTTAGATTCGTCTTGATTACCAAAGTGTTCTTAGATATTTGACGTTTGAAAAAAACGAACATGGCGGCTGGGAGATGTCAAAATAAAGAGGTGTGGAAAAAAAAAGTTGTTTTGAATATTCTATACTAAGTTCATCGAGATTCATTAATGCCTCCGACTGCATGAAATTATATAATTATGTAGGGGATCTTGTTACCATATTTTTTGTGCAGGCGGGTTTTTTTATTTTTAAACAGACGTATATTTGTTATAATAACATTATTTGCATAAACATAAATCAATAGCAATGTACATATTACAAAGTTTGACCGGTGGATTCTATAAAGGTGTCAAGATAACACTGTCTATGACATTACTTCTTGATGATCGCATGCCTCACCTCACGAGCGTACCAGGCGGAATCCGCATGCCTCGTAATATGAACCCCTCCACCCATCCCCATATCTAAAATGTGAGTGTAGGTAAGCCGGTGTTGAGGTAATAATCACATTAACCCTCTCCCCTGAAATCTATATAGTACCCAGAACCCCAGGTCACAAATTTTATAATACCTATGTAGAAAACTCTCAGCGCGGCAGGTTTTTTCTCACGGAGCGAGAGTTTTTTTTATGAGGTATACTGAATAAGTATTTTAATAAAAAGCGCACGCTGACCGCGACTCGCATGAGGATCTGCGATGATATTACATAAAATATAAGTCACTCTGCGATGTAGTTAATATGAATTGTTCAACGTTCAGTTGGGCCTTTGAAAAGCTAACTTACCGTTAGGTACTCCATATGACTAGAACATAATCTGAAAATAAATTTTAAAATTTGATCTCAATTGTTATACCTAAATGAAACCTTAGTAATGCGCATTTTTCCTAATTACTACAAAGAATAATTGCATTTTATAGGGACCAAGTGACTGATGATTAGCTGTATGAGTCACAAATAGACTTGGATATTTGATCGATCCTCACTTAGACATTTATAATACAAACCAAACAGTAAGATGACCACATCACTTAACCATAAACTACAAAGAATAATTGCATTTTATAGGGACCAAGTGACTGATGATTAGCTGTATGAGTCACAAATAGACTTGGATATTTGATTGATCCTCACTTAGGCATTTATAATACAAACCAAACAGTAAGATGACCACATCACTAATTCCACAAATAATTATATCTTCAAGACAAATGAACAATCGTACATTTTCGCATTATACAATAATATAAATGTCTGTGCGGAACGCTTTGAACTCGGTGAGTTATGTAAACACGTATTTATAGCAAGGATAAGTGGAATAAAGCGAACGTAAGTTGATGCTCTCATTACGCCACATCACACAACACTAAAATACTCTAATCATTAATTATATTTTACTGTAAAGTAATTTTATTATTATGTATAATCATTTAACATTAACATGCATCCCGCAACGATAAGAGTCAAACATCAATGGCAGAGGGTCCTTAGAAAGAACACAATTTTTTTCGGTTTCCCTTTGAATTATTGTAGTTACTTACATAATATTTTAGGTACAAAGAACCTTGTCCACCAGGATAGATCGCTATAAAACTTGTTAGATTGCTTTAACACGTGCGTTACTTAGTGGTAACTTTAGCTTCACTAAATTTGTTGCGACGGTACTCGTCGAGTCGTTGGAATAAAGGATGAATTACTATCCGCCAACAAAATATATGGTATGTTAGATACCAGATATGATATATCTGGTTATTTGTAGATCCGTTTATGAGCACATGATATTGACACTTATGTTCCGTTGCGGTGTAAATACATCATAAACGATGTCGTGGGCGCGGATCGTCGCACGTCCCTTGCGTTTATAGCGCTATTAACTTTCTGAATACTGAAAATTCTAGTATCTTTCTTAACACGGATTTTTAGCATTCCTGAAAAGATTAAAAACCCTGTTTCGTTTTATTACCACATAGTGACTATGACACTCTAGTGCTTAGACCCTTTGCACGATGATGTTACTGTTGTCCCTTACGCCTGTGGCTCTTGGAGATTAAAATGTCACTTTTATTGTTAGATTTACCATTCCATTGCAGGAGACGATCATGCTGTAACATGCCCGACCTCGAGGTCTTATTTCAATAGTAGGTATCGTCACATTTTCATTCTGTGTTGCTGCTTCTGTGATCCCATCACACTTGTCCATAATAATATAAATAAAATCGTGACAAGAATGATTATGTGGTGTATGGCAGATAAATGAACGGAATTCTTGATAGAGCCCTCATTCTCTCAGCTCGCAGTTATAACTATTGTAGTTACGCTGGACTTGTTTACTAAATATAGGAAATAGCAATATGAATGTCGCTGCCGTAACATTAAACAAGTAAACTGGATATTTTGCATTTTAGTCTGAAAGGCTAAAAATATAAACATCCCACATATTTCCGTGGTTGTTAATCTCTACCCACTCATTTCATATCTTTGTGTAGGAGTTTACAAATCAGCTATACAACCACAAAGCATTTATGCATTTTTTGCATTCATGACCTCCGGACCTGTGGATAAGTATTTGTATTTCATAGGACACAGATCATGCTATCATCTCTACAAGAGTACTTCACCAACAGTACTAGAGTAGCTTAAAAATATCTGTCAATACGCAGGACTTTGACCCTGCACTGCAATATATCGAGTGTAAGCTCGTTTAACTACTCAACTGTAATTAACTTTAGCCGGAGGCAAAAAGTGTTTCGGGGAGAGGTCAGAGATATCACAAGCTTCTCGTCTAAAGCAGACGGAAAATCACGCACTACATATTAGGAACTGAACAGAAAATACACAAGACAAAGTTGTGACTGTGCTAAGGCGTCAGTTACTCTAAACTTCATGTTTTAACAAAAAAAGTCAAGGTCTAGAAGACCAACGTCAGTATAAGTAAATTCACGTTAGTGGTTCCTTTAACCACGCGCCACGTGCAGACACCATTGAGTTCAATATTGAGCCGACAATATGGCACTCAATGGTGTCTGTGTGTGGCGTGTGGCGTGACCGATAAACATGCTGTATCTACATCTGATAACAGAAGCTGTAAAGACAAGATGTTGGTCGCCACCCATCGCGACTCACTGAGATTGTAAAGATAATGTTAACTTTTCTACCGAATGAGTCTAGTAAATCTATGAGGCGATGGTCATAATTTAAAATTTCGTAACTCATAAAAGGCTGTAAAAATTAGAGTATGGGCCTACTACCCTATGATCTTTTGTTGGCCTCATGCTAATCCAATAAAACATAATACCGGTGATCTCTCTGAGCAACACGGACCGAACATTGCTGAGTTCACTTAATTGAACTTGTACAGAAAGCTATTACCTTCACATTCCTGATTCGATTAAATCGATTAAGTACGAGTTGAGAAAGCAAAGGCGCACCTATTTTCAATCATTCGTTTCTGCCATGTACATCGTAATGGAGCGCAATAAAACTGTTTATGGTTCCTTTGTATCCCTTATAAGAGAACTACAAAGGTTTCGGATTAAGCCGCTCGGTTGGCTTTCTATATAAATGGTAATTATTTACTCAACTTATTTTTTCACCTTATTTAGCCCAAAAGGTACTGACAGTACCACCATAAACGAAAACATTTAACAACACTAAATAATACTCCCACCACTATTCCAGTCAGAGCTCAAAGGGGCAAGAGCACACCACCAAAGTTTGTAAAAGCTTGCAGACTCAAAGTCTAAACAATCTAATATGTATGAGAGTATGCGCGGTAACGTATCAACATTCGGTAATGTTTGGTAATATTTAGTAAACCAACATCTGGTACTCGTTACATTTGATACAACGCGCGGACGTTTATTGTTAATAGTCAGTTTCCGTGTAGCGCATGTGCTACAAACAGAAATATGAGCCGGTGCGGCTGCGCCCGCGCCGGTGTTCGTGGCTTTTACGAGAAATCATAACTACCTCCCAGTAGCTATTGTTTTTACTGTTCTGTTCTGAGTAGCTGTAACGCACATGGTGACGTTTGCAAAGAGACTTGTGTGTACGTGGACCTTTAACGGCCTAAAAGCTGCTTCTTTCTACTCCATACTTCCAAACGATAAATACTTTGTCAAGTATTAACCAGAAGTAGGCTAATTCCACATGTAATAAATCTTGATTTTTTTTCACACTGCATTTTAAAAGCAAGGCTCTGCCACTCGTACAATTAGGTACATACATTTTAAACTTTCCACAAATTTATTTTGATTACCTTGTATGTTTCCGGATCGTAAAAATGTTATATATTTTCTATCTTTATACATTACCGTAGGAATTAAAAGCGGTTTACCTACTAACATTTATGAAACAGTCAAGGTCGTCGGTCGCCGTGCGTCCTCGTAAAATATTCACGATTTATGACTGAAATGATATCATTTCAACGAAAACGAAATATAAACTTTGTCAATCTATTAAAAATTATAAACATACTAAACTACTTTTTATATAGACCATGTAAATTACTTTTTGGCATGATGTTGTACCAACATGCACGCATTTTAATGTTTCCTAAATATTCATGACCAATGTGCATAAGCTAATGTAAACTAAGAAGTTATAATTCACATTTTGATTGCACGCTACCAGGAAAAATAGATCTACAATGACCGTTCTATTTCTAAGAAACCGATCACTCATCAATTAACGTATAGATTCCCAAACATTAGTCAATACCGACTATTTTTACTGCGCTATCTGAACAATGCAGCATAGAGCAGCCGACCGCCGCCGGCGCGGGCGTCAGAGCACTGTGAGGTTAAGACATGTGACCCACAAAGTACAAGGGACCGATACTCCACAAATGTGATTACTCAAACTGCAGATATTAATAGAACGGCATCGAAGCGGTAAACAACTAAACATTCCATTTTATGCGTAGGTACTCGTGTAGTTAATGCTCGAGTTAACAAATCATCCATGTTTAGACATTTTTCAATCATCTTGTCAATAACAGCTACGATGTTTATAGATACTTACTCCGATTGAACTAGAGAAGGATACCTACATTCTTGGAAAATATAACAAATTGGAAAAAAATGAAGGATTTGACCTCTTTTAGACGTAAGGACGACGACGTCAAAGGTATGAGATAATACATTTAATAGAATGCAAATGAGCTATAAGTATATTGTTGATGTGATACCTATTTCTAACATCTGCAGCAGACGTAGATATCGTTATTATTAAATAGCCTGCCATGTTCTACTACAATATTCAAGAAACCTCTACAAAAATATAAAAATCGATCCAAAATCCAGAACCATGAAACGAAAACAATCAAACTATGCATTCGCATTTATATCTAATATTACGAGTAAATAGGTCGTGTGGATTTTATCAACTGAGAAGAACTAGAGATATTTCCGCACCTGCAGATTGCAACTATGCATTTAAATAAATCAGAGTAAACACATACTTATTCTGGAATTGGATTGGAAGTGATACAAAGAATGCTCGTATCTCTTAGTTTGCAGTTCGCAGCTCGCTGCTTCCCTTGGCTCGCCGCATCATGTGCCGGTACGACTACAAAACTCGCGTTTATTGTATTCTTCGCAAACCATTCCACTGCTGCGCTGCGAGTTATAGGTTTTAAATTCCTTTCGCGTTTCGTTGTGCTTTTATTTCCTAGCTTTTTAAACGGCAGCAGAATACGGAATGGAATGTAAAGTCTGTATTTGGTTTTTGCCTGGCAACGGAAGCGTAGAACCGCTCCGCAGTGCACTTACATAGCAACCGAGAGCACTTAAATAAAAATATTATATAGGTATTTAGTAAGTATGTAGGTACTATTAAAACTTCCCATTTTGAGGTAAAGTCGAAGAAGCTCTACATAAGCCACATATCAAACCTTTAAAAGTTCTGGTGAACTGTAATTTTAACTTTTCCTAACAAACAAATCCATGGCCGCAGTGCGTCGTTGTTGATACTTCTGTATAAACTAATGTTTACAAACGTGTATAATAAGTCTAGACCGTCTGTGGGTTTAACGTTAACCACAGGTATAGGCTGTGCTAATTCCACTCAGAATGTTGAATAAAACTGTGAATTTGTAAGGAATTTCTGTTTATGTTTTAGCCTATAGTTGTAAATTCGCGCTTGGAACGAAACTAGCTATTTATAACAGTCATTCATACAGAACATACCACAACCGCAACTTGATTCCAACCAGATGTTATTGTTATACCTACCTATGACACGAATGACTAACTTGTCATTTGTGTCTTGCAGCATGTTTGCATAATTATTCTTCTTCTTTACTAACTGGCTTTTTTACGTTACGTAGCCAAAATGGCAAGCCAGAACCCTTATAATTTCGCCATGTCCGTCCGTAGCTTAGCTCAGAGACTGTTAGTGGTAGAAGGCTGTAATTGCATGGATACACTATACAAGATTTTATTTTTTTGAGGGTGGAGGATGTGATATTATTATTAAGAAGGAATAACGTTGTAAGTATAAAACAAAATCAACAGAAAACCCACTTCTTAAGCCGCATTGTTCGGCTGGGGGGAGGGGGAGGACTACAGAACCTTAATTTTGCGGGGCCTGACATGCGCTTGCCCTGTTATTATATCCTTGGTAGGAAGGAGGTAACTCCTCCTCGTTGTTGTTAGAAAAAAATTATGTAGGAATCAAGATTTTTTAGCTAAAGAACTAACTGAAATTGAGAACTGAGATTTGAAATTATGTTTTTTTCTAATATCAGTAAACGTAAAGTTGAACGAAAGAAACCAAAAGGTTTCTTTCGTTCAACTTCGTTGGTCTCAGAGTTTATTCTTTTATCTGCGTGTTAGATCTACATCATATAAATAGTCGACCGTCTTCAATATGGAATCCATTACACCATGTTATTGTAAAAATGGATCAACGTGCTAAAATATAACATCAAGCTGTGCTATTATAATGTATGGTTACGCATGTTTTCGTAACGATTGCACCACACGCGTGCGTCCAAATCTGCTGTCAATATCGAAATAACAAACAACACATGACTCATACAAAAATGTATTCGTTGAAGAAGGAGCTTTCTATTTCGTAAGATGGTGCGGTTGCGTGAGGTGGACTAACTCGATCCTATCGGTTATTAGCGCGCAAACAGATGAGTTCATCTCGAGACAGTGCCCCCTCGCGGCTGTGTGCACCTCTCAGCCTCGCTACTCGCGCTGGGTGCACCGTTATCTGGCGGCCGTGAGCCGACCGCACAGAGATAACTTCCTTTATGTGCACTTACAAGTCAAAGAAGTAAGCGAATGACTGGAGTAAAAGAGCTAATTTTATATAATCTATTTGAAACGATCTGATGTAAAACATAGAGGTGATATCAGGTGCTAAAATACATTATTTTATTTACCTAATTGTGCGACTCGTATGTCTATCTTCCGCATGAATACAGTTCATTTCAACATTTTATGAAACAGATAACAATTTAATGTTTAATTTATTAATATAATGGTTTATATAATGCAGACTCTGACGCTCGCGAGTCATTAGTCTGCCTAAATTATAGATACGTTTACGGTCTCTTAGAAGATAAAGCTAACGCCAGGGTGAAGTTATGACCCTGAATGGTCCTTGAATGTATAAATATGGCTCAAACTAATAAGTAGATAGATCACTTTTGTAAACGACTATCTGTTCTCACGTAGGTTGAATAGCCACGTGTCAAATGAATGTAGATTTAAGTAATTACTCAGTTAGTTCTCCTTTTAGTTTTAAACGAAAATAGAGCGGTGCCTGAATCCTGTAAAGCTAGTCCTCACTCGTTTTTAACTTGAGCCTCTCAATAGAGCCCAACCAGCAAACCAGTAGCGATATACTGGACAATGCGGCCAGTGTATTGCCTCGGCCCATCTTCACTTGCGCCCGCGTCTCTCAACATACGAGTACGCTCAAAGGAGACACATTGACAGGCGTGATAAGATAGTGCGCGTCGCCGCTCAGTTTATTGTTAGGTTCGCTATTATCGCCGAGATAAAGGATCTTTTGACAGCTATTTATGTGGACAGGATGCTGGCTTCTATGTCAAGTAGCCGATAATGCCGCCGCCTGTTTTGATATCTAGAGGAAGTAATATTATGTTATACTTATTTGCACCACATTTAAATAGGTACCAAAAAATTATCATTAATGATATCTAGATAATGTCAATAGAAGTTTATTACCAAGGGTGTGGGAGCCCACACCCTTGGTTCTGATCGTTTACAACCATAGATGAAACACTAAGGATTTGTTGGTCAGTCAGGTTTTAAATTTCACTGAGCTTTATATGTACGCCTGTACAGAGTACAGAAAGTCTTTGTTTTTTTGCTTTATGTTTACACGCTATAACGATTAAACAAGGCTCATTGACGTCGGCACTATGAGGCTGTATTACCTTGTGTAATGGTAACAGAGGGCGCGATCACAGCGTGGCGCTGGCACTTACAGTAGAACGAGAGGTTACGTGTGCCGCAATAACTTACACGCAACAGGTGGCTGGAGGGCCAACTCGGCCGCGCGATCAACTGCAACATAAAAAGGTCAGCTTTTACAACCTTTACATTGAACGTCGAAAAAACGATTATATTCCTCACTGGTCGTGGTTTCGTACACGGTCGGGATATTCAGTTCAAAGTCCAATTTGGTTGTAATCTTAATTTAGAATATCACATAGTATTTCCAAACTCTCCAAATTTTCCTTCAATGATTGATTGAAAACATCAATGTCAAAAAAAAAAAACATTAGTTGCCAGTAATGTGAAGCTCAGAAGAAGAACCTGGCAAAAAACTAACCACATGAATCTATGAGACTAAATCCGACGGACGGAGACGAAATTGGGTCGCCTATAAGATTAAAATCGGCAAGAGCATGTCGGACCATGCTCAGTGTAGGGTTCCTCAGCCGTTATTACAAATAAATGCACGACTAATTGTGAAAAAAACCGATTTAAATAATTGCATCAGCAAAAGAGCGTATGTTCATGGTACTTACGCCCTTTTGTCGAGAAACTCAGTTTTTCGGTAATAACATAATAACGGTGTATCCGTATCCGATCATGTTGAAAATATTTTTTTTCATGATGGGACACAATTTATGCAACTTTTAGAGTGATTATTTCCAAAAACATTCACTTAATCAAAAAACTTTAAAAAGTTGATGTTTGCTGAAAAAAACAGTTTATTACATGTATGGAATGCCCCCTAAAATATTTGTTCTTATTATTTAGCTACCGAACTAAGTAGCGGTTACTACAAGACACCTTTTTACCAAATCCCATAAATATTAGTTGTGTAGTCTTTGAGTAAAATGGCGAAACTATAAGGGTTCCGTTTTTGCCATTTTGGCTACAGAACCCTAAAAAGATAAAATGACGTAGCAGTAAGTCCAATAAAAGCACCCAAATAACTCCTGACATTTTTTGTCCAATGCCCCGGGCAACGCGACATGTGCGTCCCCGGCACCGGTGCACCGGTGCGGTGCCTTGGTGCCTTGGTGCCTTGGTGACAGACAGACCCAGTAGCTCAGTGACACAGTGCGCGGGTCACGGGGTGACGCGTGACGCGGCGACCTCGCTCATGGGAACAACCGCGCTCCGTTCGTTCGCGGTACCCACACAACTGTACTTGACTCATTGTTCTTGTTCCTACTACACGACGCGATGCGATGCCTCTTCATCTGTTATTACATGTAATAAAGAGTAGTTGGCACTCGCAGTTATTTATCACTGGCTCCTGGCTCTTTATTGTTCAGAGATTATGTATCATTATTTTTATAGGCAACATTAACTATATATTTCTTTGTTCGTGAGCTGCAGGGGAAATTGCAGGAAAAAGATATAGAACGTAATGATTTGTTACATCGTTTTTGGTATCACTTTATGTAATCGTCATAACAATGAAGCGGCGGTAGCCTAATGGCTAAGGCATCGGTCTCGCAATCGTGAGGTCGCGGGTTCAAATCCTACCCATTATCCTACCGACGTGAACGCCCTCCTAACACAAGCCAAAGGCTTGTGTTAGGAGTTAGCTTAGTTGGAGGGGTTAACAAGATTGCTAGTAATGTGGGACTCAATCCCATCGCATTTTTTTCTAAGTTGAGCCTTTTTTTCTTAAGCATTTGCAATTCCGTCTCCAATCATATTCAGGCATTTGTTTACGTTGCGTAAAACTTTATCAGTATCTATCAAGAACACAGTTACTACACAAGTCATTAGGTACTACTGGGTTAATACATACATACATAGGAAGGTATTGTATTATTTTGTTAAATTATTATCCAAAATCACTCTATTATATAGAGTTATTTTGGATTATAATTAAAATTATATCCAAATTGACTCTTTCCATTATTTTAATTTATATTTTTAGTTTATCATTTTTTTTCTTTTTTGATGACATATATCTTGGGACAGCTCACACAACGTCATCTGTTTCCAAACTAAGTAGAGCATAAGAGTACTGTGGTAACCAGACAACTGATAAACATACTTATATATTTCTAAATACATACATATTATAGGTAAACTACACACAGACACAGAATAAACCATCGTGCTCATCAAACAAAGTTTTATCCTGGATGGGAATCGAACCCACGACCCCTTGCGTAGCAGTCGGACACACTCCTACTGCGCTACAGAGACGATTTTATAGAGAAATTGGTAATTACTATGGACATTAGAGTAAGTTGTTTTGAGGTGTTGCTGAAAATCAGTGCAACTAGTGTAACACCGCTCTGCGGGTGTAGCTTTGCAGGACTTTGTGGTATTTTTGTCATAATTTTAAACCTATTAAAAAATGGATTACTAAATTATTTCTGAATGATTTATTATTGCTATTTTTTTTTATTACTTGCTTATTGTGTTTTTTTATTCTACCTAATGTGTGTCAACATTTTATCAAAATAAATATAGCTATGTTCTTTTATTTTCTATATAATTATTGCGTCTTTTACATAATTTATTCAACGGTTAGAACAAAAACGTGGAGCTTTTTACTCGTAGGTAAGTTCTTGAACTGTTTATAAATACATCGCGTTGTTTGTGGCGTGATCGTAATTATTAATGTTCAATTTTTTATGACTCGACTTACCTACTTATTTAAATGTTGCGTGTGTGGCGTCCTCATTGTGGCGTAATAGTAGTTTACATGTAAGTAGGTACTTTTGATATTTTTACACTTGAACTGACTGCGGTTAAATAAAGATAAATGTTCTACGCAATAAATAATCACGATGGGGTATGTTTTTTATTAACAATTTATTTTAGAAGTAATATTTCATCCAAGTAGTCCGTCCCTCTAATGCGTGATGATGCAGCTGGTGACCAAAAATCTTTAAGTGATCGCTTTTTCTCTTAAACTCTATAACATCATTGTATGAATACGTTTATTAATCTAAAATTATTGTCCAGCCAAGCGTAACAATAGCAATATCGTGTAAAGGTGCAGCGTTATATAAGGGCAGATTTTACAACAGTAAGTTGTTCGACTACCTGCGCCTCAGCACAACGCACATTTCAGATCACAACAACATGTGTGTGGCCGCACGCTGCGCATGTTCACAATAAACACACACTAAAATGTGCGACATTCTGTGTTTATCTCTTGTATTTAACGTGTCGGGTTGACGTAAAGTTGCATCGTGCCAACGTACGGTACGTACGCCACCGCCACATGTTTCACACAAAGACGCACTGACAAACAGATAACGCTAATATTCTCTTTACGTGCAAATTAAAAGTAAATAGCAATTAAAGTAAGCTCCAATAAACTTTAATTCTTAACCATATTATCACCATTTCAGTAATCCTACACGATTGAGTTAGCTTAATTAGATTTTAATGAGAGGCGATGAAAGATTAAGATAGAAACAGCCCTTGATCTCTTATCAAGGGCAGATCCAGAGGTCATGAGACAAGCCCGCCCCCTCCTACTCCATACACATAAAAGAATGAAACCAATTGATAAGATACTGATGCTCACACTCATCATCATACATGGCTCACAACAGATGAATCAACCTGAGTGATTATTATTATTAATATCACAAAACCACACTTAAACATTCACAATTTCCACAAGCATCTAGACATAAATTGTAACTGTAGTTGGCCTCTTTGTCGAGAGAAACACGTTATCTTGTCCACGACCATATTATATAGCAGTGATGCAGACTCATAAACTGCAGGTAAAACAATTCCTTTTATAGTTAACGGCCTCAGAGTACCTACCTCGGGCGCACCTCGGGAAACTTGATTGTGCCGAGAGTCGAGAACTCGAGAGTAGATGCCTACAATTGTGCGTCTCACGAACGGCCGTGATCATCGCGCAATCATCGCTAATGATAGCCCTCATTCTACGTACAAGCACCATCAGATAGCTGGCTACAGATCAATTTACACACAACGGCTTTATTTTAAAAGAGTAGGTCCTTGACCTTTGAACTAATAAAATAATGTAGAGTTACTATAGTTCTGACAACGATTTATGTCAGATGTTGCATACCATGCAGCTGGTATGCAACATCTGACATAAATCGTTGTCAGAACTATAGTAACTCTACATTATTGAGTTTAAATGATGACTACGTGTTTATAAAATCATTAGTTTCCTACTTATATTAATTATACTCGATACTGCTACGATGTATGTACATACATAAACAAATACGAATCCTTACCTATGTCAGTAGGTTCTATACTACTTACCAAAGTAAAAAGGTATGGCCAAACTATATAGAATTAATGCTCGAAGGCTCAACCACGTAATTTGATATTGGCATCGCGAGTAAAAAATATAACTCTTCTTCAATCTGTCCCAACTTCCGAGACAACCCATGTTTTGTCTCAGATGTTAGTAAAAAAAATGTGATCGGGGCCGCGTCGTAGCCGCCGCCCGCCGCCGCCGGCCGGCTAGCACGGCGCGTGGCGCCTTGTCCCTCATCATAGCAAAATGTACGCCTAGTTTGTATTCAGGGCCCGCGCGGCACAACTCTCTAAGTCACGGATATTTTATGTAACCGCGCCGTTATCGCCGCCCATCCATAATACAACGTCACATTTCTAGATAACAGAGACACTCCGAGAACTATCCTTTACTTCATGTACCTACCTAAATACAAACAACATTATCATCTTAAAAGCTATTGCTTCTATTATTAAGGTCGCGATTGAACTGACAGCACAATGTTTATAGCTGATAGCATAATAGACTTGTGTTTTAAAATAATGCTCTCTCTTCTTCACGCATTCCTTCAACTAGAATTCAAGTGGAAATAAATTATGCATGTTTATTACACACTTACGTGCGTACGAGCTTTGAGAAGTCAGAGATGCCTACATAAGTGAATGCCTTGAGAAATAAGTTATATTAACTGATTAAAATTCTATCTTTATCCATACTAATATTATAAATGTGAAAGTAACTCTGTCTGTCTGTCTGTCTGTCTGTCTGTCTGTCTGTCTGTCTGTTACGCTTTCACGCTCAAACTACTGAACCGATTTAGATGAAATTTGGCATGGAGATGGTTTGAGTCCCGGGGAAGGACATAGGATAGTTTTTATCGCGATAACCGACATCCACGCGGGCGGAGCCGCGGGCGAAAGCTAGTTCTATATAAAATGTTTACTAAGATATTATTATAAGTCGGTGATCACTGTGCTAATCTCCGGCAGCTGCGTGATCGAATTATTATTATAGTTCATACTATTATTAGTGAAACGCCATGCACGCAAGCGATCAAAGTTATGGTATTTTGAAGCAGCGCGCTCATTAGTACATTCCGTCGCCGGAATTTCCGATTAGAAGGACTATTAACTGCTAACGATGTTTAGAAACGGCTCGTGATGTTTTATGACAGTCGCGATAAACGCTCGCCTCGGTCTCGGCCGACGAGAGGCGAGCGACGAGCGACGACGTGCCGCAGGAGTCAGGACGAACGCGCCCTATATTAGAGGATAATCGTCGCAGAGATGCCGACGAGCAGTATTTTAGACAAGCTTATCAAGCTTGACGTTAATCTCGTCGGCGCGTGGCACACATTCATACGTGCCACATTTTTCAAATAGTTTTTAGTGAAGTTAGGTGCATTTATATCAAACACACACAATACATCTCTTGTAGGTACTTACAGATTCGGGTATTGTAAATACTCAACAAGCGTGTAATCATTGTCGGTGTGTAATGAACACTTTCCCACAGCCGACTTTCACAAGATAATACACGCATTTGATGCACCGCACAACGTACGTCATTATGTTTCCAAATTATATGAAAGTAAAATATAAGCGGCTTCGAATTACGTCCTCACATGCATACAACACACGCGGAGCACCGAACGTGGGACTGCGACGTAGTCTGCGGGACCGGCGCGCGGCGCGGCGCGGGCGCACTTTCACCTGAATTCCGTGCGTGCCTGCCGTCACCGCGCGGAGATACCGCGACCTCGACACTCGCCGGTGACATTATTACCGCTGCGATAACTGCTATGTTCACTTACTTCGTACTTGTCGTCGCGTGACTATCAACCAGTTAACTCCGTGATACGAATCACCGAAATAATCTAAATAACTGGTATTACCGCCGTCAGTTCCATAGTAGTCGACAGGAGCTGTTTCGACACGTATTTTCCGCACCATCTGCTTTCCAGATTTGGAAGACAATCAAAGTGGCATCGCGAAGAGGCGTGATGAAAATGTATAAACATAAAGCTATCAATAACATCGACAAATCCCAGTCAGCGTGTGAAGTCGTGATCGTGTCGAATATCTTGAATAGATACATTCGTTCTACGCGAGTTATGGGTAGTTAGAGTATAGTACCATGTTTTTAAAGGCCCTAAGGCGAATAAAGCCTATCTAGACGACAGTGGAGAGTTGCGGCGAAAGCAACAGCTGAAGTAAATAGAGAGAAAGTTTCCAAGTACGGTTAGTACTTCGCACGCTTATATCTTACCGGCCGGTACATACCTACCTACTCGTATGATCTGAATTGTGCTGACACACTTGGTCCAAGGTCGTCGTGACGTCGACCGATGATCTCATTAATCTAAGTAAAACTCACAACGAGAATAAGGAAACTGTTCTTAACAAAAATGTGTCAGTTGTCGGTCAAAGGAAATGAATAATGAACGCCATTGTTTCTGTTATTGTCTTAAATAAAAGGTTTTCGGAAAGTTGGTGTGAAATTGAAGGTTGTTGGTGATACTATGTGGTAGTCAATGCGAGCGCGGTATAATGGAATCATGGTATACACGAGTAGATATGTAGTTATAATTTGTAGGTGGCTACTAACTTTATGTATGTGAAAATTGAGTTTAATTGTAGAGCCACTGACGGGTGTTATCAAAGTAAAGAAAATACCTACGATGACTTCCAACTAATGTTAAATTGAAATTCGATTGTTTATAAAAATGTCTAAACTATAAAAGCATAGAATTGATCGATTCTAACAGTAAGGAAACAGGTAATCGATATTATGATTACAAGAAATTATAAACAGTCTTGAATTGTTCGTCAGTCGAGCCGCCAACATTAGCAGTAAGATGATCGGAGCTCGGTGTTTCATTACCACCGACTAATTGTTCTAATTGTTTCGGTGTGTTTCGTGGAAGCGGTGCGGCGCGGTGCGGAGCGGTATGGCGCGGTGCAAGCGATTGTCCACTGGTCGATCACAAAATACCAAGAATACAGATAATATCCTTCATACGGGCCTCAACGCACACATAGACATTGATCACGGATATGAAATTACAGACCACTTAGTTCGGAAGGCATTACAACATTACTTACCACTTAGTTCGGAAGGCAACATTACGTGTCCGTGCGCGATTTCTATGTATGTTATGCTGAAGCGCGCTTTAAATGAAGATTACCTTCTGCACTCTTTGTACACAGTAGGTGGACTTAGCGGTGCCTACACCGGACAGTGCATGAGTGCACACTATAATATACTAACAATACAACATAATTGAATTCCACAAACATTAGGTACAACACAATACCTACATCATGTTTGGTTACAGAGAAAGCCAACTACACAGTAATTATTGTTTTCTTTGTTATTTGATAGTTTAAAATAATGTCTGCGGAGAATTTTAACGACTCTCACTTTACACATTAAAATGTTTTATACATAATATCAACAAATGCATGCAGGTACCTATGCTTTGGTGCAGGGAAGCGGCAGGGAACGCGTATGTGCAAGAAGTTGTGAGTTCGATTCCTATATGGGAAAAATCTTTGAGTTTGTTTCAATTCTGGGTATAGTATTGTGTTGTTTGTGAAGTACTCCGCGATACAGGGCTCGTATCCTAAATCATAAATGGTCTTTTTATAGAACAATAAAACTTGCATACTAATTTTTTTTTTTCTGCATGAGAACCATGAGATCCCTCTGAGAGAAAGATCTAAAATTTTGAAATTATTTGAAATTATTCATACATGCAACAGTCAAATTATGCACGATAATGGCCGTAGTAGCATAAGCTATGGCACAGCCATTAACGCCCAACTTACAGATAAAACACAAATAAATCACAGACAAAACAAAAACAGAAAAGAACATAATATAATGATTCCATGCATTCAATTACGTTTCTGACATATACTATAATAAAACGTTAACAACCTCATTTTATAATCCTGCACAGTTGAGTAAACAAAGAAAACAACATTGAATTCGCGAGCAGTGGCCCTGGTAATTGATTATATGTGTTATCGTGCGCTATAGACTACTAGCACGTAGCACGCTATACAGCTTAATAGATAAAGTTTGTCGCCCTATGTAATGTAACCACGTTGGGCGAGTAAACTCGCATGAGGCGGCCTTGCACCCGTGACGTCACAGGTCAAGGACGCGCGCCATGCGTGACGTCATTGACCTCGCGCCCTTCGTTAGCATGCATCGCCGCGCGCCGACCGACAACGACCGACGACGCCAAAAGCCGAACGCCTGCACTGAGACCATTGTTCTAAATTCTAATATTTAAATCGTTCTATTGGTCTATTTTTATAGAAAGTCGAACATCGCCGAACGACCGCGATGATTCAAATTCAAATATCGAAAGTTTTGATTCTGAACGATGTTGACAACTATGTGGGTAGTTGTCAACGTCGTTCAGAATCAAAACTTTGCGGATGTCAATCACGGGTCACAAATCACAGGTCTTGACAAGTTAAACTGACATGAGTGACCTGTTGGTCAAGTGGTTAGTAACTACTGACTATAACCACAGAATAAGTAATAGTAATAACTGACTTCTAAGCCAGAGGTCGCGGGTTTGATCCCGCCCAGGATGCCTTGTCAAGGAAAAACATTGATGGACTCACATAATATTAGTAGTATACTTGAGGTGCCTCTTAGCCCTGGATCCGTTAGTGTGTAATATAACAACTATCCTTGTCAATAGGATAGCATACCACACAACTAAACCACAATTTTAAAATCGAAACTGTATTGGTATTATAAAGATGTCTGTGACGTTCAATATCGGTTCACACCATCATGATGTACCGAGTGGTTCACAACCATTACACAGCGGTGGAGTGGCACTTTACCCGCACAGATTATAACAATTAATTGCCGTACAAGTGTACAAACGACAAGTGGAGCGGCTTATCTTGTTCCCACAGTAACAATCTTGTTGCGATTATATCATTCAAATACAATGTTAGAACGATGTCAATCTTTCGGTTGTATGTTTTACAAATAATTTCTCATTAACTAAAACAATAGATGATGAGGATAAATATTCATTCTAAATCATCCCCAGTACAATACAACGAAAAAAATAATTATAATTATACAATGCTGTGATCAAATCAAAGGTAAACAGAAACACTGTCACTGTGACTGACCTCTATTAAGTCCAATGACGTGGAGACGGGAGCTGGCATTGCATTTGGCAAAAGTTTGCCAGAATATTAATAAAAATCCCTAATTCACAAAAAGCCATAAAGCGCTTGTTGGTAAAATAAAAACATACGAAATCAAAGCACAGTGAGTCATACACAAGTAATGACAGCCTTAAATAAGTATTATGTTCAAGTATATCAATGGCACCTGGCAGAAAAGATTTTTAAACAATGACAGCATTCGATTTAGTTGAAACATTATGTAGATATTGTAATGCGAGAGCCGAGCCCGGAGAGCCTCAGCGTGAACAAGACAGTACTTACTTCGGATCATCTCTCACACAAATCTAGCACGCATCAGTAAGCCTCTGACATGAAGGTGTTGCGGCTGACAGCCGACATTGATTTGTCGCACATATCGGATTTAGCGTGCGACACACATTCGTAAAGTTAAAAGAGTTTGGGTGATGTTTCTCAAACTGACAGTGACATGGTACATTTACATTGAGTGCCAGTATGCAATATGTGGAGACAAAAAAAAAGATAAATTTATTATCTAATATATAAAATTCTCGTGTCACAGTTTTCGTTGCCATACTCCTCCGAAACGGCTTTACCGATTTTGATGAAATTTTTTGTGCTTATCCGGTATCTATGAGAATAGGCCAACATCTATTTTTCATATCCCTAAGAGTTTGTTTGTTTGTTTGAACGCGATAATCTCAAGAACTACTGGGCCGCATTGAAAATGTATGTTATTGTTGAATAGCCCATTTATCGAGGAAGGCTATAGGTTATAACATCACGCTACGACTAATAGGAGCGGAGCAGAAATAAAAAATGTTGTAAAAAAAAAAGGAAGAAAAAAGAAAAAAGGGAAAATTTACGCAGACGAAGTTGCGCGGGTCAGCTAGTCTTTATATATATATATATATATATTTCTTGTGTGCGTGTGTATGTCACTGAACTCCTCTTAGACGGCTGGACCGATTTTGATGAATTTTTTTTTGTGTGAGTTTAAGGGGATTCGAGGATGGTTTAGATTCACAATTGAACCCGATTTACAAAAAAAAGAGTCGAGACGAAGTTCGCCGGGACAGCTATAAATTGTATAATAAAAAAAGGGTTTCAGGAAACTCAGCTCTACTGGGTGAACAAATAAAACGCGGGCAATAGTTAACAATAAATCTCATCAGCTTGTTCATCAAAATAGCAGATGTTTTTAACATTTATTGAGAGCTCCGTTTACCACAAGGCTTCCATTAGCGCTTGAGTTCCTTCGGAGCAGCGGTGCGATTAGACCTCGCGCCGCGCCGCGCTCACCGCCGCTCGCCGCCACTTGGCTGCAAACATTCAGAGCCTCGCAGCCAACAGCGCAAACATTCGCTCACATTAGCTTTGTGTTTGACAAACAGACGCTAACAGCAAAAGCCTCTATTTGTGGGGAAATTCTATGGTAATGATCGTAGGATAGGGTCGTGCGGAGAGTGGAAAGTCAAGTCGACAACAACGTCACGGCATATTACAGACCGTCTACAGAGATAGCTAGCTTTAGAGAGTTGTTTGAATGTATGGATATTTGCTCTATGCCTAGCCTTTATCCATACATTTTCTCAACTCATAGACGTCGCACATCTCGCTACGGGCTTCTTTCAATATTAGGATCGTGGATAATATACCTAGAGAATAATAATCTAGAAGTCAATGCTCCGAATTTTTCTTATTTTTGTTCTAATATTAAAAGAAACAAACAATAGTTAGTAACACTATTTTACCCCTTTCGCTGTCGGTAACTTTGTTATTTCATGTAAAATGGCCACAGTGAGCCATCACAATGACGCCAATTTGTAACACAAACAAATCCGATCACCATATCGAAGATCCTTGCGAAACTACTCCATTATCTATTCCGACTCTTTTCATAAAATAACTTCCGTTTTAATTACATAAAATCTCAGACTCGGAACCACAATCACATCAATTTTTGTTAAAACCGAACGCGTAACGTTCAGTATACTTACTGCGTCAATAGTTTTGATTACCTAACTACTAAGTTTAATTGGACTTAAAGTGAAGGCTACGTTGTTTACGCTTACACTCCACCGAACGCACCCGAGGGACACTCAAATAACATGACAAACACCACGATGAGTGATGGATACTCTTGCGAATTAGCTATCAAGGCTACGCTATCCTGTAGAGATTTCGTCTCATGGACAGTCGTGGGTCTCGCAAGTAAACATTAACACCCACAGGCCTTCTACAGCCCGTACTTAAGCACGTAGAACGAAGCTGACTGCTAACTAGTGGAGATTAGGTATACGTCACATCACAAGTGAGAAAGTCTGTGCACGTCCAACCGATAATGAAGAAGGTTCTTCTGTAATTTAAAATTATCGCGTTAGTGATTACATTCCGAAATCAGGGTAGCGAGCTAGGTAGGTTGTTTGGTGTTTTATAGATGGTTTATGTGTCGATCAGTGTTAGTTGTACCAGCAATGTTTCTGGAATGATGAAATATTCGAGGTGTTCGAAGCATTGCAAGAGTGGTGAGACAGACAGGCATTATTTATATCAATACTTTCTACGAACAGTTTCGCTTCAGAACGAAGTAATATGGTACGTGACCACATTACACAAAATACTATCTGCTAGTACTACGATGATAATGGAAGGCACTATGCCAAGTTATCGCGTACTCGATCAATGAATCGAACATACGCCTGCATCGGCAGCAGTAATATGTGAAATATATACGAACCCGGATTATAGCACCTGAAATTAGATGCAATAAATTCAAGGTTATTTATAATAGATTCAAAGTAAGCAAGTAGACTTATAAAAAAGTTGGCTAAAAATTATGATTTTTTTGTTTCCACCAAAATAACTGTGAGGAACTTTCCTAATCAATAGCGACTCAATTTGTATACCACATTTTGGTGGTCAATTTAGTAAATCTATATTAATATTATATAGCTGAATAGTTTGTTTGTTTGTTTGAACGCGGTAATGTCAGGAACTTCTAATCCGATTTAATAAATTATTTCATTGTTGGATAGCCCATTTATCGAGGAAGGCTATATAATATTACGCTCGATAGCTAGTCATATATAAATCATATACCTACCTAAAGAGCAATCAAGAACACCAACCAGAAAGGTGATGACACGTGCGGTGGTGCTAGGCTTACGCGTATATTTGACGGCACACTTTCGCAATATCGTCGGAGTGGAGGTGACTCCAAGATAGAGGAATATTAATGCTCAGTACCGTGAACCGCAGTCCTTGGTGGCATTAATAAAACATGTCTTATATAGAAATACACATTAACATAATAAATAAAATATATAACTATAATGACTGGCCTGTCGGTTTCGTGGCTGTTGGTCGATGGTTTATTCTGTGTCTGGGTGTTATTTATCTACACTAATATTATAAAGCTGAAGAGTTTGTTTGTTTGTTTGTTTGAACGAGGTAATCTTAGGAACTACTGATCAGAATTGAAAAATTCTTTCACTGTTGGATAGCCCATTTATCGAGGAAGGCTATAATTATAACATCACGCTACGACCAACAGGAGCGGAGCGGCAATGAGAAATGTTAAAAAAAGGTGAAAAATTTACGCAGACGAAGTTGCGCGGGACGGCTAGTTTATAATATGTATGTATTTAGAAATATCTGAGTATGTTTATCAGTTGTCTGGTTTCCATAGTACAAGCTCTGCTTAGTTTGGGATCAGATGGCAAGGTGTGAGTTGTCCCAAGATTACCATTATTAACTTGTAATGTTTTCAAAGAATTGACCCACAATTATGTATGTAGATAAGAACAAGCGGTGCATCGAGCCGCGTACCCTTACGAAGGCTATCACAGAAGGCCAAAGTAAGAAAGATAACACATAAACATACCACTTAGATTTACAAGACGGTACTTCCACAATCTAATCGCTGCCGCAGTGTGTCAACATCTTAACTCCGCATATAATTAGCCGCGAGTTCCCACAGATCGTCTCTTATTTACTCGCGATAATGTCTCGTACTTTATCGCTACAACATCAATGCCCGCACTTTATCGCGGCGTCATCGCTGTTAACAAATCTGCTTTCTGTATCGTACACTATGTTGCTAATTAATACATGTCTGTTATTCTGTTTGTGCGGGATGTTTATGTTTGCTTTTCGACTGTTTCAGAGGTAGTTCAGAGTTGATTTTACGGCTCACTGAATAGATATTTAGCTTAGTTAAAAATGCGAATGTCATGAGCTTATTTCATTAATTTGTGTACAGTTTCTTGATTACAACCTGCGCTAAAAACCCCGTGTGGAAAAGTTCTAGATCTTTACGATCTAGAACTTTTTCCCGTAATCCCGTGCGACCTGTCAAAATTCGGTCATAAAGGCGCATGCGCAGTGTGCTTAAATATGTCCGCCACACATGTGCGTTGGCGCATTTCTAAGCGTAGCTCTCCATTTACCACTATGACAATTTTTTTACAGGTCGCACAGGCTTGCCACGGACACGGAAAAAAGATCGTGAATAAGGACTCAGCAGTCGCTGCAGTAATTACGCGACCACATGATACATTTACTGACAACATTCGATTAACTTGTAACTTGATCGTATTTTTCACACGAACAGCCAACAGGAAAGTCTTTCACACTAATACATAATTCTCGGTATTCCTAAAGCGTGCGCTCATGCGCTATTGCCTTAGCGGCAGCCTCATGACGGATTGTGATAAACGAGTTATTAGATACTGCACTCGTTATATTCTCTAGAGAGGAATAAGATGGCTTATCTATATTTATTAAGTTATACCTTTTAAAGGTAATCCGATATCAAGCATTCCATTTGATTTTAAATTACAAAAATATATTTTTAATAATTTTCAAGGCTGCTAATTACGTTTTGAAACCAATTGAAACATGAGAGACTTAGTCAGAATCTTCCACCAAGTGTTTCTCATCGCGCATGGCGCATGGCGCATGGCGCTGGCCTCACATTCCACGAGCCATGTGTTTGATTACATCTGCTGATTAGATCCCGCACAACACTCCTTCTCATACCACAGATTAAAAGATGATGTAGCACTGACACTTTACATTCACTAGCTAACGTATGAGTATAATGAGTATATAAATTGTCAGTGGTAACGGCCTTATGAACTGTAGGTCGCGGGTACGAGATTATGTGATTTATTTCATCGCAAACAACATTGTAATGAAATCATTCTAAATAAATTAATGGTAAAAAAACTGTTTATATAGGCAATTAAATAAAAACAAGCTTTTATTTAATTGCCTTTAAAAGCAGAAAATACACTTCAACATCAAACCAATGAATTTAGTACATGTATTTACACAATTTATTAAATTATATATAAACTTGTCGTGGTCACTTGTAGGATTCGAACCTCACGATTGCGAGTCTGATGCCTTAGCCATTAGGCTACCGCCGCTGTTTATATATTAGATTTATAGAATATATTTATTTATAGTATCCATCTTGGTTGGTCCCCATATTTTGGATTTAATGTGACGTGGTATTAATTTTCGTGCTCTCCTTAGCAAGCCCTTTCATTTGATACCCATACTGTGGCAGTGCAGAAAAAATCTGACTATCGGTAGAAGGTGATCTATAATCTATACTAAGAAAGCTGAAAAGTTTGTTTGTTTGTTTGAACGCGGTGATCTCAGGAACTACTGGTCCGAATTGAAAAATTATTTCACTGTTAGATAGCCCATTTATCGCTATAGGCTATATAATATCACGGTACAACAATAGAAGCGGAGCAGCGGTGAGAAATGTTGCAAAAACTGAGAAAATTTACGCAATTGAAGTTGCGCGGGACAGCTAGTTAGAAATAAAATTCATGATCAATTCTGTCTGTCCCTGGAGCTTTGTCTTTCTTCTGCGTTTTGAAAGCTTTTTCTACTTCGACGGGTATTACATCTGCATTGTTTTTTCGCCGCTGGCACAGGTTGTTGGTCTAGTTTCTTCTTTGCATATAATTCTCGGCAAAAGTTTGTCCCTATTGAAATTATCCGATTTACATTTCACCAGTTTTGTCGGCGAAGTTAAGAACTCAATGAAAACGAGCTTTATGTTTGAGCACTTAAGCCGCTTTTTTGATATCCCCAATTTTCTCAATGCAGTTTTTTAAAACTTCAAGCCTGTAACTATTTCGATTTTTTCTCATATTTAATTTAATTTGTATACATAATTTAGCTATTTATATTCTTGTGTTTTGGTCTTTGTATGTTTTTATTATTGCTCTGGTCTCGTTTGTTAGCCATTTTATCGATTCTTTTTCTATCTTTGTGTTGATCTATTTTTTATTTTCAATTTTTTTTTTAAAGTCGTTGTATTTCATTTGAGCGTTAAGATTTCTTTGAATTATACTAGTTTTCCCTACAGTTTTTCAGCATTCACAATGTTGTTTTAAAAACCATGTTTTATAATAATAAATATGATCTTACTTACGAGCAGCGCTGTGTCAAACTGCATATTCTACCTTTATACATTAGGCGCAATATCGTAGATTTAACATTCCTTCTTAGTCTTGCCCAGTGAAGAATTGATAACGTGGATGTTTATAAAGAAATAACACTTAGAATACCATTAAAAAGGTTTCGTAGAATTGATCTGCTTCACACTCCTATATGCCACACAAACTTTAGAAGAAATTGTTATCTGCCTAAAGTATTTTGCTGAATTCAACAAATTACAATACAAGTTCTGATCGTGCTAGATCACTTTTAATAATTTTCTGTAAGTAGTCGTTAATAGTATGTATTAAACTACTCGTATATTTCTAATATTTTCTACCAATCTGGGAAAGTTCGTAATTGGCATTTTCTATAATTAACTGTTATACTAATTGTACAATAGCTGTAAGCTTTCCAAAGAAATCAAATAAAAAATAAGTCTATTTTTCTTGGGATTATATTGTAATTTAGCTCTCACTATTATCTGGATGTTGTTAAAATTGAAGTTCCTAATGACAGGCGTGATTTTTTTTACTTTTGGTAGTGAGAATGTAGCCCGTTACATTTTGTCCACCTTTTAGCCATCGGGAGATATATAAGTCCATCTATTATTTCTTGTTTGAGGTTGCGTTCATATGCCTGTTGAATAAGTTTTCCTCATTTCTTGTTGTTTTCCCTATGTAATATTGACCTAACACTGCCTCTTCTCCATCTCCTCCGCTTCCTATTCTTGCATTGAAGTCATCCGTCACTATTAAGTTATTGCATTGTATAGTTTAGAGTAAAAGGTGTCAAAGAGTAAAGCTGCACGATTTATAGTCCACCCACTATAGCGGTTATTGCTTGTCGGCAATGGTTGACAACCGACTCTGGGGCTACACACTAGCAGTGGACAGCCGGCAGTTTCAGACCGCAAGATCATACTAGCTAAACGATTGCCAGCCTACTATTTGCTAGTGTCGGCGACCGCACACACTATGGGTTGGGTTGGCGTCAGACCAAAAACTTTAATAGTAAACTGTTAGTCTGTGACATTTTGCGATTAACTGTCAGGCTGATATCCGCTGGCGGCCTGGTAGTGTGTAGCAGCCTTTACAACCTATGCGATTTATTAGCACTTCAACTTCAAATTATTTATTTGCAGCAAAGTGTTAAGTTGTTATCGGGTTATCTGTTAACTCCTTTAATCCCAAAAAAATAATCTAATGTTCGTAAATCACGACGTGATAAATCAGTTATGTTATCAGGAAAATTAATCTGTTATTTGAACGAATGATGTATTTGCTTTTAAATTGACTCAATGTAAACTTGTAAATCTTTTTCTCAGCCGCGCTTTTACACTGATTGAAAATAAACAATAAATCACATGAATAAACAGACTGTTATTTATATCTGGTATTACTTCGTATCGTCTCGACATTGGCTCCATTAGCAGCATGTGCAACATTTGACGCCATGTTTTATTTGACGACGACTGTGAAGCCCTTTCTCATAAACGGTATGCTGCACATTGCTCCGGTTCATTAAAGGGACGCTTTAACCAGACCCTAGGATAGATTTTCCTTCTTGTATCAAGAGCAATTAGACATTTTCTTGATAGATTTTACCATTTTTCGAACGTTTCCGACGAAACAATTTGCCGACAAGTCCGCACTCCGGTCGCCAAGGTCGACAAAGAAAAGCAATCACAAAATGCTGGAATTCTTATGACTGGCTTGTTGGTCTAGTGGTTAGTGAACCTGACTGCTAAGCCGGAGATCATGGGTTCGTCCCCACCCAGGATATTTTTTGTGTGATGAGCATGAGCGATGGTTTATTCTGTGTCTGGGTGTAATTTATCTATAATATGTATGTATTTAGAAATATATAACTATGTTTATCAGTTGTCTGGTTGCCATAGTACAAGCTCTGCATAGTTTGGGATCAGATGACGTCGTGTGAGTTGTCCCAAGATATTTATTATTATTATTATGCCAGTTGCTTGTTGCCGTGATGCCACAAGCAACTGGCATAAGAATTCCACCTGCCTATGAAGACAATAACCCGCTAAATACTACGTCGTTCCAAGCTGTTAACTTTATGAAAGTCTCATAATAACGCAAAACATTGATTTTTGCTTAAAATACAAGGCCTTACAGACGGAAATAGTGCACATAAATATTAAATTTTACTACGTATGGTCAGTACGGTGTACGACAATGATGTGTGTAATTATACTGCCTCATATACACACTACCATACCAACCGTCGGCGCACACTTAGCTAAGCATGTAAGTGTGGCGTATAAACAACGCCGCGTCGGCGGTCGTCGCTGCCCCGCGCCCGTGCCCGCATTCCGAGAGAACCGAACGGCCTTTAGAACGACCTGCAAATCTATCCATTTTATGATGGAAGCCGGATGCTAAGTTACAGTGACCTAATACTAACTTATTTCTTTATCTGGAAATCTGTAACACAGGTTACGTACCAAGTACAATATCTAGTTCTCACTAAGGTCTTCATTTATGTTGTGTACCTACTTACCTTTGTGAGAGAAAATAAACCTAAAACTTGCACGCTATTAACAATAAGAGGAAAATACTTTTGTAAATAAATTACTAAGCGAACCAATTTCTAAATATGGTTTTAAGCCTGTATTTAACACTGGCACGCGGAAACAGATATTTAAACAAATATTATAGATATAGGAAGGAAAATGCTCCCTCGCTCCGCTCAACTCGTCACTAGCCATCGAGCCATGACACCCTCCATTATTTCTGACGCCGCATGCTTTGATTGCTTGGTTACTTAACTTTTTTCTACAACTTTAATTAAGAAAGTCCGTGTCCCACTTACATGAGTGCTATCAGAAGAATTTTACAAAGCAGACAGGTTGAATTGCTCAAGTTTTCAAGGTAAGTACGGAAAACCATATTCAAGTACCTAGTTATTCTAGCCGACTATTACAGTAATGAGTGCCTACATAAGAAAGTAAGTTATCTCGGTAAACATCGACATTAACTTTACTAGTTGTTTATAATAATTGTTTATTGCGTCGCGAAGCTTGAATATTTAGTACATAAGTTAAATTAGTCAGGAGATCGATATCTAAGCTAATTTTATTTCAGTTTATCATTATATAAAAGGTGTAGCCTTTTCTAGTAGTTTTAGTTCACAGCTGAGCGTCGTAATGTTACCGAGAGAAATTACGTCGACTTACTTAGTCTGTTTGCCAAACTACTTGGCAATATATGATTAGGTATAAATGAGACAAAAGATGTAGTATAGTCTGGTTATAATTATCTAAAGGTGCATCTTATATACTAACGACTTCGTGTTGATAACAGATAGTGGAAACATTTAATAGATACTGAACGTGCGATAAGGAACATAAGATTGTGATGTAGATTGTAGATACAGCACAAAGATATTGTACTGTAACAGTACACCCCCCTTTAAAAAAAAAAATATGGTAATAGTGTTTACAATATAAATTTGACCTAGACCTTACTAGTTATTTGCTGATGTATATAAATAATAATGCTATTGTACGCGGTGGAATTTGATGACGCCTGTTGTGGTGTGATTTGCTGACGTCTGTAATTTTGACTTAGCTGTTGCACGAGTGTTTATTATTTTTTTCCGTTAAACTCTTCATTCTTCTGTCCAGTGTTTTCATTATGCCGTAAATTAGGATCACGCCGATTGTTAAAATAATCTGTCCCATTGCAACATTTCTTGTCCACCGTAAGTCCTCCTGGATCAGGTTACGGAGTTGGTCCGCTTCGTTTTGATTGAGGCAATTGTCCGTATTGTATGTTATCTGGTCCTTAGAACTTTGATTTCCCATTTTAGATGTCTTGTTGTTACGAGTAGTTGTGAATTAATGGTATATGTTAAGATCTATGTTAATATATATACGAATAGCTTGCTTATATCAGCGATTTTTTATAGACGTACTACTGGCTTTACTTTACGTCCCGATCGTGTAGTGTACGTGTGTGAATGCCTGTCGCAATCCTTTGAATCTGGCACGTAGTTTGATTCGTCATTGATCATGAAAGCTGGTTTCAATCTATCAATTGATATCACTGTCTCTTTATCCCTAATTCTAATGCAAAATGTTTTATCTGTTTTACTAATTACTGGGTAGGGTCCTTCATACGGCGGTGTCAGGGCTTTCTTAATTCTATCACACCGAACAAATACGTGTGAGCATTCTTTGAGTTCGGGATGCACAAATATAGCTTGATTGTGTTTTTTTCTTTTCGGAATTGATGTCATTTGTGTGATGTCCTTTTGAATTTGTTTTACAAACTCTTCGTACGTTGATAACTGTGCTGCTGATGACTCAAAAAATCCTCCAGGGAGTCGTATTGGCGTTCCATATGTCATCTCTGCTGAACTATAACCTGTGTCTTCTCGCAAGCTACTCCGCAACCCGAGTAAAACTGTTGGAATTTCTTTTAACCAATTTTCGTTGGATTCTCTTGTCATTAACGCCGCCTTTAAAGTTCTATGAAATCTCTCTATCATTCCATTGGATTGTGGATGATAAGGTGTTGTCCTAATTTTATGTATTCCCAAAAATTGTGAGAGTGACTCAAATATTCTTGATTCAAACTGTCGGCCTTGATCCGTAGTAATGCGCAATGGACATCCAAAACGAGTAATCCATCCCTCGAAAAGTGTCTTGGCTACTGTTTCTGCAGTTATATCTTCTACCGGAAATATTTCGGGCCATGACGTACAACGATCTATGATTGTGATTAAATATCTCTTCCCTTGTGAAATCGGAAGTGGTCCGACGATGTCAATATGTAAATGTTCAAAACGTTGCGCTGTCATAAATGTACCAGGAGGTGATATCGTATGTCGTTGTATTTTTGATTTTTGGCAGGCTATACATGATCTACACCAGTTATTGATATCTTTGTTCATATACGGCCATAAATACCTTTGGGTTATCATTTTTCTCGTAGTTCTTTTTCCTGGATGGCTCATACCATGAATGGTATCGAAAATTTGTTTGCGAAAATGCTTTGGTAAGTAGGGGCGGCTTTTTCCAGTAGAGGTGTCGCAGGTGATGTTTATTGTGGAACCCGGAAGCGTAATGTTTTTGAATTTTAATCTTTTATTGTCATGTAATTTACTTAGTTCATTATCTGTTGATTGACATTTTTCCAATTCAGCGTAATCGATAGGTGATGGCACGTATATTTCCTCTATTCGAGATAAGGCATCGGCGGTAATATTGTCACGTCCGCTTATGTGTTGAATGTTGGTACTGTATTGTGAAATGAAATCTAACTGCCGGACCCGTCGCGGTGTATCGTTTGATGATGGTTTTTGGGAGAATGCGTATGTCAAAGGTCGGTGATCCGTAAATATTGTAAATTCTCTTCCCTCGATTAATCTGTGAAAATGTTTGACGGCCATGTATATTCCTAACAGCTCTCTGTCAAACGTAGAATATTTTTGTTGAGTTTCGCTCAATTTTTGTGAAAAAAATCCTAATGGTTCCCAATTGCGTCCGGATTTTTGTTGTAAAACTCCACCAACGCAAGTAGCACTAGCGTCGGTCATGAGCGCTAGTGATGCGTTGCGGGAAGGATGCGCTGTTAACACTGCGTTTTTCATGCTTTCCTTGCATTTTTCGTAAGCTTTGTCTGCTTCCGTTGTCCAAGGAACAGGTGAATTATCGTTCTTTTTTGAACCATGTAGATATTCGTTTAAAATTCTTTGATTTTCCGCTGCGCATGGAATATTACTTCTGTAGAAATTGACCATGCCCAAAAATCTTCTTAATTCTTGAATTGTTTTCGGTTTGGGAAATTCCATGATTGCTTTGTAATTTTCTTCGGTAGGGAGTATTCCTTGGCTCGTTATATGATAACCTAAGAAATCTATTTCCCTTCTGAGAAATTCGCATTTTTCGAGATTAATGGTTATTCCATTCTCGTGTAAACGTTTGAAAACCGTTTCTAAATGCTGATAATGCAAATCTTCGTTGTCCGATGCAATGAGACAGTCGTCTACAAATATAAATACGTAGTTTAAATCTCTAAATAAGGAATCCATGAATCGTTGAAATGTTTGTGCCGCATTGCGTAATCCGAAAGGCATTCTTAAGTACTCAAAAAGTCCAAAAGGTGTGATGATGGCTGTTTTTTCTATATCTTTAACAGGAATACAATGGTATGCTTTACGTATATCTATCTTGCTTAGTATCTTCTTATTTTCTAATATGTATGTAAAGTCAGTTAATCTTGGTAGTGGGTATTTGTCCGGTACTGTCGTGCTATTGAGCATTCGATAGTCTCCGCATGGTCTCCATTCGCCATTTTTCTTTTTTACCATATGTAATGGGCTTGCCCATGGGCTATCTGACGGTCGGCAAATTCCGAGTTCTATCATATTTTGAAATTCCTTTTTGGCTATGTCGTATTTTTCTGGAGGTAATGGTCTTGCCCGAGCTGCGACGGGTGGTCCTGTAGTGATAATGTGATGTTCAATCTTATGTTTGGGCGCATTGCGGAGAGAGGACCCTTTCGTGATGTCTTCGTATTTGTTTAAAAGTTGCGTAATACGTGGATTCGTTCCCACTGCGATATTACGAATTGTTTGTTGTGTCGCTTTTTCCGAAGTTACATGCGTTGTCAGCTCTGTAACTTTGTCGATAAGTTTGCGACCTGCTATGTCGACTAATAGTTTATAGTGCTCTAGAAAATCTGCTCCAATTATTGGTTGTGTAACATCGGCGATTACAAAATTCCATTTATAACATCGTTGTAGTCCTAAATTCAAGGTAAGCGTCTTCTCGCCGTAAGTCCTAATTTTAGTCCCATTTGCAGCGTATAGTGTGTATTGTTCATTTTGTAAAACTGAATGTCTCTGTTGCTTGCTAATGACTGAAATATTTGCGCCCGTGTCAATCAAAAACTTCATACCACTTTTTCGGTCGGTAATGGTGAGGCGATTGGATGGGTGGATTGCACAGAGTTTCGCCGTTGTCTGTGCTCTTATTCGTTTCCCTGGTTCCGTACGTAAGTCATTGGTTTCCAACTGCATGGTTTAATGCAGTTCTTTGCATATTTTCCGAATCTTTCGTGGTAGTAACAAAATCGATTTGCTCCTCTATAGTTTGTTCTCGGCCTCATAATCGGGAATTGTTGACGTTTCTTGAAATGATTGTGCGTGTTGGGTCGATAGCCATATTGACCTTGCTGAATTGCGTCAATATCTATCTGTAATTTTGCTAGCTGGGCTAAAATGCATGCTGTATTGTTGTCGTTTGAAGTGTCGTTGCTAACAGCTGATATTTCGGTTACTTTTGAATTCATTATTATTTTGTCTGCAATTTGGCTCAGTTTGTCAATTTCCATGTCTTCCGTAACTGCTAGAACCGTAGTAACTGATGTTGGTAAAAGCCTGAACCATAGTAGTTTAATTGTTTCGTCACTGATTTTTCCTCTCCCGAGGACTCGCATTTGACGTAATAACTGCGAAGGTTTTTGATCACCGAGTTCTGTCTCTGATATTAATTTTTGAAACTGTCGCTGTTCTGTTTCTTCGTAACAATCAATTAAACGTTCCTTGATGTTTTTGTATTTATCTGTAGTCGGTGGTGAAGTGATTAGGTCACTAACCTGTAGTATTTCTTCCTTGGATAACTTTGCTATTACTGTACAGTATTTGTATTCGTCTCCTTGCTTCTGTGGTGCTAATATGGCTTCTAGTTGCGTGAACCATAATCTTGGTTGGTCTTTCCAAAATTCCGGAATGCGGGATAAAACCGAGGTGCCAGCAGCTACTTCAAGTGTTCCTTGCTGATTTATGTTCGCCTTGCACGGTGATTGTGCCATGTTTCTTGCTGCGTATTCGTTCGTCGGGGTCACCAATTTGCCAAACTACTTGGCAATATATGATTAGGTATAAATGAGACAAAAGATGTAGTATAGTCTGGTTATAATTATCTAAAGGTGCATCTTATATACTAACGACTTCGTGTTGATAACAGATAGTGGAAACATTTAATAGATACTGAACGTGCGATAAGGAACATAAGATTGTGATGTAGATTGTAGATACAGCACAAAGATATTGTACTGTAACAGTCTGCAATAAAGGCAATTCATGTTAAAAGTTCAATAAATCCGCGACAATCTGCGCCCACTTCGTCCCTCGTCTTAACGCAGCGGCGCGGGTATATGGAGTGTGGAGTAGAGAGTCGCTCGCGATATGCTAACGAGGCGATCAAGTGCTCGCGGCTAATGGAGGCTGAAAGCAGACTATTGTATAGGCAATCTAGTACCTAACGTTACACATGCCAGGGTCAGGTTGAGATATCCTTTAAAGATGCCACCGCATAGCTTATAGTAATTTACTGTCTTATTCTAAGTCGGGTGGGAATGCCAACAAGGTTTCAGAACCTTGCGTTTGCTTGCGTGTTCTTGAAATGCCACCTGAATAAGTGCGGAAATTAGACTCAAAGAAATGTAAATGACGATTTTTATTTTATTTTACCTGAGATTATGTTTTACACGACGAGAAGTTGTATATTGATACAAAATGGTTCTTTAATAGATATCTACCCTACCCGTGCCTATAAATATATCCTATCGAGGTCGCCAATCAGATAACAGACGGAATAGTTTAGGCTGCTACTATTCCCTCTGTTATTTGATTGGCGTCTTGGCTTTGAGGTGCAGTCAGTCGTTCAGCGAACTAGTGCCTGTAGAGTACACCAATAAGAGTGATATTGGTCGTAGTCGGAGTGCAGTGAGGGCGCGCGGCGCGGGCGGCGCGGTGCGGCACTTCGCGTCGCGATCTCGCAACACTTGCTGAATGCTGCAGCTATTTGATCTATTCGGTAAATGGATCCATTAAAGAATGATTGCTTGGAGTAAAAACAACTATGTAGCTTAAAAGATTTTTGACTAGCAGCATTATTTTAATCTTCCTTTCAGTCCATCACAGTCAAATCGATGGTTTTGACCCAGGATAACACTTTGTGTTGTGTGTTGAGCACGATGGTTTATTCTGAGTCTAAGTATAATTTATCTATAATATTATGTATGTATTTAGAAATATATAAGTATGTTTATCAGTTGTCTGGTTGCCATAGTACAAGCTCTGCTTAATTTGAGGTCAGATGACGTTCTGTGAGTTGTCCCTAGAAATGTTTCGTATTAAAGCTTGTGGTTTGGTAACCCCAAACCCTATACCAGCTGGCAGGAGCTGGATGCGAGAAGCCGAAGATAGAACAAAGTGGCGTGCAATTGGAGAGGCCTATGTCCAGCAGTGGACTGCGATAGGCTGATGATGATGATGATGATGAAACCCTATACGCTTGCAAAATTAAAAAAATGCATAAGGTACTTACCTAGCATGACTGCGTTTACTCCATTGTCGAATTGAATATCAATTTATTTATTTCTTATTTATTTATTTCATAAACAATTTTCACTGTATTTGAAATCTACAATTACAACATTACATTTAAAAATAATATTAAAAATATAACTATACACAACTCGAATTCAAGGAGAAACTATACAATTAATTAGGTCCTTAGTTGCGATTTAATTAGAAAGAACTCAAATATGAGATCAACCACAAAGTGCATTCAACAGTAAGTAACTATTAAATGCCTAGGTATTAAGCTCCACTGTCACACATCGTACCTACTTAGTTAAACGGCTTTCCCTTTTCATTTCCTAGAAACCTCTCATAAGCGTCATCTCATTCATGCGACGCGACGTATGCAGTTTGCAGGTGACAGGTTTACAGAGTTCCCGGAATCGTCACAAAATACCAAGAATGTAGAAGGCAAACTTCAAAATGCGCGCTCGTCGCACGCATACACACATATGCATCGCTCACAGACACAGAATCTCAGAACGCCTTCCGTGTGGTCTGAGATTGTTATCCATGAACGATGTCTAGGTGTTCGTAGCTCGGGAAAGGTACGTATGAAGGTTGCCTTCTTCATATTAAATGTATGGAGGATAAATTCGTGTCAGACGGGACTAGAACTCGCGATCTTCTGTGTTCTCAGTATTTAGTGGTATGGTGGAGTCAACAGTGAGACAGAGTAGGTGGTGCACGCGAGGCTGGTCGACAGCCGCCGCCCGCGCGCGCGCCCGCACGGCACGTGTCGGCCGCAGATTAAACTAATCTTGCGCGCCGGGCCCGCCTGTTCATTTTGACGCGCCGCCGCCGCACATTTGCACATCAATTGATATACTCCGCTATGTACTAAAGATTTCGTACAGCTATCTAATATAAAGCGAAGTTATACAATATTATTAATAAACTTTTTATTCATCTGTTTTTTGCAATACCGAATGCAAGTCTTAGTGGTTTATTATAATACCGCCAACGGTAAGAATATCTATACTGCGAACAACAAGCAATCCATATTCAGTACATATATAAATAAATAGTTAATAACTTATTTTTAAAAACAACCTTTTGATTCAAATGCTCTGATTGTTTTTAAACTTTTGCGATGTTTACCTATTTACCCGACGTTTTACGATCGGTGCAATTTGATCGAAATGTAGGGTAAACAAAAGGTTCGTAACTTTAAATATTTCACTTAATTAAGTCCCGATAATATTCTTATAAATGCTTTAAGTCTAAAAGGAAGAAAATATTTTTTAAATTTAGACGAATCCATCAATTTGTTACATTATACCATTTATATGACATAAAAGCTTCTCATAGCTGTTCCGTTTAGTTTTTTTATAGTTTAGGAGTTCCTATGGCCACTTTCCGACTTCATCATCATTACATTGTCATCAAAAATACCTACACTAAATGTATGAATATGTATGATGCGGTTGTACTTACTTCAATAAATAAATAAAAAATACACTAGTGTACCAAATTTGAGCCCAATAAAACGTCAGGGAGTGGTACTCATTTAGCTTTTAAGATTTGACCCACACAAATTAGCACATAGGGCAAGTTAAATAAAAGCTTATAAAAAAAAAAATATCTCCATAAGCCAGAATTTGTATTTTGAACGCTTCACGTTTTAGATAACTGTGCGAGGTAAGTAGCCCCCCACTCATTGTAGTTCTGTACTTTCACTGAACCGTCATTAGTACTTCAACGAACCAGTCCTATCGTCCAGTAAAAGTGTCATAAATATGATCGCTGTCACTAAAATATCAAATTATAGGCAGTAAATGCCGGCAGTTTATGTAGAATGTAGATGTTATCTCATTGCGGCCGTTCGAATCCATTATTTATTGAAGTCCATTTAGAAAGTTCCGGAGTGTCCAAAAGTGGGGAGGTACTCGTTTAATGAAGCAATTTAAATGCAAATAAGTACAAGTGAACGAAATGTAACGATGCAAGAGGGAGAGCTCACGTGGACGTGTAAGGAACGTAGCGGGAGCGCGGGGTCGACGGGCTGCATCAACAAACGCGCAGAATCTGCATGCAAAATGAACTAGAATTTTGATGCGACCCTCACGGTACGATACAAAATACCCAACATGGTTTAAAATTAAATACAAAATTTTGTGTAAAGGCGATCGATTAAGAAAAATGAAGAATTTCGTGACCATACTTGAGCGACCTACATCCTTCTATGATGTTCTAAAACTTTTGAAATTAGAATATTTGACTCTATTGTTGTAACTCTGCTTGTCCAAATGCATAGACGTACCGCCGCAGCTACGGGTTTCCTTTGCCAAAAAAATTAATATGTAAGCTTTCTGTAACAATAAATAAATAAATCGATCGACTAATGCGTCACGGGTCCGTGGTTCGTATATTCTGAATAATTACTTTCGCAATACCTCGTCTTCCGAAACTCCAGAATTCCGGAAGTCCAACGGTCACCTGAGTATTCGAAATAATAAAAATATACGCCTTCAAGAATCCCGTAATTCTGAAAATGTGACAGAGATTTTAGTATTCGAAAAGCCGGAATTACTACTTCCGGAATTCCCAAAATTGGGATTTTGTACTGTACCCTACTCTCATTTTTCCCCGTCGGCGTGCGGCGCGCGGCACATCGTGCCCTCACAATCACAACTACCCTATGCACGCGCACGTATCGAATGACATTAGGGTAATGTTTATTAAGTCCCCTCGTACGGCGACAACCCTTAACTTATTAATTATTTTCGTACAGTAACAGCAGAGATTGCAAGCGCGGCGAGTTGTTGTGCAGGGGTGAGCATTTGAGCAGGAGACGAAGGGACGCGATACCACCCGTGGGACCCGCGGCGCGATCTAACGATCTATTGTGCTTATTACTCGTAGGGTCCGATTCTTTACACACACCAACATGTTACTAAACACTTGGCGCCTAATCGACTGTGTGGATGACACACACAACTGTTATGACTATCTCCCCAAACGCAAGCAAACGTAGTACTAATATGTTGTGTCATACACAAATCAATGTGTGTCTGTCAAAAACTCTGTAGGTATTCAATCTATCAATACAAAGTACAACACTTTTTTCGCATCGATAACGTTGCAATTCAGCGGGAAATGAGCAACATACGTTTCAAATGAACCACATACCTAATTAACAATTAATAAGTTAGTTTCTCTACAACGTTGATTGATTTTGATCAAACAAATTGCTTTTAATTATCCTGATTGCACACAATCAACTGTGTTGTAGAGAGTAACTACGCTACCGTTCCGTCGTCTGTTTAGCCACTGGCATTCAATCACTTGTCGTCACTCACCACCGGTAGGGGTCGCCACTCGCCAACGGACATATTCTCCGCTTTGTAGCTATTTTATTTATTTTTTCAAACTAATGTAATTTATAAACGTAGCACCGACACGTACCTAGACAAAGCGTTCTTGTTTTTACAAAGTCGCCTTGAAGAGATAATGTACAAAATGTGTTTTTTTTACCGTCTGGGTTATAGAAGTACCTATTATAGGCGTGAACACTTATTTGTTGTTGGCATTGACAGTAACGTGCAAATACAAATAAGAAACTATCGACAAATCCTTCAAACAAAACACAAGCACTGGACGCAGCCGTCACAAAACACTCCCAGTACTATCAGTCTAGTGACGGATGACATGTGCGAACAGCTACTGATAACCACTGACGCCCCTCATCCCTCTTTACTCCTTATCTACAGCAATTTAGGTAGAGAGGCTATTTACAGCCAGGCTCGATCCTATACGGGGTGCCTTGCCCGTAACTGAACCATTATGTAGAAATGCGCTGAGTCACGTCTGCTACATGGGCTGCAGGGGGTATCTTTGTTGTGATGACGTTCGTCGCATTCGTTCTATGTACGGGACTCCCCGTTATGAATGGATGACGACCCAAGCCGCACCGCTACCATAAGCAATGCTATTGTAGTGAGTATGGCGATGGCGAAAACTGCGAAGTATGATCGCTACATTGCATTGCTATAGGTATAACTCGGTCTGTCCTTTTCAGCAGCAAGAAATTTAACAGATTTTCCTGGGGCTCCAGCCAGAAAGTATCCTATGTCCGTTCTAAATTTAATAAAATTATTTTAACTGTTTAGTCCTAAAAAGGTTTCAAACATATAGTTGGAGACACTGTCGCATGTATAGATACAACGTTATTCTAGGTATAGTGTCAAACCTGAAACTGGTTTGCTCAGAATCAGTAACAAAATCCAATGGGTTTGTTTTTGGACCGTGTTATATTTTTGAATTAATTAATTAATCAATCACTAATTAATTTATTAATCATTCTAACAGTCCAAATCCTGTGCACAGTGTGATGTAATATGTAATTATTACTTATTTTTCAATAATAACCAAGAATTACAAACTACGAGATGCAATAAGCACGATAGCACGAAGAACACAAAATAACTTGAATGGCTTGTAACTCTGCAAGTTTAAAAAATTAATAATTTCTTGAAGTAAATATCTTGTTGGGGTGTCTGAGCTTTGCACTATACCTAAAATAACCTTCTATAACTAGTATGGATTAAGTGTATATTTGCCCTACAAATTGTCATCAGCTATAATTGATCATAAATTCAATTATAGCTGATGACAATTTTAATCTGAACATAATTACAAAACAGATCAGAAGTAAATTAGCTGTGCACACTAATGACAGTTTTAACAAATCTCATCAATTTATAGTCCCTTGTATCATTTAAAAACTTACAAATCACACACATTTTGGCCACTTCAGCCCGCCGCACGCCGCAGCTCCAATAAAATACACAGTAGGAAATGACGCAACCGCAATGATGACATACATCCTGATGTTCTTCCACCAGTACTTACGCTGTACCTGCACCGCATTTCTGTTAAACGACGTCGAGCTTACTTCTAAGTCATCAGCTCTGTTCACCAGCGTCTCCAGCCTCTCTCCCCTCAACGCCAACTTTTCCACACTCATCACCATTATATTCTTTAGCTCGTCCAATTCAGCCTTTATTACAGGTAAAGGAGCCTTACTGTTATTAAATCGCAGCATCTCAGATTCGAGAACTCCGCTAAAAGCGTCATTCTCCTGGTGCCTCATTGCAGCGTACGGTAGTGCATCTGGCGGTATGTCCTGGAATGATGCCAGGAATCTCTTTTTGATTTCATTCAGGAACAAAAATGTTTTTTGTCGTGGATAATTGCTGTCAGTGATACAGAAGTATGCCAGTTTGTTCTCTACCACATAATGGAACAGGTAGTTATTACTGGAATACGTGAGCTTATTGTCTTCAGGCGGTATCTGCGACAGCACTTGCTTTGTCACTTCGGAGAAGTTACCGACGCAGGATGCACTTTTTGCCAAAACAAGGGTTCCTCGAGCAACCGCACTGAACAGTATGGACATCTTTAGATTTATAAAAGACGTATGACACTGAATATCGGAAGTATGACATCCGCTACCTCTCAAATTTCTAAACTTTTAGTAGTATTAGTTCAACGCGAAACACGTCAAGCTATAAACTAGTAATATTAATATATAATTATTGTGACTCGTAACAGGAAAAGTATAGTCACTGATAAGTTAAAAATAGTTTAAGTTTATATTATACGCCTATAGTGATGATTCATTACAACATAAATAACATAACTAAGCGGTCGTCTCATACCCTAATGCCTAACTAGAAACGGGTCCCTTTCTTTTCAGCATTCTCAGACTGCACTGCTAAACGATGAGAAGATACGCTTTGAGTAAAATTGTTTACACGTCTAAGTCAACAGTTCATTTAAAATCAAATGATCAAATCAAATAAGTTATGTATTTAATATCGAAAACATACAATTTTATTCTCATTCTGTCTTAATGATAAATCAGGCCATCCCACAATTCAGGCAACGACCGTTTGTCTGTGTTGTGGGATGGTCTAAAAATGTTGATGGCGATATAAACTTTTGAAAGTGACGATGTAGTCGTAACTTTAGTGAACCTAGCTAGATTTTGAGCTTATTTAAATTACAGGGGCTACATAAACTTTACATCCATAAAAAGTAAGTAAGTAAGTTTCCTGTGTAGTCACTAGAGAGTATATCTCATGTCGTAGGTATAGGGTCCGTATCACAAATTCAATAATGTCGACGGCGAAGGCGTAAAAGAAGATATCAAGCAATATTAATATCGACACGTAAAGCGATCAGTTCAGTGCCGAGCAGCTGCCGACGGTCGAGTGACGAGCGCTGACACAAATAAACGCAAACTCAATCATACAGTCATATGTTTATACCTACCAAATCCCTGTAGCATTGAGGCCGTGATCTTTGAATTTGTACAATTGGGACGGATCTTTAAATTATCACCAAATTGAGTGTTCTACGCCTATTGCCTCAGTATTTGTCGTCCCTGCAGTTGTTTTGTCTAAATTCACTTACAGACTTGTAAGGGTCACTGAGATGAAAGTAGCTCCGACACATGTGGTTATATCGTTCTCACTTCATAAAATATGTAGTCAGTCGAAGCTCTCTAAGTTACAATCAAGCGTAACTACACTTGTTAGAAGAGAATGTGATTAGGAGCATTAAGTAAAGTAACTAATCTCGTTCAAAGGTAGATATTATTAATTATTTCGTTAAAAAACTACTTAAATAATATATAACAAATTTTCGTTTTATGTTTATTTCAGAGCTGCAACCCGAAGCATTTTCTTATCGGGATGGGATAAAAACTGTCAGATAATCTCAGTTACATTAAGTTAATGTCCGCGCGATTTATTACCTTACTTTACCTTACTTATTTTTAACGAATCTGCAATTAATTTCATCTCTATCTTATTTTTTTATAGCCTACGCTTGTATAAATATGTTGTCCGAATGTAACGTTCCTTTTCATGTCGTAGGAAAGTTCCACGTGCTCCATTAGCGCACATTTAAGTAAATGTCAATTGTCTCATAAACTTGAACGGCCACTTTTCTCCGATAATTGAGTGAGCGACGACTGAGTGAGTGACCCTCCCGCCTCCTGCCTCAGCCGCAGCGCGCGACGCACGAAGTAGGCGCAGCGTCCCGCCGCCCGGCGCCGCCCGGCCGCGGTATAACCGAGTTAGTGCCGGGCTTTCTCGCATGCTCTGTGGAAAGTTCGGCCGCGAGGCTTTCGATAACGTCGGCCATTTATCCCTGTTGTTCAAGTTGCAGACAAGCAATCGCCGCCGATCGAATAGTCTCTACTACGAATTGCGATAGTTTACTATTGTACTTACTATTGTAGTAAGGAATCTATGCAAGGTTCTAGTGTCTCGATTTAGACTTTTGATTCAGTAGGGGAACTGTGAGCTTATGAATAACATAAACACAATTTGGCCACTACAGTCCTCCGTACACTGATAAAATATACACAACAGTCACCGACATCTCCGCTATGATGATACTGAACATACACGGCACTTCTGGTAAACGATGTACTCGTTTTCAAATCCAAACTCTCACCACTGAGTTCCGTAATCATTATATTTTTCGTTCGCCCAATTCAACCTCAACAAGACGCAAAGAGGCGTTGCTATTATTAAAAAGCGTCATCTCGGACTCGACGATCCTGGCAAAATCTCCATCACCTCGGTGATTCATTGCAGCGTACGGTAGTGCCTCTAGGGACATGTCCTGAAACGATGCCAGAAATTTCTTTTTGATTTCATTTAGGAACAAAAACGTCGTTTTTCGTGGAAAGTTACTATCGGTTATGCAGATGTACACCAGTTTGTTCTCAGCTATATAATGGAATAGGTAGTTGTCACTGGAATACGTGAGCTTATTATCTTCAGGAGGTATCTGCGACAACACTTGCGTTGTTACTTCGGTAAAGTTACCTGTGCAGGATGCACATTGGGCCAAGACCAGGCTTCCTCGGGCAACCGCACTGAATAATATAGGCATCTTGCACTACTACTACTACTTGCCACTTAGTTTCAGAACTTGTAACAATACACAATAGCCTCAAATCTCCAGTGTATTCAATAAATAATAAGCATTGGTTTAAATTTGTTTTAAACAATCCATTTAAACACAAAACACGTCAAGCCATTAAGCAATGCTATTATTATATAATTATTGCTACTCGTGACAGGGAAAAGTGGCGTCTTTTGAGGTTGGAATTACTTTATCCATTTATGATTCATTAGAACATAAATAACGTACATGGTCTTTAACTCCTTTTTTTTTTCTTTTGTTTAAGTTTTTTTTTTTTTAAGACGATTCGCTGCCCTGTGTTTTGCCAAGCCCTGTGTCGCGGAGACTTTACAAACATACAAGTCACGGACACAAAGTACACCCAGACTCGGAACAACAATTTGTGTATCACACAAAGTGGTGTCCCGTGTGGGAATCCCACGACCTCTTGCGTAGCAGTTGCAAACGTTCAACATCATTGCACCAAAATGTTCAACGTATGTAGCAAACGGTTGTCAAAAATCTAATCTCCAATCTAACAAACTACAATGCTAGCGAACACAAGTGGTTATATAGTTCCTAATTTATCAAAATATATATGGAGTCGACTAGTCGATGTATTCGATACAAACGCTCCGAGTGTAGTTGAGACACGTAGTAGGGCGTGCTGCTGCAGGCGATCGATCAAAACATGCCCCGCACCAACGATAATAAGGTAATAACGTTTTATTTATATTTTAATGGCGCCGCATGTAGGTACTCTTGAAGTGTGAGGTACATGTTAACGGAGCTTAGAAATATAGGAGTTTGTATTGATTGATCCTCACCGTGATGTGCTGCACTCACAGTAGGTAATTGTGTTTATTATAAATACAACGATGTTGACCAACACGATCTGAAAAAGTCATCTCTTTAAATGTGCCCCGATTACACTAGTAAATTATATCTACTATTCTGTAGCCCGAAGCTTGTGATATGAAGAATGCTACCTATTGGTCGTTGGTTTTTTTTCACTCTTGACAATCAGCATATCGCCACAATGTACATTCCACATAGTCAACATTTAAATGCAGGAAATAGCTAATATTTGGTATGTATGTTCATTAACGGATTCTATAGGTACATTCGGTATTCGGCATGTTTAGTGTAAATATCCTGTGCAGGTGCGTCAGAGGCGGGCGGTGGTGAAGTTGTGCCGGTTGCGCGGGCGCATACGCGGCAGAGGTGTGGGCGAACTTGTTGATTGTATGTAACGCGTAAACGATATATACGGAATAAACGTTTCATAATGTTTTGATCGATCGTTTTGCAACAACCCAGACTTATAGGCGAACTAGATGTGTGGCCACAGAATACATGTATAAGTACTACGTAGATAATAGGTATTTAGGATTAGATACAAATGTTATCTTTAAATACGGAGAGAGAGTCCGACAGAAATAGTAATGTATGAAGTGCCCTGTAGACGATCAAATTGTTTGCCAAATGTTACGTGTTTGTCAATCGATCTATGTGTTTGATGAAACATTGGATTGACGTCGAGTTTGATGGGTGTTTGACAAACTTATTTGAACATGACAAACATTATTAAAACAATCATTTTTTTTTCTTTTACTGAAACATATATACTTATTCGTTAAATAGCAGTAAATTGGCCAATATATATTGGCACATAAAGATTTAACATTGTAAGTGGATGCTCCTACTATGTTGTGCCCATTTAGGCTGATATATCCAATCTCGTGTACTGTTCTTTTAATATTTTTGACCTCTTGTTGTTGCAGCAGTCCTCTAATATGGTGTATAATATAATCGTGCAACACCTTATAAACAAAGAAACATTGCAAACATTAGCAATTTGAAAAGAGTGGCCGCGAGTTTTTATTGCCTGTTATTTACTCCGGCTTTTAATTAATGTAGAATCGACTTTTCACAAGTGTAGTATTTTGCTTCCTAAGTGCATAAAGAATTTTTATTATTATTATTTGTATGTCGTTTCCATATCACGGGACTATGGAGTCCCGGTCATTTGGGAGGCGTGCATGGAGCCGAAGCCAACACGTAGATGCCCGTTTGACAGTTTAATCTAAAGGCTATGTGACACAAACCGGCGATTATCGCTGTATACACTATAGAAATGTACCCAACGACAATCCCCGGTTAGTGTAAAAACTATTGTCAAAAAGCGGCAACCAAGAAACTGGGTTATGGAGATGATGTGTTAATGGAATGGTTAACTGGTACTATTGAACGACTATGGCGGACAAATGGGCAGGCGGTGACTCGCTACTCACTAGATGGGCCCCCTTCTGGCCGCCACAGTCATACAGCCAAACAGGCGACAGGGAGCAACATGGGTGTGAGCAGCTTGGGATGTCGAGCGGTGCGGCGCCGGTTTCACCATCACGAAGAAGGCCCGTGAGCGGGTTTCCCCGTAGTTATGCCCTTGAAAATGACACTTCCACCCCTGAGCATATAAGCTCTAGCGACCTCCCTCTGGCCGGCCGGTTAAGGCAAGACAGAGTTGAGAGTCCTGCGGGCGCTCTTGGTGTTCCACTCCCGCCGGCCAGTAAAGGCATGCGGGAGACGAGGCCCTGACCAACTCTCTGAGGCATCGGGACCGCAGTGTCGCTACGCACCTTCAGCTCGCCACAAAGCTGCCCTGCGGTTTGTGTAGTCTTATTTTACCCTCATAAGACATTTTTTATTGGTGTCATAAGGATTTCAAGAGCTGCAACTATGCCCTCAGAGTGCTGCGTTAGTCTCATATAGGGAGACAACGACTAACCCCGAGGGATTTATTATTATTATTATTATCATTGTAATCGTTGCACTGGCACGTTGTTTGACAATATGTTGGTTATTGTTTGATGAAAACGTGAAGTTTGACAAATATATTTGATCGTTTAGGACCCTTTATTACAAAGATAGAAAATTCAATTCCAACACAACTATTTAAACTGACAACCAAACTATGATGTCATTCAACAGGTTCAGTGTTTAGTAACACACCTTCCAGATCAAGCGCAGAGCGTTGAATTAGACACGATTATGATTTTTTTGTGTAAAGTCCGCCGAACTATGTTAAATTTACTCAGTTTCAGTCTAACAATAGTATTAATTTCATCTACTACAAATGTAGTAAAGTATCGCTATTGTATGTAGTCGTAACTTTGTGCTTCTGTAAATACTTTCGGTCGGTGGTATTAACTTAATTATGAATTATTTGTTTAGATAACTAAAGTTGGCATCCGTAGCAGTAGAGCAGCAGGTGCGGAGTGAATAGCTACTTAAAGGAAACAGTGGTTAGTGTAGTAAGTTAGGGCTGTCCTCGACACAGACAATGTTTGATAAACCGACACAGTAAAATATCTCCCCCATTTCCTTGCTATTATATTTGCGCTAAAGTTTTAAAAGGGTCTTTCGAAGGGATTTTGAAAGGTTGTTGTGAGAATTTACACAAAGTGACCGAGATTTAACAACAATTGCAATTTCCGTTAGCATTGTTTAAATGATAATATACTATATTCACGAGATTAACTAAATCATGTATGCACAAACACAGTAATCAGGCAAAGGGCTTCGAGGTTAGATCGTGTTCTACTCGTATCTGCTGGAATGAGAAACCTGTTGCTATAGGTGTTATGTCGAATGATGACCATAGAGTATAGATAGGTTAATGCATTCACGCTTGTATGCAAAGTTCCTAAATCATATTTTTGGTATCAACAAGCGCCGAGTCAGGTTTGACTGTTCAAACTAAAGAAGCACCGAGTCAGATTTGAGTGTTCAAACAAAAACACTTCATGTGTGTGTGGTAGACAACCCTAGCCGCAGACATAATACCAGACGTTCGTATTGTTGTTGGCGTCCGGAGAAGCGCGGACGTAGAGTTTCGCAGCCCGAGCCTGCCAGTCTATGATTATAATTAAACACGTGTAAACACAGCGTTATCAGGCTGCAGAGGCAAACCATCCCGAACTACGCCGACGACACCCGACACACAGTTTCAATTTCACATGAGACCATTCGACATTTGCGGAGATTTCACATAACTTGTGCATATTCCAACACCAAAACGCACGTTATCAAAGTAATTACGAAAATCGAATGATTGGCGCCACGTTGTTCTACAACCAGCGTTCTAAAAAACAAAGTTGATATTAATCTAGTTCAGATAACTAGTTTACAGTAGTTACCGCAACATCCTGCAACAACGGAGGTTGGCTGGGACTGCCAATATTTGCCCTAATGCCAATGTTGGCGTCTTGAACTAGCACAATAACGCCGGTAGTTAGGTAGTTTACCTCCACGTTTTATCAACAATATGAGTTTACAGTCAACCTCATAAATACGCTGAACGGTTTTATACGTGCCCCGTAAATGAGCACTTTTACTAGTTGTACTCCACACTGAACATTAACCGCGCGCCGACTGATTTACTACTTACTGCGCACAAACACCGCTACTCATACGCTAAATAAATCATTTGGGGTAAACATCTCAATACAAAGGAACGAGCATCAATTAATTCCCTCACTGACTGTTGCTCCAGTTTCCTGGCTATCTTGTGTTCCACGAATCTATGATTAAGAACTCTTTTAGTGCGAATGATCGTTGGTGGGTTTGACTAGCGCGCACAATTATCGTAAAGCCATGGATCAACTGGTGCGCGGGGAGAGTGGGGATTACGAGCACTCGCGTTTATGCCGGCTGTTAAAGTTTTATGAGCGCGACTGTGATGCTGGACGCGCTCTCACCGGAGACAGCCCACCATGCACACACACAGTATAAAATACACTCACTTGCCTACAAACAACACAGTCACATGAAAGAATTTTAGCTAAGAACCAGCTAAAACTAAAAATACCAATGCATTTTATTGCCGATACATAATTTATCAATGTATTTTGGGCTAATTGACTAAAAGTATTTTCATGTTTGGCTGTTATTTGAGTCAGACAGAGCGACGTCGTTATTAGTGCTTACGGTAACGGATATAGGCGTCTGCTCAATATTATACATTGCTTTGATTAAACACATAAAACCTATTGGAAAAGTATCCGTTTTGTATTATTGGAGGAAAGCAGATGACGCGTAACGGGGCAGGTGATTCATGAGATAATATACGTTCTATAGAAGAGAGATAGGTTATTTTGAGTATGTATAGGTAGTGTATTATAGGTGAGGCAGGACACGACCAGATTTTAGCTTCAAGTTAAGGCAAATAGTCTGACTAGAGTAGTACCTGCTTTCTTAAAGACGATCGTGAGAATCTTTTTACACGTCTATATTAATTAATCCCAAACTCTTATGATCTATATTCGTTGGTAAATGATTTTCTTATGATCCTTCAGTCAATGTCAGCCATTACATTTATGTTCGTTTCTTCTTGTACGCGACTTTTTTTTCCACTTCCGTCTCAATGTTTTTACTTAATATTTTGATCTTGTAAGAAATTAAACCTCTTTTATGTGCATCAATTCCTCGTAACCGTAATGTCTTTCAAACTTTACCATCATATAAATCTGTTTACCTTTTAGAGAATACACTAAAAGCTATACACTGCTAAAGTCTATTGTGTCGTCCACAAGCCCCATGTGCAGTGAGTACAGTGTTGCAGCGTCACTCGACGCCTCCATACATAATCCATTGTGGTCGCTGCACCACTCAGCACATTGTCCTTTTTACCGCATTCTACTTAAAATCGCCCGCATTGCGTTGTCGTGTCGCTGACGCACAGGGTGACCACGACACACGCCGGAGGGAACAATGCTCCTTTATATTTATGAGAATTGTGATTAACTATCATCTAAAAAAGAAACAGAGGGGAATTTTATTAGAGCCACTAAAAGAATCCGATGTTTTACTGCACCTTATAATATGACGTAATTACTCAGTTCCCCTAAAAGGAGGGACTTTTTGTTCCATCGTTCTTTCTTTCTACCTCCGTCAATCACTTTATAAAATAATGACAACAATTTTCTCTACATTAATCTTTATCTATTCGTATGAAAAGTGTAAAATTTGTGCACCTCCTCTATGAGAGACGTCACAATCAAATATAAAACAAATCTAGTATTTTAATGTTTTGAATTAATCGAGACACGTTTAAGGTACTGTATATCATTAATATTGAAATTTTAACCTAAATTATACCACAACTTGATACCAATTATTTAACCTACCAAACGAAAAATGTAATATAAAACATAAAATTGTAAAGTTAGCAACAATACAATAAAGCTTAAAAACCGGAAGTATTTAGCGTCTCAAAGTTAAGAGGCTTTCATAGGACCTCGCTTTACGTTGGTATTTTTATTTTACAGCACATTCTTGTGTTACATCTATCTGAGAGTGTTAAGTGTCGTTCGCAACAGTTTATGTCAATTTTGTCTACATAAAGTGTGAACGATGACGTTCACACCTTCGACACCATTCGCACTGTGTATCGACGTAAAATTTGTGAGACCTGATAAATGATGGTGTTCGTAGCGAGCCCGGCGAGCTGTGAGGGTGGCGCGTGAGGACGAAGTTTGTGTGCACAATGCGCCTGCCTCGCCCCGCGGAAGAGGGGGTGCCGTGATGTGCCGGTGAGGGGTCGGAGCTGGCGGCGAGCGAGAACTGCCGCCTGCCGACGCACCTGTACTGCTGCCCTTAGGCGCGCACTTGCTGATACGTTTAAGGCGTCGACACGACAGTCTCTAGTAGTGTTGAATATTTTGATGTAGAAACCTAAGGAGTTATGAGTATGTTGAGAGATCGGCTTTGACGTTATGAAACACTTACTTACACTTTTTTAAACATGCAACTTGCTTTTTAACAAATATTGAAAAAAAATGGCAAATTTATTAAAAGAATGTCCGTCAGTTTTTATCGTTTCGTTCCTTTCTTGAGCCCAACCATAGCTTTGTAACGTTACCACCAATACAAGAGTAGGTTCATGTCGAGTCTTCAACGACTTACCTATTGTGTGGGAACATATTGTTTATGTACTTAAGTCAAATTTACCTAGCCGAGTAATAACAATATTTTGATATCTTTATTAGAATATTCCTAATAAAAAAATCTTCGGTCCTATAGAATTTTATGCCTACATATACGCGCACAAACAGGCGATCCAATACAAATGTATTGGATCGCCTGTTTGTGCGCGTATATGTAGGTACCCCTTAATAGTTAAGTTTTTGTTGAACAGTTGATTGGACACTTAGATTTAAACCCAAACGCAAGTAGTCGAGTTATATTGTAACAGTTTGTGAGAGCTTTCTATAAATACTTACGTTAATACTTGAATGAGTTATTTCAATATTAATAAAACGCTCATTTAATAATACCTAAGCATGAAACATAACTTAAATTGTTGGAGAAAGTTAATACAATGGGTACCCTCTCGAGTTGAGCTAAAACCTGATTTAATAAAAAAGTTGTTCGGCCCCTCTCCTTACATTACTTCCATCTGAGCGGCTGCAGTAAAGGAGTCGTCGACTCGCTCTGACGTCATACATATCACTTAACGTACTATTTATATCATTTATACAAACCTGACTATTTATTGTTTGCCAGTTACATAACCTGTTCTTGCGACGAAGCTTGGACGCCATCAACGTAATGCGAAATTTCAATGAAAAATAAAGTAAAAAGGAAAGTTGGTAAATTATTTAGTAAATTAGTAATTTCCGTTGTCCTTCCGAATAATGCGACTTAAGAAGTGGGTTTTCTGTTGTTTTTGTTTCATACTTAAAACATTATAGGTACCTACTTAATAATAATTTTCAATGGAATGTGTACGAAAATTTTGTTACTTCTCATTTAAACTTGTAAGGCATACCTACTTAGCTGGGATATTTTTTCTTTTAATTTCACTATAGTTATAAAAAAAAATACGATAGTACCGTGATTACCCAACATTTAGGTTGCAGGGGCAGAGTGCAAAGTGCACATTTTTTATTAGAGTCAATTGTCCCCATCACTTGATTCTAACAAAAATGTACACTTTAAAGCTTAATAATTCACAAACGGATTCGTATATTTAAAAATGGTATTAACAATTCCTAAACGTTTTTAAAAGATCTATCTAATGATACCCCCCACAATGGGATAGGTGAGAAAAAAAAAACCACTTAACATTTAAGGGAGGTACCCTCAAAAAAATGTTTTTCAAGATTTTATTATTTTACTTTGTCGGCGGAAGTAATATGTGTATCCATGTAAAATTACAATCTTCTAGCAGTAACAGTCTCTGAGCTAAGCTGCGGACGGACGGACATGGCGAAACTATAAGGGTTCCGTTTTGCCATTTTCGCTACGGAACCCTAAAAATAGTAATGTTTAGTAATCTGTAGAAAATATGGTAGGTACTTGTTGCATTTATATTACAAACGAAACGAATGTATTATTTAAGTTTGCTTAGTAATAATTATGTTTTTTTCCTTAATGAAGTAAAATATATCGGTGTGGATGCAAACTTTATGAGCTCTTCCGAAGATGTATTAGAATAATCTGTTTAAACGAACGTATTTAATATAAGTGTAAAGTGTGAAATCATTTGCGAGGAGAAATTAATAAAATATTATTATTATAACTTTAGAAAGTATAACGAAGTATTGAAAAAAGTACTAGGTAGTATTTAGACGGTACATACACGTAGGTTGGCTAATAGGCCTTCACAGCCGAGACCTTTGTACGGTCGCAGGGCGCGAGCGCCCCTACCCAGACAGGATGAGCTTTGAATACGAATTGCAGGCAGTCGTCCTCCTTATCCGACGACCATTTATTAGATACAGTTGTGTTCTACGTACCTTTAGTGTTGTTAAGATACTATTTAGCAAAATATAAGAGTGTTGTAATTAGTGTAATGCAACTATTATTATGTATTGTGTAATATTTATGTGTATGGTGCTCGAGGCACACTAACACACTTTACAGGTATGAGGTATGTACCCAAGCAGATACCAAGATCTTTTAGAATATAGTCAGGATTTTTTAGAAAACATTGAAATATCCATACCAAATTCCATCACGTCTTAGTCTGCAGACTTTACTATCATTTTTCTACTTTCATTATTCCGGGAAAAAATATATTTTTGTGCTATTTCAGACTATTTTGTTCAGCTGTTCTGACGTGATTGAGAAACTACTAGATATATATAAATGATGCAAATCCGGTGTTTTATAGTTTGTAGTTGTACCGTGAATGTTCTCCGTAATCCATAGCTAACATTGATATATCGGTGAAGAGCATTAGCCGCGCGGCCGATAGCAACCATTAATTAAAAAATATATACACCACATTTGTTACCATTAACGGCATTAGCTACGGCATGCGACTGCGACGACCCGCTGCCGGCCCGGCCCGACCGGCTCTCCAGCACCGTGTGCGTTGTGTGTGAATGGAACCCCTGCTGTGACCACCAGCTGTTTTTTTATAAAATATACATACATATATTCATTTTGTGAAATAAAAAACACTACGTACTACTACCGTAGTAGATACTAGTGTCGCAAGTGCTTTCGTACGACAGGTTCAAAAGTATTTAATAGTGGCAGCAACAAACCCCTGAATTTCTAAACATGGAGTAATTAGCCCTATCGTTAACTTGTGCCAAATTTTCCAGGAATCCAGCGTCTATAAAGTCAGTGTTTGTGTTTTCGAACTACTTAGCTCGAAATTTAACATCAATAAAACATGAATTGTTAAACCCAATTTTAGCCAGCAGGTTTTAATGACATTCATTAATACGCAAACGTTGCTGCTAAACGGAAGTTGTTGGACGAATTCTGGTTATAATGAAATTGCAATGGTTTCCGGCGGTCGCGCTCGCCGCGCCGCGCACCGGTGTGAGGTGTTCACTTGCATGATGTCGTAATGTTGCCGCCGCCCCGCCGCGCCGGTGCACTGAGACGCACGGTGCTGACGCGACGGCGCACGTAACATGTCTCTACACTTACATGCTCCTTACTCTATAAATTGAAGCGATCACCGACATTATATTTATCTCGTGTAAAACTTGGATCAGTTGCAGATATACCTGGAAACCAAATGCATTCAATTCACTGATTGTTAAACTGTCATCAATCATTAAAGAAAGTAACCTCAAAAGTGTTCGAAGTCGAACAGAACAATTGTTGCAATTTTTTGCATTTAATGTAGACTAAGTGTGTACTTAGATTACCTCTGTATCCTCTCGAAGCAGTAGAAGACATTACAACGTTTTATTATAGCACCGGGATATGTCATAGTGAAGCTTAGTTAGAACATACCTAAAATTATTTCTCGAAATTTATTAAATCTTTGCAAATGTGACAATTTCCTCCGGTAATTGTCTGTATATTAAAACGTCGCGGACATTCAGAAGATCTCTTTATTGCAACTCAAAAAAATTAAAATATCAGAATTTATGTTTTCCGAGTGAAATATTCAAGTAATAAATTGGAGTATATTTGCGAATGTTTATGTTAGCGGGCAGTTCATCATAATTATTGTTGTGTTAGTTCACGGCGATATAAATACATATATATGTGAGAGTTCGTGAGAGAATGCGTCCCCCGCATGCGTCGTCGGCCGCACTCCACGCCCCGCTCCGCGGCGCGCGTGCACCTGAATGAGGAAACTGCTGCCGATGTGCTTACTATGGTAGAGCTTGAGCAAAATATAGACTGAACTAACCTATAACTCACTAACTACCGCATTGGTCGACATACCTGTCACAATCACAAACGCGGCTGTACCGCTAATTCCTGACATTGTTCACCAGTCTACGGTTTAAACAGGTACGTACATATTGCCTGTCGGACTAGATTTGAACTTAACTCGAACTTCTATTTTATTCTGTCTTACTTCTGTAGAAACGTTATGTTGTTATTCTGATTTACCTCTTTGTACAGATGTTGGGCTAAAATATCTTTAGCTGTGTTTTATCTTTGGGAAAAATAATTTCCTCTCATTTTTTATACACTAATCGCGGGTCTATTTTGGTGTTTTCGTGTCCCATTACTGTTAAAACAGGAGCCGTACGACTTATAAATAGTGTACGGTTCCTGCTCCAACAGAACAACAAGTTAATAACAATAATAATAATAAAAATGACTTATTCACTTAGCAAGCAAAATACTATACTTGTGAAAAGTAGATTCTACATTTACTGGTAATGCCTGTTCGCAATTTATTAATTATTCGGTAAAGCCCGAGAAAAGAACAGGCAATAAAAACTTGTGGCCACTCTTTTCAAATTGCCAATGTTTACAATGTTTCTCTGTTTATATACCGTATATGCAGATAAGGTGCTGCCACCATTATATTATACACCATATTAGAGGACTGATGCAAAAAAAGAGGTCAATAATATTAGAAGAGTACACGAGATCGGATACATCAGCCTCAATGGGCACAACATAGTAGGAGCATCCACTTACGATGTAAAAACTTTATGTGCTTAAATATTGGCCAATTTACTGCTACTTAATGAATAAGTATACATGTTTTTCAAAGGAAAGAAAAGAATGGCCGTAATTTATCACGCAGAATCTTTACTTACAAAAGTAAATCGTTTTCTTAACTAGTACCTAAGTAACATTATCAAACTGTGACAACAATATTCACCTAGTAAAATGCAATAAACTATATTTGACACAGGGTACATGGGTATCTTATATATTACATATAAGTATCGTGGAAAACCTGATGCCTAAGCTGAGGGCAAGCTTGTATTTCGGGTCACCAGTGTTTCCTTGGATCTATGGAGTGTTAGTAATTTATTATAAATATATAAACAGCTAGCCGGTTGTAGGACTCGTTTAAAATATTATTATTATTTTAATTCAAATAAAAAAAAACCGGAAAAGTGCGAGCCTGAACAAAATATTATATTAATATTGTAGAAGTGTAGATATTATTATTTTCACTTCTTCACTAATATTATGTATAATATTTTAAAGAGGAAGGGTTTGTATGTTTGTAACGATTAAACTCAAAACTACTAGACCGATTTAAAAAGAATCCATCACTAGAATGCTATATTATTTTTGAGTAGCATAGAGTATATTTATTACTAGAAAAAATTAGGGATTCCTATGTCCACCCGTGCGAAGCCGGGACGGGCTCGAAGCGGAACTCAGGAATCTCGCAGTTTTTTAAGGCTGTCTTTTTTTTACTTTAACCTAGAAGTTTGTTTTTTTCATAGCTTTAAGGGACCGTTGACCTGAGTATATGGTTTACTCGCTACCTCTACGCGTTACCGACATAAATGGTCTTGGCAGACAGACGGACGGACAACAATGTGGTTCGGAAATAAGGGTTCCGTTTTTTTCCTTTTGAGGTACGGAACCCTAAAAAGAAGTATGAGTAAGAAAATGTACAAAGTGATATCTAATAAAATAAAAAACGGGAATTAATAATAATACAAGTACTTTGGAGATAGTAAAACAAAGATGTTTAGCCTTGAAATAAAGTATTTAGCCATAACTTATAAAATTCTATAGGTACTATCTGAGGTAAATATTAATGCCGCGTCATCTATGTTAGAGAAGACCCTACCGTTGTTCAGGCTAATTGTAGGTACAGATCGTTAATGTAAATAAGAAATAGAGTCGGCGCAATCTCGTTACCTTGCGAGACTCCGTGAGTTATACGTTTTTCGGAAGTGATGTAATCGTAATAATAATATTATTATCTTGGGTCAACTTACACAATGCCATCTGATCCCAAACTAAGCAGAGCTTGTACTATGGAAACCAGACAACTGATAAACATATTTATATATTTCAAATTACATACATATTATAGATAAATAACACTCAGACACAGAATAAACCATCGTGCTCATCACACAAAGTTTTATCTTGGGTGGGGATCGAACCTACGACCTCTTGCGTAGCATTCGGATACACTCCCACCGCGCCACAGAGGCAGTCAATTATTCGCCTTAGTGCTCTGTATACGACCGCTAAGGTAATCGTTATAAAGATTAAGTGGTGTTCCTCTGACGCCGATTCGTTACATCTTCTCCACAAGGGTGGGGATAGAGACTGTGTCAAACGCATTTGGGAAATCGAGAATTTTACAATGACTTTTCTAGTTCTCACTTTCGCACCCTGGTCACACCTTCAATATGTGGTTTGTTAGGTCATGCACAGCATCCGATGTTGAACGGCCGGCTCGGAAATTGTATTGTGTTGGTGATAACATTTTATTTTTGTCTAGGTAGTTTTTAAGTCTCTCATTCATTATATGCTCTAGAATTTTAGATAGTGAGCGCAGAACGGCTGTGGGCCTGTAGTTAGTGACTTGGTCTCTATCTCTATCCTTGAAGATTTGCGTTTCATCAGTGGGAAGCAGTCTCATTGAATGTACTTTGTAATACATGGTAATACAGTCTCTACTATTTACAGGCTCCGGCTGTGCACCCAGGGTTTCATCTGCTATCTTTTTTCCTATGTCTAGTCATTTCGATCAATTGATTCGGTAAGATAAGAGATAAGACAACGTGTCTCTGTTTTTAGTTCTACCGATAAATAGGTGGCACTCTCGCGCGTGGAGACGGTTCCTAAAGGGTTGCGAGAACCAATCTTGTTCTTAATCGATAAAATCATTAGTACTGTATTAAATCCTGATGATTTTATAAAATAGTAGTTCTGACGTGTGTTTTTTCACAGCTTCTTTTTAAGACCTCTACACTTAGAGCTAGCTTCTGTTTTCTAAATTACAATCATATATTTGATTTTATGAAATAAAGATGTTTGTATTGGACCAATTTATGATCATCATCATCATCATCAGCCTATCGCAGTCCACTGCTGGACATAGGCCTCTCCAATTGCACGCTACTTTGTTCTATCCTCGGCTTCTCGCACCCAGCTCCTGCCAGCCGTTTTGCGTAGATCATCACTCCACCTGGCCTGAGGGCGTCCTACACTACGTTTGCCGAGACGCGGTCTCCACTCAAGAACTCGTTTACCCCAACGGTTATCGGTTCTTCGGCTAATATGGTCAGCCCACTGCCGCTTCAGCTTGCTAATCCTGTAGGCTATGTCGATAACTTTGGTTCTCTGCCGAATCACCTCATTTCTGATTTTGGCCCTAAGAGAAACTCCGAGCATAACCCTTTTCATAGCCCATGGACCAATTTATGATACGACTGTACAACAAAAATGCAATGTGCTTTACATTTGTAACATGTATTAGTGAGTAGGCACCTACTAGGGACGTAACCATATAAAGTACAATACCTTATTACATAACATTCACGTTTATTCTCGTCCGCGAGTTAACGTCAAAAAACTTGTAGTCAAAGGTCGGAAGCGCTGAAATAGATCAGTTACAAAAATAATGTTACAAAGTGGAAGTCAAGGGCGTGCGCGACATATTGGAGCATGCTACTGAATTAGAAATATAACGTTCTCATGTAACGTTACACATATTTTTACGTTTTATTAATTTAGACGAATATAAATCATGTGCGAGATACGATTGTGAGCCCATAACTACGTGAGGGCGAGGCGGGCGCACGTCCGCAGACTTCGGCGCTGCTCGCGGTTGATGGCGGCAGCGGCAGAGCGGGCGGGCGGTGGCGGACACACACAAATAGCCGGCGACAATAAATAACGCGACACATTCCGCACGACACGCGTGCCTGATGTCGCACACCTCAAAATCGAATATCTCGTGCTCGTGTTCCTTGTTGCCCCCTCGCACCGCGGCGACGCTTGCGCAACCCGCGCGCGTTGTAACGTGTTGTAACTGAAGCGGACAGTGTTTTCGCCAGTTTGATTAATCGCTCTATTTGTGAGTTAAATACGGACACACGCCACAAATTATAGAGAACCCTTGAGTTTCAATATAATAATGAGATCGTAAATAAACTTGTTAGGAGTCGTTACGACGCACCCACGCGTAGTGCCGACACTCATAGACACTTATGTGACGGAAAATCTTACCGAAGTGATTGACGACCGCTCGTTTTTACTGATATTAAGAATTTATAAAATGTATGTAAAGGGAGACGTTTGTAACTAAGCTGTGAAAATGTCAGGTCTCTTAAAATACACAATTACAACGTACTAAGAACCACCATACTCACAGGTACCTACTTACAGACTTGAATCAACTAAATTATATTACTCTTCAATTCCATATACTTTATATATTAGCAGATATACCTGCTAACTCTGCTAGATAAGTTCGTTGGCAATGTGCCAGTGCCAGTGTCAAGATCAAAACCACATTATGAACTTACAGAATAAGTATGAGAATTAACACTTTAAGTAGAGAGTCATGTATATGTACGTCTATTCTTTACGTGTTACTTTTCACAACGTTCACTACAGCAAAATAGATTATAGAGAACTTTGGTTTCTTTCCACTTTCTATCATTATCTTTGCTTATCCCATCAAAATTTTCAAAATAAAAGTGACGTTGAAAGTGGTCACATGTAGGCTCCAGTGCCGGTAGTGTTACAAACATAACTTGGTTGGTGAACGTCGCCATCGGCTCCAGCTGTAGCAAAGTTATTGATTGGCACATTTATTATTAGCCGCGACCTCTCCATTACTGGCTGTTTTGCACTCTGACCTCCACTCATTTACAAACCTTCAACTAAAGACATCCCCATTAATTCATAACTCACACATTTGTGGTTCATGTCAGCGAGTGGGCAAAATAATGTTGTACCGTATTGTATGTTACCTCTCCGACTCGTTATGATTCAGTACCTAATTTAGATGGGATTGTAGTTAACCACGCGATACCGTAGTATCTAGTGACGTATAAGTCGTAAAAGTCTTTGACGAAAAGCATTTTTTCCGATTTTGACTACATTTCTTATAACCTTTGATTAAATTACTTATTATCTTAGACTAGGCAGTTTTGTGTTTACCCAGGACACATAAAAACTGTCCGATGGGGCTTTGCCGCTGGGTGGACCGTCGCCTTCGACGTTATACCAAATTCAGTTGCTCATACAAGAAAGTACGAGTAAGTACACGGCAGGTTTTTTAGTGGAGACAGGCTCCACACTACCCCCATCGTCAGTTTTCTATAGTATTTTGCGTTTATAACAGAGTCACTGAGTTAGTAAGCAGTGGATAGTGTCGTTAGTTTTGTTACTCTATGCTAGCTTTTCACATAACAGTAATGCATACGAGATGATCCCGGCTCCTGAGTACCCGGGAGCTAGTGGCTACTAACGTTGTCGATTACCTAGTTACCCACTAAATAATGAGCACCCACGGAGTAACCCGAGAAGCACAAGTCGACGCAAACATGACACTTGTGATTTCACACGCACCTACTACACACACCGTAGCATTTACAGGGTTGAGACTGACACAAAAGACAATATACTCGTAGTTAACTAATATCAGTAATAGACAAGCCGACACATAGCTAATCCTATTTTGGATAGCTTTAAAATCTGTAATTGATTTTGTTTTTTTCGATCCTGACAATTTCTCTTTTATTTTGGTCGAAGCCACATCTACTCTTATGCTGGAGTCGACTTCTAACTCTACCAAACTGAATAATAATTTTTCGGCGACTAATTGCCACCAGAACTCTGCAACCTAAAAATATGTAAAATTTATTTTAATATAAAGCGACAAATTTTGTATAGTATACCACTTAACTGACAACCCTGACGTGAGACTGAAACGAGCTGAATATAGTGCGCATATACGCACGTCGTAGTGCGCGTCGATACTTTGTCACGAATATAATAAGGTTTTTTATTTATTTTTATCGCGCCCCGTGTTTTGTGTCGCGAGTTCGCGACACTCGCCGCGCTAACGCGACCTTGTACAGCATTATATCATAGACGCGGACCCTCTGGTGGATTACCTCGCGCTTCATCGCTGGCCTAAGGGATGTCAAATTGTGATCACTTGTTTTTAACTTTTGTAATCTCTCCTTTATTGGCTGCAACACTGAATTATTTATGACGAAAAATAGCCTGTAAATTATTATTACATAACTTTCGTAGGTTTTTTGTCAATTGACGAAATAAATTATTTTTTAATTGAAATATTCGTTGATATTTGAAACTTTTGTGTAACATTCTAATCAAATCGAATTTTCTTGTGTGGCTTCCTTCAATAACTTTACGTACCTAATACAAACAAAAACATTTAAACTTGGTCATACCTATTGATCGACTACTGAGTCGCTAATTCCAAATCCGTGAAATATTATTTTCCTCGGTTTGAATTAGAATGATACGATCAAAAGATTGACGGGAAGTCCCGTCTCTGGATATTCACTAGTTATGGATAATAATATGCAATAGTGCATACGGTAGTACCTACTATAAGTTGACTAGCAATGACATACTGCCTCTAATACAGTTCGACATGTAACCATAAATAATAGTTTCACGGTGCTACTTACTACATATTTGAGATGCTGTTCACATACGTAACATACATCCATATGTAAAGAGTTTACTTGTACCTGTCCCTCGGGGACGCGTTCTTTCATAGACATTGGAAATATACGGTATCTTGTTCAGATTAATTCGTCTCCCATCGACCACATAATAGACTTTTTGCTAACGGTAAAATAATTTATATAAGAAATAAAAGCATAGCAAATAAATATAGAACCGATGTGTAATAAAGAACGCTGAAGGTATGAAGTGAGTATTTCTTATAAAGAAGTAGTTAAGTGGTCGTCACTGATTAAAATTAACGGCTACGCTTCAGCGAGGGGCACGTACATTTTGTGAATAAAATATTTAGCTCGTAGCTACGCCCGTAGTTATAAAAACTAACATTGTACAACAACGTTATATAACTCTCAGTGTTTTAACCATTTCTGTCATTTTATGTGACAGGAATGAAAGATACGAAGTATTAACTCCCTCTGTGGCGCGGTGGGAGTGTATCCAACTGCTACGCATGAGGTCGTGGGTTCGATCCCCACCCAGGATAAAACTTTGTGTGATGAGCACGATGGTGTTATTTATCTATAATATGTATGAATTTAGAAATATATAAGTATGTTTATTAGTTGTCTGGTTTCCATAGTACAAGCTCTGCTTAGTTTGGGATCAGATAGCGTTGTGTGAGTTGTCCTTTCATATTATTATTATGTATGTCGTTTCCATATCAAGGGACTATGGAGTCCTGGTCATTTGAGAGGCGTGCGTAGAGCCGAAGCCAACACGTAGAGGCCAATTAGACACTTTAATCTAAAGGCTATGTGACACAAACCGGCGAATATCGTTGTATACCCTATATAAATGTACCCAACGACATTTCCCGGTTAGTGCAAAAACTATTGTCAAAAAGTGGACTAGTGGCTAAGAAACTGGGTTATGGTTATGGTGGTGATGTGTTAGTGGAATGGTTAGCTGGTACTATTGAAGGACTATGACGCCTGCCCTGCAAACACATAGTAAAAACACACGGACAAATGGGCAGGCGGTGACTCGCCACTTACTAGATGGCGGGGGGCCATCTAGTAAGTGGCGAGTTCTGGCCGCCACAGTCATACAGCCAAACAGGCGACAGGGAGCAACATGGGTGAGCGCAGCTTGCGGTGTCGAGCGGTGCGGCGCCGGTTTCACCATCACGAAGAAGGCCTGTGAGCGGCCGGTTAAGGCAAGACAGAGTTGAGAGTCCTGCGGGCGCTCTTGGTGTTCCATTCCCGCCGGCCAGTGAATTCAGGCGGGAGACGAGGCCTTGACCGATTCTCTGAGGCATCGGGACCGCAGTGTGCACGCACATTCAGCTCGCCACAAAGCTGCCCTGCGGTTTGTGTAGGTACTCTTATTTCACCCTCATGAGACATTTTTTATTGGTGTCATAAGGATTTCAAAAGCTGCTACTATGCCCTCAGAGTGTTGCGTTAATCTCATATAGGGAGACAACAACTAGCCCCGAGGGTTTTATTATTATTATTATTAATAATATTTTACCAAAGATGTTGGTATAAACCAAACACAAAATAAACTACAAAGTACAAAAAGGAATCTAACATCTAAACAGCATTGTTTACTTAATAATACGATCAGTCAGATGCCTCAGAACTTTACATCGTTGCGTAATCTTCCAATTAGGTACAGTTTGTGACACTTTAGTTATTAAATATTACTTTATTTTACTAGCGCGTGAACATTACAGCCCACGTAGAAACATAACACGTAATGGGAGACGGCCTCAGATATTAATCTTGTTCAGTTATCAGCACGATACGAACATTAAACAATACATTTTATTGAAATATTCAGCTTCAGTGCCATTATTAAATAAAAATAAAGATAATGGCACAGATCGCTCTATACCTATAGAGCGATCTATCATTATAATCTATTTAAAAAGAGGTAAAACATTTTTTAATAAATAAGGAATATTACACAAACACAATCATAACGAATACCTATTAAATGTTTACCTATTAAATTGCTTAATGGGTTCCGATTTGTTTATCTATTTAATTTAATTATTATTTATTGTTTATGCTATTACTTAATTATAATTTATTAGAAAAATGTAGTGATAATATAATATTCAATATATTAATAATTGTATGAAAATAACAATGATAACAGGAACATTATGTACTAGACATTTAACCAACATACAGTTCAGCAATAAAGGATTGATTGATTATCCATGGCGCTACTTACTGACTCTCACTCTATAGGCACTGGACTTAAACCAAAAATTATAGATGCATGTCGCACCATGCTTAAAAAATCCGATTTGAATAATTGCACTGGCAGAAGAGCGTATGTTCATGGCACTTACGCCCTTTTGTTGAGAAACGCAGTTCTTCTGCAATAACTCAATGACGGTATATCCGATCATATCGAAATAATTTCAGTTTAAAGTATTTTTTAAGTGCTACCTTTTATATTTTTTTCCAAATTTTTGGTCACACCGTTCAAAAGATAAGGCCGGGGGACACAATTTATGCAACTTTCGGATTATTTCCAGAAATATTCACTTAATCAATAAATTTCACGAGACCTTAAAATATTTTTCACACTGCCACACATTAAAGTTAGCCCAAAAAAAAATTCTATGTCTGTTACATGTATGGAGTGCCCCCTAAAAATATTTTTAATATTTAGCTGTCAAACGTAAGAAGCCGCTGCTACAAGTGTGTAGTATTTCATTAAGTCATCGATTATAGGATGTCTAAAATATTTTATTATCGTTGAAAAATTAGCGTGACATGTCCAGTTACGCAAATTTTTCAACGATAATATTTTAATGCGAAAACACAATTATATATATATATATATATATATATATATATATATATATTTATATATATATATATATATATAATTATTACAGCTCATCTTTTGGCATATTTCTTTAAGCGTACAATGTGTGTGGAGTGCTATCAGGTTCATAACGTCGATCTAACTACCGTGTTTTCGCATTAAAATATTATCTATATATATATATATATATATATATATATATATATATATATATATAATACAAATATAAACTTAATAACACTAACAAGAACTGTACTGTACCTATGTTCACAAATAAAGTATTTAAAGTATTGATTGATTGATTGAATTATTATCTCACTGCGAGCAGTAAGCACTATATACGATACTTATTAACATGAGTAATAAGCATGGTTAGCGTGCAAACCTCTCGGTACTATTGAGATTGTCTTTCAGCGCCGCTTCTGTACCATACAACAGAAAAGTTTCACGAATCTCATTGTCTACGAACTTTGAAAGAATGTAATTAAGTTAACGACAGCAGAGAGTCGGCTCCGCGCCAACTTCACTTCCTGCTTCACTTGCAAAGTGAAATTATATCATCGAGGGCGCGGCTAATCTCGTCGCAACAGGCGACGCTCGCGACAGACAGACAAACAAACAAGTAAGAGGATAACCAACACTAATTAGATGCAGTAATAGCTGCGACACGCCGCGACAGAGCGAACGTGGCGTGCGACAGATGACAACAGATGAGGTAACGTTGAGAGGTATCTACTCAACAAATATTGCGCCCGCTGTCGTCTGCTTCGCCAAAACTGAAGTAAAAATTATCAAAGACATCAAAAATACTAATATTATCATGTTTTACGTTGAGGGTCTTTAATCAGTAATTAATTTGGATGTGCTGGGAGCTTTCTTCCGGCAACTTATTTGTGTGCGTCTACTCGCGATAAATCAGTTGACGTAACAGCGGCCGCGTCCTTGTGACATTCGGCCGCGCACAATTGGACACAATGAATAATTACACGTTATGCCCACGCGAGTCGCGACTGACTCACGCGCCGCCACACACACATGCGTGCGTGATGTAACTATGTGTTTGTGTGTTCAGGTAATCGTTTGAACTCTTAATGTGTTCGTTGCATCGCTGACTAGTCTAGTGCGTCTGTTTGCGAGCCGTCACTCGACGGTTACTGAAATAGTTCCACCTGCGGTATGCATTTACACGTCAGAAACAACTGTCTGCCGCTGGTTTTGGAAGAGCTGAAATAAATAAATAAAATGCATGAACCAAAGTATCAGCATTTTACACTCATTAAACTACAAACTGTTCGTGTGCAATGTTGGTGTGCCTCAAATAAAAGCAAGGAGCTAATGAAACTGCTTGTCATAAAGCGAACGTTCTTCAAGCTGCAAACACCGGAGACGGATATTGCACGGGGAGTGGTGCACTAGAACGTGACAAGGGCACCACGACGCCGAGCCACTTTTAATACCGAGACACTAAATCGGTACTAGTTAGTGCTAACATGCGCTCAGCGCATCAGCACTTACACAAAACGGCGCGATTGGACACGCGATGCGCGCGATGCGACGGCTCGTCAAAACGCTACGTTCCCGCGTCGTCGTCGAGTGAGACTGTAGCTAATGTTGTTGCATTTCCTCAACTATTATTATCTGAGCGTGGTAATGTTGGGTGGTCATTGTAACGTTGGTGCGAGTATGTCTTGTGCTTGTACAGAAATTGTTTTACTTTTGTTAACATTGCAGTCATCATGTAACACACCTACGTCGCTACAACTTCCTTCACACCATACAGAACAACCCACAGTTCCTTTTCATTTAAACTTGTAACTATAGATATAGCTTGTACTGTTTACTTGTAACTTATATTAACATAGTTTTGATGTGGTTTAGATAACTAGACTATTAATAAGTAGGTACCTATTCATTATATAATTGTCTGCTAGCTGGTTGTGTCGTTCGATTATTGATTTATTGGTGTAAAAATAAAAGTGGCTTGTGGCAGCAGTTGTCGACGACACACTCGAATGGTGGCAATCTGGAAACTTATATAAATAGAAACAGTAGGTTTTCTATACCTTTCTGTTTGGCCGTTTACTGCTTATTCGTAGAGGGAAATTATTAAAACCTTTAGCTTATCAGATTGCAGCATGCTTATTGCTTAGCCTCCAAATTTGTTTGCATTAGATAACAGGACGGCGGCGGAGCGTCTGCAGCGTGTGCTCTACGTGTCTAATATTTGTTGTTTCATCAACGATACACTTGAGTGCAAATATTACTAGCAGGCAAATAACCTGCGACGATTTAAATGCTATCTACCTCATCAACACTTCTGTAATAGATATATTACTTAGGTATATACTCCCTTTATTAGATACTACAGCTGAAACCCGTTGGTCCATCTATATATGGTATAGATGGACCAGCGGGTTTCAGTTGTAGGTAATTATTTCAAGGTACAAATGGTGTGGTGTGAGTTGCGTACCTGATGTGATGTGACGCTAATTACAAAACCGCCCCCAACAATATTGACTGTGGGCCGGTAGGCCGGGTGGCTGTTACAGGAAAGGTTGATTATACTTTGCAAATTTAATTGGAAGTATTTCAACCCATTAACATAAAACTCTGTTAAAAGCATGAAATTTGTTTATATTACCGAAATTTTGAAATAGAGTATCGAAGGAAATAAATAAAACGTTTTTCATGAATTACCGTAATTGAAATCACACAGAACTAATCATATCTTGTTAAGATGACTATATGGAGTTCCTAATTGCGCGAACGTTAACAGAACAGGATGATGATAATGATGATGATATGATCAAATTCAATATGAACCCTAAAAAAAAATGCTTTAGGTATTATCTATCTAAAACAATCTAAAACCTATTTGATACAGACATATAGGTATTCGCAGCACGTCGCGCAGACGACGCTACTGAAATAAACATCGGCGAACAGAACAGCGCCGTACAACGCAACTGTTACATTCACATGTTCACATTTACAATATTATATTTGATGCAGAAGACTGCAACTTGTTACTAGTTGCAGTCATTCGGCATTGTTACTACTTACCACCTACCTACCTGAGCCAGACGCCTCAGTTAACCTGATCGTTACGGTGCCCTACCTCTTTGAGTATACCTATCCCCACAGTAGGGTTTATAATCCTTCTGCTCGCTGAGCTACGGTCGAATTATACATTACTAGCAGACCCGCGCAACTTTGTTTACGTCAGTTTTCCCCGTTTTTGCAACATTAAATGAATGGTTAAACGTTACGAGTACTACGACACCCCGCTGTGCGGCCAGCAGTAGACCTCGTATATCTTCACTTAGGAGCATCAACATGCGATGCGACAGGACACTCGTCGTCGCCCACGCAACTCTGCGCCGTGTTTACATCGATTCACTTGTCCCTATCCACCACAATACCACAATACCCCGCCATGAACTTGACCACATAAACTATCTGTGCTTACCAACTGCACAGGTATACCTACCATTACGGGACTATTTCATACTTGACGCGTAAAATCATTACAAATTATTTTTAGTGTGACTGATCCTTTCTATCTCAGATCACTAATGCTTTAATAATTATGATCTTTATCTATCGGCAAGTCACATTATTTTTAACAGCTACTGCGTCATGTATCATTAAAAAGTAAAAAAAAAAGATTAGGTATCCTGAATTGCTGAATTGCCTAAGAGGGAAAATAATTTAGCTGGTAGAGTCACAACGCATGCTGTTGTGAAAGCGAAATTGTAATATCAGCATTCAAAACAGAAAGTAAATTCTACTGACCACATTGTGAGGTCGGCGACGCTTTGTCTGTCTAAACTCACGCTATAACTTCTGTAAGTTCAGTGGTCGTGTGTGGTAAGTTTACACTTTACGATTATAACACATTCTGTTTAAGAAAAGGTTTTCGAACCCAAAAATAATGTGTTTGGTGTCATCTTTTAGCCGCAAGTAAGATTGTTCAGGACTTTCAGGAGGGTAATGTATAGAGCAGCGGCCACCTCCGCGCGCCGCGGTCGGCCGCGCACTGAGCGAGCGGCGAGCGGCGGGCACACGCGCGCCTGCGGCGGCCGCGGCGGCTGATCCAACTTATCCAAGGATTATTTACTTGAACCTTTTATTTGAACCCGAAATATTTGATATAAATTGAAAGAGATAATGTTCAATCAAATTGGACTTTACGGGTTTGAAATATAAATGAGTGTGCAGACTGTTACAGTACAATATCTTTGTGCTGTATCTACAATCTACATCACAATCTTATGTTCCTTATCGCACGTTCAGTATCTATTAAATGTTTCTACTATCTGTTATCAACACGAAGTCGTTAGTATATAAGATGCACCTTTAGATAATTATAACCAGACTATACTACATCTTTTGTCTCATTTATACCTAATCATATATTGCCAAGTAGTTTGGCAAATTGGTGACCCCGACGAACGAATACGCAGCAAGAAACATGGCACAATCACCGTGCAAGGCGAACATAAATCAGCAAGGAACACTTTAAGTAGCTGCTGGCACCTCGGTTTTATCCCGCATTCCGGAATTTTGGAAAGACCAACCAAGATTATGGTTCACGCAACTAGAAGCCATATTAGCACCACAGAAGCAAGGAGACGAATACAAATACTGTACAGTAATAGCAAAGTTATCCAAGGAAGAAATACTACAGGTTAGTGACCTAATCACTTCACCACCGACTACAGATAAATACAAAAACATCAAGGAACGTTTAATTGATTGTTACGAAGAAACAGAACAGCGACAGTTTCAAAAATTAATATCAGAGACAGAACTCGGTGATCAAAAACCTTCGCAGTTATTACGTCAAATGCGAGTCCTCGGGAGAGGAAAAATCAGTGACGAAACAATTAAACTACTATGGTTCAGGCTTTTACCAACATCAGTTACTACGGTTCTAGCAGTTACGGAAGACATGGAAATTGACAAACTGAGCCAAATTGCAGACAAAATAATAATGAATTCAAAAGTAACCGAAATATCAGCTGTTAGCAACGACACTTCAAACGACAACAATACAGCATGCATTTTAGCCCAGCTAGCAAAATTACAGATAGATATTGACGCAATTCAACAAGGTCAATATGGCTATCGACCCAACACGCACAATCATTTCAAGAAACGTCAACAATTCCCGATTATGAGGCCGAGAACAAACTATAGAGGAGCAAATCGATTTTGTTACTACCACGAAAGATTCGGAAAATATGCAAAGAACTGCATTAAACCATGCAGTTGGAAACCAATGACTTACGTACGGAACCAGGGAAACGAATAAGAGCACAGACAACGGCGAAACTCTGTGCAATCCACCCATCCAATCGCCTCACCATTACCGACCGAAAAAGTGGTATGAAGTTTTTGATTGTCACGGGCGCAAATATTTCAGTCATTAGCAAGCAACAGAGACATTCAGTATTACAAAATGAACAATACACACTATACGCTGCAAATGGGACTAAAATTAGGACTTACGGCGAGAAGACGCTTACCTTGAATTTAGGACTACAACGATGTTATAAATGGAATTTTGTAATCGCCGATGTTACACAACCAATAATTGGAGCAGATTTTCTAGAGCACTATAAACTATTAGTCGACATAGCAGGTCGCAAACTTATCGACAAAGTTACAGAGCTGACAACGCATGTAACTTCGGAAAAAGCGACACAACAAACAATTCGTAATATCGCAGTGGGAACGAATCCACGTATTACGCAACTTTTAAACAAATACGAAGACATCACGAAAGGGTCCTCTCTCCGCAATGCGCCCAAACATAAGATTGAACATCACATTATCACTACAGGACCACCCGTCGCAGCTCGGGCAAGACCATTACCTCCAGAAAAATACGACATAGCCAAAAAGGAATTTCAAAATATGATAGAACTCGGAATTTGCCGACCGTCAGATAGCCCATGGGCAAGCCCATTACATATGGTAAAAAAGAAAAATGGCGAATGGAGACCATGCGGAGACTATCGAATGCTCAATAGCACGACAGTACCGGACAAATACCCACTACCAAGATTAACTGACTTTACATACATATTAGAAAATAAGAAGATACTAAGCAAGATAGATATACGTAAAGCATACCATTGTATTCCTGTTAAAGATATAGAAAAAACAGCCATCATCACACCTTTTGGACTTTTTGAGTACTTAAGAATGCCTTTCGGATTACGCAATGCGGCACAAACATTTCAACGATTCATGGATTCCTTATTTAGAGATTTAAACTACGTATTTATATTTGTAGACGACTGTCTCATTGCATCGGACAACGAAGATTTGCATTATCAGCATTTAGAAACGGTTTTCAAACGTTTACACGAGAATGGAATAACCATTAATCTCGAAAAATGCGAATTTCTCAGAAGGGAAATAGATTTCTTAGGTTATCATATAACGAGCCAAGGAATACTCCCTACCGAAGAAAATTACAAAGCAATCATGGAATTTCCCAAACCGAAAACAATTCAAGAATTAAGAAGATTTTTGGGCATGGTCAATTTCTACAGAAGTAATATTCCATGCGCAGCGGAAAATCAAAGAATTTTAAACGAATATCTACATGGTTCAAAAAAGAACGATAATTCACCTGTTCCTTGGACAACGGAAGCAGACAAAGCTTACGAAAAATGCAAGGAAAGCATGAAAAACGCAGTGTTAACAGCGCATCCTTCCCGCAACGCATCACTAGCGCTCATGACCGACGCTAGTGCTACTTGCGTTGGTGGAGTTTTACAACAAAAATCCGGACGCAATTGGGAACCATTAGGATTTTTTTCACAAAAATTGAGCGAAACTCAACAAAAATATTCTACGTTTGACAGAGAGCTGTTAGGAATATACATGGCCGTCAAACATTTTCACAGATTAATCGAGGGAAGAGAATTTACAATATTTACGGATCACCGACCTTTGACATACGCATTCTCCCAAAAACCATCATCAAACGATACACCGCGACGGGTCCGGCAGTTAGATTTCATTTCACAATACAGTACCAACATTCAACACATAAGCGGACGTGACAATATTACCGCCGATGCCTTATCTCGAATAGAGGAAATATACGTGCCATCACCTATCGATTACGCTGAATTGGAAAAATGTCAATCAACAGATAATGAACTAAGTAAATTACATGACAATAAAAGATTAAAATTCAAAAACATTACGCTTCCGGGTTCCACAATAAACATCACCTGCGACACCTCTACTGGAAAAAGCCGCCCCTACTTACCAAAGCATTTTCGCAAACAAATTTTCGATACCATTCATGGTATGAGCCATCCAGGAAAAAGAACTACGAGAAAAATGATAACCCAAAGGTATTTATGGCCGTATATGAACAAAGATATCAATAATTGGTGTAGATCATGTATAGCCTGCCAAAAATCAAAAATACAACGACATACGATATCACCTCCTGGTACATTTATGACAGCGCAACGTTTTGAACATTTACATATTGACATCGTCGGACCACTTCCGATTTCACAAGGGAAGAGATATTTAATCACAATCATAGATCGTTGTACGTCATGGCCCGAAATATTTCCGGTAGAAGATATAACTGCAGAAACAGTAGCCAAGACACTTTTCGAAGGATGGATTACTCGTTTTGGATGTCCATTGCGCATTACTACGGATCAAGGCCGACAGTTTGAATCAAGAATATTTGAGTCACTCTCACAATTTTTGGGAATACATAAAATTAGGACAACACCTTATCATCCACAATCCAATGGAATGATAGAGAGATTTCATAGAACTTTAAAGGCGGCGTTAATGACAAGAGAATCCAACGAAAATTGGTTAAAAGAAATTCCAACAGTTTTACTCGGGTTGCGGAGTAGCTTGCGAGAAGACACAGGTTATAGTTCAGCAGAGATGACATATGGAACGCCAATACGACTCCCTGGAGGATTTTTTGAGTCATCAGCAGCACAGTTATCAACGTACGAAGAGTTTGTAAAACAAATTCAAAAGGACATCACACAAATGACATCAATTCCGAAAAGAAAAAAACACAATCAAGCTATATTTGTGCATCCCGAACTCAAAGAATGCTCACACGTATTTGTTCGGTGTGATAGAATTAAGAAAGCCCTGACACCGCCGTATGAAGGACCCTACCCAGTAATTAGTAAAACAGATAAAACATTTTGCATTAGAATTAGGGATAAAGAGACAGTGATATCAATTGATAGATTGAAACCAGCTTTCATGATCAATGACGAATCAAACTACGTGCCAGATTCAAAGGATTGCGACAGGCATTCACACACGTACACTACACGATCGGGACGTAAAGTAAAGCCAGTAGTACGTCTATAAAAAATCGCTGATATAAGCAAGCTATTCGTATATATATTAACATAGATCTTAACATATACCATTAATTCACAACTACTCGTAACAACAAGACATCTAAAATGGGAAATCAAAGTTCTAAGGACCAGATAACATACAATACGGACAATTGCCTCAATCAAAACGAAGCGGACCAACTCCGTAACCTGATCCAGGAGGACTTACGGTGGACAAGAAATGTTGCAATGGGACAGATTATTTTAACAATCGGCGTGATCCTAATTTACGGCATAATGAAAACACTGGACAGAAGAATGAAGAGTTTAACGGAAAAAAATAATAAACACTCGTGCAACAGCTAAGTCAAAATTACAGACGTCAGCAAATCACACCACAACAGGCGTCATCAAATTCCACCGCGTACAATAGCATTATTATTTATATACATCAGCAAATAACTAGTAAGGTCTAGGTCAAATTTATATTGTAAACACTATTACCATATTTTTTTTTTTTTTTAAAGGGGGGTGTACTGTTACAGTACAATATCTTTGTGCTGTATCTACAATCTACATCACAATCTTATGTTCCTTATCGCACGTTCAGTATCTATTAAATGTTTCTACTATCTGTTATCAACACGAAGTCGTTAGTATATAAGATGCACCTTTAGATAATTATAACCAGACTATACTACATCTTTTGTCTCATTTATACCTAATCATATATTGCCAAGTAGTTTGGCAAACAGACCCTTTTTGGTTTTATTTGTTTTAATACGTGGATAACAAACTCTAACATCAAAGATTAATACAAATACGTTTTGAAGCGAGTAGGCGAGATCAGGAGGATACCAAGAGTTTATATAATGTTTAAATATAAATACATTTTTTTTTCTTCAAATGCAATTATTGTAATTATAAAGTAATTGGCAAGAAATGCCTATAAAAATTGTTATTATGTTTTAAAATGGCCACTTGATTTAATTGCGTGAGGTGCTTGCTTTAGCTAAGGTAATACGTGCTAGCAATTGAGGCGTGTTACTGGCGACATTGCAACATGCAACAAGGCCGGTCGCAGACCGACGCAAAGCGAGGGTAAACAGTCAATGGTTGCCCTGCGCTGCTATTTACTGAGCCGGTGTGTACCTACTGTGTACTGTGTACTGTGTACTGTGTGCAGACCCGCGCCCTCGCCTCGCTACACTGTGTTGCCATCGTACCTATGCTTCGACTCTATTGCTTGCTAAGGGTAGGTTAGCACACTACGTATGCAGCTCTATACATTAAGAGAAATAATTGGAAGACTATTTAAATAAATACATAGATAGAGGTGCGTAGTTAGCGTATAATACATTAATATAAAACGATTAATTGATAGTAGGACGAACTTATAGTTGCGATTTCATTAAAAAATAACGAGTTAATTAAATATTTAAGATGGTTGTATATACTACGCATACATAGTAAGTACCTAGGTATATGACTATATGTAATTATGTGCACTTTACACGCTGAGCAATACATAGCTTATACCTCATCAGGTATTTCTGGAGCATGAGGAATTTTCCACATAGCACTTTCGTGCTGCACCCACTTACTCTGTATAATAGTTACAAATTAAACTGTAGCAAAACTATGGAGTGCTATTTACGTAAGAAATTATATATAAATTATTCGCGCAGAGGAAATGTAAAGACGAATTTGGAACACTACGGAGCGATTTACTAATAAATCAGTAAGTTCTAGGTACTACCATCGTACACGTAGTTTATTTTTCTACTGTTTACTCTGAAACTGAAATTGTTCTTGTTACGTAGGTAGTATGTCATTATACGAGTATATTTGTTCCTTGTACATATGTCAGCATATATTTTTAGTTTTCTCGTAGTCCGAGGGGTCGACGTAAACACATTTTTCTTTTCTTTTTTGCTCACATTTCAATTGCTGCCACATAATAAATCCCTCGCGACTCGCCCGGCTTGGTATACACTAGTGTGCCAATAATTACGTTCCAGTAAAAATGTTTTTAGTGCACTACTGGACCACAGTATACAAAGTTGATGTCGAAGATGAAGTAAAAACCTATTAATTTGCTGTCAGATATTTTTTGTGTAGTACAGAGATAAGCGATGTCGAGTTCGTTGACCTATATAGTAGGTAATCTCAGAGGCAGTGTTGGAGGCAGTGAGCGCATCGGAAGCACGTAGCGAGGGATTAGCGGCGGGTGGCCCGTACCGTACCAGTACTGTAACTGTTCCTAATACGTGGTCGCCGGTGCCGAGTGCTGACGGGCGGCTCTGTGATCGGAGCCCTACCGCTGACGACGCCGCGTCTGTAGTCTGAAAGAAATGAGAGCGCCGTGCGGACAACGACCCCCGACCAAATTAAACGTACGTTCCTACAAACCTACTCAAACTTGTTGTATACCTACTTGTAAATGTACCGCGACCGTGCGAGCGCGACGATACGCCGCGCGGTACGTCGTTAGCGAAATATTCGCGCTCTGGTTCCGCCCGCAGCTGCCGCCGGCGCACAATGCTCCACTTTAATATTTGATTCCATATTATACTTAATAAATACTCTTTGAAGCGACCTCATAATGTTTTTTGTTACACTGTAAAGTGTGTGTTAGTTTTTTTAGAAATATTAGGAGCATTGAACGTGTAATAAAAGGCATCCGGAGAGTTATTTGAAACATTATAATAATAGAACAACAAATAATAGTGTGGGTAAAAACTTTAGATATTTTTATACGTGCCGTGCGATCCCCGCCGATCCGCTATCGTCTGCTCCGCGCCTCCGTCTACCTTGGTCTCGACTAGCTTTAAAGCGAAGAGTTTATTAGACCCCTGTTATTTTCTATCAAAGGAGCGGCATCGCTCTAAGTCGTACGGACCTGCACAAAAGACATAGTCACAAAGCCATCTGCTTAATCAAATCACTCGTTGTACCTTACTGATTTCGACAACAAAAACTTTTATGTTACGAATAAGAATAACTAACTAAAGAGCAATAGAAATCCATTCAATTATTCTCACTAAAGAGCTCTCGTCCCAGATATCTAACATCTCGACAACTCCAAGTGTCAATGTAAATTGATTCAGCAAAGGCAGATACGATCTCAAGTGGTATAATTGTGTTGAGAAGATGCATAATTAAATTGCAGAGCGGACGCAGGCAGTTGGCGAGCATCGAGGAGAGTGTCGCGTGGGTTAGTGACCTACCGCAAGGCAAGACCACCACATATCTAAATGATGATGAATGCACCGCCAGCTGTCACGATATCACTGCACATGGGCGCCGCGTCGCCGCGTCCTACAGAACGCTCCATATTGTAACTAATTTGCAGAACATGCTTGGAGTGTTTAACGACATTGTGGAACATGTATGACACTTGTAACATTATAATCAGCTTGAAACTTTTTTGTCACTAATTTTACGTGACAAATACCTAATAAACACTTGAACCATAACCAGCTTCATCACAGCAATCCGTATACTGTCTCTAAGATAACGTGCAGACGCCGCGTGGCAGACAGACTAGTAGGTAGTAGCCTTTTCATAAGATACACTATGTAGTGAAATGAAAAGGTAGATAGTAAGATATGACTATATTTACATAAAGGACTTAAAACTACTTAAAATTAAAGATAATTTAGAACCGATGCTGGCGGAGATGCAGTGCTGGTAGGTAGTGGTACGGCGTCCAGGCGGAGATGCGGCGCTGGTAGGTCAAGATGCGGCGCTCGTAGGTAGAGGCGCGGCACCGATAGGTAGAGGCGCGGCGCCGGTATGTAGGGGCGCGCTGCCGGTAGGTAGAGGCGCGGCGCCGGTAGGTAGAGGCACGGCGCCGGTAGGCAGAGGCACGGCGCCGGTAGGTAGTAGTGGCGCGACGTCGGCAGGTAGAGGTGCGATGCGTCGTAGAGTTGCGGCCCGGTATATAAGAGAGGCGGCCCGGTAGGTAGAGAGGCGGCCCGGTAGGTAGAGAGACGACGCCGGTAAGTAGAGAGGCGACGCCGGTAGGTAGAGAGGCGGCCCGGTAGGTAGAGAGGCGACGCCGATAAGTAGAGAGGCGACGCCGGTAGGTAGAGAGGCGACGCCGGTAGGGAGAAAGGCGGCGCTGGTAGGAATGGTCTCTTTCTCTTAATTTCCCTTTGGAGAATTTGCCTTCTCTTTTAGAGAGCTGTTTCTTCACTCCTTCTCTTTTAGAGAGCTGGTTCTTCACTGCCCTTTCTTCGGATTTTTATCCATAAAGAAAACTCTCTAGAAGCAATTTAAAATTTAAAAGCATATCTTTTTTTAAATTTAGGATTTTCTCACAGCCAGTTTCAGAATGTAGTTCATACTTTACGAATAACTCTATGCTTATCTTGTTGTCATAGAAACCATAGAAAATATTTGTCGACATGACAGATTTGATTTATGAAAAATAATGTTTACAATAAGTCTTACAGAGATATTTATTAAGAGATTATGTTAAAAATGGCGAAATATAATGGAATATATACAGAAATGCGAACGAAATAACACTACAAGGACATATATATATACGAGGTAAGAATTATCACTACAACTAACATCAGATTACACAGGTAGATATAGCTAGACAAAACCATCATTATCTTATGTTATGAGTTACATAACTTGCTTTCTATATTACGTAGTGAAAGTGATGTGCTGACCCCTGTATTAACTAGAACTGCACGCTAATTTAACGGACATATACAAATTACACCCCGAAACTTGTGTCAGCTTTCAAAAAACGCTCCAACTGCTTTGTGACTAATTTGCACTCGAGCATGCACTGACACAGTCCACTGACTCAATATTACTCCCCAAACTGTTCATTATCCGTGACAGGTCCCTAGTTCTCCTATACTCTCCTCCTGGTATCTCTAGTTTGATACCTAGTACTATTACCACTACGTAGGTCACTCGATAAGTTTAGAGATGCTCGTAATTTTAAACTACAACATAATACCTACCGTGATCTAAAAAGTATGAAATAAAATATTATTCTTGGCCGATATTTGTATCCAGCAAGTATTAGATAGTAGGTAATATAAAGTAAATAGCCGTGGTCGCATGGCAATCGGTCAAAGATGAGCAGATCAAAGATGCCATACGACCACGGCTATTTTCTTTTTGTCTAATATTATTAACACGTTCGCGGACAGTCTCAGTTTAAATTGTATTCTAGAATGACACAATCAATTGCCATACAAATATATTTGGCGTTTATTTACGTTGTGTTCTATGTTATTAGATGTTTATAAGACAATATGACACAACCGTGTTATCACGTCAACGTATCCGAACGTTCTGGCAAGACGCATAGCATAGATGACTAGCAGTAGCGTCACAACGTCATTATACGTCGAACGTGCAATAACGTTCTGTCACTTCCGGTGTTACTCTAGTGTGTGATATGGTCACAACGTTTATCGACGTTTGACGTGCATATACGTTTTGTCATATCATAAATGGCTAAATAGAGTGGCCAAATCACAACGTTGTTATACGTCCAACGTGACTATACGCTTTGTCACATCGCATGGAATAATTATATAATGAGCGTGGCACAACGTAACTCAACGTCAGTTTAGTTATGCCACGTTATGAGGACTATTTAAAAAAAAAACACACTGTAGTTGTACGTAAATCAGAACTTTAATAGTTTGATAACCATAATCAGTCTTAGAAATCGTAAACTCTAATTATTCACCTAATCACAACCATCACATTGCTATCAAAATTGCCACAATCTTCATGTACGAGTATTTAACAAAAAACTTAATCAACTATTAGTCTTTCAAACATAAACTTTCTTAAAAGTAATTATATCAAAACAAAAATTGCAATTTCTGCATATAAAAAAATTCAAAATATCAACAAAATAAATCTTAGTCTTAAGTTTAGGAACTTGTAATTAAATCAGTCTTATGCCAATCTTCAAAGCACAATGCACAAAGTGGTGGTTTTTTACAACCCTTACATCTTAAACCTGTTTCTTTTCGACGTTTATTCTTTGCACACATTTTGCATTTTAGGTAGTTTGAAGTCTTTTTAGAACCAGGAGGAAGCGGAATCTTTTCAGGCCAATGTCCACCGCTGCTATCATGAAGATATGGGGAGGAAGGTCCTGGATATGCTGTTCGGTCTACTGTTCTATTATCGTTCCTGGAATGCTTTACCAAAAGATCAGGTTTATGGGCAGGACCAAACTATTTATACCAATGAATTTTCTAATCAATTCGTCTCTGAAATTTAAAAACTCATATTTCTTACTGTTATTCATTTTGTACTTTCTATATAAATAAAAACTGTTCCATACTGCTAAATCCAGTAAATGAAAAAAAACTTTTTTGTACCACCTCAAACATTTTCGTGGAGACGAGTAATACGATACCATCTGATCAGCATGGTCGATGCCAGACATAAATTGGTTGTAAGAGACCACTTCTATCGGTTTTCGCTTTAATTGTCCTCGTCTATTAGCAATGTTAACCAATTTTGGATGATCCCTTGTAGTTATCATAGTTACAGTTCGTTTATCAACCCACTTTGAAACATAGACATTATTTTTCCGCACCCATACGTGTTCACCCTTCTTTAATTTTTTTTTCATGACCTCCTTTGGGTTTTCTTTTCGGTTTGTTCTGAGGGTTCCATTTGTGTGCGTCTTAAGGTTAAGTAACTTTTGTGATAAACCATATGAATTGTAATAATTGTCCATAAATAGTTCGTGACCTTTCAGAATATATGGTCTCATTAGTTTTAACACAGTCTTTTCAGTTTTTTTACCCTTTTCCGTAGAGTCATCTTTACCAGTATACATTATTATATTTAAAACATAGCCATTAGCTTCCGTCAATTCATAGAACTTTATACCATATCTTGCTTTCTTTGATTTTATAAATTGTCTAAACGATAAACGTCCTCTAAATAACAAAAGCGACTCGTCTAGTGATAACTCTTTTTCTGGTGAGTAACATGCCTGAAAATTCCTCGTAATAGCATCCATAAACTCAATTATTTTATCTTTGCCTTTAGCACTTAAAGGGGCTGTGTATAGACATCTTAATAGTTGCTCAAATCTACGGCCTGACATTGTAGATACAAATATAGGATGATAGTATAAACTGTCCGATAATGTAAATAATTTTCGCTTTTCGGGTACGTTAATTTGACCACTTAGCAGGCATAACCCTAAGAATTTAAGCATCTCGTTACGATCTGTAGGCTTAAATGAATATGATCGACTGTATCTAGTTTTAGGTTTATTACTTTGACACATATTGGCGCCATATGCATTTGTGCAGTCTACTAAATAATCCAGAATAATAGGTGGAAACAAGTGATTAAATACATCAAACACAGTTGTATTATCGTCTAAGGTAAACTTCACCCCCACAGAATCAGTGTCAAAATTAAAATCTGGTATGGTTGTTATCGTTTGTACCCAATCTTCTTCATTTGTAGTTGTCTCAGGGGGATGAGATTGTCCTTCTGACCAGTTTTCTAACTCGTTGGGTGATGTTGGTAGCTCACCTGACAACCTACGCTCTACTAGCACTACCTCATGTTGGCTGTTTTCCGCCACGTCATGAGAAATCGGTAATAAATTTGATGTATCCAATGACCCATTTTGAAAGGAATCGAATAAAGGTGGTAGTTTGTCAAGAGACCTAAATCCTCCCTCATGATCTAAATTTTCAGCAATGATATTAGAAATTAGTGACAATGTGTCATTCCTAGAAGCGTTAGTGGAAGCCGGTAGTAGGTTTTCCGGAACAGTTTCAACAGACGTGGGTTGGACCAGATTTGATGTATTCAATCCTATATTTTGGAGCAAGTTTTGTGCAGCAGAGCCTCCTGGTATTTCTTGAATGATCTCATCATGGCTTTCAGTTACTGTTGAAGCTTTAAATAGTTTTAATCGTTTGGCTAGGGGGAAAATTTGGTCGGAGGAATTCGAGTCATTATCTATATCCGCCTCTTGAATACGAGACTGGGTAGTACTTTGAGGTGATGGCGTGTCCATAGAACGTTGGGTACAGTCACTTTTAGTTGATGGTGTATCGCTATCATCATCACTAGAGTCAGATCTAAAATCGGTGTTAGGTTGTCTAGTTGAGATCCCAACAGACTTGGAACGAAGTTTAGCTGCGGGTTTTGATGATTTCTGGCGGTAAAAAATACGAGAGCTCTCACTACCTGATGTATCTCCTTGAGGGTCAAAATCTTTGTCAGATCCAAAGTCGCCATCACGATCCTGGAATGGGTCCGCCTCGGTAGAGTCATCAGAATCTTCAAAAATTTTCATTAGGCTTCTCTTGCGTTTATCCATCTAAAACAAACAAAATAAATCATATAATACTATTTACATACAATATGGTTATAACAGAATGAATTTACCACTTGGTAATAATAAAATAATAGCATTATAAATGTACTTACGATGTTTATTTGTCAGCAAATATTACGATTCGCCGCTCCCGCGCAGATGGAACGCGCGCACTCTGCTCCTGTGACACAGCCGCACTGAATGCAGAGACGCGGTGAGGCGCGGAGGGCGTATATACACGGTGTGCGTGTGTGTGTAGTATCGCGACGTATAGTCAAACGCACATTTTGGAAACGATTAAAAACAAAGTTCACGTGACAGTAAAGTTTTGAGCTTTCGATATGTTGTGACACAAGGTACCATATAACGAATTTTTGTATTCAAATTGATCGGATATCAACGCCCTGCCGTATATAGTATTCTGTTTTTGAACGTTATCATACGTTGTGCCGTATCTAAGTCTCAAGTCATGACGTACTATTACGTTGTGTCCGCGAAAGTGTTAAACACGGATTACAAATTTATAAAAAAAAAATTTTTGTAATTAATTTAAGTCAATTTTATCAAATTTTTAAACAATATTAAATACCTTTAGTTTTATTTTTATAATTAACAATTACAGTCAGCGTTAGTGGAGTCTGTCCCATCTCGAGCAAGAGTTTTGAACTGATTCAGTTAATTATAAAGGGGTAAAACAAACCTCGAAGATGACTATAAAAGTGGTCGTCCACAAACGGCAGTAACAGCAGAATTTTCTGCAATTGTGTATAGCTAGCTGACGCCCGCGGCTCCGCCCGTTCGGATGTCAGTTAGGGGGCCTCCATTAATTACGTGAGGTATTTTGTGATAATTACTGTCATTTTACACCAAGGCACAGTTTTATTGTTCAGTAAAAAGCATGAGATAGGTATATATCAAACTGTTATTCTGCGTCGTACTTGATTATAATATAATTAAAAGATATTTTATTGAACCTGTTACGATTTTCCTAACTAAAATTGTGTTACTATTTGTACTAAAAGAAATAAATTTCTTAAGAAAATAGCAATGGGACGAATCGCAGAATTTAAAAAAAAATAAAAAAAACCATTCCAACACATTCCCATGGGCTGAAAGAATCGTGGGACGAAACAGTGAACTAAACTTAAACTGGATTAAATTATGTATTTTTTTTCCATGGTTTTTGACCGTATTAGATATTCATTGTCAAAATCACCTCACCGATATCACCCTTATTGCGATAAAAACTATAATTTATCTGTCTCACACCAAATCTTACCACCCAAAATCACCTCTCTTATCGCCATGAAAACTATCCTTTGTCCTTTACCAGGTCTTAAACTATCTCCATACCAAATTTCATCTAAATCGGTTCAATGGTTTAAGCGTTAACAGGGTAACAGCCAGAGAGGGGTAATTTCACATTTTTAAAATTAGGAACGAAGACTTAATGTTAGCTCAATAACTTCTTTTAGGGACAGCATTGAAACTGCTACATACCTAAACATTGCAACATAAATACTCGTGTATAATTCATTTTTACGGTCACAAGGGCTAATCCCGAATGATGCCATGTGCTGCTGCGTGGCTAATTTGCATTGTGTGTATAGTCGACGGCCGGCGCACTGTTGACCCCGAGCTGTCCGCCGCGGTCCCGTCGCACCCGCAACAGCTGCACTCTGCAGTCTGCACACGAGACATACGATCCGTCGCTCTCTGACTGACTTTCATCTCAATATGAGCTCCTAATTGATGATGTGTAAGACATATTGCGTATTCTTGTAATTGAATACTGACTAATTAGAGTTTCGTTAAGAGACAGAACTGCACACTAAACAACGGACATAACTTACTCCGTATGTCATGTTTATAAGAAAGATTCCTATAAAGCTTCATCATTCAAAATTGGACAACTACCGATATTTCATTGTGTTACAGCTCGTCAGTTAACTTAACTTGCTAAATGAAATATGTTTGGTTTTAGTCGAGGAGTATATCTGACACATCCACATTGCTATTTTGTATGTACTTGTGTGGTGATTGATATGGAGCGCATCTTTGAATCGTGATGATTTATCGGCAACGCACTTCAATAACAACTCGTTGGCGGGTTAACGACTCCGTCCCGACTTATAGGTACGTACACTATACTACATTATATATTTATTCTACATATACCGGTTATATATAGTGCGGGGCTTGAACTGGAGCAGCGCGTGGCTGTGCGGCGGCGGCGCGCCGTGCGCCGACGTCATGCGACGAGATCAAAGCGTCGCGCCGCGCGCTGCCGCCGGCACACTTACGTGCGCACGCACGTCTTTGCTACAAACTACACATTACGATCTACTTACCATGGAATACTAACATAATATTATTTTCAGTTGCCATAATTCCAAATAACTCTCTTGAAGTCTACATTAGATTGGCAAAAATTGTTCGGTATATCTTAGAGCTTATTTGATTAGGTGATTACAATTTAATAAAGTGCTTTATAGCTAAATTATCTTACCGTTTTAATTAACTAATTTAGTAGTACAAAACAACATAAATAATAAGTGTTTGCGATCGTGACTATATTAAAAGGCTTGCCTCTGAGAAAATAACGAAGAAAGAAAGGCAAGGAAGGGATTACCCCTTCCTTGTATTCAATGTAAACAACTATCAACTACAAAATGTTTGCTGTACAGAAACTGGCTTTATAAGAGAAACATAAGGGTTACTCGTATGAAGACACGTGACAGTCGTCGAAAATCTTCGGAAATCTTCGGCTGGGTATTTCAGCATCGACGCGCAGCTCACAGCCACAGCTTTTAATGAACGCATCACGAGTCACGACGAATAACACAGTCGCCTGCGCGCCGCTCCGCTGCCGCAACGATTCACCCCTAAGCCTGATTGATACCGATAATGAAATGTATTCACTCAACCATTATATATTATTCATACAAATGCGCGCCCAAAATATTATTTCGGCGGCAGATATTAATCCGGAGTGTACCGAAAATCGGATTATGTTGAACAGGCAGAGTATATGTTGTGTGTAACTGGGTATACCCAGTCGTTACTGAATGCACTTGTTTATATTCAAAATATGGTATAAAATAGGTATATAAGAAACGTATTCAACTAGACAGGTTCATATACGTTTTCAAATCAAAACCACTGCTGCTGGACATAAGAATGTCCTAATTAATGCCACAACAGACATAGAGAAATAGAGACGAAGATAAGATTCCGCGAAGTTTGGTAAACCCTGCCCAACCCAACCGAATCCTTCTGTCGACTTCTTTCTCGAACTAGTTTCTACAAAGCTGAACAACCTGCCCTCGGTAGACATATTCTTGAACAACTTCGAACATCGACCCTTCGACATAAATTGGTTTCGGTATGACATGTTCATTAAACATAACTTTTTTTTTACAAATTCATGTTAAGACCAACACGTCTAGAGGCACCATTTGGCTGTACAGCATTTCGCTAAGCTATACTACAATGTTCTCTTAACTAATTACTTAATTTCAAGCACAATTTAACTTTTTTAACCATTTGACGGTACTTATTGTCAGGTTTGAAGTTACGTGTGTTACGCGTAGTATAAAGTCTAATAAACGACAAACAAACGCACAGTCACTTGTTATAATTTATAAGCCGATTGTTGTATTTATTGCCGAAGCACAAACGCCCCCTCAGCTATTTTTCATACAGACGTGCAGGCTTCGGCGGTTGTTGAGATTACGGTTCCCGTGTGTATGTTTTTCAGAGAACCGAGCACAAGTAATCGCTATTGTTCCACCATTAGATTGCTTTCAGTTCAGATTTCAGAATCCAACTAAAACGTCTTGTAATGGACAGTCTAAAGTAGTTTTTATACTTTACCGTCAGGGCTTCCATGTGATGAAAACTCAAACATGAAAAGCCGCGGTGATAAATTACTCAATACAACAACGGACAACTTAATAAAAGCTCTTCTGTCGTTTCCATTTTTTCTGTTCAGTTATGTCCTACAGAGTATTGCCTGCAAACTTGTAGACATAGTGTATAAGTTACAGAACTATGTCGTGCCTCTTGGTGTGATCACTATAATTCGTCCATAACTCTTGTTAGCGTCATTGTGCTCCCGGTCACGTACCACAAATCATTTGCGGGTCGTCGCTCTTAAATCCACAAATAATAATACACGACGAGTTTAATAACACACGAGTACGAGTGTGGTCTCGATAGCCGAGAGATCAAGTAATTGGTAGTCCTCCTAGCTGTAGCAGCCTTTCAGTCAACATTACATCGTCTAATTAGCTCAGTGTGATCAAAGGAAGCATACCAGCTTTACCGAACCTAATTGATATATGACAGATAAAGGGGTATGCCGCATTTTATTTATTGACATGTTAATTAAAATATTTTTATGAATTAACACTTTTTTTAACATATAGCTACAGTTTCTGTATTTCGTGTATTATTGTCGAATTACAGACACTGCTATGTGGTGAAATAATTTAGAACAAAGTCATGAACATTTTTTTCCTTGACTTTCTTGCAATTCCCATTGGCGTTCTTGCAATTTTCGTACGGTTTTTTGGTAGTTTCCTCGTCATCCTGGGATTCCCACGGGGTCTTTCTCGACATTCATGGGAGTTCCCAAAGGTTTCTTAGAATTAGAGTTTAATTCGCCGATCACTTCTATATTTTTTTCATCAGCTAAAAATAACTACTTTTTGCAAATAGAGGTTTTTGTTCTTGTTCGGTGGGTCAATTTCAATTTCGCGCGTAGATTGCAGCATTATGAACCACTTCACTAACGGCAGGAATGGTTCAATTGGGCACAAGATCTTCGTCTGCCGAGGCTATGCATACCGAATCGTAGAATAACTCGGATCGACAAATAACCAGCTATTAACACAATCAGGAAAAATAACGTGAAGAAGAAGTTATTGTGTAGGCTAGATATGACCATGAATTACTGTAGTGAGAAACTGGTAGCGGCTATGAACTCATTCATGTAAATTATTTCTCTATTTTGTATGGACCCCGTCCCCATCTGCCAACAAACATGAGATGCGTGTCAGTTTGTTTACCCACAAAAAGACAAAACACCTGATTTAGTTGTAAAATAGATGGGGTTTCTATGTAAACAAAAAAACTTTTAGAAAAAATTACTTAATTTTTCCATAAAGAGACTTTCTTCGTAAACAAATGCATATTTTATGTTAACAAATACTGAATTTAACCAAAAAAAAATATTGTTTTCAAACTGAAAGAATAATAAGCTGAATTATTTTTGATATTTGTAAACAAGCGAGGCTCGGAAAACGTCGTAAACATTACAAACAGAGTGAATCACGAGAGTAGTGAACAATGAACCAATGACGAATGCATGGACTGACCCTATCTATACTAAAGTCGTAATGGATGTAAAAAGTTTAATAACAATATTGCTTAGCAACCATTGACGAAAATATTAAACATTGAATTGTTGCTAAGCAACTTTGTTATTAAACATTTCACATCCATTTCGGCTTTAGGCACCTGTCCGACCAACGGCGATAAATCGCTACTCGCTTCTCGTTCATTGTCGTCGGTGGGACAGGTGCCTTAGTATACATGCGTTTGCGCATACCCCGCACCATTCCATCAGGATCCAAGCTGTTTTTTTTTGCACTTACCTAAGCATTGCTATTGTTATAATCATATTAAATAGCGTTTACTATTTTTATTAGGTAAACTTTATGTACCAGCATCAAGGTTACAAAAAGTAAACAAATCATTTCGGGACCAATGTATACGTTTCTACAATAAAATCCCTAGCGATATTCAGAAATTAAGTCGTAATAAATTTAAGCGTACCATTAAGAAAAAAATGTGTTTTAAAGAGTGGCCCATGAGTTTCTTGGCAAATTCTTCTCATGAGCTTTACACTTGGAACTGCCGGCCTAAACTCATTTTGTTTTTTTTTTTCAAACAATCACAATTTTATATGTTTTTTAGTATGTATTAATTTGACATTTTCAAATAATTATTAACCTGATTTTACGAAATAAAGATATTTGAGTTTGAGTTAGGTCCATTTCCTTTTTAATTGCTCACAAAGTAAATGTGTAAGTAAAAATTAATTAAATACAAATATTTTACAAAACCTAAACCATACATTTGAGGTATGTCACCATAGTTAGAAAATATCTATTCCACTAGACGCTTCAAATGACACTTATTTCAAATCTGTTGATGGATGGGGACAGTTCTACGCAATGCCCCATACCATAAGAGTGAAAAATAGTAATTATAAATATCAGGTGCTAGTAATTATAAACATCGGAAGTGCTTGTTATTATAAAAAATATTCATAGTAGGTCAAGTATAGCATTATTGGCATTGTGTTTTGTTATTGTTCTTATACATGAATCATGGCACCTACGAGTGTCAAATACGCAGTATCGACAAAACGTGAAATAAATGTGGGTACAAGCATTTATATTAACGAAATAAATGCTAAACAGTAGCGGGAAGGCGACTATTTAGACGAAGGCCGTAGTACCTACAAGATCTTAATAGGTAGAGAGCTGTAACACCATCTCAGCCTCTTGGGGATATTGCCGAAACTAAGTTGTTATTTACATACACCTAGATTGAAGCTCCACATCCACTCCATATCTCTTCGCTCAGCCTCATTCCGGACACACTCGGTCAAAACGTGATAGACGTCTTCTACTGCCCCACACCACACAGTCAGACCACATACCCATCAAATATTTAAACTTCTTTGACGAAATGTTTCCGGAACATAGTCTCAACAGTGCTACTATCTTTCTTCAATTTAAATTGTGTTTGTCAAACAATGGAGAACGAAGAGGTTGACATTGGATAGTTATATACCCAATTCCTTTAAGTTTTGAGCTTTCATGCTAAATTTGTTTGCAACTAACCTTAACCTCACTCAATAACTCACTATGTGCCTTACATAATTATAAGAAATCTCATTAACTATTGCTCGTCTTTCCACTCAGCTTGCCTCCTCGTTACCAATAATTCCAACATGAGATGGTATACATTGGATGACCTCTTAATTTAACTCACGGAGCTTACAGATGTAATTCAGGATAATGTAGGCTATTGTGTAAGTGTAAAAGTACACTTTTAGAGTTTGATAAAACAACAAACTTTTGACTTTCTATGATGTCAAAAACCTCAGCTCGACAACCATATTCATACTTGGATCCATCTTTATAAAGCGAATAAAATGAGTTAAAATTGTTAAGCATACATTCCGCAAAAATGTTTTGTAGTATATTTATATATATATATATATATATATATATATATATATATATAATAAAATGTATTCATGCGAGAAAGTAAATTTAAAATAAATACTTTCTAAAACTAATCTTAACTAAAAATGAACTGTTATCATATAAAACAAAGATAAATAGTTAGTAGTAACAAAGTTAGTAAGAAAATTGGGCCCTTTATTTTATTACTACCAGTAAATCCTCCGTCTGTTCGTATGACATAGCTTGTAATTGCGAACTTATAGCTATTTTACAATTAAAATAATTAAGATGGTATATATTTATTATTCGGTTCATTCTGTTATACAAAAAAGGGCCTATAAAATTAAAAAATCTGTTTGTAAATGTATATCTTTTTAGCTCTTTCAAGAGGTAGAATAACGGTTTTTAGTGCTCCACCCCATGAAGTGATGCAATATTGAATGACGGACTGACACAGAGCTTGATATATTTGTAAGATCAGTTTTGAGTCTACGGTGGTACGAAGTTTTTTAAAAACAAACATTAGTTTTCTGACTCTAGTCACAAAATTTTCAATGTGATACTTAAATGAAAGTGTGTCATCAAGAATAATACCGAGATAAAAAAAAATGGCTCAGATCGAGAAAAATTGGGAATAATATAACGATTAAGATTTTGGACGAATTAAATAATTTGGGCTTAAAAAAAATCTAAAAATTCTATAATTTGTGTCTGAATATTGGAGACGTAAAAATTTACTAGTAGACATTTTAGCAATAATGTAAACATCCTGTACACTCCAACATTATGTAGTACTCATTTATAAACTCACACAACGCTATCTGTCCCCAAACTAAGCAGAGCTGGTACTATGGAAACCAGACAACTGATAAACATACTTATATATTTCTAAATACATACATATTATAGAAAATGTAGCATAATACAAGAAAATGTTATTCAATGTGTGTTACAATATATAACAAATTACCAGTACATATTAAGGAATTACCTATCAATACATTTATAACCGCACTTAGTTGCTGGTTATTACACAAAACATTCTATTCGATTAAAGAGTTTTTCGAACATTGTGAGTAGGTCCATAAAAATTATATAATATGTTGATAATGTTGTTGTTGTTGAATGCTGTGACTAATTTAATACGTGATAATTTAATTTAAAATAATGTAATGATAAATTAATTCTTCATATTATTACTTAAATAATTGCATGCTATCTGTGATGGCTAAATGGGATAGATCGAATCATCATTAATTGTATTATGTAACACCTTTATGTACCCCGTTTTTTTTATTATATTACAATAAAGATAATTGAATTGAATTAATTGAATTCAATTGATAAATAATACCCAGAAACAGAATAAACGACCATCGAGCTCATCACACAAAGTTTTATCCTGGGTGGGGATCGAACCCACGACCTCTTGCGTAGCAGTCGGATACACTCCCACCGCGCCACAGAGGCAGTCATGATTTTGTACTACATCCAGTTTATTTAAATGGCTTTTCACGCTGCTGTCATACAAATAACTGCAATAATAATCTAATCTGCTACGCGCGTACAATTTGATAAATAGAACCGCCTGAAGTACACCTCCTCCTCCGAGTGAACACCCCATTTAACAACTTTGAAGACATAACATTAAGAACTTTCCGTCCAACCACATGCCCTAATATTTTACACTATCTACCTGTTGAATATTATAATTATTTATTGTTAAAATTACATTTTGACTACGATAAATAAATACAATAAAAAGCTTTTTATTTCACGCTAGATTTGGTTACAATTCCTCTTAAAATTACAAAATAATATCAAACAGTGATTTTAATTAAAATTAAAGGTTTCATGCATTAACGGAAAATATTTAAGAATAGAATTAAATTTTTGTTTTAAATTCATAATAAATATTTTGATATACCAGTTACTTAGTAAAAAATATAATTCATTACAAAATACCTTAAAATTATATAAATTTAAATTTTAATTAAATTATAATTAGAACACTTAGGTCTCAAATAAAATGAAATAGGTACCTAAAACCTTTATAGTGAAATTACTTTGAACTCATATAAACAGTCTAGTTAAATTGTCTATAAAAGACCGTGACTTTCTAAATCCCTCGGTTTCAGCTGAAAAGCAGCAGTTTTTCTCGAGGAACCATTGTAGCCTACGTGTAATAACTGTATTAAATATTATTATCTTGCCCATGCCAGATGAACAAGATAATAAGGTCTCACACTTCAAATGGAATTGTTATCAGTAACTACCTAGGAAATAATGGATATACCACAAAACTCGAAATAAAAAACCTTTTGTACAATGCAACTAACAACTTTTTAGCTATATAGTCTGGCAAGTTTTTAATCATAGAATATGATATACCATCTAAGCTGGCTACTGTATCTGCTTCTTTAATAGAATTGTTCAGTTCCGGTACCAAAATCGGTTTAGGTACATTTTCACTACAAAAAAAGGGAGATAATAATGATTCTGCTTTCTCACGGTCAACACTGGTCCCCGGTGACTTATAACCTTTAAGCCAGTGCCACATTTCGCTAGTGGATGTCACACTTTCATGCCGTTACATAAATCTTGCAATGCTTTAGAACTTCCTCTTCGGATCGCTTTTTGAGCAACATTGATTTTGTTTTTACAATAGGTAACACTAAGTTTTTTGGTTTGGGATTTCTTAGGAATATAGCCAGTGCTCTACGTTTTTAGCTACAGACCTAGAAATATCTTGATTCCAATAAGGTCGAACAGTACATTTCGTTAAGATTGTAAATGAAGCTTCATCAGCTGCTTCATTTACAATCATAACGAAACAGTCATAAGCTTTTTGATTGTCCCCTGGTAATGATAGGCCCAAAATATATTTTTCTATTCATGTTCTATATTTAGTTCAATGAGCTTTTTTTATATTATGATTTTTTTAAAGTCACTCGATTCCAAAATATTTGTGTGCATTTTAATCATAAGGTGGTCGCTTCCCAATTTTATGTTTAGTACCGACCAATTACATTTTTAAGGCAATATTCACTGACTCTAGTGAAACATCAAAGCGATAGTAATATTTTTTGTACATGTCATATTATAGAATTTTATAAGCTACGGGTCTTAATCGCGTAAATATTTTATTTTAAGGCTAAAAACCTTTATTTTTAGACCTCTCTTTACCGCTTCTCTTATCGATTAAGGCTACAGAAAACATCAAGCTATGACTAATAGGAGTGGAGCAGCAATAAAAAATGTTGCAAAAACGGGGAAAATTTACGCAGACGACACTTGCGTTTGCAAATTGTTTAGGTAACATTTCCTTGCATGTCACGCCCACCTCTCTGCAGTCTGCTGCGATTTTTTGGCTTTTTCGCTGTAGCTGCAGATTTCCTCTGAATTTACAGGTCGATTTCATGTCTTATTTACGGAGACGCGGGGCTAAGCGCGTGGCAATTAATTCAAACATAAGGCGTTGAATGAGTGTGTTCATGGAGAAGCGTTTGTTTGAAATTGAGTGTTTTTTGCAGTGGAGCCCGCGGCGTTTATCGCAATGGTGCTTACGGCGGCACACACGGCCGCACACGGCCGCACACGCAGTGGCAATTCTCGATGAAGAAAACTTCTGCCAGTCTTATTTGGAAATCGCATAATTGCACCCAGATACGACTTTTTTTTAAGAAAATTATATGTTTAAAAGTGAATTATTTAATACTATTCTTACGCTTGAGGATTCGCCGCGGTCGCCGCGGCGGGTACCGCCACGCTACCGGCCACGCCTCTCTATGAACCACATCATAATATTGTCATATGTTTGTATTTACGCGTGTGATGATAAGTACCGCTTTACGCACCTCATCCCGTGAACAGAAAAAGCGCCCAACGCAACGCGAGACGCCAAGCAACACGCAGCGCACAACGCCCCGCGTCTACGTGTGCGTGCGTCGAGTCCGCATTCTCCGAAGGTACCTTCTGTACACGTGGTATTTTGTGGTGGTAAGGCCTGATTGCACGGTGCGCAGCGTCTCGCGGGCTCGGCACCGGCACGTTGTTATTGTCTCCATGCCTGCTGGCGCTCTCCGCCGCCGGACGCCCGGAGCGTCCGTGACACATGCTTAGGTACTTCACACAGTTTTTGTAGTTTCCACAGAGACAAGGTCGTTGGAGCGATTTCAGTCCAGCCATCGGTTTTTATTGCTGTGTAAAAGTTTAACGTTTAATAAATAATAGTCGCTCCGACAAACTTGTGATGAATTCTGAGTTTTATTATCCGAAATGAAACATTGACTACGTTTGTATATTTCTGATAAAATAATTGCAAGTTTTCAAACTGTGGCTAAACAAATACAAAACGAGACCGGGTGTCGTCGATTCGGTTAAAGACAATTTGTTTGAGACAAACTAACTGCAGCTCTTACACAATTCTCAGCGGCAGACACAGACGATGTAATGTGCAAAAGCAAACACGGCTCGCAAATAACTCGCAATATAAATATCTGAGAGCACACAACAAGGAACGACGGGAGTGTGCAAACAAGATAGTGAGGCAAAGCACAGCCAATTTAGCCGCGGCCGCCGGCACGGCCCTTAGACTCGCTCACCGGCGAATTGAGTCCCGAGACACGTCACCCCGCAGAACAGCACGTGTCGTTTGATTGTATCGCCGACTGCAAGTAGCGTTTGGGCCATTACACGCGTAACTCAACGTTATGTGGAACACAATCATTCTATATTACATTAAACGATCAACACTTCACTTCTCCGCACTATTCCACTTATTTTTCTACATTTATATTCGTAGAACACATCGAACCGGCGCGGCGCGGCGCACGCGGCGCCGCTGACGAACTTATGAAATATTAAATTATGTTTACAATATCATCCAAAATAATTTGTAGTAATAAAGTACGTATACTTGCCCTAATAAACGGCTGTTGTGGTAAAATATTTAGTTTTCTTAGAAGCGACCGTTGAAGTGTTACTATTTATTTATATTACACCAAAGCTTCCTGTTTGTGACCGAACACATTAATAATTTACAATCGGATAAATAAAAAATATGACATACGCGTGTCTCGGCGGGCTCCCACGCCGCCTACGTAAAGCAGTCTGTAGCGCTGCCCGATGCATCGCATTGAGCGCTAATTATTAATGTGCTAATAAACATAATGATTTGCTCCATAAATCGTAACGAGTCACTAAAATTGACACGCGACAGTCGTCAGAGTGTCGCGCGGCAGATACTTCCCACAGCCCACAGTCGCACACCGAACCCCGAACTACGTATGCAACCTACTCGGGATGCAGACATATTGGCTACACGGCTACGAATCAATACACCTTAGTAGGTACTTACTAAATGTATTAAATGCCTACGTTCTAGTGCAATCTATCCGTCTTGTATAAACGGAATCAATCACATTCTGTTACACCCAGTATAGTTTTTATGTAGTTCCATTCTGATTAAGTCTACTAATACCTATCCGAATGTGATTCAGTATTTTTTTGTTTGGGCTGGGTTGATTTTTGTGATAAATAAGTTAAAATCAGCCCAGCGGTTCTTTTTACGTACAGGTACGATATTTATTATCCGATTCGCTTCACTGTAAGTTACATACCTACCAGTAGCGAAGTAGAAATTTATAGCCAGGGAACTCGATACAATCAAAAATACTTTTTACAAGAATGCAAATGAATACGCGCAACTTTCAATCGGCTGATAAAACAAAACCGATGACTTGTTTACAGTGTAGGCTGTTAATAAAAGATATAAGCAATAACAAAACCACATCTTTCTGTGTTATAGCTATTGTAGGTACATAATAAACTCAGGGTTTTATTCAATTCAATCTCTACAGTGATTGTGTGCCTTGTGTTGTCAAATCTTTAGTTATTAATACATATTTCCTTCATTGCTTTGCGTGAATACGCGATCCTCTTTTATAGTCATATTAGTTTTTCCTATTCTTATGTATGTGTACTATACCTACCTAACTACGGTAACAGTCAAATTTGAACAATAATTAGTAAATTTAAAAATATCATTAATTTTTACAGATATATACAAAAATAAATAAGTAGGTACTCAAAAAACATTAAATTGGTTTGATAAAATGGTGTCATAAAAAATACCTACGTTACGTCCTTGCCTTCGCCCTATATGTACTCTATCCGAATATTCACGAAATTGTACTAAGATTTCCGATCTAAATCGTATATAATGTCCTTCAATAAGCTGCAGCTGCATCGGCATATTCATGATCTAAAACTCGCGAATCAAAATCATGAAAGAAATGAGTGAACGAGACAGAGCGTAATTACATGTAGTAGAAAAGACAGAGAAAGGAATATAGGTTGACAAGCCGAAATGAAGCATGTTACCGTTGCTGTATAGATAGAATTATATAGTTATTGACCTCGCACTGTGTATTTACGTGATTCGCGCGGGAATTTTGAGTGTTTTTGTTAGGTAGATTATAAGGGAGGGATCCCACCACCCACCCTCGATCTGTGAATCACCACGATTGAAGTAGTAAGGAAATGCCCTTAATACAACAATCGAAATAGATTGACAGACCGCACTCAAAAAAAGAGACCTGCAACAAAGAAAATTAGTGACAGGTACTCTTACCAAGTCGAGTGGTAGGCACCTCCGGACCCTTGACTTGCAATATTCCGCTTCCACGAAGTGAAACTTCGACACGTGTTTCGCCTCTACACGAGGCATCCTCGGGACAGTTTGGCAGTCGGTGCCAAACTGTCCTCGTGCGTGGTGGGATCCCTCCCTTATAATCTACTTAAGATGGATTTCCGCTATGTTACGCCCGATTCAATCCGTTATGTTTTTGTTAGGTTTTTTATTTTTTTGTTTATAGGTAAATATTAATGATATTGTTTTAATATCAGGGATTTATGAAAGGGAAGCTGAAGGGAATCGTATTCTAAGGAGCATTCACGACTGATACCTACTACTTACCGACAGCGACATAACGACGCGACGTGCAAACTTTATGACATCGAAAATATGTCAAGCTTTCATTCCTTAAGGCACAACAACTTTTTTAACTTTTTAGAAGCTTTTACGTAATTCTGTTGTCATCCATTAAGTAGGTACATACCGGGGAAAAAAAATATCTGTTTAGTTTCAGCGGCACGTACCTATAATGTTTTTTCAGGCGATTTCATATGGACAAAGTTGCTTTTAAAGCTATAGGTGCCGGAGGGAGGGCAGGCGGCAGGCGGGGCGGCTGGACGAAATATTTGTGGATCATTGGTACGTGCGAGCCAACCCTTAGAGAATTTAAATATAAATGATCTAAGGAGCCAACCTGATAATGTTTTACTATTATGAAAAACCGGCCAAGTGCGAATAGGACTCGCGCACTGACGGTTCCGTACAAACTTAAATGTGTAGTTTTAGTTCGATAAACACACCGCACTGTGTCAACCAGGTTGCAAAATGATGACTCACCAGCCGTCGTTACCCAAAACCATTTCAGGCCACGGTGATGTACAAATCGTAAAAAAAAATTGGAGCTATGTACGATTTTTAAAACTTGAACTCTCTGTAACGGTCATTTGTTTGATATCAGGCAACTCACACAAGACCATCTAACCCAATCTGGAGAGAACTCTACTATAGCAACCAGACAAACAACACAACATAACTATATAATCATACTTCATACTAATATTATAAAAGCGAAAGTTTGTGAGTATGTGAGTGCCAGAGTGTATGTTTGGTACTTCTTCACGTCTAAACGGCTAGAGCGATTTTAATAAAATTTGGTATGGAGTTAGCTGACACCCTGGATTAATACATAGGCTAATAAACCGCGGGTAACACCGCGGGGCACAGCTAGTTCTAAATAAATAATAGATGGGGGCAAAAGTATTTTCGTATTTTGAATGTATTGTTAGTAGTCAAACCTCTTTGGTTGTACTGAATGTAACTGGCTGGTTTTAGTACTTTTAATACCATTAATTGTTGACATTCTGAAGATGCAATAAATAAAAAAAAACTATTTCTTGCCATTTTTCAATTGTTTTTCAAGCAAGCAAAGTGTAAATTTTTATTAAAAAAAAGGTGAAAATGCGACGAACGCCGCGAATAAAATTTGTGCGGTTTACAGACCTAATGCGGTATTAATACGAGTAGCAAAAATGTGGTTCAAGCGTTTCAAGTCTCTAAATTTTATGTGATGGATGAGGCTCGCTCTGGACGCCCTGTCACGGATAAAATCAGTGCCATCTTAGTTACAATATTGCTGAACTGAACTGGATGTGGATCAGAAAACAGTTTTACATCATTTACAAAAGTCTGGGTACAAGAAAAATCTTGTTATTTGGGTACCACGTGATCTTACTGAGAGAAACTCATTGCAACGTGTTTCCATTTGCGATTCTTTTTTGAAACGTAGCAATACCGACCTATTTCTAAAACGGTTGATCGTAATGAAAAATGGGTCACTTACGATAATAATGTCCGAAAAAGATCATGGTCAAAGCATGGGCAAGCCCCACAGACCGTGCCAAAGCCCGGCCTGACTCGAAACAAAGTGATCGTCCATATTTATATGAGCTCTTGCCGCCAGGTAAAACTATCGATTCGGACCTCTACTGTCAGCAACTGATGAGGTTTAAAGAAGCCATTGAGAAAAACCGGCTGGAGCTGGTGAACTGGAAGAGCGAGGTATTCCATGATAACGCCAGACCGAACTCATCTTTAGCCACTCAGCAAAAATTCAGCTTAGGATATATTAAAGTTTTAAAATATTACGCAACAAAATCAGGCGCGGATTCAGAACTTTGTTTAGGGGGGGATAACTATTGGCTCAACTGGCCAAGTGTGAGTTGTTCGTATGACTGGAGGGGGGCATTAGATTCAACACCGGTACATCAACCACCACCACCGCCGAGGCGGGGGATGAATATGCCTGAATATGCCGCCACACCTATATTATTACACCCAGCGTTCCTCTATTATTCCTGTTTCACTCTTACCGATCATAGCATGGTGTACCCTAAAATAGCCTATGTTATACTTTTAACGTTAGTAAAAAAAAAATATTAGCTATTACAGATATACAAACAATGCTTTCCCTGGTTTCTTCCGTGTGATTTTATATTAGCATTGTACCAAATGTAATCAAATTTTGTTCAATGTTGTTCTGAAGAGGTTCGTGGATCAAACACGAACGTGAAATGGCAGTCTAAAATTAACGCGAGTGAAGCCGCGGGCCGAAGCGAGTATATGTATACATGTAATCTGAATCTCGGCAAGTGTTCCAAAGATTTTTATGAACTGTAGTATGCAGAAGGTTTCGGGGGTGATAAATCGATCTAGCTATGTTCCATTTTTATAAAACGTCGTTTAAAAAAAAATCATCTGTCATCCAGGTAGACGACACTAAATTTACCACATATATTACACACTATTTTCTTTCAAAATTGTAGGCTCAATAATTCAAAGAGGGGGTCGGTATTCATGAACTTTTTTAAATAACTTTAAGACATGTATTTTAGACCTTACACTAAACCCTTTCATTTATTTTCATGTTTATACCATACCGTTTTCAACGGTTTTTTTCAATTTCTTTTAGGGTTCCGTAGCCAAAATGGCAAAACAGATTAAATTAACCTTATAGTTTTGCCATGTCGTCCATCCATCCGGCCGTCCGCAGCTTAGCTCAGGGACTGTTAGTGCTAGAAGGCTGTAATTTTGCATAGATACACATATTACTTACGGCAACAAAGTGAAACAATATACTCTTGAAATTCTTTTCATGGGTAACTTTTTGAGGATGTAATTTTTTTTTATCTACACCATGGTATGCGCTTTCAATAGATAGGTCTTTTAAAAACGTTTACGTAAAGACCATTTTTAGGTTTAGGGATCTATTTGTGAAATATGAAAAAAATCTGCTTTAAATTGCAAATTTTTGTTAGAGTCAAGTGTCCCTCCCCCTGCCAGATAAATGGTTAATGTTAGGTATGTGAAAAAAATCATGGTGAAAGTAAGTATATATAATGAAATTAAAAGAAAAACTATTACAGCTAAGTAGGCTTTACAAGTTTACGAGTAACAATCGATCAAATGAGAAGTAACAACATTTTCGTACAAATTCCATTGAAAATTGTTATTAAGTATAACGTTGTAAGTATGAAACAAAAACAACAGAAAATCCTTTTCGCATTATTCGGATGGGGGAAGGGACTACCGAACTGTGCGTGGCTCGACATGCACTTGCCCGGTTTTTAAAATTCAGACTACTTATTATTTTTACAATACATAGGTTCCTACATACATCTTTTCAATTTTTTTCAAAATATTTGGCTCATGGCTATTCATGAATAACTTTCAAAATACAAGAAGCCCTTTTATTTGATATGTTATACGATACAGTTTGCGAAACTATTTTTTTATTATTTTCTAGTTCACCCCCAAAAAGTGGCTCTTAATTTCAATACCCTTTTATTTACGTACGTGTTTGTTGGGTCACAGAAATACATGAGTGTACCAAATTTGAACTTAACCAGTCCAGTAGATTCGGAGCAAATCAGCTGTGACAGACGGATAGACAGAAACACGAGTGATCCTATAAGGGTTCTAAACTAAACTAAACTATTTGTTTAGCAGTAATAAGCCACGAGTGTCTATACTGACATTTACTTTAATTAAAGTCGCATACCGCACTTTACAAGTGTCCATATCTCACCGACAGTCGACAGTAAACCCTCACTCCACTCGCGCCGAAGCGCGTGCCTGCGAATCAGCGCGGTATGCAATTAGCAGCCCCTCCACTAAAATAAAACGGCAATCGAGAGTGTCTAATCAATGTGTCAGTTAAGTGCTCCATTTGCTGGCAGCACACATCGCCTAACACGGGACAAGAGGAAGGAAATTGAAATTCTTGTGAGAGGGGGAACCGGACAACCGGAACGAGGTAGTGCGAGGTGGCCATTATTCTGAGCTCGAGCGAGTACCTGGCGCGCTCGCACTGATTGCAGCCGCTGCACGGACGCTAATGCGCATTGAAGTGCAGTAGAGTGCCGCTGCACAGGACAACACAGCTTGTTTCAATAGCGCTCAACGAGGCAACACTGAACTTTCGCATTGTGTCACAGGTACATACTTCACGTGGAGTGACTTCGCCAATTGAATGAAATTGTGCACTCGTTTGTTATTCTGAGCGCACAATGGATGGAATGAATATAATATGTTAGGGCGACAGTATCTGTCAAAATGTTCTCAGCGAGATGTTCTGTTTCTTTGTGTTTAGTCCCTGTGCCTGGCGCACGGTGGGAGGAAAGATCTAAACATAGACGGCAAAATGTAGGCTCGGAGGTAAAGTGGCGGGTCTCAGAGCGCCGCATTGTGATCGAAATAGAAAGTAATTGACGTCGCCGAGCCCGGGGGCGCCCGCCTCGCGCTTGCTGCGCCGCACATCTACTAGTCATGGAGACACTCAAGGCTCAGGTACAAAACCCATTCAAAGTCACTTGTCACAATATTTTATTCGTCATGATCACACATTTTATTTACCAGTTGAACTTCCGCTCCCATTAGTGAAGTAATTTACGGATAGACAAGTTTAAAGTTATCCTAGGCTTCAATTAACAAGAGAGTAAGTGTACAGTGCTGTGTTCTGTCCATCGAATGTCTCGTTTATCTTTGCTCGTCTATAGCTAATTACGTTGAACATAGAACTGGACCACGGGGCGAGGTCAGATCGCCCAGTGGCCTGGAACAAGCCCACAAGATGGTACGTAGGGGAGAGTGGGAATATTGCGGGCATCTAAGGAAAAACTCCAAAAATGACAATATATTAATGTTAAACAGTTTTCTAGTTTTGGTTATTAGTTATTAGGTACTCAACAAAATCAATGTCATCAATTTTCAGTTAAGTTAAGTATTAATTCAAACAAAAAAAATAATACCTTTCTGTCCGTATTTACTCAGTGTATTACAGGAAAATACGGATATAAATTTGGGTAATTGCAAATCACAAATGTAGCTTTTTGTCACATGAGACATAGTATCCAGTATTCTGTTGGAGGTGGTACGTACTTCTCACTGAAAAATATACAAAAGTAATCTTCTTTTTCATGATTTTTTTATTTTTACACCTTTTTGGAGAGTTTTGGAGAGTTGGGTCTGGAAAAAGATGGTAGGCAGGGGAGAGTGGAAATATTGCAGACATTTAAGGAAAACCTCCAAAAAAGCCAGTATATTAAACAGTTTTCTTTTTTATTATTCTTAAATTTTGGTTATAAGTTCATTTTCATACGATTACCCTATTCGTGAGCCAGGTAAGATTTTAGGCAATGTTTACATCAACGGGTAAACACAGAACCAAAGTTCTTCAAAAATAATAAGAATTAACTATAAAATGTTTAAGGTAACTTACCTTGCAAGGCACCCAGCTGTCCACGCGGCTTGTAAAAGATGAGGGCAAACTGCCATTATTTTTACAGCTCCGAGTATAATTAGTAAAAAAATAATTTAATACGTGATAATTGGATAAGAACGAAAGTTTGTGCAACTAAAGTGTACAATAAATACTCGACTCTGGCAGAAATTCGCCGATATAACGACTACATTGCCATAAATGCAAAGAAGAAGAAGAATGCGAGAATGGCCTACCCCCACTAGGAGCGCGAGCTCCGTCCAACCGCTACCAGTCAGCGCTTGCTAGCAACGCGTGGCAAGCCGGGCGTCAACCACCAAGCAGTCTGACTGCGTCAAGCTGCTAATTTATGTTGCCAATGCAAAGTACATCGAAAAAGCAATATTTAAAGCCCATATTTGAATTATATTCTTTTTGCCGGGTGGGAGCGGAGTCGTGTGCTAAGTGGGCTAAGAGCTTATAGGTGCCAGACACGATCAAACAAGAGCGTGTGCGGGACGCGGGTCAGGAGCTAAGCGTTTAGAAACTGATGTCCGTAATTACCCAGTGTCCGTGTTTACCCCATTGTCCCCTACCTCTAATGATACCTCTTGTAAGTTTGTTACATTTATTACCGTCGCCGGTCGTAATTTGGAGGTATCGACATTAGTTGTAATGGCCCAATAACAGAGTACCTAAAATATGTTTTCAGTGAACGTACTTATCGTAAGTAAATGTTAATTGTCCGCAGAACAGACACTAAAATCAAAATCCAATTAAGTTAATTTATTATTATGTAGTCCTCTAACATGGTGTATAATATATTAGAGGCAGCACCTTACCCCCCTATCAAGTTTATAAACATACAAACATTGTCAAAATTGGCAATTTGAAAATTTGGTTTTTATTGCCATGTTCTTTTATTACCTATTGAGTACGAACTTGGCATTACATGCACATGTAGAATCCCGACGTATCACAAGAGTTGGTTTGCATCCTTAGTTAATAAAGAAATTTGTTTTTTTTTTATTATTTAAGATGAAGGACAATACAGCACTAAATATTTTAATCTACATTTACTAAATGACTTCTTTGTCTGTGTGTGTTCATAATTATATGCTGTGTATTTACTCCCCAGCCCCTTTAGTGACCTCTATTCATGATCAGTGCCAATATAGATCTGAATGTATGAGTTTGTAACGAAATTCCATATGAGTATGTCCATTAGCGGACATACTTAAGTAATGACACTTTAATACGTTGTCTGGCTTATCAGCTCGTCGGTGCAGCGAACAAACACGCAAACACTCGTAGATAAGTGTAAGTCAATACTACTAGTACCTACACTGTGTACTGGTTTGGTGATTATACAATGTGTCCCAAACAACATTATAAGAACAACTTCGTTGAACACGTTGGACAATGCATTCAACGTACCTACATTATGAAGCTGCGACGCAGTCAACCATCCAACTATGTGTAAGTTGGAGCAGGTAGATATATATGGAGCGGTTCCGTAGCGCCCCGGAGGCAGGACTATTTAATTTCCTGCGACGACGGCCGCCACACGCCACACGGTTGGCACACGCTCCGCATCACAAAAACGAGCCGTTTAATCAAGTGAACGTTTCAATTTAATTGAAATATAATAGCACTTCTCCCTCTGTCTGGCTTTGATACGTACCTATATAGGTACTTACAGACAGTATGGCATTACCACCATCAACGTGTATACAAACCTCGGGACTTAGTAAGCTGGGTGTTTATCAACAATATCTATAAATTGGTTACGTTGTAAAGCGGCTTATAAATCGAAAGCGTCCGTTCTCCACTAATCCGTGTAACCAGCTACCAGTTACCGTGCCAGTACGAGAGCAGCCATAATCCCTCCAAGTTTTCTTTTAATCAGGATTACATAATAGAACCACCAACAAGAAACCACTCTATTATACAGAAAGTAGATACCTCACACGAATCATAAAAAGACAGCCAAATGCTGTCATAAAGCGGCTTACACGGATGATATATTATGGTCATTTTAATTAGATAAATCTGCTCAAAAGACAGTATCTAGTATCCTCTGGTACAGGCTACAAAGAGCCATATACCTACATATACAAAGCTAGTGAAGTAAGACATAAAACCTGCATCGAACCACTTTAAGTCCTGTGCTGTGTGGCGCATTGCAGCGCTCTCCAGGATTAATGTGTACACTCAACTGCACCGTAACTTTAACAATTTTGAGCAGGATTTCAGAATATCTGAGCCTATTTCACTGCTGTGTGTATTCTATGTTCACTGTTAGTTAGCTTTCTAGCTAGCTACATCGAATACAACAACTGACAATAAAAACTTAACTTGACTGTTATAGAATACATGTGACATCACTGGCGTTTGCCGTTTACACAGTGCCAAATTAGTAGTACAATATTATAGGCAGGGCAAATTAATCTTTAGTCTACCTTAAAGGTACTAGCCATGTAGTTTTATATATATTATCGAAAACCAATGAAACTGTGTTTGTCCTTAATTTGAACAGAAGGTTCGTGCCTACCTGAAGGAGATTAACTTACAAAAGCCACGGCCGTTGACTTGGAGCGAAGATGACCTCTGTTGTGAGACTCCCACCTTCGCTATGTTGCGTCCCGATGCCCGATCTTGACGTGGCCGCGAACTTACACCGAGTAAACAGTAAATATTAGACAGAGTATTTGTTTAGGAGTGTTTACTCGCTACCGGCGGCGGCGTCGAACGCACTACCCACTCGGCTTTATCACTAACGTGTGTCCAATCAACTGTGTGTACTTAATTCTGGCCCAAGCAGTGATACATTTGTTACCTTTCGATTTGTTATTTATTGTTGATCTTAGATTACTTTTATTATCACAAATGTTTATTGTCTTGGAGGATAATATACACATACTTTATTGTGTGTTTCCATGAGCTCCACTTAGGCGAACTTACGTGCAGCAGTTACAAAGGGAAAATAATAAAGAGGGGGTAAATAATAGGTATAGGAAATAACTGTTTTAAAATACCTACACATAATGAGTTTTATCCTTAATCCATTATTACCACAGTTTACCTAATCTATATAATATTTTAAATAATTGTAATATTTTTTTATGTACTACGTGTGGAAGTAAGTAGGTACCCACTATATTTTTACCTTGATCTGGATATGGTATGGTATGAGAATACCATGGATATGGATGAGGTAACAACATTAATACAGAGAGTGTAATGAAATGATGTTAATAAGGATGAATCCCTTGTCCATTATCCGTCAGTTAACCAGCATCGCGGCTGATATCGTTTAAGATGAGGGCGCTTTTTCAAGTACCGCCAGCAGTCAGTACCGTTGAACAAACTGTCGGACGACAGAGGAATCGTGCAATGCTTTAAACAAATTCGATTCGATTCGATTTAAACCCAATTCGTCACAGATAAGGGTCGACAGTTGGATTGGATAATGACTTCAATTTTTTTTATTTATTCCCCGCATACCTGCAGATAAATCTAAAAATAAACCTTTAAGTTTTCACCTCTATGATCCGAACAAATTGGAAAAAATATTTATTTATTGTGTTTCAGTCTGTACAATCAATCAAAGGTACACATATGAATATCTGTAACCCAAACGTAAATAGAGTAATTAGTTTAAGAGTTATTCAGGAAAAACCTTGAAAAATGATCATTCCCCCCCCCACTATATCCGAAGCTGAGTCAAATATTTAAAAAAAAATCAAAAAATAGTTCCTAACCTTAGATAGCAGGAAAACCCATAAGTGTGTCTTTTGAACATGAGTGATATTTTAGGGGCAAAACAGGACATTGAAAAAACTGTTGAAGGGCCTTTCATTTGTTTTCATGTGACATCATACCTGTCTTATGAAAACTTATGAAAGGGCTTGGTGTAAGGTTCTCAAATATACACTTTTTTTAAAGATATTTACGAGAGTTCATGAAAATCCTCTCAGTCTTTGAAATTACACTCAGTAATTACGATTTTGTCTACAGTTTGAAGATAACAAAGTAAATCAACTGACCTGTCGGTTTAGTGGTTAAGTGACCCTGACTGCTAAACCGTGAGTTCCAATCCTATACAGGATAAATATTTGTGTGATGGTCACGATAGCTTATTCTGTATCGGCGTGTAATTCATCCATAACAATATTAGTTTACGAGTATTAGGGCCTTGTGTGAGTTGTCTGATATTAGATTAGATAAATCTTTCTACATTGTTTCGTTACAGAGCTCTCGTTAAAAACAAAAATGTGAATGTATGCCAAGTTAGTCAAAGGTTTCGCTAACAACAGAAGTGAGATCTAACAAGAGTTGTCTGAACCAGTTTATTCGAAATTCTTAAAATCATACATACCTTCTATCATACATGACATAATTTAATTCTTCTAATTATATGTTATTTGCCACTCAATAGAGCAATTTGGCAACTAACTGAAATGTTCATGTAGCCACGGCCGGTGAATCGCCGTTTTGTTATCTGGTTGTGTCTAGTCTAGATAGATTCCCATGATCAAAATAGCGCGAGTCCCACTCGCACTTGGTCGGTTTTTTATTTAAATATAGATAGTGTATGTAGATAAATACATCTACTCTATTTTTAAGGAATTAAACACAAAACTCTCGGCTGTCTTGCACCCCAGCTCTTGTATTTAAAAATGTACTCTGGGCACATATGGGACACTTAACGAATGATGTCAGTCAATACCGAGAAACTTCTTGGTACTTTGACAATACATATCTACTTTGTCAAATCCTGCCAGTCAAACTAAAAGGGTAGAACAAGAGAATATGACGCTTCGTTTTAGGCGTAGTTAACTTCGTTTTACCCCATACACCGATAAGTCTAAAACCCGATATAATTGGAAATGAGCAAGAAGCAGGAAGGTAAACAACAAATCAATTCATATCTAAAATGGTTGACAACATTTTAAACTAATACTAAAATGTTATTGTTGCTTTATTTAGCACACTGATGTCACTTGCCTAATCACGATCCTACAATATTCGTCACGGTTCTAGGAAATAAATCATTAGGATATTGAATATAATTGTGTTATCAATTGTCTACGTGCTCGCATTGACATTATAATAAATATAATAATTTGCAACTAAAAACTAATACAAATGTGCTCGATCGAGGCATACACAGCTCGTAGAAGAGCGCTACAGTCGAACGTGCGTAAGACAAACGACACATGTTTCACGCAAGCGCGAGTTCCAATAATGTTATCGCAGATTGACATTGATTCTATAGGTAGTAATTGTTTCAGTATAATGTTTATCATTATAATACATTCCATACGTACCCACTCCAAGCTATTTCATGGCGATCTACGTAAGGTGGACGTTCTCGTATACTGGCAGGTACTGCTCAGGAGAGCAGTTTCACTTCTATATTTAGACCTAGCTGACCCGCGCAACTTAGTATGCGTCATTTTTCCCCAATCTTGCAACGTTTTTCATTGAACTTCAGCTCATAAGGGTCGTAGCGTGATGATAAATAGCCTATTGCCTTCCTTGATAAATGGGCTATCCAATACTAATAATCAAATCAAATCACAAATAATCTTTTAGTTCGAACCAGTAAGTAGTTCCAGAGATTATTGCGTTTAACCAAGCAAACAAACTCTTTAGCTATATAATATTAGTATAGATTTCGAAGGGATTTGTGACTCGTGACTCATTGGCAACGTTCCCTATCTGGTTAATAGGCACATGAGTAACCGTTCTTTGTAAAAGTATCCCTCCAATCTACGCCTCACGATAATGATAAAAACCGCCCCAACTAAAAAAGGTCATGAACTTATTCAAATGCATGCATAAATATTTGGCAACCAATAAATATGTCAATACCTTTTTATTACTGACACTATTCTACATTGTTAAAATGTAAAATACGCGATTATCGGAGTATTGTGGATATATCTTGTCGATTCAAAACCTTTATTTAAATATGTTCTTTAATTTGAGGGGAGAGTTTACCATATTGACGGAATAAACATTAAATGTTTGACAGGTACGACATCCATGAACATTTTGTATGGGAATATGTTTTCTTTTATTTTATTTTTTTTGTCAATTGTTCAATGTTTTTAATACTTATTATCCTATTCCGGACGAAGACAAATCCAAAAACACAAAAATCATAAAAAATGGTCGAGCCGTTCTTTAGTTATAAATGGTGTAACTAACACGACTTTGTTTTATATATATAGATTATAAAGTCAGTGGGTAACCTCGTTCGTAGTTACCACCTGAAGTAGTGAGTATTATTTTATTGTCTGCACTAGATTAAGTTTAAAACATTAAAGGAATTCAAATAATTTCGTTCAAATGAGGTGTAGCGTAGCGTAGTTGCCAAACTTCGATGAATTCGGAGAATTCTGAATAGATAGGTGCCCTAATCTGAAACATCGATAAATTCCGAACAATCACTTAACATCTTGCAGGAGGACTGGGGTTTTGAGAACTATATAATAATTCTGTATAATATATTCGACCTAATATGAGGCGTCTTGTCTTGCCTGTCCTTTGCAATCATCATGTTTGAATAATTTAAGTAGTGGTAGGTACCTATCTAATGTTAAAATTTTTTTACAACAGTGACGCTGATATCTCTCGCAAAAATGATTGGGACAAAAGATTATATAAACATTAATCTTTACAAGCCTAGGTCTCTAGGTAGGTCTCTCTTATTAGACCGAGAAAGACCAACCTAGTGACCTATCAAAGATTTGGTAGAAGCTTAATATAAACGCAGTGATGACCCGTTTGTCTGCAACTGTTGTTGAAGTAAGAGTGGACTAACGGAAACCACATTATAATGTTTTTGTGTAAAGCGGTGTCGGAAGCGATACGCGCTGGCGCAGTGTCGTGGAGTCAACGCGGTTCGTGACCGTTACGGGCTCACACGCCGCCCGCCGCCGCCGCCGCGGCACGACGACCAACGGTTTCCATCCACTGCACCGAGGAAGTGTCACGTCGACGACTCGCCCTTGATTCTGCTCTGCTCTCACCACAATCTTTATTTAACCTAGATAGCTAACGGGTAGATAATGCTGACGATTGTTTTGCCATTAACAACCGTAGAACAGAAACTGTCGCGGTTCGCGTCACCCGCGACGATGCAGATCATCCAGCGCGGTCTGTTTCATCCCGTTTGCATACATTGTTGTTACCGTCACTCGTGTAGTTTATGCGCGTCCACGCACAATGACGGGCATCGTACATTAGCGTACGTATTAGGGACGTTCGGTTGAATGGATGCGCAAACATTCGCTTGGCGTCTACGACAAACAGCGCAGGGGACATAATGAAATAGACGAGGGTCAGGGGCGCATAACAAAGTGCACACAAACGCATGTATCAGTAGCAGTATACCAGCGCTAACGGACAGTCTCAAGAACTCATATACCGTTATCTGTATTTTAAATAACTAGCTCTAGTTAGTACTATTACTTATTCTGTGCCCTTAGATCCTTTTTTATTATAACAAAATAGGAAATTGAAAACACCTTTGAAAACGGTATGATTTAGGGGTTTCAAATATTTTTTTTTAAAGTTATTTACGAGAGTTCATGGAAACCGCCCTTTCCTTTCAGTCTTTGAAGTTACTGAGCCTACGATTTTGATAGAAAGCCTATAACGTGAAGATAGCAGGGACTGGCTTGTTGGTGTAGTGGGTACCCACTAGACCAACAGGCCAGTCGATTCCAGTATAAATATTTGTGTGATGGTCACGATTGTTTATTCTACATCTAGGTGAAATTCATCTAGAATTATGTAAGTATCTATGTTTACAAATATTACTTGCCATAGTAGAGGCTCTTCCCAATTTGGGAACAGATGTCCTTGTGTGAGTTGTCTGATATCAGATAAATCTTTCTTCATTGTTTCGTTACAGAGCTCTCGTTAAAAACAAAAATGTGAAAGTATGCCAAGTTAGTTAAAGGTTTTGCTAATAACAGAAGTGAGATCTAACAGGAAATCACACATAGCTCCTATCACACATGACATATTTTTTTTAATAACACGTTATTTACTACTCAATAGAGCAATTTGGCAACTAGAGTCGCACATCGCCGGCGCCGTGGTCTGAAATGTTCGTGTAGTCACGGCCCGTGATTCGCCGTTTTGCAACCTGGTCGTGTCTAGTCTAGATAGATTCCCATGAAGACAGATCTACTTACGTACATATAAGTTAGTGCGGAAGACTCGCGCCATTCGCACTTAACCGGTTTTTTATATTTAGTAATTGTTATCATCATAACATTATAGTTACAATTATTGTTTTTAAACTTTCGCGATTTTTATACATATTAGATATATTTCGGGACTTAATCGCGTGAATTATTTAAAGGTACGAACCTTCGTACCTTTAAATAATTCACGCGATTAAGTCCCGAAACATATCTAATATTATACTTACATACGAACAAAGTAGAGTCAAGTGCAAGGACCTAAACATTTAACTTTTTACGATACATTGAGGCTGCTCTACATCTACCCTCACAATTGCACTTAGGTACCTCCTAGCGAAGCTCAGCACGGCGGGCGTGAATAGTATCAAAATTATTCCTATTTGTAGAAAGGTAGCTCCGAGAGTTGGTCTCCCTACAGCGACTGGCCGTCTCTTCGCGTCGGGAATGATTGATGTGTTCTGAGTGATCGATGCACACGCGGCGCACCGCACCGCACCACGCAGCTTTGGGCGAACTGTACCGCACCAAACACGCAGTACATCGCACCACATTATACTCGTCAGTCACCAGTCATCACAGACTATTAACATGAAAGACTACAGACGATTTACTATCAATTTAAAATCAAATTGTCGGTTGTATACCTAGTTATAACATAAGTTAGAAAGCGGACACTGGAATAGCTGGGATATAATGAACAATATAGTAAAAGGTTTCGTTATGTTTTTCCCTAATTATACTTAATTAAGATTAAGGACAATTAGATTATAAGCTTAATGTTAAACAAACCGATAAAAACTCATTTGCATTAGAAGAATAGAAAAGAAAGAATCAAATAGTGACATAATTCTATAACACAAAATACAGCCGTGTTAATTAAACATACTCAAGCCGAATTGGGCAGGGGCTTTCCTTACCAACCAATGTTGCGGCGAATGTTAAGACACCCCGACATTGACACAAGTGACATGTCTCCTGCTGACTCCCTACCTACCTTCTGCGAGCACTACAGCAACCCCACGAGCAAAACAGTTGTTGGCAACAGTCTCCTACAAACGATATTAATTTAGTTCTTTCTAACTACTGGTACTATCACTTGGAGAACTAATTAGGGATATTTTAATTATTAATGCATGTATTATATTTATGCAAGCAAAGCCTGAGCGTAGGTAATAGGTCAAAGAAGAAGTGGTAACTAACAGGAGTACTAAAAAGGTATAAAATAATGTACAACATTAAAAATACTTTTTTTACATTTAACACATTAATCACATATAAAGCCTATTCTATTGATATTTTATAGCATTCCTTCTTAATACACAATACCTATGATGCGATGCGACCCCTTTGCTTTTGGCGCGACACCCACTTCTTCACAACACCACAACACCACACACACCACTATGGATAACTAAATTATTTGTCGACTGCCCGTCTCTACTTCTCATCTATCTAAATTAGACGATGGGGAAATCTCGTTAGATACTCCTTCCTTAACATAGTTTCCAATAAATAAGATATTAATTAACTTAATGACTAGACTCTGGGTCACGTTCGATACCTGACATAGGATAAAATACTTACCTCACTTTTCACACTCACTTTCACACTCATGCGAAAACTTAGGTGTCCATTCAGCTCCTTAAGAAGAGGTCTCATGTCTCATGGCGACCGTTGAGTAAGCACTCAAACAGCTTAGGACAAAGGATCGCCAAACTAAATTCCTGCGAGTACAATGTCGCGGTCGCGGTGGGCCGCAACCACAAGCTTGCGGTAAACTATGGCAAACGCGAGCTAATGCCGATAATGTCCCCGGGAATATGAGAATCGAATTTTATATATAGTTGTAACCGCACATCCTTAGCAATAGGCTAAATTAAGCAAATATTTCTTCATTAATAATAATAATTATGTTTATTGGCATAGTTTACAATCTAGTTATTGCATTTGTATAAAGTTATATTATGAGTACAACCATTCGTTGAAATCTGGTACCCTTAGTAAGATTCAACTTGTGTTAAGGGCACCAGAGCTCTCATGTATTTCATTAAATTGCAGACAGAAATTAGTTGATCTTAAAATATAAATTCCAATAAACAGTAATAATGCCAGTGCTTGTGCGTGAGTGTGTATGCGTATGTGTTTGTGTGTATGTGTGGGTGTGTATGTGTGCTAGAGGATAGATACTTTAAGTAAGTTCTAAGTTTTATCATAGGACTTATTCATAAGCCACTTCGTCACTGTTGTCCTACACTGAGTTCTAGGGAGATGAAAAATATTGCAATGCTTGTTCGCGATGTTGTACAGATGGCACCCAAGAATTGCCTGATGTCGTGCTGCCTGAGTGGTTCTAAACCTCGGGATTGTGCAAACATGGTGAGAGCGGCGGGTATTATTAAGTTTGGAGTCATATACTAGAGAGGCGTGCTTTCTGGAAATAGTTTCTTGCACAAAGAGTTGTCTCACAGTGAGAAGCTGACAGTCGTCATAAAGTTGAGCAGTGTGGTATCTGTAGGGTTTAAACGTCATTACTTTAAGTACTGCTCTCTGTGCACGTTCCACGGGTAGTAGATTATTTTTTGCAGCACCTCCCCAAGCGGTTATGCAATATGTCAGTATAGACTGGCATAAAGCACAGTATACCATTCTCACGGTGTCGAAGTCTGCAGAATGGCGCAACTTCTTAAAAATGAAAATCATTTTACGAACTCGCGAAGTTAAACAGGCAAGGTGATATTTCAAGTTAATATGGTTATCAATATAAACGCCGAGGTATTTTATAATGTTAGATCTACATAAATTCATTATTTTGCAAATATTTTGCTCATTAACTTTTTGAGAAAACTTACACCTATTTGTCACCTGCACCTAAACATAAGTTGTAAATATTACAAAGTACAAACTGCTAACTGAATGAAATGATCCCATTCCTTAATGTTGTACAGGCCATACCGAGACAGCCCTTAGCAGCCGCCTTCGCCCCTCTCTGCGTGGGAGGTGGACTCAATAACCGAGGCGCAGTGCGGGCATTGTGCACTATGTGCCCCAGTATGCAGCGCGCGTACGCGATGTAAGTAATGAATTGTCCACTCCCTATACATTATATTGAAGAAAAGAGATATAAGAATATTTTATTGCAGCTCAAAGACATTATTGATAAACATTAACTCTAGTTGCTCTGTTGATATCATTTTAAGGCTATAAGCATACTTATAGAACTTGAAGTTGTTTATAGAGTCAATAAAGCTCATATAGGTATGTATAATAGCTTTCATATTCCAAGAGTTATTGGGCTATGGCGACTGCTTCCTCAATGATTAACGACGTGAGAGAGATAATCAAAAAGTGCTAGTGACTATTTATCACGTGTTCTAATTCGTGCGCCAGTGTCCAGTGGCATTTGCACTATCCTTCTGAAGTCAGCCTCCGTCTGACCTACAAACATTTCCACGACTGCTGCGCCTGTAACTGAACTACCGAAGACCAAGGAACTAGCTGGTCACAGTCATTTCCTGTGTACATCGATGGTGTCAGATTCGGTGTGGGAGGACCTTGTCGAAATGTGACTCCACATTTTGAATTCCACCAATAATGTGTATCCTTACCTATTCCTTTGTCATAAAAAGGTAGAATAGACCAATTAACTGACAATCACATAATAACATTAGGTACATAACATTTCTAATATATCTACCTACTTGTTTCTAATTTGCTATTTCAGCCCTCAGTTAAAATGAGATTTGAGTATAATTTTCTATCAGCCAAAGTTAAGCAAATGTATAGAGCAGCATATTTCGCATCCATTCCGTCGTCAACGCGTGTGGTGCGTGCATCCGTGTGGGTACGCTACGAACGTGGTGCGGGCGCTGCGACGCGACGGCGACGTCCGTCCGCATATCGGTCGCGTGACTGCGTCGCTGCAGCAGGAAGCGGCAGTCACCACTAACTTAATAACGAGCGTAATTGAATCATAACGTAGCCAATAAAACGCTCCACTTGACTAATTCACTGATAAAAACTGTCCCACGATCATGCGGAACAACGAACAATCCGCGGCGTCAGCCCGCCACGTAGTCTTGGTAGGTACCTACCTCTAAACAAAGTAAATAAAAACTTTTACACAAAAAAATAAAAATCGTCTTCCAAAATAAATATAAGGCAACTAAAAAGCAAAAAATAATATAGGTACAACAACAAAAAATAATTAAACATTTTGAAGTTGGCGCCAGGAAATGTAGTTTTATGTTTTAGGCACCAACTTATGTATTGGTTTGTAATTGATTTATGTTACAATAACGTAATCCAAACTCTTATTTCTTTTTACAAAACGTTGCGTTTTGCGATACAAGGCCGTTGATCTTTGAGGAGTTCACCTGATACTAGACCATCAGTTCCATTACATGATTTGACGGAGGCGAAGAATCAGGTATCAAACGGTAATCAGATCGCAACCTGCAATATTTATTATTTAATAGATCCGCTGGTCATCTGTGGTCTTCATCAGCAGTTCCATTTCACTCAATGGTGTTTTTTAAGAGTAAATGCAAGAATACAACAAAATATACCCAAATTACTATAGGTGTGCCTTTAATATCTTAAGAGTTCCCTCAATTTCTCCAAGATCTCATCATCAGATCCGAAGTTTGAAGACAACGGAACCAATCTGGAAGTATACCCGTCTGCGAGTAATCGGATAACAACATAAAAAAAATACATTCGAATTGAGAACTTCCTCCTTTTTGAAGACGGTTGAAAATAAATAAACATTGTAGTGCCTTAAAACACAAAAAGTACATTTCAAATTATTTAATTTAGAATGGCTATTTTATTTTATGCTTTCTTGTTATTTATTTTTTAAATCGGCTGAATATTTTTTTGAAAAAAGTTTTATTTTTTACCCGACTATAAAGAAGTTAGTTACATCCTACAACTACTAAAAAGTATTAAAAAAAAATTATAAAAATAAAAAAACCCGCTTGCACAATAGATGGAAACAAGATTCCCTACATAATTATATAATTTCATGCACTTATTTTCTTCACTTTTTACTGGTTGGTTTGCAATTTATTTATGTCATAATAGCATAATGACCTTAACTGTTAAGGAGTTCACATGATACTTCACCATCAGCTCTATTACATCTCTATAGTGTTACGACGAGCATAAAGTGCTACACAATACCATATTAAAGTAATCGCAAACCTTGAAATATTGAATAGCTCCGCTGGTCGTCTATGGTCTTCATCATCAGTTTCACTTCACCAATTGGTGCTTTTTAAGAGTAAAAACACGAACCACTATGAAATATATGTAAATCACTATAGTTGTGCCTTTAACATTTGAAAAATTCCCTTGATTTCTTTAGGATCCCATGATCAGATCCTGATCTGATGATAATGGGACCAACTTGGAAGTACTTCCAAGTTGGTCCCATTATCAAACATAAAAAAGATCTTGGTTGATTTAATTTCAGCAGTGAAGTTGGGCGAAATACGAGTATTTTAATTTTCAAAGTGTGTATGACATACTAATAGATGTTTTGGCAATTAACAAAAACAATAAGCTCGCAAATGGTTTGAAAAGAATTAATGATAATGGAGACAACGAACTACCTGCTTAAACATATACAAATATAAATACTTTAAAATAAACAACGGGTTGCAATCCGGGAATGCCGGCAGAAGTGAAGACTTGAACATTACATTACATACTGATGAAATCAGAATAATACTTTTCTTACTGACATATTAATAATAAAAAAAAAACCCCTACATAATTATATAATTTCATGCAGTCCGAGGCAATAATGAATCTCGATGAACTTAGTAAAGTGCCTCTTGTTCCATCTTTTTTGTGCACGCAGGTTTTTTTATTTTTATATATATATTTTTTATTTAATAATTTTTAGTGGTGTAATATGTAACCGATGTAACAACTAACTTTTATCACGGCTATTGTCAAGTATTGAAGATTGAAAAAAAAAAGGTTGCTAACTAACTTTTTTAGTATTACAGTCATAATCGTCTTATACCTTTTTGAAATGCTTAAGATAAGACGAATCTAACGACGTCTTAATTGTATAAATCCGTTTAGTGGATTCTGAGATATCAGGTAATAAAGAATATTACATACATACATACATCCAAGATACGCGCGAAAAACATAACCCTTCTTTATAGTCGGGTATAAATCTGAAATAATAAATCACAAATTAAAATATAAAATCCGGGCAAGTGCATGTCGAGCCACGCACAATGTAGGGTACCGTAGTCACCCCCCCCCCCCCCCCCATCCGAATAATGTAGCTTAAGAAGTGGGTCTTCTGTTGTTTTTGTTTTATACTTACAACGGGACACTTTTTTTGGCACAGGCAAAATTAGAAACACCCAAAATTTTACCGTTATCTTTGGCAGTGTTACGGACTCCCATCCAAATTAATCTACAAGGACAACCTTTTGGATTCAGCAGTAGGATGTCAACAAGGTGACCCCCTTGGGCCAGCCATTTTTAGTTTAGCTGTTCATCCTATTATTCGGCAGCTGAATTCGAAATTTAATATTTGGTACCTAGACGACGGGACTCTGGGGGGTGATGTGGAAACCGTGTTTAACGATTAGGCTTTTCTAAAAGATAAATTTCAAGATATTGGCTTAGAATTAAATTGCAGCAAATGTAAAATTTTCTTATGTGATAACATTGACAAACTTCCGACTTTATCTAAATTTAACTCTTTAGTTCCAAATTTAAAACATATTGAAAATGGGGTCCCCGATATTAGAAGAAGCCTACAATTCTTTTTTTCGGACAGATTACTCCAAATTAATATACACTCAGCCTTCACTATCATTCGGTATTGCCTTTTCGTCCCGAAATGTTTAAAAATTTAGCACTTTTAGATAAAATGGACAAAATTATACAAACACACACTTTGCAAAATTTTAAATATTGCTATAAACGACCGAGCATGGCTACAGGCGTCTTTACCTGTCCGCCTGGGCGGCCTTGGTGTTCGGAAAATTTCAGATGTAAGCTTACCAGCATTCTTGTCTTCACTTCACAGCACTTTGACTTTGACTTTGATCAGCTCTCTTCCCATTTGTTAATCGTAAACTTGTAAAGCCTTCTTGACTGTGATAGTTTATCTTTTAATTTCACTAGATATACTACTACCATGATTTTTTTTTACATACCCAACATCGACCATTTAGCTGGCAGGGGGGGACACTTGACTTTAACAAAAATTTGCACTTTAAAGCTTAATATTTTAGAGATGAAAAATCATTTTACCAACCCCTAAACGTTTTTTAAAGACCTATCTAATGATACCCCACACGATGGGCTATTAAAAAATCACACCTCCACTTTACATATAGGTATGGGAGGTATCCTATTTTTTTTTTCTTTCATTTATTCTTTCACTTTGTCGGCGTAAGTAGTATGTGTACCCATGCAAAATTACAACCTCCTAGCACTAATAGTCTCAGAGCAAAGATGCGGACGGACGGACATGGCGAAACTATAAGGGTTCCGTTTCGCTATTTTGACTACGGCACCTTAAAAAGGGCAAAGAAATATTCGTTACTTGGACTCGAACTGGGATCTCGCAAAGCCTTGGCTCGTCAGGAACAAACTAAACTACAACTGACTTTGAGGGAACTACAGGCATCCAAAGAAAGATGTGATCAACTTAATAGGGAAAGAGAGGGCAATGAAAAAGAACTGTTAGACGTTTTAAACATGAATGAACGGTTGAGAGATGAACTGGCAAAGTTGCACTCTGAATTTAAGAATATCCTAAATAACCGGGACAAACTCCAACGCACAGTAGACAGCTTTAATGCATGTATGGATGAATACACACAGACTCTTAACCACATAACATCCTTGAAACGACAACTACTTCAAGCGCACAACAAAATATCAGAACTTGAGTCAGATAAACATAACCATATTGTAAAGTGTAACAATAGCTTGTTCAGTGAATTGGTTGGCCCGGTCATAAATGATACTGCAGTTGGTAACTTACATTCCTCAGTTATTATCGATCTTACCGGAGAGGATGGGCCCGTGCAATTTAAAAAGTCTAATAAATCTGTCAAATGCAGCAGAAATAAGCTTAAAAAGTATATAAAAATTAAGAAATACATTACAAAAACAAAAAAATTAATTAGTAAACACAAATTCTTTATTGATAGCATGACATTCAATAGACAGAGATTGCAACTAATCGATCAGGTTCAAATGTATTCACTGGAGCTGGACAATGTCTCATCGCAGTATGTTGATTATACACGGGCTATGCAATTAGAGATTGACCGCCTCCATGAATCATTACAGACTCTAACAATGAAATATGAAGTAACTGAAAAACAGAGCAGGGAGCAGGTGTTGGCTATAGGTAAGCTAATCAACTCTTTCAACTGCAACAATGAGCAATCAACTCCATTAACAAGTAGGCATAGTCCAATCTGTAGATTATCACTAGATTGCCAATCGCTAGCATGTGATCCCTCTCCACTGACAGCACTTCATAATAACTTAGCACAAACTAGCAGTTCTTTTAAATTAAGTACTATTATGATGTATAGTGATGAAATTGGTAAGGGCATTGGATCCCTAATGTCAAAGTTGAGTACGGGACAAACTAGAATCATCAATAATTGCACGCCTGCTTTGTCCTATAGTAATATCATGGAAAATATTTTAAGATCTAATTTTAGTCAGGACAGCACTATAATTATTTTTGTCGGTGATAGGGGAAATGTAAACAAAAATAAGTTTTTAAATTATTTTGAGGAGTTGTCAAATTTAAATGTAAAAAAAATTGTTATGTTTTCATTTCCCCTGAGTAATGGATTATCACAGGAAGAAAACACTATTAGATATAATTTGAATATCCTTATGCATCAACTGACATGCCAAATTAATGGACCTTTTTATAATAAATTTCATTTTATTGACACTAACAAACTTGTTAGTAAATATTTTTATTTGACAAAAGATAGATATCATCTTAAAAATAGTTGTAAAAGACAGATAGCTGTTTCGCTATCTTTTTATATTAATACGAGTACTTCAGCCAAGAATTTGGCTACTCAAGTTGCTTCTATTGAGCAACAAAATTATGACATTAATTTTAACTTAGCCAACAATTTGGCTAAAGCACCTGACATTAATAATGATAATTTATGTATTAATAATAATTATAATATTGACATACCAAATAATTTAAATTAAATTTTAAGACAATAGAGAGTACCTCTTGCACACATACTTGTGCACTACCACATGAAAATTATTTTGTTATTCCAAAACAGAACAATAGTTACATTAATAAAATTAACCTGGTGCATCAAAATATCAGAGGAATGACAGGAAAAGACTTGGAATTGGAATTGTTCATGAATGCTGAAGCTATTGATATTTTATGTATTACTGAACACTGGCTAAAGAGCGATCAGTTCTTGTTCAATTTCAACAATCACCAGGTAGGCAGCTCGTTCAGCAGGGAACTGGCTATACATGGTGGTTCACTAATATTAATAAATAAAAATCTTAAATTTAAAGAACGCCGTGATATTGTTAACTTCTCTGTTGAATGTACTCGTAGCATCGAAATAGCCTGTGTAGAGTTGAAGCGGTTTATTGTATTGACTGTGTACAGACCACCTTCAGCACAATATCATATTTTTGAACATGTTATGGATGAAGTCTTGCATAAGGTAACAAACCTTAATAAAAATGTAATAATATGTGGCGACTTTAATGTTAATTTATTAGAGAATACTACTTCAAGTATAAGGATTTTAGCTCTATTCAAATCATTTAATCTGTGTAATTTATTTTTAGAGCCTACCCGCATAACTGCCACTACAGCCACATGTTTAGATAATATATTCACAGATATTATTGTAGATAACAAGAGAGTAATTAATCAAATGAATTCTGACCACTGTGGTCAACTTATTTCTTTTGATATTAAAAGTAGAAAAGTAACTAAAAAATGTATAACTGTTATCCCTAAAACTGTCAGTCGATTTGAGAGTTTCAAAAGCCGCCTCATTTGTAACCCTCTACTGTTGAATGAGGACAGTGATCCTAACATTTTATATAAAACATTCTTTAATAAATTTTGTCATAATTTCGATTCGGTTTTCACTCCCAAAACGATTATGGTTAAGGGGAATGCAACTTTTAGTGAGTGGGCTACTGTCGGCCTACATAAAAGTAGAAAAAGATTATATGAGCTGTATGATGAACGAAATTATAACTGTTGTGAAAGCTTTCAAGCTTATGTAAGAAATTATGCTAAAATATTTAGGCAGGCTTGCAAAACAGTAAAAGTTTGCTACCTTAGTTCACAAATTAAAAACAGTGATAACAGAATTAAAATGACTTGGGATATTATAAATAGTGAGACTGGAAGAGTCAGAGGTCACAATAATGATTACTGTCTTAAAATAGATAGTAAAACCATCACATCGGACATAGAAGTGGCCACTGCTTTTGAAAAATTCTTTACTGACATACCAGTCTCTACTACAAAGTCATTGAATTCCTCACCTTTTGCAGCTGAGTCTATCTTGATTAAAAATGTTAATAAATGTGACATCACTTTTCAATTTGATTATGTTACACATATAGATGTCATAAAAGCTTTTAATTCTATTAATGTTAAGAAGACTACCGACCTCTGGAGTAACTCAGTTGTGATTACTAAGTCTATAATTTCTTTTATTGCGCAGGACTTGGCTTTTATATTTAATAAATGTATAGATTGTGGTGTATTTCCTGATTTAATGAAATATAGTAAAGTAATACAATTGTATAAATCAGGTAGTATGTCTGACCCCACTAATTTTAGACCCATATCAGTACTACCAACATTTAGTAAAATCTTTGAAAAAATGATATATGATCAGATGCAGAACTTCTTTTACAAAAATAAATTATTACACTTTAAACAATTTGGTTTTACTAGGGATCGCTCTACAACCGATGCTGGTGTGGAGCTTATAAAACATATATTTGACGCCTGGGAGGAATCGCAGGATGCTTTAGGCGTCTTCTGTGATTTATCTAAGGCATTTGACTGTGTTCTGCATGAAACATTAATCAGGAAATTGCAACATTATGGTATTCAAAACACAGCTCTGAATTTTCTTACGTCCTATCTGAGTAACAGGATTCAGAAAGTTGATGTTAATGGTAAACGCTCCCCGGGGTCTGTGGTCAAAATGGGAGTCCCACAGGGTTCTATTCTCGGGCCGTTATTGTTTTTAATTTACATAAACGACTTACCATATTTAGTAAAAAATAATCATGAGATAGTCCTGTTTGCAGATGATACATCACTCTTATTTAAATTAAAATGCCAGCAAAAAGACTTTGAAGATGTAAATATGGCTATCACAAAAGTGGTTAACTGGTTTGATGTTAACAATTTACTCTTAAACGAGGGCAAGACTAAATGTATTCGATTTATAACACCTAACGTGAAACCAGTAAAAACCACTATAAGAATAAAAGAAGATGAGTTGAACCCTGTAGAGACCACAAAGTTTTTAGGAATTACTCTAGATTCTAAGCTTCAGTGGGGCCCACATATAAGTGAATTGTCTAATAGACTCAGTTCTGCAGCGTACGCTGTTAGAAAAATTCGTCAGCTAACAGACGTTGAAACAGCGCGATTAGTTTATTTTAGTTACTTTCATAGTTTAATGTCGTACGGTATTCTACTGTGGGGGAATGCTGCCGACAATCAAACCATTTTTGTTCTGCAGAAGAGGGCTATTCGATCAATTTACGACCTTAGTAGTAGACACTCACTTAGAGAAAAATTTAAGGAAATCAATATCATGACTGTTGCATGTCAGTATATCTATGAAAACCTTATATATGTTCACAAAAATATTGATAGTTTCTGTAAGAAATGTGATATACATAATATTAACACGCGGAACAAACAAAAACTTGTTGTACCAGCGTCAAGGTTACAAAAAGTAAACAAATCATTTCGGGGCCAATGTATACTTTTCTACAATAAAATCCTTAGCGATATTCAAAAATTAAGTCGTAATAAATTTAAGTGTACCATTAAGAAAAAATTGTGTATGAAAAGTTACTACTCAATAATTGATTATATGGAAGACAAAAACGCTTGGGATTGAACTGCTTTCTCTCACAGGCTATTAAAATGTACTTTAAGATTATATGTATATATACAAATTTACTTTGTAAGAAGTGAAGTATTGTGTTTGCTGAATACGTTTATATATACTCATTTTAGAGTTACTAATAGTATTATTATTTAGTTATCCTTATTTTATAAACGATTACACTCACTAAACACACTGGTTCATTCAGTAAAATTTATTTTTGTAAAGAAAAACTTGATCATTTTAAAAGAGTGGCACATGAGTTTCTTGGCAGCTTCTTCTCATGAGCTTTACACTTGGAACTGCCACCTAACCTCATTTTGTTTTTTTTTTTCAAACATTCATAGTTTTATAAAATTTTTAGTATGTTTTAATTTGACGTTTTCAAATAATCATTAACCTGATTTTACGAAATAAAGATATTTGACTTTGACTTTGATCTTCTGGTTTCTGAAGCTATAATAACATTGTAGATGGCTACAATGTTATTATAGCTTAGGCGGCGAAATTTATGTTCGTATTCTCGTATTCTAATGATATTGTAGCAGTTTTTATTGCTCTTGCCCTTCGTCTTACGAATTTTCCTGCCTAAATAGCTACAATACTGTTAGAAATACCCCTTAGTCGCTGCAGCATAGACGCAAACCGCTTCCATATGATGGCATAAAAGTCATCTTATCTCGCTTCTGCGAATATGGCCGAAGCGCTACAGTATCGGTGCTGTAGCGCTTCGGCCATATTGCCTCGGGGCAATCCTAACCACATTCGGAGTCAGCTCCACACAGTCGTTCTGTTTTGGAATTTGAAGGGAATTATTTCACTCTTGGTGGCATTGTACCTCAGACCGTGAGCCTCACAGATATTCCTGAGGCCATTGATTGATGGACTGAGCAGCACCATATTGTCAGCGTAGCTGATGTTGTTAATCATCTTGCCATCAATAGAACAGTCAAGTATAGTGCCGCTTAGTTCACCAATCAACCCATTAAGATAGAGATTTAACAGGGTGGGTGAAGTTAGTCCCACCTGTGTCACTTCACATCTGACTCCTAATATATGTCTAATTCGATTCGATCAGATAACTTTTGCCATGGAATTTCACAAGAAACTAGATCAAAGGCTTTTGACAAATCAAGAAAACAGCCACATACCATCTTCCTGTCCATGTAGTACTGTACAGTCTGCTTGAAACACAGAATAGCACTGTCTGTGGACATACCGGCTCTTAAACCAAATTGTACGTCATGTAACTATATGTTGTAGCTATATGTACTCATCACCAGAACGAGACAGTCGCGTGATGACTCAGCACCGTCCTCCCCCGTGCAACATGCCCGGCGTCATTATCAGTACTTCTTGTCACGTCATACATCACTGTGGCGACCGTTCTATTTGGAACTCTTCAATAATACTTTGCCGCCACTCACAATTTAATTTGAGCTAGAACATTACTTTCGTTGATATCGGTCAATGACCTGAGTTCCACTGTACCTATTCGATTACATTAAGACAAATTACTTACTTTCATTCGGATCTTAAATTTTTATAATTATAGTTTGTAGGTACGAATACTTCTATTCCTCTAGGTAAATCTATTGCCCTCACGAACTTTTTTTTTAAAGGTAAGTAGCAATGTGGGATAGTGGTCCCCCACATTACTAACAATCCGGTTAACCCCTCCAACTAAGCTCAAAGGCTTGTGTTAGGAGGGCGTTCACAGTATAATGCACGTCGGTAGTATAATGGGTAGAATTCGAACCACCAATCTCACGATTGCGAGGCCTACGCCTTAGCTTACTATGACAATGATCTAAGTCATTTTATTTGTATATAAGAATCGCCTGCATCGTAAATCCTCTCATTGTTGTTATAGATACCTTCCTATCTAATTATTATAATTAGCATAATAATTTATTTGGCGAGTCAATAACCCATCGAGCTCAGCGTGGTGCGATTTACGATACCTACTGATAAAACAGAACATTGACTATTTAATACAAAAGTGGTCGTGTCTAGCAGGTAACCACAATCGAGACCTTCGAAAGACTTCAACGAGTGACGCGCTCAGCCGTGTCACATCTGTGACGTCACACGTCACTCCAGTGCCCCGCGGTGTGGACGTTTAGCGCTACAGTATATACCACCGTACCCACAAGTACAAAGGTACCATGATACCTCTCCTCTTAACGAAACAAAACGCCACTAAAGCTCTTAGGTACAAACATGACGCCGTCACAGAAACATCCGCGTTGTACCTATTTAGTTGTTATCAAACTGTCAAGCAACGTGACGCATACATCTAAACGAGTTTTGAGTTTATCTATTTTTAGTACTTTCTAATAAACTAATGAGGATATGTCACTCGAATTCGGCGTTCCGCGATGACGCATCGGTGCTCTCTTTCGCACAACACGACGCCCCGGCCCAGGGTCATGGTGTCATGGTGTCAAGGTAGTTGTCACAATAGGAATTTCTGGTTTTGCTATCATCCGAACGATCGCGTTATATTAGCTCCGTGTTTACGCAACAGTACGCGGAACGTTGCGACACACATTCTAACTAGTTAAAACATTCGGTAGGTAAGTAATATTGCGCAACACATCCGCAACACTTAGCTACTTCACCTCCTGACGCGACACTTTGGCTGTCTATCTACTGAACATCGGAGAATACTCGTACGTACCTACCCTCGTAGTGACGTGGTATGTACCTAAACAGCTCACTCGGTACAGTAGTGCATGTTGTTATTGTCTGGTTCACAGAAAGATCATATATCTTATCTCTTATCATTTACATCGGATATCATTGAAACGCTTTCTTAATCAGATTTATCTAACGAAACGCGTTTCAGAAAGAATTTTAGAACGATTACGATAGAAACAAAGCTTTTGTTCTTTAATAGGCAGTATTGACTTCCACCTACTGATAGTAAAGACTGGCCTCTTGGTCTAGTGGTTGACTGCTAAGCCGTAGGTCGTGGGTTCGATCCCCACCCATAATAAAACTTTGTGTGATGAGCACGATGGTTTATTCTGTGTCTGTGTTATTTATCTATAATATGTATGTATTTAGAAATATTTAAGTATATTTATCAGTTGTCTGGTCTCCATAGTACAAGCTCTGCTTAGTTTGGTATCAGACGGCGTTGTGTGAGTTGTTGTGGATATGTTTATGTATAAGTCTGTTTATATGAGACATTTCCTAGACAGAGACACCTGTTGATTCTGTCTCTCGTACACATGTCCCATGTGTTTACTAAATATCGGACATGTACGTAGTAGTCGCGCACAATGCCAACGTCCCGTAATTAATTGATCAATCAACGTTTAAGCTCGTCGAACATTCACATACTCGTATTCATAGACCGGTCTCCATGTAACAACTACTGCCTTGCGTTCAATTTAATTATTATGATACAGTTAATTGATTTCATGTCATGCTGTAAAACAACACACAACACACTTGACGTGATTCGGCGTGTTAGTGCTACAGTGTCAATTACACATACAACTCGGTCCAACCTACTAACATTTTATTTTGGAATTTTATTGATTTAGGGTGACCGTGTAAACGGTGGGTCACTCATTTTGAGGCTAATTTTCTTTGGCTGCTTTTTATAATTCTTATTTAATAGCATGCATTGCTTTATTTATTATGCTAGACCAGGTATCAATTGAGGTTATCATACAAAAATTGTTTGTTCATGATATTAAAAAAAAATCGTGGAAACCTGACAATTAATAATACAGAAAAATATAAACCAGCCAAATTGAACTTATTTTCAATTGTATCAACAAATCTAATGAAACGATATTTTAACGACATGGAGTAAATATTTTTTTTTTTTAAATAAACTTTTAGTGCCAGTCCCAGTTTACCCTAACAGAGGCATCGCGCGGCGCTCGGCGGCCAACAGGCTGCTATGTTGTTCTCTCTTTTGCTCTTTTTTACAAGGCTATGCATCTCGCTCTCAAAAGTATGACGCTGCGCAGTGACAACATGCAATTCAAATAAAAAAATATTTTTTCATACTATAAAACTGCGTACTTCCGTGTAAAATAAAACGTTTCTGTTATCCTATACTGTTTAGCTAACAAGTTTACGAGTAACAGTAGACCAAGTGAGAAGAAACTAAAATTCCAATGAAAAATAGTTGTTGGTACCTACCTAGTATGAAACAAATACAACAGAAAATCCACTTCTTAGACCGCATTATTTTGGTGGTACGGAACCCTACATTGTGCGTGGCGGGCCACGCACAATGTAGGGTTCCGTACCATTCGGTCTATTCGGTGCTCAAAACAGACGTAAGTATTAAAAAAAAAACTTAAAAATAATATAATACCCATCAATGAAATTGTTTAAAATAATTAACATTTCGTAACAAACAGCTGAATCAAAGTGTTGCTCAGATCAGCCAGGTTTGCAATATTAACACTTGACCTAGTTCAGTTCGCCGTCATTTATACTCACATGTTCAATTTTGCTTACGACAGAGTTGTGCAACTGCCACTAGCGTCCGTGTCAGCGTCAGCCGAGTGTCTGTAACACTTTCTATTAAACCAAAAATGTTAACTTAATTGAAAAAGAAACAAAAATACTAAAGTAGGTACCTATACGAAAATGATGTACTTTTTTGCCGTATTGGAAACTACAAGATCTGGCATAGAGGATCCAATAACGTTTAACGTCAGTAGGTACTATCAAACAATGCAATTCCTTCTTCAGTATGCTATTCTGTTAATACGTAATGCGTGTGTGAGAGAGGAGCTCCGCAGTCGCCTCCGGCCGGCGCCCGCGCCGGAGCGCCCGCGCCCGCGCCGACCCGGATTTACTAATTTGTTTTTGATCACTCAGATTACCTAACAGTCGCTGTAACGACCAACACCCCTCACTAATAAGGTGTTTAATACTACACAACATATTATTTGCGGCTACATCACACCTATCTTTAGGCTACATCTACAGGGCCATTACCTATACATGTATATGTATACTACTGAGAGAGCTCTTTCTAATATGCCTAGAGTATCGAGTCTTTGTGATGGTGAGTGGTGAGGCTTGAACAAGTACGGCACTCTGTAGTATCCTCAATGGACCATTTATAGCACTGTGATGATAGATCTCCATCCAGTGCCTCAACAGTTTGACACGTAATCTTGTTATAAATTGAAGAAGATACCTACCTAGGTCAAGCGATTTCCGATTACTCACAATGATCGAATGAGCTTCACCCTTGAATTTTCAGCAGTAAAGTGCAGCTTTGTCGTGATGAAAGTAGCTGATGTGATAAATTCTGATAAAAGTTAGTGACATGCCCAGTATGTCGCTCGCGGTCAGTGGTCCTTCAAGCTAAATGCGACTCATCGTAACGCGCGGTTATCGCATCGTTCGTCGACAGACGCCGCCGCCGTTCGCCGCGGCGGCGCGCGTCGCCAGGCGCGACAGATAGGGACCAGTCCGAGTCTCGTAAATGCATATCGGTTAAGTGCACACTCTTTCACTTAGCCTACTTGATAATAATTCCAAAATGTCTCATATATACATATTTACCGAGATGCAAGTGTAACAGTAGGTATTGTATATTGACTAGTATAACGACCCCGATCATCACGAGCCCGACAGTCTTCCAATGTGAAAACGTGAAAACACAGTATACATTTCACAGCTTTACAATTATTTTCTTCTAAAATTAACTTTGTCAGTCTACAAGACACTGATTGTTTATGATGTATGAAGATTCTAGGTTAGTGGCCAATCCTTATGTAAGTCATACAATTCTATATGTAGGTACTTAAGGATATTGCACATACGCAAACATTGCCTGAAGCAAAATATGCGACCTCGACCAGCATGTAGGCTGTACCAATGATACATACGCATACCTAACTAATAATTGATATATCGATGTAGCAAGCGTCAGGTCTCGCCTCACCCTGAGGCAGCGAACAGTCTCATGGCTCATTGTTTGGCTAATAGCTGCAGCTAATGGACTATATTCACAACTTTGATGGACGCGTATAATGTAAGTCTGTATCTTACATAATGTTAAAATTGACACAATCAGCAGACAGTGAATAGATCGAAGGCGCTTCAGACAGACAATTTACCAAAAATGATCCCACTGTGGTCATCAACAAAGCCATACATAATAGACGTCACATTACTGTGAATAATGAACCACTCAAGTTATCTATAGCCAGCGTGTAATCTGTAGAACAAAGGTACGTCGTATCGTGCAGTAATGTCAACATCGTACACGGGGGCTATTGTATCTGCGCAACGCATCACCAGTTATTATTATATCACGCTCCGATACTTTTGTGCCTCCGTATCCAGACCTTTATTTTAATTTTAAAATGTGTAGGTACCAATTATCTGCACTATATTTCATTTTACAATATAGATACATATTTTGGTTTTAGATTTTCCATTTTTCCATCCTTAATCCACGGTATTCGTTAGGAATGACACGTAGTACGCCAAAATATGAAGATCCAATCGTTAATTCATCATAATTAGCCTCTTTAAGGTGGTTATCATTTAGAAAAGCTTATTTATTGGTCGGGGAGAATTATGTCACGGTCACAGCAAGTACCTAACTCAATTTAATGTAAAAAATATCATAAGATCATCTTATCTTTTTCAGACTTTGATAAAATCATTACCTATCATACTCTAATAATTGCATAACACCTACTATCGGATGGGCGCGATTCAACAACAATAAGAGGATCCAAGGTCGCCGGGAGCTGCCCATTGAGCGCACAGCGAGTACAAAGGCCGGTCCCCTCCCGCCGCCTCGCCGCGCGCCGCGAGCGCATCAGCTGACCGTCATACATAACAATAATAACGATAAAATAATTCGTATACAGCACGGTGCGTGCGCGGGAGTACAATGGAGACCTGTATGGAATGTAGGTACTTCGCACCTTTGGCTGTGCTTCGGTAAAACGAACGATGCGGTGTGCGACAAGCATCTACTAATGACACTCCACGAAATTACAAGACTCGCCTCTCGTCTTAAAAATATATTACCAATTTTAAGTACTGAAGGTACTTAAGTACCGTAAGAGAATTAGGTAGACTACCTACACAGCCTAGGTATCTAGAAACATGGTCATAAAGTCAAGCAGTTGTGTACCCACCCACAGATTTGCAGAAGTTACAGAATACAAATACCTACCTAGGCATTAATTTACGTGTAAGTACACGTTAATTAATGCCTTTATTCTCTAAACAAAGCGGCGATTAATATTTACATTACTATCAGATGGTATTAATTCTTCCTCAGGTTCATATAGGGGATTGGAATTTGGTATCAGCACTCTGTGTTTGTTTGGAATTTTATGAATAGAACATAGATGTAGACATGTTGATTATTTGGGAAATAATCAGAACGTTTAGGTATGCTTCTATAACTTGAAGAATTCGATTCGATGAGTGAGCACGGCGCGCTGCGGTGCGTCTTGATTGTCGATTAATTTACCTACATATAACTTTCGGTTTCGTATTTGGGAGCGAAGTCGCAGCCTCTGCGTAGTGCGAGCACTGCGAGGCGGTTACGTCAACACACTGCGCGGGTCAACGATCACAACTCTGAATCATCCTCATACATTATTTATCAATCGAGTGTTACGTAACGAGAAACAAATTATGAGTTAATTTCGTTCAAAATTCAATAAATTTGAACAGTATGTTCTCAGCAACAAAGTGACATTTAAGAGCACAAGCTCCGTGCGCGGCCAGCCAGCAGCCAGGCGCGCACATTCCGCAGGCGAGGTATGTATGTGTGTGTGCACGTAGGGACTATGTAGTGACAGCACACAGTGACAGTACACACCTGCGGCTGCCCTGTCGTACACACACTCGTGCACTCGATGCATAAACGGGTTCAATGAAGGATTGCGCTCGCACCACCTGGTGCACACTGCACGCTCGCCTCGGCGACACACAACACCAGATTTCATTTCAACTTATTCACATTATATGCAATGCAGGTATTCTTTGTACGGACAATTTTGCAAATTCCCAGATCAAGTTATGATGTGAGCTGCTGGCAGATACCCAGTAACCATTGACTTTGAAAACTATAGCAGCTCCTGTCTGGTAGGTTAATGTCAATATTGTCAATGCCTCAGTGGATAAGGATAGTTGAATACCTAATCGCACTCACCTCACAATTAGCTTTTCAGTACAGTTACCTGCGCATACCTTCACATACAAAATCACAATGGAAGCAGATAATGTAATGGCTAAGTGTTCTGGGGAAGAAAAATTCATAGAAACTGATGTAAAGTATCGGGTAGCAGCCGCGACAATCGGTAATTGTTTGTGTTCCGAGTATTGTGAGCGCAGGTACCTCAATACTTACTTGCATCGGTCGACGTCATTCTGCGAAACTTTCTCAAAACAATGAGGAGAGGTATGCGCCGACGAGCGGACGCGGCGCGTTTTAATGCATTCTTGGAAATGGAATAGTGCGCGGCGCGGATGCGGCGCTCGCGGACTAGCCGCTCACCCAGCGCTCAGCGCTCAGCGGTGCGCTTCAGAGAAAGCGCCCCCTCCCACTGCCTCTCTTACCTCTGGCACCTCACAACTCTTTCGTCAGCACTTTCGATTTACTTACACTATCAGAATTAAATTTCGTTCATAATTTACTTGTTACTTAGATATATGTATATGTGCGCTTCTCAGAACAACCCTTACAATTACAAAGCACTGCAGCTTCACAGATTGAATGGTCATTATTGTCATACTTAGGTACATAAGTAGAAACCGTACTACCGACTCTGGTACTTGGTATATCATCAGAAGGATCTGTGACTTAGGGATAGGTTTCTTAGATTGCCTACAGGCCATGTGCGACGGTCAAGCCTCAAAAAAATTAAAATTAAGTGTGTTAATGCGAACCTGACACGATGTTCTTCAAGATACAATTATAATTGGCAATTGAGCACACACAGACACACGCACACACAGACAACGACGGACGCGCCGAGCGATGACCGCTTCACATGCGACGTTTTGACTCATGACGTACTGATGGTTGAAGTAAACTTCGGTACCTACTCATAGCACATTGGCGCACGTATGTACTAATGCAACGTACATAACATTACGTGACGTCACAATGCGCTAAACGAACTAAATACTTTCTACTTGGCTTCGGTTGATTGTTATGACGAACTTATGCAATGTCGGGACACACTGAGGCGAGCTTACATCATCCAAGCCGTCCGTGTGTAAAAGAAAGTGCAAACTACCAACTGCACTTGTCGAGGATGAGTCCAACTGCAATCACTGTTTGAAGCTAAAAGACGGTAAGCCGATATGAGCAAGGTTGTGTTTCGTTCCCACCTTTACCTACCTGTTATTTTATGGCGAAGCCAAATCTTGAATCTTAGAAAGTAAACTTTACGGCCAGTCTCAATAACTTATCTACCCTTAACTGTCTGTTAAATGCTCACTCTGGTACTGAGACTGTCGATAGAGAGATAACTCGAGAGGTTCTCTCGAACTAGAACTCGAGAGGTTTTGATTAGCTATTTTAACAGACAGTTAACTGTAGATAATTTATTGAGACCGGCCGTTGGTCAGTCGTTATTCAGTATGATCAGATGTTTTATACGAAACTTCACTCTATGTTTCAGAAACATATAGTGATGTTTCGTACTGAATCAATAATAGACACAGCATTGTGCCAAACCGATGAGAATTATTCTAAGGCAAGTGATCTGAGGAGTCTTGGTTTCCGTAATAATTGGTAATGAATGACTCACAAACGTACTCCCGTTGATCAATGTGATGCCATTTATATATAATATGAACATTTTGTTCACACAGTTTGTAGTGATGTTACCGTCGTGTTGTTTACAAACACGCGGCCGCGCTGTCTCGCGCCGCGCCGCCGCACCTCACGTACTATACACATACCTACCAACATTATTCCAAATACCACGTGTTACAAAGTGCCCTTAATACTATCCTACTTTGGTCGCTACCAAACAACAATCTGGTTTTTTAACCGACTTCAAAAAAGGGGGAGGTTCTATGTTCGTTTTTTTACCCGACTGCGTAAGGAGGGTTATTTATATATATTATTTTATTTTATTAGGAAAGTTATTATGCTTTAACGATTTAAAAAAATATTTTTTGTATTTGAAAGGTTATAATATCTACTTCCAAGTTGGTCTCATTATCATCAAATCCCGATCAGATGATGCAATCCTGAGGTAATCGAGGGAAATCTTCAAATATTAAAGGCACACCAATAGTGATTTAGGTATATTTCATACTGATTCATGCATTTACTCTCAAAAAGCACCATTTGGTGAAGTGAAAATGATGATGAAGACCATAGATGACTAAACGGAACCATTCAATATTTCACGGTTCGCGATTCGATTGCTTTAATAGGATATTTCTATTGCACCTAATGCTCGTATTACTACTAAGTATTACACAATGTCATAGAGCTGATGGTGAAGCATCGTCTGAACTCCTCAACAATTAACGACCCTGCATCGGGAAAACCAATATTTTGTAAAAGTAAATGAACAATTGACATTACGTTATTGTAACTTAGATAAATTACAATCTAAAAAGCGGCTTATTGATTTTTTTGTTGTTGTGCCTATAAATATTATATCTAGCTTTTTAGTTATCTTGTATTTATTTTTAAAGTTGGTTTAATTTATATTTCTTTAAGTTTTTAGTAATTAATATTGTATTAATTTTTTTGTGAACAAAATCTAATATTTTCTAATGCACACGCCTTCTCAGCTGGTGTCCGTGGTCTTATTACTCACTGAGAACACGCAAGCACCGACTGTCCTAATGTGTGAGTGGAGGGCCCACGATAACTACACAACTGGGCCCTTTATCTCTTGTACGCATCAGTATCTCAGAACACTGTACACTGTACGGTGGGAGTCATTGCGAGCGACGCGGCCCCAAGTATCTGCATGTCGTTCAATTCGCCACACTGACACCGTTCAACCAAACAGTTGCTGCTATGCTTCTATACTGAATACTACACACATGTTTGTACTAAGCACATTGAAAACCAAAGTTTAATCGTGTAGAACAAAGCCAGTGATGAATCGTGCGTTCCGTTCGCATCGCGGCCGCTACATCGCCACTCGTGAACTAAAGACATCAACGCGCGCAGCGACCTGCGCCCGCTGCCTTTCTCACTTATTACTCGTATTATCGCACATTCAATAAATAAAACATAGTTTAAGGTTTTCGTCGTTTATTTTTTGTTCAACAGCCAATCTAACAGGGCAAGATTTCACCAAAGCACAGTTCACAGTACAGTCGGTTTCACTCGATCACGGCACAAGCGCGTACACTACAGTATTTAAAACGTACTCAGTACAGTCACGTGTACGCTCCGGGCACTCACTCGTGTTCGCGTCCGGCGCTCGTCCGGCGCGAGCGGTCAATCATACGACAACACCGATCGTAATCGTTACGGGAATACAAAATAATACTGAGGAATAAATATTCACTATGACTAAGTACGTTGAAGTACATTAAAGCTGCGTTCAGCACACTGTCTCCATGGGTATGCGCGGCGCTTGGGGCGCTGGGGGCGCCTGGGCGGCTGGCGGCGCGGGCGGCGCCGGGGTGGTGTGCGTGAGCGACTCGCCGCAGGACGGCAGGTGCGTGGAGGAGTGCGTGGCGCGCGCGGCCTCGCCGCGGCCGCGCGCCCAGCACGCCGCCGCGCAACGCTTGAGCGCGGCCCACGCGTGCGGCTGGCATCCCACCACCAGGAAGATGAAGACGCCCTGCAGCGCGTTGAGCAGGTCGGTCGCGTACCACACGTAGTCGGGCCCGCCGGCCGCCCACGACACCACGTCGGCGCCCCACGTCACGCCCATCACCACCACCAGCTTGGCGCACACGCGGCCCAGCGCGGCGCGCTCCGACGTGGACTTGACCTCGTCGCGGCGCCACAGGCCGCAGGTGAGCTGCCGCGTCGTGGACACGAACAGCGCCAGGTTGACGAGCAGCAGCACGCCCACGGGTCCGAAGAAGTAGACGAGGATCTCCATGTCGCCGTAGAACCAGCAGCGCTGCACCGCGAAGCGCGGGCGCAGGAAGGGCGCGGCGGCGCCGGGCGGCAAGTGGTCCAGCAGCGCCGCCGCGCCCGCCAGCAGCAGCGGCCCCCCCCACGCGTACACCATGTACACGCGCAGCCGCCACGCCTCCTGCCCGCGCTCCAGGCTCGTCGGACGGAAGTCCCTGCGGCAACGCACACATACATCTCTCTAACTAATGCGCTTATTACACTACGCTGAATATGGGACCCTAAACCCATAAAAAGAGAGCTATAATAAGAGTTAGCGCCCTAATTCTCCAATAAATTTTCAAGGCTACCTCGATTTAGGGCCCTAGTGTGTAATCATCCTTTACAACATAGGTAACTAACTTTTGCCCGCGAAATTGTCGGCTATAGCTATATAAACTCTCCTCTATGTTAACTTAACAAAACTGATTCAGCGGTTAAAGCGTGCAAACCTAATAAATAAACTAATCTAAATTTATATTATTGTTAGTCATCCATAATTAGGTAATAACTCTGAATGGCAGATCCAAAGTTTGTATGATTGTAGATCGGTGAATTTAATTAGATCACAAATGTACGATCGTTATAATTTATACAATAACACACTATCTTTGTGTATATATATTATAGTGTGTTATACTCAGGTGGATCTTGGTCATCGCGGATCAAACTATCTTCATTTGATCAGCTGTTACTCGTAAACTTGTAAAGCCTACTTACATACTTTTTCACTATATATGCTACTACCGTGATTTTTTTCACATACCCAACATCAACAATTTAGCTGGCAGGGCACACTTGACTCTAACAAAAATTTACACTAAAAGTCATTCCAAAGAGTAAGTAAATATATAGACGAGTGTACCCAGGGGCTCACATTTAGACATTTGCGATGCATTATTTATTATAACTATTTATTATACGGCATTATTTACCTTATAGCGACCACGGCCGGTGCAATGTGGTCCGTGGTCGAAACGTGGCTTTTTAGAAGGTTTCTATTTTATGGGACTTTCGACACTTTATAGGAGTTTTATAGTAGCCTTCATTATGATGTGTAAGTTTTCGTGGGTTTTAAATAACAAAGTAGGAAAATATTGAGATGCTCACCGGAATGTCCACCAGATGTTGAAACACATCGTGTTGAGCCAGAAGAACGCGGACAGGAACAGGAAGTGCATACACACAGCTGGAACAACAAACACACCACGTTCAGACACAGAACGGATAGAACGAGCAACACAGACACACTATCACACAGCGCGAGGCTCACCGAGCGCGCGGCACAGCGGCGCCGGCACGCGGTCCGCGGCCAGCTGCGTGGCCGCCAGCAGCACGTCGCCCAGCATCAGCGCCGCCACGTAGTGCGTCTGGCAGCGCCAGTGCAGCGCGTGGTGCGCCGCCGGCAGCGCGAAGCCCGCCGCCAGCGTGGCCGCCAGGAACGCCGCGCCCACCGCCAGCCCCGCGCCGTACAGCGCGTGGCGCGCCGACTGCGCCGGCCGCAGCGAGCGCGCCGCCGCCTCGCACGCCAGCACGCGCACGCCGCGCTCGCCCTCCACCGCGTCGGCGCACCACTCGCCGCCCTCCAGCAGCTCGCCGCCGCCGCCCGCCGCCGGCAGCTCCAGCGCGCCGCCCGCGCGCAGCCGCACGCCGCCCAGCGCGCCCGCCACCGCGTAGCGCGAGCCCTCGGGGCACACCGGCCAGCCTACCGTCGTAGTGCCGTTGCCGGCCAGCGCGCGCAGCTCCAGGAGCGCCGCCGCCGCCGACTCCGGCGCGTCCACGCAGCGCGACCCGTTCACGGCGCGCCCCGCCGTGCAGCACTTGGCGGGCGGCCACTTCAGGTCCTCCGCGCACACCAGCACCACTCCGTCGTCGGCGCAGTACCGGTCGGTCGGCAGCGCCACCGTCGCTCCGCGCGGCAGCAGCGACCCGTTGTTGGCGAGCAGCGCGTACGCCGCGGCGTGGTCGGGCAGCACGCGCAGCGGCTCGCAGGCGGGGCGCGCGCCGGCCGCCAGGCGCCAGTGTTGCGGCAGCACGCCGCGGTCCAGGAAAAATCCGCGAGCGGGCGCGTACACGGGCGGCGCCCACTCGAGGGATTCGGTGGCGGTGCAGGCGGCGGCGGCGTCGGCGCCGGACAGCTTCGCCACGCGCAGCGCGCCGGGCGCCAGGCGATGGCCGGCGGGGCAGCAGCGCGGCACGGTGACCGCGGCGGGCTTGACGCCGCCGGCCGCGGCCCACAGCGCGCTGCCCAGGGCCACTACCGCCGTGAGAGTCCACATCTCGCAGAGTTCACCGATCGCACCTTCGAGTCGGGCGCCGGGACTGCATCGCGTTCGTCTCGCAAGTCCGGATGAAAACTTTTGTTTTCGCTTTTTTCTTGTATTCCTACTCGGAATAGACGCACAGTTCACAATAAAATGATTTATCCCAGTCAATTTTTGTCTACCGGCAACGTATCAACATAACATCCGTAAATGGTAACCGAGTCGACGAGAACATAAGTAAACACGTGTTAATTCGTCTGTGCGGCGCGCGGCGCGACCTCTCGCGTCGAGAGCGGGTGCTGCACTGGTGAGCGCGCGGCGCGGGCTGAGTGCCGCGGCCGGCGCGGGGCGTGTGCCCCCACGTCTAGCGGCCGGCGGCCGGCGCGCCATCACTCCACTCCTCTTTCGGATCCTGGCTCTCCTGCTAGCTGTGCGTAACGTCACGTCTACGTCAGCAGATTTTACAAAATACAAACTCTACATATCAAATTCTGTCACTCACCTTTATGCGCTAATTTGGCAAAAATCATACCATGCATGGACAATAAAAAATCGCTAGATAGGCCAAATTTTTAACATAAAGTGTTTATTGTGTTTGTACGCTCGCGAGCCGTAGAACCGCAGAGACTCTACAACTCTACGAGGGTGCAGAGTAGGTTAGAAGTTGTGAAGTTGCCGTTGGGAATAATAATATAATTTATTTACTCTTTTCACTTAGTTGGGAAAGCTGTTGTGGAAATTTATCTCTACACCAGCAGTTGCTCGTTGCTTCGAATGCGTGGATGACCTTACACCCTATACGAATGAATTTACGAAAACGCTGAAACACGTGTATTCTTTATTTAAAACAATTAATTAACAATTTATAAAGCCAAATACATATTTTCACAAACCTAACTCAAAAAGTTATGGATTTGATACAAAATTGCAACCCCTATTTTACCCTCATAAGAGTTGATTTCCAAAAACGCTGAAACGCGTGTTCTTTTATTTAAAACAAAAAAGTTAATATAAAACACAGATCTAACTTCAAAACTCACAGAATTTCATACAAAATACATATTTACCCTAAATTACCCCTAATTGACACACAATTTTTAGTGGATGCCTACTCAAGTACCAAAATTTGTGGTTTGTTGACCCCGCGGCTTAGGCTTAGCGTTGATGAATTAGTCAGTTAGTCAGTCAGAACAAGAAGTTACATAATATGTATAGATAGATTATAGAGTTAAAATAAAAATCACAATTAGGTACTTAGTGTACCTGTTACTTTTTCGAGTCTTTAACAAATTTCATTAAAATAAATAAAAATATGTAGGTATTTATAATAGAACAAGTGGGTATATAATAGCAACTATAAGCACCTTCATTATAATAAAAATGCGAGAACGTAAATAGATCGAAGTAATTTTTATAGGCATTTCTTGCCAAAGACTTTACAAATACAATAATTGCATTTTGGCGGGGGCCTAACCCGCAAGCAGAGATAGAAAAAATTGATATCTAGTAACATAGTCCAGATAGGTGGATCGCTTCTGGCCCCGGTTTGGCTACGGAAGTCTCGGGTTCGATTCCTGAGTCTGGATTTCAAATTTTTCTATCTTTCAAAAATGCAATTATTGTATACGTAAATAGATCACCAAGACCGGACACATAATAAAAATAAATGTATACAAAAATAAAATAAATTAAAAATAATGTCATTATAAGCGGCGGTAGTCTAATGGCTAAGGCATCGGTCTCGCAATCGTAAGGTCGCGGGTTCGAATCCTACCCATTATACTACCGACGTCAACCCACTCCTAACACAAGCCTTTGAGCTTAGCTGGAGTGGTTAACAAGATTGCTAGTAATGTGGGACTTAATCCTACATTGCTAGTTATCTTTATATAAAAAAAAATATACACACACACATACACACACACACACACACACACACACATCCTTTCACACGTACCCACACACACTCGCACAAGATGTGGACACTTGATTAGGCACAGTGACTGGGAAAAAACATTTTTATTTATTTATTATTCTCTCTCCTCCCCCCCCCCCCCCTCTCTCTCTCTCTCTCTCTCTCTCTCTCTGTCTCTCCCTCATGTTGTTTTAGTACTGTGTATAAGAAGAAAATCTGACGAACTGATAAAACCTCGCACTGTTTGTAAAGTTCTGTACTCGGAAAAAAAAGGGTAGGGAGTAACTAACTTTGAGAATGGCTCGTGCCCTTTCTATTTTTAGAAGATAGGTTTTAGCTGTTGGTCTCTTACTGTAAGAGAGCATTGATTCATCGCATCTGCTACATGTCTGAGACTTTTAATGACAAACAAACTTGTCGTATTCTACCTGATAATAAATCAATGTATTCCTGAAAACATAACCTACTATCGAGTACTATTGTACTTACCAAATTTGATGGAACTAGCCCTCTGAATATTTGTGCATAGAATACAACCCTAGAAAACCAAACTAACAAATGTTTTGTTTTCCGTTCCATATTCAAAATAGAATAGAAGTTAAAAATAAATTACCAGTAAATAAACATTTTTAAAAACAAGTTCTTATTAAACTGCCTATTCTCGATGTGGTCATTTTATTACATAGCTCCAGCCTTAAGTGGCGGTAGCCTAATGGCTAAGGCATCGGTCTCGCAATCGAGAGGTCGCGGGTTTGAATCCGACCCATTATACTACCGACATAAACCCACTACTAACACAAGTCTTTGAGCTTAGTTGGAGGGGTTAACAAGATTGCTAGTAATGTGAGACCCAACCCCCACAAAAAAGCTCCTGTGGCTTTCATTTCCAGCTGGATATTATCTACGGTAATACTTGTCCCAGTAAATCAAAACCGCCCAAACTCGATATGGTTGTGTCGTTAATTAAAAAAGTAAGTTAACATGGCCTTTCTGCTCATCAGATCTTAAACATCATTGTGCGGTTAAAGTATTTCTTAAGACGATTCAAACGAGATCAAACTGAACTATCTTAGCACTTGCTACGAGGGAGTTCCAGTAACAATCATTTCGCTTCATCTTCAGATCTGTGTAAAGTACTAACGATAGCAAAATATTCTAGCCCAAATTCAAAATATCCTACCATTTGCCGAAAGGGAGCTCCGGTCCCTAGACCCCGGCGTCATCGTCAGATCAGCTACATTTTATCATAATACTAGCTGACCCGCGCAACTTGGTATGCGTCAATTTTCCCTGTTTTTGCAACATTTTTCATTGCTGCACCGCTCCTATTGGTCGTAGCGTGATGTTATATAGCCTATAGCCTTCCTCGATAAATGGGCTACTCAACAGAAAAATATTTTTTCAATTTGGATCAGTAGTTGCTGAGATTACCGCGTTCAAACAAACAAACTCTTCAGCTTTATAGTATTAGTATAGATGATTCCATTGTCACCGGAATTACATAAGTATTCCAAATGTCAACTCAATCAGGATTTTTGTACATCAGTGGCTCAATCGGATTCAGATCCGATTTACAAAAAAATGTGAATCCCCTGTACCACGACATTTATTTGTTGTTGTGTTGTTTATTCGTTTAAATTTCATTGCGTACTTTCAACGTATGAGACGATAACATATCACCTGATGATATCAATTGAAACCGCAATGTAAAACGAATAGAGTAAAAATATGTGAATGAGAATTTATCGAAGTAGTATAACTCAAAAACTTAAATAAATCATTTTAAAATTAATTTCAGCTTATGGAGCAACAAAATTACTTAGCGATAAAAGTATACATCTCCTTTAATACGGTCTACATTCTTCGACGAGTTTTTACAACATAAAAGTGCACAATTAGGCATTTCTTGTTGCATCGAACTTTGAATAATATCACGCGCGAACCAAATGACGCCGTTGCGCTGATTGGAGACACGCTTTGACTTACTACTGACCGATTCTAGCTATATGTGTGTTCTGAGCTCACAGCGAAGCTCTTGTATAGCTCTAAGTAATTCTTTCCCTTTAGTGGTCACCTCCTCAGATGAATCTCTGTCCAAGTAGATCTAGAAACCTACTGTAATCGTCTTTTTTGATGTTATGCCTCCAGGTAGAGTACAAGGCAGCTATAGTGACAGGATAAAGACTACTCTTGACCCATATGGCCAAAGCTTGTATTTCTTGCTTTTCATATTGAATTCCTTCATAATGATAAAGGTTTTCTTCAACTATTACAGCACTACCACCCCTAGCACAGTTATCAAGATGCGTAAGCGTGATATATTTTATATCCTTGTAATTTAATGTAATATTGGCTAGTGAAATGAGTTTCAATCAATCAACCAATGTTTTCTCTGTTTAGGATACTTGGAGCTCATGTTGAACATTTTATTAACTTCAATAATAATAATAAGCTTTAATTCTCTTCTTACGTATTGCATTACATGTTAAGTAAATAAATATTAAGATACTTATGTTCCAAGATCCCAGTCATGCCAGACCTATTTTATTTTCTGACAGATAAAATGTGGGGCTTCGGTTAGTGTTTATATGAACAATCAACGCTAGCATACCAGCTAAGTTGTATAGACGGCCAATTTTCAGGTTCAATACCAGGTGAGAAAGGTAAGAAAAAATCGGACTAAGTTAACTTAGTCAATTCGCTAGCGGCACGTAAACATCGAGCGCGTATCTTAAAAAAATCTACGTGGATTATGGCAAACAGACAGCGAAAGTGAAATGTGAATCCAACTGTAATTAATGTGATATTACTACCTATAACTATGTTTTGCAGTGATACAAACCAATTTTCGCTAGATACTAAACAACTCCTTATTTTTACGAACCTAATAGTAATATTGTGATAAAATTACAAAAAGTGATAAATTTTGCTTCCGTTAGTTTGAATTTCTTTTTTCAACATTCACGATAAAATATATTATGGTCAATTTTGCGAATAGCACCATCTAGGGTCGAGTGGCGAAACCACGTTCTTATCTATCACACGAAAGCTAGTCGTGTTCATATCAGAAAAGATGGCGTCTAACATCAATACGAGCATAAATAATGGTCGCAAGATGCCGACCAAAATGTGTGTTCTGAGATGCCGACACTAATTGACATAAAAACACAGCAATGTGCTTAATCTGCAAAAACAGATATGAACCGGACTGCGATGGTTATCCTGAACAAATCTACCGTTTAATGAACCAAGAATCAAGAAAAAACCGGAAATGCAAGGCTTGTATCCAGAAAAATCTTAAAAATAAAAAAGTATCAAGTACCAGAAGCCCATCTAACGTTACCCTACGTAAGAAAAATAATACCATTATAGAACCTATCCTCTCAAGCCCAGAAACTACACAGCCTACAAATAAAGATCAATGTATGGATACGATTCATTCAAGTGACAACCCAAAATGCGTCTATTATTACAGATTTACACTTATTTACTGACTCTGGAACCTCATTTGAGTTATGTATATGATACTCTCAATGTAATGTCTAAGAGTTTGACCTGTAGGTACTGTAACCAACCAACTGTGTATTTCTGAAATGAAAGAACAAATATCCATACTTACCCGTAAACTGGTGAGTACTGAGAGTGAACTTGAAAATGTCATTCTGGAAAATAACAATCTCAACAGACAGATACAAATATTAAACGAAGAAATAAAAGTATTAATGTCGCGGTGCAACTCGTCGACAATTATAAGAAATAGCAACAAGAAGAAGAGACATTCTCTGCCGTTTGGTAAAATGCCTCCCAATATCTCTCAACTGTCTTCAACCACGAACCTTGGACCCTACAACGACATAGCAACGTCACCACAACAACAAAAAATTGCACACCAACAACAACAAATAGAAGAAATACTACGACAAAACATGTCCCTTACAAAACAAATAGAGAGCCTGGCACAATCTGAACTGAAAAATACTAAACCCTTACGACGACTACATACAGACAACGCTGCATCGGCTCTAGGCAACTATAGTACAAATACAAAACAGTCAGATCATTCACCAAAAAGATATGCCTACTAAGTTCAAACAAGACTAATAATGTTTTATCAATTGCAATTTAGACATTAGGGGACAAGCAACTATGTCATTATCTTTCACCGAAATGTGGAATACTACCTATGATTGAAAATCTTCATGAAAACCTATACTACTTCACAAAAAAATATTACTGTGTAATCCTAATAGGAGAAGAAGATTTTAGAACAACAAATAATTATTTCAATATAATATTAGAATTAAGAGATACCCTACTTAAAATACGTCATACGAATATTATATTGTGCCCCACGTACAAATGCGACTATTACGCTACAGTATTTAACTAGCGAGTAGAGATGTTTGTATAGATAAATAACACCCAGACACAGAATAAACCATCGTGCTCATCACACAAAGTTTTATCCTGGGTGGGGATCGAACCCACGACCTCTTGCGTAGCAGTCGGATACACTCCCACCGCGCCACAAAGGCAGTCAAATATAATCTATACTAATATTATAAAGCGGAAGAGTTTGTTTGTTTGCTTTGTTTGTTTGTTTGTTTGTTTAAACTAATCTCAGGAACTACTGGTCCGATTTGAAAAATTATTTTTTTCTTGGATAGCCCGTTTATAGTAGTAGTAGCGACGTGAAAAGTTGCGCGAGACAGCTAGTAATATATATATGGGCGTTACCTTCACCCAGACATGTTTTTGATGTCTGGGGGATATTTCGCCCTTTCAATTTGTCTGACTGAGCAAATATATGTTACATATTATCCCTTAAGTATCATATATATAAGAATCAATTATCATAATATATGCCAAGTTTTATAACAACTTCACAATCTTATTACGGCTGAATGGTTTTGGTATCTGGGAGAAGCGTCGCAAAGGACATGGAAAATAAACAAAAATTAGCGCTGCTTGAATTGAAGAAATACAAAGAGGACAACGCCCAACTGCTGTCAGAACGCAGCGACTGTGAGGTAGAAATTGTTGGTTTAAATGAGAAGGTAGCTGAACTGAAGAAACAACTTACAGAACTGGACATACAAAACCTGGATCTTCGAGAACAATGAGGCCGTCCACACAGGAAATTGACTCTTTTAGTGACTGTACCGATGTGTTTTCAGTATCTCTCAGTCGCAATACTGAAGTGCAACGAGACCCGAATGAAGCTCATAAGACTATCGTTTCCCTAAATCAAACAATACAGGCAACGAACAGTAACGTGACTCAGAACTTCTATAGTGAATTATTAGGTGTAAAGGGGGTCGCACTTAAAACCTGTGTGTATGTAAGTAGAATATACTTATCCTAGATGGTAATCGAACCCACTACCTCTAGCTTAGCAGTCATTGTCACTAACCACTAGAGCAACAGGCCAGTCGATTTACCACGTTATTTTCACACTATAGACTTTCTTTCAAAATTGTAGGCTCAGTCATTTCAAAGAGGGAGGAGCTCAATTTTATGAACATTCTTAAATAACTTAAAAAAATACATATTTTAGAGGCTTACACCAAACCTTTCATTTGTTTTCATGTTACACTATACCGTTTTCCTAACGGCTTTCCTTTATTGCTCTGCCCCTAAAATGGCCCTCATGTTTAAAAGTCAGACTTCCTACCCATCTTTTGTGTTTACCCTAAAATATTAAGCTCAGTAGCTTGGGAGATATAGGGAGGGGGGGGGGTGGATTTTCTTGAATATTTTTTAAACTGTTTCAAAATTATAATAAAAATATATTAGTCATCGTTACAACAAACTTAGCTATTAAGTTTCTGAAAACATTATCTGCGATGAAAATTTATGAGAATTTAAAAACAGAGAATAGTTTTTGCGGTTTTAATTTTTTTCATTAAAGATTACACTGTCTTTAACATAAATTCCCAGTACCTAAGTTCGTTGGGAGAACTTTCAAAATGGTAATCTACTCGACATTTTTTCCAGATAAATTCTCATAAATTTCCCTTTAACTTGAATTCTAGTGATTTAAATAAAACAAAAATTGGAATTTTGCTAATCAATATCAAAAACATTTATTGTAATAAGTTCTTTAAAGATACAATTAAAACGTAACATTATTTTGCAATATACAAAATATGTACCTATTTTTTTATTTTTAAGTTCTCTTAAATTCTCAATGTTTCGGGAACTTAAGGAACTTAAGAGAGTGTTTAAGAACATTCTCGGTCCGAGAATGTTCTCATAAGGAGAATGTTCTCTGTGCCCATCACTATGTTAAATAAAGCACTAATAGTGCTTATTAAAAACATTTAGACATTGTTTTTCTTATTTTTGTAAAATTCTATTAATAACGGAAAAGATTTGGGTCATGGTATCCAAAATATGCGCGGGCACAGCCGCGGGGAACATCTAGAAATATTTCTTCAAACATACCTTATGAAGTTATTTTCTTTATTGGCTTAAGAATGCAATAATTAATCAAAAATGAAAATGGATATTGTATAAAACTATTATGGGTAGCTGCTATTTATTCAGAAACGATTTAAATTTATGTTAATATTTTATTAGTAAACATATATAATCACACTAATATTATACCTAAAGGTGAAAGTTTGTGAGTATGTGAGTGTGTATGTTTGTTACTTCTTCACGTCTAAACGGCTGGAGCGATTTTAATAAAATTTGGTATGGAGTTAGCTGACACCCTGGATTAACACATAGGCTAATAAACCGCGGGTAACACCGCGGGGCACAGCTAGTATAGTATATTTTATGTATAAAAGTAAGTACATCTAAGTATATCGAATTATGAAAGTTATTTAAATGACAAAATATGCATTTTTTCATTTTAAATAACTTTACAAAAACTTAACGTTAATTATTAAACACTCTCTATTTAACGTAAGTCAATACCACGTGAGTACAGTGGTACAATTTTGACAAGTACAGAGTGAAGTTGACGCTATCGCGATTAATCTTCCCATTTGAAACGCTTAATACTTACTACGGTAACAGTAGTAGGCCTTCTCTCTTTTTTTTTCATAAGTTAACGGGGCCTATTAAAATTATTATTTGGATAAACACGAGACGTCCGAATTAATATACGATTTTCGACGAGTAGATATTGCTGGCTCTGTATATTTGTACCACCTAATTTTTTATTGAAACTTCCTGTTTATTGATTTAAAGTAGGCCTCCAGAATATTTGACCACTTCGTTTGAAGGTGTTAGTTAAAGGCCCTCCCTCACCGCGAGCGTTGTACTTTGCTATACTGCCTCTTAGACCTGACGAGCATGCGCCTGTAATGTAACATTTATGATTCGATTTTCGAAGCGATTGTTTAACTTTTTCATTGATGTTACAAGTTGTATCAAAACATTACAGGTTGCGCATTGTAATGCTCGGTTCTCCTCTCTCACCGATGTAATGCTAGGATCTGTAACGTTACATTACAGGCGAATGCACGCATTAAGTATACCCTAATAAGAAGCCCTATAACCCTTAATATGAAGCATAAATTCCGTATAAAATGAAAATATGTTTGTTTTGTGCCTTAAGTTTTTCTGTATTGTTGGTGACTTAAATGACTAGTAACGCCATCTAGTGACTAATTGCTTGTTACGTTATAATTCTTCGACACCTAACTCTTTTTTTTTACTCCCTTTTTATGTTATCCTTTTTTTAGTAAGTTGTAAATAATGGTAATAGTATGTTTATAGTTCGTTCGTAGGGTAATGTAGCTTGTATTTATTAACATTGTAAATTTTCAGTGTGTTTAAATGGAATACTTACATTTATTTAAAACGTTGTAAATACATGGTGTATTGGATTACAATTAATAATGAAACGTAAAATATAATAAATAAAGTAGTATGAACTAAACTAAAACAAAAGATCAAACCAAAGTGTAAAACAACGCCATCTAGCAAGTAATGTAAAAAATTGCCAATAGATGGCATTGTGCAACAAAGAGTATACTGTTTTACCCACTCCAAGACCTCACTCACTCCATTCATTTTATTTCATTCATTCTATAATGCTGCGTACATACCATGTAAACAACCACCTGGATCATCCCTTTCAAGTATGAAGTAAACTAGGTGAGACTAAAAAGTGAAAAATTTTACAAGTCCCAATCCCCTACTAAACTGCACTCAAATTTATTCAAAATTGAAGGTCCATAAAAACTAATTTTTTTTATTTACGGTCAAAGTATTTCATAAGACGATTCTAATACTTCTTCATCTTAGCACTTTCTAGGAGGGAGTTCCAGTAACATGCTACAATCAATTGAAACGGCGGTAGCCTAATGGCTAAGCATCGGTCTCTCATGAGGGCGCCCTCATGATTGCGAGACCGATACTTAGCCATTAGGCTTCATTAGGTTCGAATCCTACCCATTATACTACCTACTTGAACCCACTCCTAACACAAGCCATTGAGCTTAGCTGGAGGGGTTAACAGGATTGCTAGTAATGTGGGACCAAAATCCCACATTACTAGCCCAAATTCAATCTATCCTACCATTTATCCTAGGGGAGCTCCAGTCCCTAGACCCAGACGTCATCGTCAGATCAGCTCCATTTTATCATAATATTATTGTATTTTAACCGGAATCACATAGTATGCTAAATTAATAAAATAACTGCATTTTTGAAAGATAGAAAAATTTGAAGTCCAGACCAGAAGCCAAACCGGGGCCGGAATCGAACCATCTAACCGGGACTATGTTACTAAAATACCTCAAATTCTTCTATCCTTATAAATACCTTGGTTAATTATTTATAACACAATTAAATCCTTTAGCGGCATTTTAGACAAGTTTAAATAAATACCTTTTGCAAAAATTAAACAATGCGTAAGTTACAACAAATTCCTGCACTAAAAAGTCAGGTTAGGGTGTTCATAATGGCTTTTTAGAGGGCAACGCTCTAAAAAGCCGTTTTGTCGATAATTTTAAATTAAAAATAATATTTATCTTTACTTTTTAGTATTTAACTAGGTTTATGCAAGGCCATAAACCATTGACGTATAGTCCTGGACCGTGCCATCCCTTTCAATTATAAAGTAAATATTGACTGCAAAGCGTGAAAGAGAGAAAAAACTTGTGCGGCCTTTGAGAGGTATTGTTCACAACTCAGATTAAAAACTACTAGATATGAGCGATGTGACGTCATCAAGAATATAGACAAGGATAGTTAATTACGTTTCCAATGAAAAAGAAAAGGATGAAAACTATTTTTCTGTCCTTATCATCGGAGCCGGTTTTTTTTGTTTGGCCCAAATAAGTTAACGCGAGTTATGTCGAATATTTGTATATTTCACTAATTGAATTGTATTACTCCGTTTTTAAAGGACTCGTTAGAGTATTTACTTGTATTCTGTTCGAATACATCGAGTATTATGCTTTGAAGTGGTTCTCTGATTGAAATAATAAGTTAGTATTGCAATTATAACCACAAAGTAAAACATTGTAGTAATGCCTACTTTTACTACGGATCCAATTTTCCCCAATCCTAGTCTTTAATGTTTTAATTCTAAATCCTAGTCTATAATGAGCGTCAGCATAAATTTCGATTTGATTATATATCCTTATATTTGATTTCATTCAAGAAGGTTATATTATGATTCAAAAAGCTTTAGTGGGGCATAAGACTTAAATACTAAGATTTTCTGTTAAAAAATAAACCTGCATAATATTGAGGATTATATTGTATATAGTTAGTTAATTGACATTTTTTTTCTTCGTTCTTGTACCTGTAATGGGAAATTAGGATGTCTCACTCACTGGAATTTCTTGAGCTTATACATACATGAATGAACCGATCACGGGAACTTTTATCTAAGATTAAAAAGTAAACACATGCTCTTAAAAAACTGAGTTATAGTTTAAATATTTGGCAATCACTGATCACAAACCTGTTTTTCCTTTTAGGTTCCCTTATAGTTCAGAAAGAAAAAATAGTGTTATTATTAATTATGAAATTTATAAAACAAACAAACCTTGAAAATAATTTAATTAAGAAAAAAAATAATGATTTGTATTTTATTCTAAGTTACAAAACGAAGAGATACTTTGCGAAAGCCGACAGAATGACTTTGGCTGCCAGCCGTTCGTCAGAACTGGTTTTGGTTGGTAGTCGAAGTAGTGTAAATCACTGTCCACTATAAGTACTTCAATTACGTAGCCCTTTTATGACATTTCTAAAAACTTAAGTTGGAAAAATAAAAATCGTAGTTAATAACAGTGAGTGGTATTTGACCCATTATGCAATTAATTCATATTGGTTAGGTACACAACTAATAAATATATCAATCGCTCCACCGGGCTGCTTTGACTGCTTTCGGCACGCTGAAATCATTGACGTCTCATATTTGACCCAATTGATCATATGACAAAATTACCCTAAATAACAGGTAATGACTTTTTTCTGGCAACACCATAATGTGGAAGCGAGAAAAACAATGGATACGCTAGGTACTTTATATCAGTTTTATGAGTTTACACAAAAATCGTACAAACCGAGTTAAATTAAGATTGATGGTTTTTTGTATGTGATAAATAATGGATATGTTGCTTTAATAAGTCAGCATAGAACTTGTCGCATCCTCCAAGCGTGCGGAGCCAACGCTGAATATCCTTCGTTGGTGTTTGTTGGGCCCGTGTTTACGCGGCATAACGCAACAGTATTGTTTGTTCGTATTTATGGGTGGGTTGGGCCGTACCCACCCCAGATTGGTCCAGTGATGAGACCCCAGGATGTTGGTTTACCGATTTGAAATTTAAAATGGATACCCAAGAAGTAATACTGTCTACAGTCGAGAAATCTACAAATTTACTATTAAACAGTACCTACATTGCATTTAGTTACTTTTGAATACACAACGTACTAAGCTAGACTACGTTTTAATTTCGCGGCACAACGCGAAGCGACTAGCAAGCATGCCATTGGCTTAAACGCCCTCGCACAATGTTATTAATAGTTTATTTTTCAGACATCGATTTTTTCCCATATTAGACAAAATCGGATTCTGAAAAATCCCATAATAGTTTATAGTTACTTAGTTAATAGACACCTATGCCCCAAATTTCATCGTAATTCTTTGTATAGGTTTTGAGTGAAGGTAGTTTTTATTTTGTTGCTGGCTCTCTGGGCTCTGCTGGTGCTTATCACGACCAGCAACAAAATCCATTACAGAGTTTTGTCAATAAAAACTGCGTGTCACGATAGCATGAACACTAGGAGTTAGTTACCGGTCACTCGGTTGGGCCGATTATTAGTTTCTATTTTGTTGCCGGCTCTCTGTACGCTGCTGTTGACATCTGCGACCAGCAACAAAATCCATGTGAGAATTTGATTATTAAAAATTGCGTGTCACGATAACATGGACACTAGGAATTATGTAGTTACCGGTCAACAGGATGGGCCGATTTTTAGTTTTTATTTTTTAGCTGGATCTCTGCACTAGCAACAAAATCCATGACGGCGTTTTATCAATAAAAACTGCATGTCACGATAGAATGGACACTGGTTGGAAGTTACTATTAACAATTTCTAGCTGACTCTAGGGTTTTCTGATTTGTTTCTGTACTGTGTAGCTTGTTGTAAAGATAGCAGTAATTTGTTTTTTGTGGAACTGAATAGAGCGACAAAATCGTGATTTTAGCAACTATTTAGCTACCAATTCCCACGCATATTTCGATGGTATCTACCGACTTTTAAATGCTAGGCTGATAAACCTTTTGAGTAATATGCCTGTGACATACGGACGGACAGACAGATGTACAGATGTATGGACATGACGAAACTGATGTGTTCCGTTTTTGCTACGAAACACTAAAAAAATAGAAATCCACTTTTTGTTTTTAATTATAGACACATATTTGGCACATACATAGGCTAACACACACGAGCCGTGTGGTGCCGGCTTAAGAATAGTACCACCCCATCTATACCCGTGGGTGTCGTCAAGGCGACTAAGGGATTTCACCCCGGAGGACGGGCAGCAGCGTCCTCTGCGTATTTAAAGCCTTACTGCGATCGCCAACCCGCTCGCCAAGCGTGGCGATTATGGCAATTACCCCCAGGATCTACATACTAGTAGGTTCTACTGGGGAGACCCGTGCCCAGCAGTGGGCCATCATATGGGTTGATATATAGGCTAACATACAAAGACATAATCCTGACAGTTGCTTTTTCCTTGGACACCATTCTGGTAGCCCGTAACTATGTAAGCCTAGCCGACAAATTTACACGTTTCTAAACTACTTAACCGATTTTGATAAAATTTGCACTGCTCCCTAAGTTGGAGTAAATAAAAAAATAGTTGTTTGTAAAGCCGGTTTACGGACGATACTTTTACTCGTACGTGTTATCGCCATAAGAAAACATTGATGACTTTATATTATACACTCATGCCTGTGACAGCTTTAGTGGACCCGAGCGAATGCGCATACAAAACTTCATACGTTATTGCGCCCGACGGCCACAACACCTAAGCCTATCAGCAGGCGGAATCATTACAATATTTTTGTATGTATACAAATATATTGAATTAATAATGATAGGCATTATAAATAGGTATTTTAAAAAAGTGGACATGGGTTTATTGCCAAGTTCTTTTCTCACGGCTTTACTCTTGGGAACATGGAATTAAATGGAGAATCATTCTATTACAAATTTTGCCTGACGTTCTTATGCGTTGCATGTTGTTGTTATGCTGTAAGCTAAGTGACTAAAGTACATTTGACTTTTCATTCAAGGATATTCAGCGTTGGCTAAAGCACGCGCGCTAGCCAAGAAACTGAATATCCATCGTTGGCGTTCTTTGGCTCGGTGTGTACGCCGCATTATAATAGCGATTTTGTTGCCCACATTCCAATTACTATTTCGTATTTTCTAAAACGAAGTGATTACTTACTCTGTGGTATTTTCGTTAGCGTTCTGGTGTATGAAATACGCTGGCAACACTAGATGCTAAAGTTAAAAAGCAGAATAAATATTGTTAAATGGATAAAATATTACTGTTAAGTAATTATTTAGGTGGTTGTGGTATTCAGAATAAATATATTACATTATGATGCCATTACACTATTAGATAAATGAGAGATTACTTTTGTAGTTACGCCCTGGACGCGTTATGGACGAATTGATTTTATCCAATATGGCGGTTCAATTATATTTTTCAATTGTTGTTTACTGTGGTGTTAGTGGTGATTCTGATTCGTGTTTATATGGATTCACAAGTTTTTTTAATTCATAAGTTTAAAAGCTAAAAGCGTTATGCAAAGTGAATTTTGTGAATGGTCAAACAAAAAAACAATTTCGGAAAATTACACTCGTTTTTTTAAGTGTTTTCGGTGTCGGAGATCCGTGAAAATAAATGCAGTTTATGTTCCCTGTTGAAGACATTGCGTTAGTAGCGTACTCGCTCGCGATGTCACAATATGAGCGGTCGCGATGAGCTCCCTGCGCCACCCGCACTCGGCACTGCTCTCCAACTCATGGTGAGAACACCTCATATTTACATCATCAACTTAAGAATTTGCCATTGCCTAATTTGACGTTTCCGCTCACTATCAAACGAATTGTTTACCGGTCACAAACGCTATCTTAGTTTAATTGATTTATAATCTGTTTATACCTTCGTCAAAATAACGTATGAAGTTTGTTTATATTTTATGCTTGTTTAGAATCTTAACTTTTGAAAGGTTCAGTCTTTGTATTCAGTCGTGCCTGCCAATGTAGTACCAATATCTAGAATTAAATAATGCCACTACAGTCTACTGACAACCTTCAAACTCACAAGCCTAGATCACAGAGAATGTGGAGGTCTAAATGAGACATTATTATTTTAGATTTATTTCCACTAGGTCCCCAAGGGTATAAGCCTCCATCCCTTTCTTTAACTCTCTGTTTGTAGCAACATTTGTCCAGTCCTTGTCCTTGCAATTGACACAAACAAGATCCCTAATCAGACAGCTCAAAATTTAAAAATATTCAAAACATTAAATAAATGGTTTGAACAACAAAATTCAACCTAGTAGGAATATAGCTAGATACAGGGTCATATTAGTTGTTTCAATAGCCAGCATGTTAATAAATAAAAATACAAACCTCCAATTAAAAACAGACAAATTGAAGTTTTTTTAAAATTAATTAGTTATAACTATAAGGAACTAATAAACACAATCTCAGCCGGATTATCTCAGTGGTGTAGTAGGAGTGCATGCAACTGCTGTGCAAGAGGTTTGTAGGTTTGATTCCAGGTGGCACTACTTTGTTGGTTCAAATCTAGTTGTATCTTATGTGTGTAAAAATGATTTTTGTAGTCCCCCATGCATGACATGGAAATATTTTCTAGATCTTTTTTTTTATCAAATCTCTTTGTTTATTTCTCTGATAATGAAAAACAGACCATTCCCCCCATTCCCTTCTCCAAAGCTACTGAGTAAAATTTTTTGAAAAAACAAATGATAGTTCTGAACCCATAGATAGCAGGAAAACCTATAAGTGTGACTTTTGAACATGAGAGTCATTTTAGGGGCAAAATAGAAAATTGAAAAAAACTTTCGGAAATGGTATGGTGTCACATGAAAACAAATCAAAGGGCCTCAAATATACATTTTTTTGAGTTATTTATGAGAGTTCATGTAAATCTACCTCTTCGCTCTGTCTCTTTTTGTTTTTTTTTTAAATCTTTTTGTTTTAACGGTGCTTCAGTCACTCTAGGTGACTATGCCAGCCCCATTGGAGCCCTCAAGTTAACCTGACATTCATTCTACATTCATACTATATTCTTTCATGCATACATATTTTCATGAAACACAACAAACACTCACAGCTCTCTTATGTTGGTCTGGATAATATAATATTGTCTCACTCTTTGAAATTACAATTTTGTCTGTACTGTGTAAATAACAGAGTAAATCGACTGGCCTGTTGGTCTAGTGGTTAGTGAGCAGTCAGGGAACTGCTAAAACTATCCAGGATAAATATTTGTGTGATGGTCACAATTGTTTACTCTGTATCTGGGTGTAATTCATCTATAACATCATTGTATTTAGATAGAATTATGTAAATATCTATGTTTAGCAGTATTAGTTTTCTGGTTGTCATAGTTGAGGCTCTCCCTTGTTAGGAATAAGATGGCCTTGTGTGAGTTGTCCGTTATTAGATTAGATAAATCTTTCAACATTGTTTCATTACAGAGCTCCCACTAAAAACCAAAAATGTGAAAGTATGCCAAGTTAGTTAAAGGCTTCTCTAATAACAGAAGTGAGATCTATACATAACTTCTATTATAAAGCTGAAGTGTTTGTTTGTTTAATTGTTTGTTCGAATGCGGTAAGGAACTACAGATCTGGATTGAAAAATTCTTTCACTGTTGAATAGCCCATTTATCGTGGAAGGGTATATAACATCACGCTACAACCAATAGGAGCAGAACAGCAATGACAAATGTTGGTGGTGAAAATTTACACAGTTGTTGTGTTGCAAAAACGAAGTTGCGTGGGACAGCGAGTATATATATACTAGCTCAGCGAGTATAATATTCGTTTGTACTATAAGCAGATTTGGTACTAACTCCTGAGTAGATGTTCTCACACTTGACATAAGTGTGAGAACATCTACTCGGGAGTTGCTAGCTACTGGAAATTCAGTTAGTGAAGCTGCTAATTTATTTGGGTTGTTTGTCAGCAGACTGATATTTTATAGTGCTACTCCTCATTTCCTCCTTGACAGTGCTCATTTGGAGGTTATTGTGTATCTCAATGTCTGTTACTAGCCATGGTGCTTTTGATATTGAACACTGGATGATGTTATGCATCTTTTGTAGAATGGAGATATTAGAGTTGCTAGTGCTGCCCCGAACTTGCATTCGTATTGTGGTTTGAGTATAGCCTTGTAGATAAATAGTTTCTTGTCCATAGACAACTTGTTATTGCGTTAACTAAATCCTTTTGGGGTAGGGTTTTGCTCTTCAGCTGCACAGTAGGACAGTCTCCCCTAAGATTAAAGGTTACTTGTACAGATTTGCTTGCACTTGCCTTTATTTTCGATTTGTGTAGCCATGTTTTAACTAGATTAAACCCTTTTTGCAAGTTTTCTGAAGCCACTGCGGGATCCTTGTTACTGGCAAGAATATCCATATTGTCAGTGAAGGTAGCCGTGGTGACATTTTCTACTTGTGGGAGTCTGATGTGTACAGAATGTTCATAAGGGGACCCAATACTGATCCTTGGGGTACACCTGCCTCAATTTTGTAAAATTTACTTGGAACAACCTTTCTTAAGGTATGAATGCAATAACAGCTAGCAGCAATGTGGGAGGTTTAGTTTAATCTTATATAGTATTTTGGTGTGCCCTACTTCTATATCAAAAAACCGAGGAGCAGTACTTCTTGTTTTCCAAAGTGCTTCTTATGTGATTGCACTTGTTCGACTGTGCAGTGCTCTTCACGAAAATCAAATAAATGGTCTGGTATAACATTGTTTTTTTAAGAGCAGCACTTTCTCAAAAATTTGAAGAAGATGGGTAAGAGACTGATAGGTCTATATATGATGAAATCTCATTTATTGGTTTTCCAGGTTTACATAGCATTAGAATCTGTGATATTTTTCAAAGACGGGTAACTAACAGGTACTGCACTCTAAGTACGTCGCTGAAACTAAGCCACAAACTAGCTGATGATTTCTTAATTTCTTTGCCATGCCCACATAATCTCAGATCTACAAGATTAAAAAGTTGTAACTTTTGTAGGCAATCGATTTTTTTTTTTATTTCATGATGTCATAGGGCGTTTTCGTGCAAAGATGTCCCGGTTACAAAGTGGATGTTAATATATTTTATTTAATAAAATTATGTTATTTAGGTGTAGAAATATTGCTTATATTCCAAGCTACCGATTGAACATAAAAGTTTCTTAGTTTAAACTTAAAAAAACCTGTGAAATACGTATACAAAGATGGTGTAACACCATTTTGTGTTCCACTTTGTAACCATACTGTTTTCTAATTTACATAAAAACTATAGTGTAGAGATATTGCAGTTTTACTACATTGAATTAGTTACTCATAGCTTAATTAATTTAAAAAAAAACAGAAGCTCTAACAACTCTAGTTCAAATTTTATGTGTGTTATAAGATCCACTTTTTAACTAGTGGTCCATAATGGATATTATTTTTTATTTTCAAGTGCTCAGAACGTTCAATATAACTAAATAAATGATAATATAATACGAAACTAAACATCTTTTTTTGTTCTAGCATAAAAAAATTAAACAACATAGCTTACTAGCTTAGCTAGCTTTTTAACAAATTTTTAATTTTAAGGTATTTGTAAAATGGGACAGGTTACAAAATTGAATAAAAGAGTTACAAAATGGAAATATAAAGTCTCAATATCACAATGCAAATATTTATTCAAAACATTTTTTACAAATTTAGTCAATTGAAAATGTTTCCCCAGAGAGAAATGGATTCTCTCTCGCAAACCCAATTTTTACATGAAATGCGTTTAATCGTATTTTCTAAGCAAATATATTTTTAATGTTGTACAATTTACAAATAAAGTGTCGCGTAACAACAGTCGTTAATGTTTTTTTGGACACATACCTTATTGAAATGCTGTACTGTACCGTTTCACAGATTGAGTACTAAACAGTTTTTAAAAAGAGTCGGTACTACGAGGTATGTCATAAAAAGGAACATTTTGATGCTTTTTGACATTTGTATCAGTAATGTTGTCGGAACTAATATCCCGAACAGTTTATTTGAGAATGGTGATATCGGTATTTGTAATAGTAGCAAAAAAATCTAGGTGAGTTTTGGAAGATTCATTAAGAAATGAGACATATAAATTGAAAACAGGCTTAGCGAGATCGACTTCGTCAACTGCACAAGAACCTATTTTCACATGACCACACACATCATCGAGGCAAAATATCTTTTGCCTTTAATACCAACTTTTACTATATTATAAGTACCTGGTATGACGGATATTTATTTTTGAAAAAATACATATGGATTCGACTTTATGTTTCCACTTTGTAATCATGAGGTTCCATCCTATACGTAACCAAACAAAGTGGAAGTAACTCTCCCCCATTTTCGCAGCTAAAAACTGTAAAATCTCGTAAAGTATCAACCCAAACGTTATAAATGTATCATAATGCATTGCAATATAATCAAGGCTACCTTTCAAAATAGGTAACAACAGCAAAAAAATGTTATTTACATTTTTTTCCTGGTTACAAAGCTGAGTAAATTTTTTGAACCACTCTCGACGACAAGTTTTAACCTGCGCTGACAGACCGCGATTCTTGCCATTATAGGGAATTAATGTTCTCCGAAATTGATTTAGTATTTCTAGACCGTAAAAAGCAAAATTCGTTGGTAGTTTTTATACATTTTTTTTGCAAAAAGGCGGTTACAAAATTGAATTCCATGTCAGGACCAAAATCAGACACGAGTAATTAAATAAGTTTTAAAAATAATGTAGATGTATTTCGATGATTTACACTCTATTTCCTCAAATTCAATAATAAAATGCATCAAGTAAAATACTTTAAATCTGCATAGAGCTAATAATAAATTAATAACAATGTTCTAAACTTCAACTAATCTGCATGGGACATGGTAAAAATGGCCATCATTTTAAGTTAAATAATATTTTTTAAATTAAAATACATGATTTCTTCTATTTTTATTATTTAGAAGTAAAACGAAATGTACAACCTCCGATGTCCATAAATATTTGAGCTAGTAGACCAGATAGATCTTTACTAATTGCCGTGGAAAGTCGTGGGACATCATAAAAAGGGAAGGGACGTTTACTGGCGAAAATGCCCCATAGCATTATAAAATTTCAAGCAATTTTTCGATTGCCTACAAAAGTTACAATGTTTTAATTTAAAAAAAAAAAAACTTCCGAGTTGGTAGATTTTAAATTACGAGGGCTCCGGGCTCCGCAAAGAAATAAACAAAATACTTCGAGTTCCTGCGCTGGGTCAATGAGTTCGGGACTCCTGGGTAACATATTGCCTCACTTCATAAGATATTTTTCTTTCTTGACATATGAAGTCTCTTATAAAATTTCAAGCAATTTTTCAAGTGCTTACAAAAGTTACAGCGTCTTTATCCGCTAGACCTGAGTACATGTGGGCTTAACAAAAATATTTAAGAAAAAAAATACTTCATGTTCCTGTGCTGGGGGATTTTGAGTTTGGGACCCCTGGGTAACATATTGAGGAACTCTCCTATATAACTTTTTAAGCCATTTTTCTAGTGCCTTGAAATGTTAGTGTTTTTATTTGTGAAATCTGTGTCTGAGTTCTGAAACTGCTGGGTAGCTACAATAGGAAATAGTGTCATAAAATTTAAAGCAATTTTTTTAATGCATTCTATTTTTCCATTTGTCAGCTAGTTTCAGCGAAACACGAGTATTCCATTGAACAAGATAGTGAGAAATACTATACCTTTCTTGGCAACTGCAACAGTAAGTACTTCTATGTTTTAGGTCGAACCCAGGTGCATTTTTTTTAGCTCTTGTAAATTTCTTTTGGTGTTGGAAATGTAGAGAGGAAGCAAGAATTGAAAGTCCTGTTTCAAATGTTTTTGTGCCTAGTTGGTTGTTTGTTCAAGGAGTGAAGACCTATATAGATAAATGTGAAACGGACCCCAGATATGGAGTCCAGCTGCTTCGGCAGTCGCGGACAATAGGGCGATCCATCATGAGGGCTGTTAGGAAGTTCTCATGGCGTAGATTTCTGTATAAAATTACACGAAACTTGTGACACAGGAGTGGCGTGGCGAGTATGAACCGCCACTTAATCAAAGCTCGAACCCGGGGAGATCAGCCTCGTGAGCCTGGTGACGGCAATGATCTAGGAAAAACAAACTCCGAAATAAAATATCTGCGGCCTTGTAAAGTGATGTTGGATCATCTATGTGTCATCCCGAAATTGTGACGTACAGGGCCTTGAAAAAGCTCTACAGTATTCTCCCAAACCTGATAGGCTAGATCTCGTAGGCGCCATGACAGATCCTAATATCCCAAGCTCTATGTGCCCTTTGCCTTGGTGCACATCCTGCTAACTTCAAGGGATGTTAAGTGTGTATAGAAATTTTAAAGTTGAATTCTTGCTGTGCTGTGCCTGCATAATTGCCAGTTTAATAGTCTGATGTATTTCTGTTCAATACTTTGTTTCTAGTAGTGCCACCCATATTCTTTCATGTAGTAGAGAACCAAATGCTTTATGGAATTTGGGATATATAATTAAAAATATAGGACAAATATTAAAAAAATACTTTTTATAAGTTAAAAGTTCAATTAATAGGTGGTTTTGGCTACAAATGTTGAGTATCTCCATGGTCTGTTATGTAACATGACAAAATTATTAAATTAACTAGCCACTTTACAGATCTCCATAAATAAGTTGCTCCAATAAAAATGTTATCTAAAATTGGATTAAAATTCTAACATTTTGTATTATGCCATTTTTTTTTTTCATTATGATACCCTCTTAACTTAGAATGACCAATAACAAACTTGGCCTGTAGAATCAGTAAACATCAGCTTAATTTTGGTCAGTACAAGTCAATTTTGAACACAGCATGCAAAAAAAGAAAAGAACACAATTTTTTTTTAAATTTAAATGAAGTTAGTTATTAATTGAAGTTTTGTTGGAAACAAGATTTCTTGAAAGTTTGATTGATGTATTGAAAATATTAATGTGGCTTCCAATACTATTATAAACAGAACACATACAATGCATCGGTGAATGAGTGCCAAGGTTAGTCCGGCACCTAGGTAACATGAAAGTCCTTCTATTGTGAAGACGATTACCTGTCCGTGGTACAGAATTTTTTTTTTGCTCTAATATAGAACACAAAATTTTATTATTTACAATTTCATATGAGAAACAGAGATCCTTACATAAAATTGTAAATATTTAATTTAATATTTAGATTATTTTAGAAACGTAGGTATGTTTTTTTTTGCTACAGATTTTTATTATATTAAAAAAAAAGGTGGTCGAAATTATAAGCAGTTTAAGTTTTTTTTCTCTTTTTGGCTGTACCGACGAATTTCGACACCGGGAAAGCGACGTCTCTGCATTATTATTGTTTTATTTTAATCATGTGACATACAATACATTGTATTCGCATGATACACCGTCTAAAGTAAGACATTAACTCGGAATGTATGACGACAGGGTGTGGAGCGCGTCGGCGTCCCGGGCGGCGGCGGGGCGGCGCTCAATGGAGGCACGCCGCCCGCGGCCAGCGTGCCGCCGTCCGAGCGCGCGGACGAGCCGCCGCGCAAGCGCCCCAAGCTGCCCGCCGACGACGTCGCCGCGCTGCGCCGCCGCATCCTGGAGGCCGAGCTGCTGCGCCTGAGGAACCTGCGCGAGAGGTGAGCGCCGCGCCGATCTCGTCCTTCCGACGACTCGACCGGCCGACCCTCTCCGACACGTTTCGCTTGTTGCAGGTTCACGGAGCAACTGAGCGAGCTGTTCTTCCTGCAGGCGGGCGGCAACATGATGGACTACGCGGTGTGGCGCAAGCGGCCGCCGCCGGCGCAGCTGGTGGCGTTCCTGGAGGCGCGGCGGCCGCCCGCCGTGGGGCCGGCGCCGCCGTCGCCGCCCGCGCCGGTCGTGCCGCCGGCGCCGGCGGCGCTCGCGCCCGCGCCCGCTGCCCCGGCGGCGCCGTCGCCCGCTGACGAGATGGTGGAGAAGGCGAAGCAGGAGGCGTACGTGGCGGCGCGCGTGTCGGAGCTGGCGCGCGCCGGCCTGTGGGCGGAGCGGCGGCTGCCGCGCGTCATGGAGCCGCCGCGCGCCAAGTCGCACTGGGACTACCTGCTGGAGGAGATGGCGTGGCTCGCGCAGGACTTTGCGCACGAACGCAAGTGGAAGAAACAGGCCGCGAAAAAGGTATACTCCGAACGATCTTAGTGAAATACACGGTTACGGTACAGGACTGCCGAGCCGGAACCGGTGTCAGACTTCAGTGTTACCTGCTTGTCGATCACTATTAACTATAAAATAACATTAACTATAATATAAAACTGTGGGAAACTTTTTGTCAATATATGAGTACAAAGTAATAAACTAGTTCTAGCTAGAAGTCTAGCTGACTTCTCACCACGATTAATTGTAATCAAACAACATTACAGTGCGCCCGAGCTGTACAAAAGTATTTCCAAGACAAGGCTGCTGCAGCACAAAAAGCAGAGAAAGCGCAGGAGTTACAACTGAAAAAAATAGCTGCATTTGCTGCAAAAGAAATTCGAACATTTTGGTCGAATGTTGAAAAGGTAATTGTTGTATTTATCATTTTGCCAAATGGAACCCTTAAACTGGTTTCGTCATATCCGTCCGTAGCGGCTTTTATTAAAAATACCTACAGAATGTAGGTATTTCATTTATTAAGCCTTTAATTTCCTTATTGACACAAGACGACTCCCGCATTAGAGTACAAGCCCTGTGTGGCGGGGGACTTTACAAACATACAGGTCACGGACACAAAGTACACCTAGACTCGGAACAACAATTTGTGGATCACACAAGTGGTGTCCCGTGTGGGAATCGAAACCACGACCTCTTGCGTAGCAATCGGACACACTCCCACCGCGCCACAGAGGCAGTCAAAGTCACTTTAAATACTTATATAAAAGTTAAGATCATCAACATCAAAATAATTATTAAGGGCCTATCAGCGAGTGAAAGGGTTATTTCCCTCCTGTTTGATCTATTATTAGCTGAAGTTATTCACTTTTCATACACAAACTTAAAGACCAAAAATATAAAAAAAATACAGAAAGTTGGTAATCCATACTAATATTGTAAATGTAGAAGTAACTGTCTATCTGTCTGTCACCTTTTCACGCTTAAACTGTTAATGGATTCAGATAAAATTTGGTATGAAAATAGTTTGGCTCCCGAGGAAATAGAAGAAGTAGAGCCGCGGACAATAGCTTTTGCTTAATACTTTCAATTAAAATTACTTTCAAAATGCTATACTGTTTTTGAGCTAAAAACTGCGCTTCTCATCGTAAACGTCTCGAGGACGTAAGCCAGTTTCGTGTTTGTCGCCAACTTAATACTATACTATTTTTAGGATGACTTTGAATTGAGCCGACAAACTTCAATGAGTAAACCTGCGTGTATACAAGATTTTTTAGGACATATTATTAGAACAAAATATTAATGTTCTAGGATACTTTAAAATACAAAAACAAAATACGTAAGTATATAGTAAGTACCTCCATGCGCCGCCATTTTTTGTTTCCGTGAGCATGAATGAATACAGACAGAGTGATGAGTCATTCACTCAACACAGTGCCGCGCTCAGGCGGCGCGGAAGGGACGGCGGAGTGCGGGAGCGGGACTCCCCGGTCGACGCGCCCGCCGCCGCACCGCAGCGCATGTATTCAACGCACAACCGCGCTCGCGCACCTCATATTTGTATCAATTTATTTGTCCTCATATTTAAGTACCGCGACTAACAGTTGTACGATTCTTTGTTATCCATTATAATATTTATACAGTCCACTGCCTTATTTTATTACCACCTCAAGACGCCGCCCGTGACCCCGCCACAGTGCAACGTTGCTATACCGTGCAAGGGACGCGGTACGGTAACGAGTCGACGAACTATCTGTACTTAGGTACAGATAGTTCGTAGTCGAACATGAAGACTACTTACCGAAGTCCAAAAGGTTTCGAGTGGCACTTAGTATTATCTCTAAGGAATTTTCCCGCCATCTTCGCTGCGTTTCCCTTAAATTGTTAGCTTGGCTATACCAAATCACCACATTTAAAATTTGTTGGTTATCAAAAAGTTCACTGTTTCTTCTCATCCCCACAGGCATCTTCAAAAACTCATCACTTAACAGTACACAACTTCGATAGCTACACAATCGATTACACTTTTAGCGCACATAACCGTCACCTCTGACTCGTGAAATTGTTTATTATGACCGATCGGCTCGCGCCCGCGCCGGGATGATACTATGCGAGCAAATAAAATTTATCGATATTTCCGTAGATAATGATCATATTTACTCGTACTTGTACTTACGAGGACTGAAGTGACTCGCATACTGTGTTGGTATTAATTTATTGTTCTCTTAGTATGATTTGTTTTTTCAATTCCTCTTTTTATAAATAAATGAAGTTTGTTATACTCAACAACAACCTTTAATCCTCAGTTTATTAGGATACTGGGTAGAGTATGCAAACGTTCTAGAAATTTTAAATCAGTTTATTTCTAAATAACTATTAACACTTGTAAAAATCAATTCATTACGATTTCGAGTAAAAGTATCGATATCGGTATGCTTCAATCCCGTCTGCGGCACAACCCGCTTTACACGTGCCGGCCCGGCCGGAGGAATCCCCGATCGGGTTTGTCGCCGGGAGTGCATTACGTGACAAACCAAATCACCACACAACAATCATTTAATATGATAAAATTAATATGAATGTATTAAATGTGTAATAGTAGTTTTGACGATATTATTATATATATATTGTATTCCTCAGCTAGTGGAGTGGAAGCGCGTGCGGCGAGTGGAGCGCGCGCGCAAGGAGGCGCTGGACGAGCAGCTCAGCTACATCGTGGACAAGACGGAGCGCTACTCGCGCCAGCTGGCCGCCAACCTGCACGCGCCCGACCCGCCGCCCTCCGACGACGAGTTCCAGCCGCGCGGCGCCTCCGACGACGACGAGGAGACCATCGCCGCCGCCGAGCGCGACGCGCTGCACGAGCCCGACGAGCTGGAGGCGCTGCGCCGCGACTCGCGCCTGGCGCTCGGCGACCTGCTGCCGCCCGGCTACCTCGCCGCCTCGCCGCCGCCCTCCGACTACGGGCCCAGCGACGACGAGTCCGCCGACGACGAGACCACCATCGCGGCGCAGGAGAGCCGCGAGCGCGACCGCGACCCCGCCGCCGAGCTGGACGCGCTGCGCCGCGACGCCGACCTCGCCGTGGACGAGCTGCGCCGCCGCTACGCCGAGCCGCCGCCGCGCCGCGCCTCCGCCGCCTCGAGCTCCGCCGCCTCGTCCGAGTCGGAGTCGTCCGGCTCGTCGTCCGACTCGGAGTCGGACGCGTCCGAGCCGCTGGAGGCGCTGATGGAGCCCGGCGGCGGCGGCGGGGGCGGCGACGCGGCCGAGGGGTCGCGGCGCGTGGAGGCGGCCGCGTCGCTGGCGGCGTCGCTGCAGCCGACGGGCACGACGCTGTCGGAGACGCGCGTGGGCACGCCCGTGCCGCGCCTGCTGCGCCACGCGCTGCGCGAGTACCAGCACGTGGGGCTGCACTGGCTCGCCACCATGTACGCGCGCGGCCTCAACGGCATCCTGGCCGACGAGATGGGGCTGGGCAAGACGGTGCAGACCATCGCGCTGCTGGCGCACCTGGCGCTGGAGCGCCGCGACTGGGGCCCGCACCTGGTCGTGGCGCCCACGTCCGTCGTGCTCAACTGGGAGATGGAGTTCAAGAAGTGGTGCCCCGCCTTCAAGATACTCACCTACTACGGCACCATCAAGGAGCGCAAGATGAAGCGAGTGGGTTGGACTAAAGCGAACTCGTTCCATGTGTGTATCACCTCGTACAAACTGGTAGTGCAGGACCATCAAAGTTTTCGTAGGAAACGGTGGAAATATCTCATTCTCGACGAGGCGCAGAACATTAAAAATTTCAAATCTCAGAGGTGGCAGATGTTATTAAATTTTCAGACTGAAAGGTGAGTGTGAGGTTGCATATTTTGTATTTAACAGGCAACCTCGAATCGTGTTAATATGTATAGTATAGTATTAATATGTACAATGTGAAAAACTGATAAGTTTGTATAAAGCATTAATTAATTCACATTATTTTCTAGTTTGTCGCTCATTGCTATTAAATAATCTGTCATCGATTCGAGCGATTGTTCCGTAAACTTGTATCGTGATCAGAACAGATCAAAGTAGTATCTGTGTGTGTGCGCAGGCGGCTGCTGCTGACGGGCACGCCGCTGCAGAACAGCCTGCTGGAGCTGTGGTCGCTCATGCACTTCCTGATGCCCGACGTGTTCGCGTCGCACTCGGAGTTCCGCGAGTGGTTCAGCGAGGTGGGCGGCATCGCGGCGGGCGAGGCGAAGCACAACGAGGCGCTCGTGCGGCGCCTGCACGAGGTGCTGCGCCCCTTCCTGCTGCGCCGCCTCAAGGCCGACGTGGAGCGCCAGATGCCGCGCAAGTACGAGCACGTGCTGCTGTGCCGCCTCGCCAAGCGCCAGCGCTTCCTCTACGACGACTTCATGGCGCGCGCCAAGACGCGCGAGAGCCTCGCCTCCGGCAACCTGCTCAGCGTCATCAACGTGCTCATGCAGCTGCGCAAGGTGTGCAACCACCCCGACCTGTTCGAGTCGCGGCCCGTGCAGTCGCCGCTGCAGCTGGTGGCGCTGCGCTACCGCGTGCCCGCGCTCGCGCTCGGCGCCGGCGTGCGCGAGCGCGCCGCTGCCGCCGCGCGCCTCGGCGGCGACCTGGCCTCGCTCGAGGCGGCCGGCGCCGGCGCCTTCGCAGCGCACCGCGCGCGGCACCTAGCGCCGCCGCGCCGCCTCGTGGAGGAGCTGGAGCGTCGCCGGCCCGCCGCGCCGCGCCCGCCGCCCGCCTCGCTGCGCTTGCACCTGCGCCTTGTGCCGCGCGCGCCGCCCCGGCAGCCCGCGCCGCCCGCGCCCACGCCGCACGTGGCGTTGGCGGCGCCGCGCAAGCCCGCGCCCGCCGCGCCGGCCGGTGGCGCGCCCGCGCCCGCGCCGGCTCCGGCCGGCCGCCTGGAGGCGCGGCGGCGCGCGTGCCTGCGGCGCCTGGCCGCCACCAACGAGCGGCGCTGCTGGCGCCTGCCGCTGTTCGGCGCAGACCTGCGCGCCGCGGTGCACGCGGGCGGCCCGGCGCTGCCGCCGCGTGATCTCGCCGAGATGCTTCAAGATCTTCACCACCTCATCGATAGGTCGGTTCATATTTCAGTACTCTCATTTACAGTTGCTACATTTTATTTATACCTTTACCTTATAATTGTGTTCAAAACGTAACTGGTTATACTTTTTTTATAGGTTTTGCGTATGTTGGGAAGCGGCGCGAGCCGCGGCACCCGAACTGCAGGCCGGCGGCGGCGGAGCGGCGCGCGAGTGGCGGCGCCGCGCCGATGTGCTGCAGGTCGGCGCCGCGCCGACTGCGAAAGCGCTACTGGCATTGTTTCACGCACCGGCCAGTCGCCATGCTGTTGCTTTCCCTCATCCTTCGCTGTTACAGTACGACTGTGGTGTGTACCTATCATCTATCTATCACCAGGGACGAATCGTCATTACGAAACTGGTTGTAATTTATAAAAGAAGTGATAGTCTGTTTACTAGGTAGTAATAGGTAATTTATACCTAAAAATATATGAGCAGCGTGAGCAAAAATATTGAGTGTGGGTGTCGTTGTGCAGGTAAGCTGCAGACGCTGGACGGTCTACTGCGGCGGCTGAAGGCGGGCGGGCACCGCGTGCTGATCTTCACGCAGATGACGCGCGTGCTGGACGTGCTGGAGGGCTTTCTGTCGCTGCACGGGCACGCCTACCTGCGCCTGGACGGCGCCACGCGCGTGGAGCGGCGCCAGGCGCTCGTGGAGCGCTTCAACAACGACGCGCGCGTATTTGCCTTTATCTTGTCCACGCGCAGCGGCGGCGTCGGCCTCAACCTCACCGGCGCCGACTCCGTCGTCTTCTACGACTCCGACTGGAACCCCACCATGGACGCGCAGGCGCAGGACCGCTGCCACCGTATCGGCCAGACGCGCGACGTGCACGTGTTCCGGCTCGTCACCGCCGCCACCGTCGAGGAGAACATCCTGCGCAAGGCCGAACAGAAGCGTGCGCTCGGCCATCTCGCCATCGAAGGCGGCCACTTCACTACCTCGTACCTGCGCGGCGCCAACATCGAAGAGCTGTTCGGCGCCGACGCGCCCGGCGCCGCGCCGCCCGCCGCGCCCGACGCCGGCCTCGAGCTGGACGCCGCGCTCGCCGCCGCCGAGGACGAGGCCGACGCCGCCGCCGCGCAGGCCGCGCGCGCCGAGGCGCAGGGCGACCTCGCAGAGTTCGACGAGACGCTGCCGCTCGACGACGAGCCGCGCGCGCGCCAAAACGACCCCGACGACCTCGCCGCGCTCATGAGCCAGGTGCCTACTTTATATAGAACAATGAAAAACGACTGCCTCTGTGGCGCGGTGGGAGTGCATCCGACCGCTACGCAAGAGGGCGTGGGTTCGATCCCCACCTAGGATAAAACTTTGTGCGATGAGCACGACCGTTCATTCCGTGTCTGGGTGTTATTTATGTATAACATGTATGTATTTATAAATATATAAGTATGTTTATCAGTTGTCCGGTTTCCATATTACAAGCTCTGCTCAGTTTGGGATCAGATAGTGTTGTGCGAGTCGTCAATGATAATTTTGATGTGATTTATAAAAGGAATTATTTGATAAATTCCAGCTGACGCCAGTGGAGAAGTACGCGATGCGGCTCGTGGAGAGCAGCGAGGCGGCGACGACGGCGGAGCGCGCGGCGCTGGGCGAGATGCAGCGCCAGCTGCGCGAATGGGAGGAGGCGCGCCGCCGCCTGCGCAGCGAGGAGCGCGCCGCCTCGCCGCCCGCGCCCGCGCTCACCTACAGCCGCGAGGACGCGCGCGCCAAGGTGCGAGCCCGCCGGCGCGCGCCGCCGTCGCCGCCCGCGTCGCCCGGCGCCGGCGCGTCGCCCGGCGCCGGCGCGCGGCCGCCCGGCGCGCCGCCGCCCGCCGCGCGCACGCGCTCGCGCGGCACGGTGCACATCAACCTGTGGACGCTGGACGAGCGCGGCGCGGCGTCGCGGCGGCGCGCGCTGCGCAACGGGACGCTCGACGCGTGGCTCGCGAACGCCGCGGACGCTCGGCCGCGCGGCGAGAACGATAATAAATGATTGACTGCAGCTCGTGCGTTTTATATTTCTGACGTTCGACAATTCGGTGCCGCTCGGTGTTCGTCCGTAAATGCTTGTCCGTCCCGCGTCGCTGCGGCACCGAGCGAACGTCAGGGATGTAGCGCGCAAGCATTTACGAGCGAACGCCGCGCCTCGAACTGTCCCGTCGCCCCCCCCCCCCCCACAGGTAGACCGGCAGTGACGCCCGCGCGACACAACGTGACAGATGATGATTTATGTCTTTAACATTTGAACTAATTTTTAAGCTTCTATTTGGCGTCATTGTTATTCTACTGATACGATAATTATAATAATAAACAGGTGCAGTGGCGATTTGAAAATATCCGCGCGTTACTCATTACCAGTTATCACAAGATGCTAGAAACTAGAGATGCGCCGAATACTAGATGATACTCGGCTGTATATTTAGTACCGGCCAAATAACTTTGTTGTACTGCCCAGTTACTAGAAACTTAAAACTCTTCTTTTTAACTAAGGTATAGTTAAAAACGTAGGTTAAAATTTTATTGTAATAAGCTCATAATAGATACAAGATCGCGTCACGAACAACTTTGAATACTGACCAGAATATTCTGTGACTCGGTAAAAGTCGTATTCGGCGCATCTCTAGTAGACACATGCTTTTTCAAATAAAATAAAACCAAATGATCCAATGAACATTTCAACCTGCCACTTTACCTAATAAATATTGACAGTATTTTTTGGTTTACACGACTAATGTCCAATTTCAAAAATGACGATTTAGTTTTATGACCAGTTCGAAATAAGTCCAGTCATAATAATGTTCATTTTTAATGTCTAATCGTAATAAAGTACATTTATAAGAATTTCCAGTTTAGTGATTTGGGTGACATGTCTTATGTCCAAATAAAAAATTACCAGGGTTACTGCGGCAATTGTCCCACTGCCAGCAATATTGTCATTATCTGCCAAATTCAATGTTACTGGTAATGTCGCCCTCTTTTGCCACCTAAGACAAAATTGCCGGGAACGGTGTATATTTGCCCAGCTCATAGTCTTATTAGTGGGTTGACCATTTTTCTAAAATTATCACTATCCGGAGTTGTCCACTTTTATAAATAAATATTATTTTTTTAAATATTTTCAATGTGCTGAAATTGCAATGTCATTAACAGACATAAAACCTCGTAATAAGGATAAACCATACCATAAAAAATGGGGCAAGAGCATGTCGGACCATGCTCAGTGTAGGGTTCCGCAGCCCTCACTGTGAGACAGGACTTATGCTGTGCCATCATTGACACGGCTGATAAGACGAGCGAACCGAGATTTTTAAATGGACATTTTTAGGATTGGACGGACATATGTATGATTGGAAGTTTTTAGTGTGTTGGACATAAGTCGTACGAAGCTATTCGTCAAACGCAATGTCTCTTCGTGCGGTAGATATACAAGAGTGGAAGTGGCAGTCGACAACATCAACATAATATATGTTCTACAAGTCGGGCTTGCTAGAAACCAACGTCAAGCAGAATATTGGTAAAAGAGCGGCCGGCGATGACCGTCGGCAAATTAATATGCTTTGTATATTTGATGCTTGTCTGTTCGAGCTTCACGTAAACTTCATTGAACTGATTATAATTACTTTAGTGGATTTTAAAAGTTAATACTATAACTTGAACGCAGTATATGATTAAAGTCGGTTAAGTGTAGCTAGTGTTACGACTTGATCTCCTTTTATTAGCCGCGCCATTCATTAGAGAGCTCGTGTAAAGTGGTTAATTATCGCGCATTATAAAATAGCCCGGAGAGGGTCTCGTAAGGACGCACAATAACTAATGACAACCATAACTTTTGCTAAGCAACAATGGTGTTAAATATTCGACATCTATTTCAGCTTTAGTAAGGTTGGCCTTAAAACATTTAAATTTCTCCAAAATTGTTGTTTTAGGCTTATAACTTTTAAAATATTAATTTATTTTTAATTATCGCTGGCTACTAGCCTAGTTGTCGTGAATCATTTGTTGAGAACTGTAAGAACGTACGTTGGATAGTTTCGAGTAAATCGCGTCCAGACGCGCGACTTCGTCACATTTGTCGCAGAGTGTCCGCTCGCGCCGCCATCTCGGGAAGGTGGCGTCTATAATTCGTTTTTAGGGTTCCTTAGCCAAAATGGGAAAACGGAACCCCCGTTCGTTTATCCGTCCGTCAGTCCGTAAGTCACAGGCGTTTTACTCAAAAATTTCACAGCGTCTGTTCAGTATCGTAGCTTTATTGTATTGTACTGATTAAAACGCGTATACTTGTCGTTGAATAATCGTGTAATTCTTCGTAAAATTGCAATATAGGAAATGCAAATAAATAGAGTGTCGCGCGTACATAGAGACGTTCTGGAAGCGCCGCTCACAGAGCGCTGGACGTCGGTGGATCAAGTATTTGAGCATAGGCGTCTTGTATAAGCTTTTTAAGTAAATATTTACCCGTTTATCTTAGAAACCGTATGGCCATAAAATATGAAAAAAAAAATCAAAGGTAACGCTAAAAGTAATAATTCCTTTTAACAATTTTTTTAACATGATCGGATTTTCATATGTAGTGCATTTCTTTGTGAGAAACTGCTGCAGAACCCCACATAGAGCGTGGTCCGACATGCTCTTGCCTGATATTTTTTGACAATATCTTTTCTGACCCTTAAGTTTAGGATACAACTTTTTTAAATGTAAATTCAATAGTTTAGGCATACGAGCGCCGCAAAGTCCACACGCGCACGTGTTTTCACCAAAATGCATCACCATGCGCTGGTAGGTAGCGCGTTTTTATTTTATAGTAATACTAGCTGATCCGCGCAATGCGTCAATTTTCCCCGTTTTTCCAACATTATTCATTGCTGCTCTGCTCTTATTGGTCGTAGCGTGATGTTATATAGCCTATAGCCTTCTTCGATAAATGAGCCATCCAACACAAAAGGAAATTTTCAATTCGAACCAGCAATTCCAGAGATTGTCGCGTTCAAACAAACAAACTCTTCAGCTGTATAATATTAGTATAGATATAATATCTTTACTTGGACTAATATTCTCTCTCGCAACACCTGCTCCATCACAAATAGCGAAATGAAGGAGAATGCGCTACATCTTTTAATTATTAATTGCATTTGGATTACACCCACTCGATCACAAAGTATATCTATTTTTTTTTAATTGTCTAGTTATGTAGGCAAACTAGCAGTTATTAGGCAATCTAGCAGTTATTAGGCAATCTAGCAGTTATTAGGCAATCTAGCAGTTATTAGGCAATCTAGCAGTTATTAGGCAATCTAGCAGTTATTAGGCAATCTAGCAGTTATTAGGCAATCTAGCAGTTATTAAGCAATCTAGCAGTTATTAAGCAATCTAGCAGTTATGTAGGCAACTTAGCAGTTATTAGGTAATGTGTCAGTTATGTAAGCAACCTAGCAGCTATGTAGGCAACCACCTAGCAGCTATGTAGGCAACCTAGCAGCTATGTAGGCAACCTAGCAGCTATGTAGGCAACCTAGCAGCTATGTAGGCAATCTAGCAGTTATGTAGGCAACCAACAGTTGGGTCGTCCGGTTGGTGGAAGTCGTACGTACCTAAAGCGTAAAATCACAAATCTCCAGTGTTCGAAATTTTACAAAAAAAAGTGCAATCAGTATTTCAGTTTATTTGATCTACTATGAATCTCGACTACACACACGGCGCAATTGCATGAGCACACAGTTTGTGCTAAAACTCGCGCAAACACTGCGATAGCGACATGCATGGGCAAACACTTTGTACAACAATACACTATATTTTTTCGGCGTATATTCGGCTGATACTGCTTATTTAAGCTGAATATATTTCCAGTGCATTGTTTGTTGACCATGATGATTTACTCACTTAAATCTAATTTCTTTTTTCACTTAAAAAAGTAGATACTCTTTGATACAATCGTAAACATTATAGAAAAAAGTCTAGAAGAGAAAAAGGTTTGCTCTGCTGTCTCCTTAGATTTTGCGCAAGCATTTGATAAAGTGTGGCACACAGGCTTGATATATAAACGAAACGTTATGCTGCCCAAACAGTTTGCCGAGATATTAGACTCTTATATATCAAACAGAATGCTCCGGATCAGACGAGAGATGCAGAGGAAAATGCCTATTTTGAACTTAAGGAAAAAAATGCTGGAGTACCACAGAGAAGTGTCTTAGGGCCGGTACTGTACCTATTATACACCTTTGATATCCCAGAATTAGAAAACAACACTATTGCAACCTTCGCTGATGACACTGCCATAATGTCTGTAGGTAATTCTCTTGCTGTTTTTTTAGTTGTAATCCAGAATAGCATAATCGTCAAGATGGCGGGACCATAGTTCACGGTGGATATTTTTGAAACAATTCATTAATAAAAAGCAATAATCGTGAGGTAGCAAGTATTTGTGCAAAGGAAGGATGAGCCTCTATGTAGGTTATCAACTTGATCTCGCCATTTTGACGTCAAGATGGCACGACGTTTATTATTAAATATATATTGAGGTAGCTAAAATTTCAGTATAGGTAGCAAGCAAATAGTAGCAAAATGATACTGCATTTGTGTCAATGTACTTTTGAAATCTAAGACACCCACCATCTTGAGGCTCACAAAGTTTTATCATCAGTTCACATTAGTGTCGAGAAAAGTGAATTGTTTAAAATAATTCTATGTACAGAAGACGAAGGGAACATTCGGAATACGTAGATACATAGATACATGTGCACCTCCCGGTTTAGAAATTGTCAGCGTGAGCATGAGCGATCTAAAACGTAATTACAAAGTGAAACTAAAAATTGATGAGATTATTTGTATCCGTCGTTCGCAGGTGTGGGTGAGCGCCACCGGGACCCTCGAGCGCATGCCGGTGAGTGCCTCTCTACTAGAGTACGACGATACCTCCGTCCTCTGTCACGAACGAGCCGGTCCGTGGTTGTCGCAGATGTGGTGTCCCCCGACCCCGCCGGCCGGCGACGGCGACGTGTACTGCGAGAGCTGGGCGCGCGCGCTCTACCGCCGCGGCGCCGCCGCCGACGCGCTGCTGCCCGCCGTCAGCCGCCGCGAGCCGCGCGCCGCGCGCGAGCCGCGCCGCGTGCGCGCCGTGCCGCGCGCGCCGCACGCGCCGCTGTCGCTGTTCGAGCGCGCCGGCGGCCGCGCGCGGGCCCGCGCGCGCGCGCCGCCCGCGCACCCGCACCCGCACGCGCCCGCGCCCGACTGGGCCAGCAGCGAGGACGCCGCGCTGCGCCGCGCGCTGCGCCTGCAGCGCCTGCCCGCCGAGCCGCCCGCCGCGCTCGCGCCCAACTGGGAGTGGGCGGCCGAGCTGGTGGGCGACGCGGCGCGCGCCTACCGCTCGCCGCGCGCCTGCCGCGACCGCCACGACGCGCTCGCCGACCCCGAGCGCGCGCGCCGCCGCCACCGGCGCCCGCCCGCCGCGCGCCGCCGCCTGGACGACGACGCGCCGCGCCCGCCGCTGGCGCGCCTCGACGCCATGCGCGACGCCGCCGAGCGCCGCCGCGCCGCGCCCAAGCGCCGCCACGACGAGCCGCACCACCACAACCCCAAGCACGCCGCGCTGCTGGTGGACCACGGCGTGGACTACGACGCGCCGCCCTCGCCCATGGAGGTGGCCACGCGCCGCGCCGAGCGCATCGCCAAGGAGAAGCTGAAGGCGGGCGCCGCCGCCGCGCCGGCCGCCGCGCCCGCCGCGCCGCCCGCGCACGCCGCGCCGCAGCGCATCGTGGTGGCGGCGGCGCCGGCGCCGGGCGCCAAGGCCGAGCCGCGCCGCGTGCGGCCGGCGGCCGAGGCGCCGCGCGCCGGCGGCCCGGCGCCGCAGGCCCCCGCGGCGCAGCTGCTGTACCGCCAGCAGACGTTCCCCGCGCGGCACCTGAAGATTCTCCACCAGACGGTCGCGGCCGCTACTCAGGTGAGTTCCGCAAGAGGGCGTTGCAGAGTGTACGATAACTTACAGTGACCGTTTCATGGTGAACTGCAACAGTAAACACGAGTAAAACTTGGCCACAGAAGCATTAAGATCGATTAAAGGTTCTGAATGTAATATTTTTAAGCTATTGCATAGCTTTAATCGCGGATTCGGACTCTGAGCGCGGCGACCGAATCAAGAAATTATTTTTAAAGCGACAGACGTCATGACTTCTTTTGTGAAGTAGACGTTTCCTTATCCACTCTCTTTTTTTTTTTTAAGTACCGCCTGTAGTAAGTTAATCGTGTACATATTATATAAACGCTAATATCCTTGTGTTAAATTGTAAGCATTACTCCAAATTTACTTACATATCATTTACAAGTTTTTATTTAACTTGCCCTTTATGTATGTTAGTTTATATATTCAAACAAACAATCCCCTCAATTTGTTACAATAAACTATTTATATGACATAAAAGCCTTTCATAATGCTGTGCTGCACATTCACAAAACGCAGTGTACTGCTATCGACCATTGGCTTTAAGTACAGTTCAAATCGCAGGTTTCGGTATCGACCTCGCGACAAGCTTTCATGTCATATAAATGGTTAATGTAACAAATCGATAGGTTTGTTTTAATTTAAAATTTATTTTCTTCCTTTTAGAGCAAATAAATAAAGGGTTATTTTTAAAAATGCGTTAACAATACTAATAATGTTTCAAGGAGTCGGTGCAGACGCTGATAAAATAGTTTAAATTTAAAAATGTGTATAATAAATTGTATGCGTGTCCAGTCGTCGGCGGGTCAGGGCTTAGGCGAGGGCGCGCCGGCGCTGCGCAAGCTGCAGCTGCAGCACGTCGGCCTGCGCCGCGCGCCGCCCGCGCCGCGCCTGCTGGCGCCGCACTCGCACGTGGTGGTGGCGCACCTGGCGCCGCCGCCGACCGGCGCGCCGCCCGCCGGCGCGCAGCCGCCCGCCGCCGCCGGCGCCGCGCCGCCCGCCGCCGCCGAGCGCCCGCCGCGCGCGCCTGACGCTAGACAATAATAAATGTTCGCCCACATACTCGGCTTTTCATTACTGCACCACCTCCCCGCTTTATGGTATCGAGATGGCATGAAGGAGATATGTATTAGATAGGGGCGTTAAGTATGAATGAGAAAGGCTTTCAATGTAAATGACGACCCGAGAAAGATGGATGGGCTTCGTTAGTGAGGGCACTGCGAAAAAGGGAGTGAGTACAGAAATTCGTTAGTAGTGTATGGAGGTAGCTAAATTACTTGTAGATGTATAATACACGTGTAGATGTGTCGATGATTCACACGATTACATGATTTACAGTAAACCCTTTCAGAGAATAGGCCGGATTTAGGTTAAACCGAGATCAAATTTTTGCGCCCTAATAAGTCCAGTGTGAGTCGCACGCACGCTGGTGGGGGGGGGGGGGGGGGATATATTTTATTTTAATTGAATCAAACTTTTTTATAAAATAATATTACCGACTTCAAAAATAAATCTAAGGCAACTAAAAAGCAAAAAATTATATACCTACCTAGAATAACCAAAACAAATTAAACATTTTAAAGTCGGTGCCATGAAATTTCTTTGTTTTATTCGGCACCAACTTCAAAATGTTTAATTTGTTTTGGTTATTCTAGGTAGGTCGGTAATAGCTTTTTATAAAAAAAAAAATGTTGTTACTTTTTAGTGGGTTGGTTTGTAATTCACTTATGTTACAATAGGCTTATTATGTCAACTGCTCAAATTCTTTTACAAAATATTGCTTGCCCTGATGTAGGGCCGTTAAATGTTGAGGAGTTCACTATCAGCTCTATTACATTGTGTAATAGTAGTATGACGAGAATAATATGCTACTCAATACCATATTAAAATAACTGAATCGCTAGCTGTGAAATATTGTATAGATCCACTCGTCATTTGTGGTCTTCATCATCAGTTCCACTTCACCAATTGGTGATTTTTAATAGTAAATGCACGAATCACTATGAAATATACCTAAATCACTGTAGGTGTGCCTTTAATATTTGAAGAGTTCGTCGTTCGTACAATAACATTATGTCATTTAACTATAATATTATTAACTTATTCATACGTTTTACTTGATAATTATTTTTAATTAATTATTTAATTATTATTTTGGCTAACTGTAAATATTCTAATACATTTTTTATTTATATATGTGAGTCAAATTGGTTATGTTGTCATTGCTTGGACGAATAGAAAATTGGTGTGAACATTAGAGAGGTTTACACTATTCTTTTGCTAAGCGACGGAATTATATACAATTATACATTACTAGCTGAACCCCGCGGTGTTACCCGCGATTTATTATCCTATGTGTTAATTCAGGGTGTCAGCTAACTCCATACCAAATTTTATTAAAATCGCTCCAGCCGTTTAGACGTGAAGAAGTAACAAACATACACACTCACAAACTTTCGCCTTTATGATATTAGTGTGATGTGATGAAACATCCGCCGTCGTTGAAAGGTCAATAACAAATGAGCACGCCGCGAGCGTGTAAACATAAGCTCGTCTCGTGGCCGGCTCGCGCGAACCTGGAGCCGGGCCACGAGACGATCTGCAAGCCGCGAATGTAGATGCAGCATTATATTTTACACATTTTTTTTTCATTATTACTAGAACGTATTTCTCTCTATTTAATTTTGGGCTGTACAATACAATGGCACACGCACAAAGTATTTTAGGTCTAGAAACGTACATTCACAATAAACATTATAATATTTATGAATAGGTATTCTACATCAGACCTAAAATGCCTTGTTCCAATTCTAATACTATGACTATATTGTAATAGTGCAAACGCAGATCGCTGTCACTTATGTCACGTATGTCACGTCGACCTTTTGCTTGACGTTTTAATGCGTCAAATGTCATTCTAAAAGAAGTTACAAATCGGAATGGCATTCATTTATCGAAACGAAAATAAGAGACAAACTAGTCAAATTTTTATAACGTTTTGCTTATTTTCTGTATTTAAAAAAAATAAAGATTGTTGTATATCATTAACTAGCTAAAGGAAATTTGTAGATCATATTAGATAGTTGACAATAGGCTACGCGCGCTCTGTGTAGTGTTAACTGTTCAGTTACTGTCGCCAGTTAAGAATTATTTATATTTTGTGCAAACAGATGTGTTGGCACGAAGCAAATTAAATTGTCGTGTTACTGTACATTTATTGATGTAGGTGAGTGAATATGATACTAACTTGATATTATCCCTAGTACAAAAGGTAAGTGTTGTTTAGTATTTTTTTTAAATTTGATAATTTAGCTATTCGGAGCTAATTCCAGCTCTATTTATGGTTGGATATAAATAATTCCTGCTGTTGTCGGCAGACTCACTACCAATAATTTGTATACTAATTAAGATTACATATGACTTGTAAGATTCTATTTATTATTTTGCTCAAACTATGATTAGTTCTACTGTATAACCAGGTACTCACTAAATATCTGAGTTTCTTGTAGTGATAATAATCATAATGTACCAACTAAGGACTTTACAGAAACCCAATAAAAATTACAGAAATAAATGTAATATGGTTATGTTGTGAGGAGGTATCAATCAAAATGTTACACTTTTGTTGTCAAACACTTACAAAAATGTATGAATTAACTGGAACAGCTATGAAAGTGTTAATTAATATTTAATTACACCATAGTGTCAAATTTACAATATAAATTTGGTATATAGCCACTGTTATTTGTTTAATACATACCTATCTATATTATCAAAAAACAGTGTGTAGCATTCTCTCATTAAGCAAGCCACCAGTGTTGGTTACTATTTATCTTTCTTTTCCTTGTTTATGTGGGATAAATATTTTGAGCATTTATATATCAGTAACATTTATATAATGAAAAAAGGTCATATCCAGGGAGGGATTTGAAAATTATCCTGCATATGCCGATTATTTGAATACTAAACTTTTTGTGAATTTCTCAAGTAATGAAATCCTGAAGTAATGGTAAAGCTTTATCAAAACAGGTTTTGTACTTTTTAAGTGGAAAATCCAAGTTTATTTAGAATTATGGTAGGCAAAGAAGTAATTTTTATCCAAGTACCATACATGAATTGTAGTCAAACTAAAGTATCATAATATCTGTACCCAAGAGTCCATCCATAATGGACTCTAGGGAGTTTATTAATTTGATAAGTCAACCTTACAGGTGTAATAAAGAGGTATTCTTCATTACATATGCTTACCCAGGGCCTCTGGTTACTAGGTGGGCTGATGGTGAGGATAAGGACAGCTCTTAGTCTCTCCAGCAGCACTTGCCTTAGTCTTTTTGCTCCTACATATAGGCTTTCTGCTTGAGGCACCCTCTTATTACCTCAGTTCTAATTAGTGCTTAACATTACAAGCAGCGGTGAACCTAGCGGGTAAGCCGAGACAAAAAAACTTTGATGATAACAAATCTGCGGTAGCCTGATGGCTAAGGCATAGGACTTGCAATCATGAGGTTGCGGATTTGAATCCTACCTATACTACCAATGTGAACCCACTCCTAACACAAGTCTTTGAGCTTAACTGGAGGGGTTAACGAGATTGCTAGTAATGTGGAGCCCAATCCTGTAGTGCTAGTAATCTTAAAAAAAAACACGGGTAGTTGCACATGTACCGAACCCTGGGTGCGTGAGTGCCACTCTCACTTGATTTTTTTTGGCCAGGTTTACCCGTCAGGTTTTGCCACTGATTACAAGGGTTATGCCAAAAGTTTTGGATACTCAAAACTTATACATGTTAATTGTTATTTCAGGCATTGATTTTATTGAAGTTTTCAACCTTATACCTTTACAGTTTTCATTTTGTCCGAACCACAATAAGTAAATATGTATTTTATAAATCTTTCAAAAATGTCGAAACTAAAAGCTCCTGCGCGATCTTTGCTTTAAATTACACTTTTTATTTATTTTCTCTTGGTATCTCAAATGGATTAGTAGATAATTTTAGTTCATTGATAGGTGAGTCAATGGTCAGAGAAATAGGGCAAGAGAGGTTGGATGAACACTTTTTAAAATTAAAATAGTTGGATCTCTCAGCAGTAGTAAAGAATAATAACTATTATTACGTAAAGAAGTGACACTCACCTCCCACTGCCAATTGAAGGTAGTTACATCGTAGGGTTGGTAGTGAAATTACATCTATTAATTTTATTGCTTACCTATATAATTGTTCTCTATGTGTGCTTGCCCTCTTAAACGCAGATGAAATTTTGTATGTAGGTATATTTGAGTGGGTCTTTGGATAGTTTGAAAATACAATTGAATTGAAATTCACGAAAAATAATTACGAGGCGGTACCAAGTTCGCCGGGACACTATTCATTTCTATGTATGACGATTTAGAGGGGCAGAGGTAAGGTTGCCAGATCTAAAAACCGAAATATCTGGATAACATTTCAAAGTGTCGGGATTAAGTATGATTTTGTCTTTTTTTTTATTCCTGTATTGCAATCTATCAATTGAGATATTCGACAATTGTTGTGTATGTGGATATGTCTTGTACGGAATTTGTTTATCAACTCATCCGTTTCTATCTAGCTCTCAATCATTTATGAGGACTTGAGGAAGCCTTTTCTTCAGGCTTACTGCTAGTAAGTTTGGTTGTTTATTTATTCGGTCCTTGTAACTTCTGGTCCTTTCAGATATTTCATCTTTTACAGAGGTGATGCTGAGGTCTTTGTGAAGATTGTCATTTGTGACATAGCAGGGTTAGTCTTGAGGAATTCTTAATACTTTGGACTTTGCAGAATGGCTATGTTTGATTTCAATGCAGTTCCCCAAAGTTGCAATACATATGTCCATATAGGTTTGATAATGCACTTGTACAGCAATAACTTATTGTGCAATGCCAACTGCGAGTTTTTATTGAGCAACGCAAAAAGAAAAAAGTTTTTTTTTTTGCCTGCAGCACAGCGCTTTGCAAGGATGTGCTTTGTCGAGGTGAGGCGTCCTACGTATTTAGCTTCAGTAGCTTCGGGCAACTGTCCTCGACGATACGACAATTCTCGCAGCAGATATTCTGCCAACTTCAACTAGCCTTCTTCATATATATCTATGGCTCAAAGACTGGCGAATCAAGACCAATGAAACTAAATCTGTTCAAGTGACATTTACTACAAGAATGAGTATTCCTTCTTGTAGTAAATGTCACTTGGAACTGCAAGGTCTGGCGGAATATGTGCTGCGAGAATAGTGGTCGTGTCGTCGGCGAAGGTTCCCGTTACAACTCCTTTCGTAGCTGTTAGATCTGCAGTGTAAAGTAGGTACAGAATGGGACCCATTACGGTACCCTGAGGTACTCCTGCTTCCATTTTTATATAGGGATGTAGTTTCGGAAGCTTAGAATGTAGCAGTGGCCTAGCGTGGGTGTCAGCTGCCCGGGGAGGAAGAAAATTTTGCCGCCCTCTTATTTAGGTATTTCAATTTATAGTATACAATACATTACATACATTAATTATAGAGAACTTTTCATCATCATTATTTCGCATTGTACAGGTTAGAGTTTAAATAAAAACAGTTTATCTAAGTTTTACAGTCATGTTTATTAATACAAAAATTCTTATACTTCAACCACTTAGATACATTGATATAACTTAGATACCTACCACTTATGATTAGGTACACCTTGGCGATCGACAAAATTAAATAATTAGCAAATTGAATATAAACCGCAAGTGATTTTTTGATTAGAACTATTTATACTACCGATAAGTTAAAGTCCAAGGGAAACAAAATATTTTAAGTTATAGAGGTTTTAAGTTATCGAGGGTCATGTTAGGGATAGGTTAATATAGAGGTAGGTATGTACGTATGTACCCTTGTTTCTATTTTTACTCGAATGCGTCAGAAGGATTGGTTCAATAAAATACAGAAGTTTTTCTTTTTTAATGATGGTTGATAATGTACTCTCATGTATCCCGAACTGAGCCGCAACTTCTTTCCTTTTCAATCCATTTTTCACTGCTTCTATAGCTTTTAATTTATCAGCGTATGTGAGTCTTGTTAGTTTTATTTTTGAACTCATTTTAAGCCAGTTTTATCACACAGTAGGTAAAGCGATGTTTCCAGGACAATGATAAAAAAGGGTAATGTTCAAGTGACTATGGAATTTAGTATCGCTACAAATTTTGTTGTGCCAAGATGAAAACTACTGATTTATGTAGACATTAATATATACTTTCAGAAAAACCAACAATGATTTACCTAATTTGCCGGGTTTAATTGATATGGGTGTATGAACTTCGAAAATCGAAATATTTATATATATTTTTTTTGAAAATAGGACGTAACTATGATATTGCGTATTAATTATGTATGACATATGATGTGTAACACTAGTTTATGGCTATGAATTCGGCTTTGCAGTGATATATAATCCGAATCTCTGTCTCACAAACACTTCACAATTGTCACAATATTGGTACGAGTCTCTGTCTTACAAAATATTTCTGATTGGCACTATGTAACACTAAACACGAGAAATAACAAAAGCTATTTGATAATATCGATGTTAATATGCTATAAAAAAAGATAATATTAAATTAAATTGTTTTCGGCGCCAAACAAGCAATATGCAAATTAAGCACAGACAAACAAGTGAAATTACATTTCAGTGTTGCAATAGGTAACTGTCCTAAACAAATCGATTTTTTTATTATAATTCAATAAATAATATGTTCTTATTTTTAAACGAGCCGGGTCTGTAAATATTATCGTTCTTTACATTCAAACGGTGCAACAATTATTAAAGTATTTATAATAGTTATTTAATAAAAATCGATAATAACCCTAATCGATATTACGATTTTATTTTTGTAATAGAAAAAAAAAAGGAAATAAATAAACTGAAGGCATATTTGCATCTCAATATTCCGGCAAATGTGAGACTCCATATCATTATATAATAACGTTATAATTAGAAACAAGAATTATACATTTAATCAACTTGTGGCATAACGTAAATACTAGCGATACTGCTTGTTCTCTAGACTACTACTATACTAGTAATACTAGCTTTATGTCTCAGGGCCAACCGCCGCAAAGCTCTCTCTCATACTCTTTCAAAATGACTCATTGAAAAACAATTTTATGTTATAGAGGTTGTGGAAACATTTCTTTAAGTTGCTGAGGGCCAATACAGAGTATTTAAGTTGCGTATTTTAAGTTATAGACGTTTTGGGCTCTGATGGGAAGGGAACATATTAGGTATTTTTTGAAGTTATAGAGGTTTTTATGTCACCGAGGTTTGAGTTATCGAGGTTCTACTTTATAATGTAATATTTATATTTTTATTAAATTTTGTTATAGTGTGGCCATTAGTGCTGTGCACTCCCTGAGGTATGCACGGCGAGGTGGGGGGCGAAGAAAAAAGTGCATGAGTTCACATGAGGTCGATACATGTCGGACAGATCTTACGATATCAGTTTGCATTTCTAAGGCAAGACTTGTGGCGGGACGTTGCGTTGGTCGGAGGCTATCTATCTGTAATATATACTTACTTTGTTGATTAAAATGTAACCCAAATATACTCATATTTTATTAAAAATATGCAGGTGATAAATAAGAATTGAAAGTTATAATTCACAACAGGACTTGTTTTATTAAACATTTTTTATATTTACAAACAATTATATATTCTAACGAAAGTTATTCTGACATAGATTCTGTTTCAACTTCATCTTCCATTTCGTCATCATCTTCATCTTCCTCTTCGCCACCGGAACTTGAATCAGAGTCTTGCAAATTTATTATGAATGAATCGATAACATTATCGAACCTACTATCGCGACTCCAGTAATCATTTTCATTTTTCTGGACATGATCGTCGCATTTCTGCCATTTTTCCGCCGTGAATTCCGAAAACAATTTATCCAATAAGATTATCTTTTCGTCTAGAGAAGAATTAATATAGTTTTGGGCTATGTTGTTTTTAATATCAGCCCAGACCAACTCGATTGGATTTAAATCTGGATGGTACGGAGGTAAACGCAGAACAGTGTGTCCACTGGCTTTCAGGAGTTCGTCAATTCTATACACGGGTTCTTTTTGTGTATTTTTGATAAGAAGTAGCAGTTGAGCCTTTGACATGGTTCCTGAAAATTCTACATTATGGCGTAGCAACCAGTTCTGCATTTCACTTTTGAGGCTTGATATAGTTGGTTTCTTCTCAATCTGAACGCTGTGGTAAGACGCGTTGTCCATTACAACCACAGAATTCGGCAGCAACTTATCTTTTAACTTTTCATCTACCCACTTATAAAAAGTAGGTCCGCTCATATCTCCATGATAGTCACCGGTTCTAGCATCGGATTTGAATATAGTCAATGTATCATCCACTAAGCCATTTCGACACCCAGCGTGGAGTATTACTAGTCGCCGTCCTTTCCCAATATCAGCATGAATACCGGGTTCTGACGATGATTGCCAACATTTGCTGGCATGGTGACTGGCGTTGATGTATGTTTCATCAAGAAAATATATGTTTCGGTTTTCCGTTCTGTAATTTCTGATTTGTGTAAGATATTTTTTCCGCCACACTGTAATATTAGGCTGCTCTATAAGGAGATGTCTCTTTGATTTGCATTTTTTGTAACGGTAGCCCATTTTGTGTAAAAGCTGTCTTAAATATTCCCGTCCACAATTCAATATGCCATCCTGTCTCAAACTTGATAGTAACTTACGGACACTTGGTATTTTTTTTTCAACTTCGTAAAACTGATGAATTTTTCTTCTGATAACTCCAAGGTCAAAATCATCCACAACGTGTTTTTTCTTTAGAACTTTTGGTTTTTTTGGCGATTGAAATTTTAATTGGCTTGAATTTTCAATTGATAAATAGCCCGCAGAAATCACATTATGTACGGTTCTTTTGCTGTATCCCGTAGCCTCCGCAACGATTTTAGCAATATTCACGTCATTTTTAAATTCAAAGCTTTCTTTGTCTGCTTTTCTTTTCTTAAAATATTCAGCCACCTTAAAAATGACAGTCTTCATATCACGAGATAACGCACGACCCATCTTTGAATATTTATCTCGTGTGCGTCTGACATAGACAGTCCGATACAAATAACACTACCTGCCGTCACAAGCGTTGACGGCGCACTGACAGCGCAGCAGCCGATTCTAACCCCCCCGTCTCACCGCGCGCATACCTCAGGGAGTGCACAGCACTAATGGTCATACTATAGTCAATGTCTATGGCTACGCACACCTCTTGCTCAATAGACAAGATAGCCAAATTAGTTAGTCTTAGAGTACTCATTGTCGATCTTAAATAATTATTAATAATTTTCAATTTTGATAAACTTTTCTCAAAACTGACATTGCTTATGGCAACTGTGAAAAATATTCGTAACATTATTAAAATACTGGGCAGACTATCTTCTAGCTTGGATTTAACAATAAATTTAAATAATTCAAATGAGTCTGCATTAATCAATTTATTTTCGTTACCTGTAGCAGCAACGAAAGTCCGCAGTCCAAGTCGTTCCAACTTGAAACCCTGCTCGTCAATTTTGTCAGATGCGTAGTCTAGATTACATTCAGTGTTGTCTAGACCTAATAATATAGCCGGCGTTAGATAAGCAAACTTATCCGTTAAATTCTATCTAACATAACTAATTTTCACAAGAGAAGTTAGCATCTCTAGTTCCGTCATCAAAAATATCTTCTTGTTATGCGCCTCCGAGGTTTTGTGGAAATCCGAGTTCTTCACACATTTTTTGCATAACCTATAGCGCTATCTACCCGTTCATCTCGTTTCTCTGTCAATATAATTAGCAAAGAATCTACTTTTTGAGCGTACAATTTTATGTCAAGTCCCTTTGTTTGTAAACATTTTTGTGCATCGTTCAATTCGTGTAGCACCGGTTGCCAAAGGCCCAAAAAACAAAGAAAGGAAAATGACTGCATTGTAACTAGTTAAGCACCTGTACCTGTCCTAGTGTTACAGCTTTCACCTGCCTCTGTCAGTTTTTCTAAAGTGACGAGAATGTCTTTGTAATGATGCCATGTCACATTTACGGCATCGCCTTTTGCACTCCACCGCGTGCCTTGAACTCTTTTTAAACTTTTGCCTGTAGCTGTTATCAGAACTTCCCTACGATGTGTCGATGTAAAAAAAAAAGAATGGCAACGTTCTAAAGTGCCGAAAAAAATTGAAGTTGAACTGTATCCACCTCAACTGCGGCAGCGTGTAAACAAACTAGGTTTAATGAATGATTTGAGCAAGGTACGAATTCAGCTTTAGGGTTTATTTCTTGAATTCTTTGCTGAACTCCTGAATACTTTCCAGCCATTACAGCAGCATTATCATATGCTTGGCCTCTACAGCTGCTTATATCTAGGTCATAAGCTTGAATCTTGTCCAAAATCATCTTTAAAATTCCTTCAGCAGTTTTGTCTTTAGTTTCAATGAAATATATAAAAGATTCTACTACTTTTACTTCCTGATTTTTAATTACCACATACCTGACTTGTTTGATCTTTATGAGAAAGGTCTGGAGTGCTATCGAATATAATCGAATAATTATAATAATACTTAGCCTTTTTTATTTATCCGATAATGAGTTGGCAAATATTATTTCCCAATATGGCAATAAATTCGTTTTGTATTTGTGGTGACATTTATGTGATTAAAATTTTTACAGTACGTATTTTGCGATTAAATGAACCAATTCTAAAAAGTATTCTCTAATAGTGTAAAAATAAGCAAAATGATAAAGTGTACGCTCACAGTTCTAAAGAAGCTACTCAAGTGGTCGGAAAGGTACAGCGTGGTCATCATCCTGCGTCAGTGATGGTTTGGCGGGGCATGTCTTATCAAGGGGTCACAAAGCTACATTTTTGTGAAAAAGGAGTGAAAACTTCAGCCAAAGTGTATCAAGAGACAGTCTTAAAGCGTGTTGTGAAACCTCTTAGCAATACACTGTTTAAAAATGTACCGAGGCCTTTCCAGCAGGACTCTGCACCTGGTCACAAGGCTCGTGCCTACTAGTTCGTACTACTCAACTGGAATCTGGCTGGAATCCAACGTTCCGGACTTTATAAGAGCTGAAGACTAGCCCTCATCTAGCCCAGATCTCAACCCTTTAGAGGAGATGGCTTGCTCTAAACGACACGGCGACATTGAGTCTTAAAAAATCTCTGGACTAAACAGTGGCGAAATTTGCCATGGAAACAGTGCGCAAATCAATAGATTCGTGGCCAGACAGATTAAAGGCCAAAGGTGGTAATTTTAAATAGAATATTGTTTTTATTTTTTGCTACAACTTTAATAAATATGTACATATAAGTTTTAGTAATATAACATTACTTCATAAAAAAAATGCATTTTCATTTATAACAAAATTTATGGTCGGACTAGGTATAGATTAGATGCGCCCGGGGTGTCCTATTGGTGGCGACATATGTAATGTTATTGTGACGTGCCTACTGATCTAGTAGTTAAGGAGCCTTAGTGCTAAGCCAGAGGCTGTGCCTTCAATTCCCACTCAGGTTAAACCTTTGTGTTAGTGAGTTAAGTTGTCCTAAGATGTTATTAATTAGTAGTTATTATATTATATATTTACTGCCATTGTATGTTTTTCTGGTAAAAGTTTTTTTATTAATAAATTTGATTTGATAATTTGATTTCGAAAAGGTATAACATGGTTATGACTGTAATACAAAAAAACTCAATTAGCAACCATTCTTTTTTCAATACTTGGCAATAGCTGTGATAAAAGTTAGTTGTTACATCGGTTACACCCTACAACCACTAAAAAGTATTAAATTATAAGATAAATTATAAATATATAAAAACCCGCCTGCGCAAAAAAGATGCAAACAAGATCTCCTACATATATGTAATATCATGCACTAATAGAGGCTAAGTTCATCAATATTCATTAATGCCGACTCCGACTGCATGATCTACGAGGGTGGATTGAAAAGTTCGCGGCCTCAGCAAGAAAACAATATAAAATATAAACAAAAGTAATTTTATTTTTCCACGTAATCTCCACTTAACTCAATGCACTTCTTCCATCTGGTTTCCAACGCCTGTATGCCGGTCATAAAAAAAGTTTCTTCAAGGCCTTCAAAAAAGTCACCCACCGCGGTTTCAACCTCCTCATTTGATGAAAATTTTTGACCTCCAAGGTGTTTTTTAAGGTTTGGGAATAAATGAAAGTCCGAAGGTGCCAAATCAGGGGAATAGGCGGGATGGGGCAGTAATTCAAAGCCACAATCACGAATTTGAGCCATTGATTCAACAGACGTGTGAACGCGTGCATTATCCTGATGGAACAACACTTTCTTGCTGAGTAGTCCTGGCCTTTTCTCTTTGATCGTTTCACGCAAATGACGTAAAAGGGTGCAGTAATAAGCAGAGTTTATAGTTTCACCTTTTGCAAGGTAGTCCACCATGAAGACACCCTTAGCATCCCAAAAAACTGACGCCATCACCTTGCCAGCTGACAAAATTGTTTTGGCTTTTTTTGGAGTCGGTTCATCAGGTTTTTTCCACTGCTTGGATTGCTGTTTTGACTCTGGGGTGTAGTGGTGTACCCAGGTTTCATCCATTGTAACAAATCTGTCCAAAAAATCTTGTGGATCAGTCTCAAACATTTCCAAACTGTCGCGAGAAATCGTGAGCCGTATTCGTTTTTGTTCAACTGAAAGCAATCTGGGGACCCACCGCGCAGAAACCTTAGAAAATCCAAGTTCATTGACTATGATGTTTTGTGTTCGTTCATATGAGATGCCAATAGTGTCAGCAATCTCCCTGATGGTCAATCTCCGATCTGCCAATATCAGATCACAGATTTTCCCAATGTTTTCTTCAGTCGTAGACGTCGTAGGCCGGCCGGAGCGAGGGTCATCTTCAATACTCTCTCGTCCGCGTTTAAATTCTGCAACCCACTTTTTCACAGTCGTATACGATGGAGCAGATTCCCCCAATGTTGTTGACATATCTTCGTGAATCTCTTTTGGAGTCAGTTTTTTTTTAAACAGGTATTTGATGACCGCACGTTGCTCAATTTTCTCCATTCTTTAAAAACGCTGCACTTAGGCTCACAAAATTCAGTCTAATTTAAAAACAGATAATGCTATTGTGACAGAATTTTACAATGTGACAACCAGAGAGTAAACAAATCGAATGAGGTCAGTTACATTAAAATAAGTCAAGTATTTATGTGGTAGGCCGCGAATATTTCGATCCACCCTCGTATATTAATATAAAGTTGAAGAGTTTGTTTGTTTAAACGCGATAATCTCAGGAACTACTGGTCCGAATTGAAAAAAATCGGACCAGTAATTCCTGAGATTATCATTTATCGAAGAAGGCTATTGGTTATATAATATCACGCTATGACTAATAGGAGCGAAGCAGCAATAAATGTTGCAAAAATGGGGAAAATTTGCGTGGGTCAGCTACATTACATATGGAGGGGATCTTGTTTGCATCTTTTTTGCGCAAGTGAGTTTTTTTTTTTTTTTTTTTTTTTCCGGTTACCGTATGGGGATCTGATTTTGACCAATACAGTGCTTGCTGTAAATTGTTCCAGGATCTCTTTAAAATTGTAAGAGGAAGTTCTAGAGGTATTCTAGAGTCGATATAGTAAGTTGTAACGGATCGGTAAAGGCCTCGGCCGTTCCCTTGTCATCTGGCAGTGCGGCGGCGGCGGTTGTGTGCGATGTGGCGCGGCGCGCGCTGGCGGCTGGCGGGCGCGCTGCTGGCGGCGGGCGCGCTGCTGTGGCTGTGGCGCGGCGCGCGGCCCGCGGGCGCGGCGCGGCGCCGCGAGCTGGACGCGCCCGTGGAGGGCCGCGAGCTGCCGCTCATCTTCATCGGCGGCGTGCCGCGCTCCGGCACCACGCTCATGCGCGCCATGCTGGACGCGCACCGCGACGTGCGCTGCGGCCAGGAGACGCGCGTGGTGCCGCGCATCCTGCAGATGCGCCAGCACTGGATGCGCTCGCCCAAGGAGAGCGTGCGCCTGGAGCAGGCGGGCGTGTCCAAGGCCGTGCTGGACAACGCCATCGCCGCCTTCTGCCTGGAGGTGATCGTGCGCCACGGCGAGACGGCGCCGCGCCTCTGCAACAAGGACCCGCTCGTGCTCAAGATGGGCACCTACGTGCTGGAGCTGTTCCCCAACGCCAAGTTCCTGTTCATGGTGCGCGACGGACGCGCCACCGTCCACTCCATCATCACTCGTAAGGTAACACCATTCAACTCGCTTATTTGTACCTACGTCACTTCTAGTTTATTTTATTTCTTTACTACAATATTTTAGACACCGAGTTTAGAGGACATGAATTTGATTGTACATTAAACATGACGTTTAAACTCTTTAACTTACGGTGACAATTTTGATCTAATAAAAAAATCGTGACTATGTCGTAGATGATATTTGTGCTGAGTGTATATAATTATGAGAGATATTGAACGAATTTAGAAACTGACTGGCGTTAAATGTCGGTTAAATATGGTGCTAAAAGAGGTTGAGCAGATTATTAGGGCGGTTTGCCTAATTCAAAAATGGCCATGTACAGACTGAGACCATCATAAAATATTTTATTAACTTCAATAATAATAATAAGTTTTATTTCTCTTTACATTTCATTTGCATTACATGTCAAATAAATAAATATTAAAATACTTGAACTTGAAGCACAAACAACTAATCTGTCAACGATTTTCAATTGCTGTGTGCATTTAAGTATTTTATTAAATTAAGATTTTATTAAAAATCTTTACATTATGTGGCATATCTGCTCAAGGTGCTTTACACGTTTGACAACGTCACGTTAATAATGTATAAACAAGCCGTCGGAAATTCGAGTACTTTTTCATTTGTTTTATTTATTTATGGTTCACCAACAATTGCTTACATATACATAAACTGTTATAAAATAAGTACATGCAAAAAGAAAAGTAACAATGTAGCAATCACTTAAAGGTTGTGATACCTAAGGTAAACTGCATGTTAATATAATAATGAAAAAACAATACACTAATTAAGACTCAGTAATTTCACATTCTTTTAATTAGGTAAGCCCAAGTTAGAGAGAGTTGATAATTAGGAAGTGAGAGAGCCAAAATGTAGATCGATTTTGTCTCTGCTTTCATTAATGACCTTGCATTACCTTGCAACATCGGCTTCCTTTTGACTACCTACCTACATAAAATATAAAAATTGTTACGCAATAATAATACACAATAACATTAAAAATTACCGCGCAAATCACGTTAAATATGCAGATTTCGATCGGCAACCATTCGTTCACCCGAACATTCACGATGTATAATGATTATGCATCGTGAATGTTAGGGTATAGGACAAATGTTTTTTTCTATACCTAGCAAATTGATAATAATTTTAGGTAAATGAAATAGAATTGAGTAAAAATATTTTAATGAAGATAGGTACTAAAATTTGATACCTCAACAAAATTTTGATGTGCAAATTTGGTATCTATCAACATTTTGTTGAGGTATTAACAGCCTACTCTGCAAACATTTTTGTGCAATGTTATTATTCTAGATTTCATTTCTTATTATTGTTTCGGCAGTGCGTCACAATTCCAAGTTAGTTATCGTAAATGCCACCTATGTGCTTACGCACATAGCCTACTTTGTCTAGGTAAGAGCTGCCGTTGCATGGTCTAAATTCGAGATATGGGTTCGTTAGCGCGAGTTGTATCTTTTGTAGGAAATACTTACAAGATATGATGGAGTGTTTGTAGTTAATTGCAGCGTTTCCCAAAGTGGGTCCCACGAACCCCCAAATCGCCTTACCCCTGATTATAACTATGGTTCAGCTTCCCCTTACTTTTATTGTTTTTAAACTTTAGCGATTTTATACATATTAATTAGATATATTTCGGGGCTTAATCGCGTGAATTATTTAAAGGCACGAACCTTTTATTTACCCGACGTTTCGATCGAATTGCACCGATCGTGGTCACGGGTCGACTTTTCCCCTTTCTTTGTTAGTCAGTCATAGCTACTGTATCCTTGCATATGGAGAGTTGGCTCCTAATACAATCCTTAAAGGCGCACATAGTGGTGTGATGGGGACGCGAGGAATTAGCTTTTAATTTTTAATCGTATCAACTGTACTTACACTACTCTTCTAAATTATAACATTTCTCATCTACAACTCAAAGGTTTGCTGGGAGGAAACTCAATTTTGAGTTCAGCTCGTCTTTATACATATTATTGTTTGTATATGTTATACTGTTGTTTGTGTTCTTTTTTGTGTGTACAATTAAGAATTTGAATTGGAATCTTAGTAGACAGAAGAGTAAACGTAGACCGAGACATTATTGGATTAAAAGAAAACTATAATCTAAAACTTAGGAAAACATAATGGATTCAAACATTTTACCATCCCTTACGTATACTAGACAAATACTGATTTTTTGAAACAAAATTAAAAACAAAGTAGTCTTGTCACCATGCAATGGAGAGAAGCATCTTGAAACTAAGAAAAATTGACAAAATAGAAAACAATTCTCCTCAACATAATATGCTCTTAAACATACTATAAAGCTAAAATGGAGATGAGCTGGCCATGTATTAGCCCTACCAAGATAAAAGGTAGACACTGAAAACATCTACATGGCCAGGACCTATGAGAAAAAAGAGATGCATAGGGAGACAGAAGATACGATGGGCTGCAGACATCGTTAAGATAGCAGGAAAACACTGGAGCCTGATTATGGGATTTCGGAAAAATCGAGGGGAACTGTTCAAATATTAAAGGCACACCTGATTAGTAGTGATTTAGGTATATTTCGTAGTGATTCATGCATTTACTCTCAAAAAGCACGAATGAGTGAGGTGAAACTGATGATGAAGACCACTTACGACGAGCGGAACTATTCAATATTTCACGGTTTGCGATTCAATTACTTTAAATATGGTATTGAGTAGCACTTCATTCTCGTCATACTACCATTACACAGTGTAGTAGAACTGATGATGAACTATCATGTGAACTTCTCAACAATTAAATTTTATTAAAGGATTTGAGCAGTTGAAATTAAATTGCAAACCAACTACTAAAAAGTGAAAAATAAGAAACTTTTTCATAAATAAATATTACCCACTTCAAAAATATTTTTTTGAGTTATTCAAGAAAAGTAGATACTTTTTGCAATGATATAAAATAGGTAAGAAAATAGGTTTTTATTTGTGCGAAATGTGCATGCGAAAAAGCTAAATTTGTGCATCGTATGGTTTTCATGTTATTTGAGTTTTTGCTGGAGTAACGTTTTGCTGATGGATAGATCTCGCAAACTACTTGAAATATTGTATATGTTTTTAACATGAATAGGTGGTTTGTGCTCTTTATAGGCCTTGTTTCTTTTCTATATAGTTACACTGTTCTCTAGGTTTGAAACCCAATGATGGTTTTTGTTTATACTACTCCAGCTCCTTGGATGACAAATGGCATAAGGATGGCTATACGGCGCAGAGATCGAGCATTTTGTAAATTAAGAAAGGATCTTGATGACTGAATCGGTGCAACCAGATGATTCGCTACGCTAAACGGCGCTATGTTCTTAACAGTTTGGGTTCTTCTTCCCCAAAAACATCTGGCGGTTCTTAGGGACTTAATCGGTAAACAGGGGCGTGCTGATCCTCAGATGTCGGTTGGTGTAGATGACATCAGTGCTCATTTCACCTCCACTGCACCTATTGATCATCACCAAGCGTCGGAACTTGCGAGTTTCTAGCCGATCTTCCACGCCCCAACATCGATTTCTTTAATTTCTCTCCAACCACACCGGGCGAGATCAAAAAGATCATTTCTTTTATTAAATCCAACGCTGTTGGGCATTATGGTATTAGCCGTCGCATGTTAATTCCTATCCTTGACTTTCTTCTCCCTGCTCTATCTCATATCATTAACTTCTCTCTTGATTCTGGGATTTACCCATCTTATTGGCGCCTTGTCTTTGTACCACTTCTGACCTATCTCTATTCTTCCTTTTCTATCTAAAGTATTAGAGTCCAGTATCTATAAGCAAATGACACAATTTGTGTATCGTAACAATTTGTTGAGCCATTTTCAATCCTGGACACAGCACCAGTTCTGCTCTTCTTAAAGTGACTGGCGATATCAGGGCAGGCATGGATCCGACCAAATTTACAGTTTTGGCTTGGATTTCTCGAATGCCTTCAATACCGTTTGCCACGATATCTTACTCTCTATTCCTTTTCATTTGATGTTCTCGCCTAATGCTCTAGCCTGGTTCTCGTCCTGTCTTCGGGGGCGCCAGCAGCCAGCCAGGCGTGATCTCGACGCTGGTTGTTCCTCAAAGCGGCATCCTTTCTCCATTACTATTTTCTATATTTATTAACCTTATCATCAGTGCGCGTTCAATAATCTATACTAATATTATAAAGCGGAAGAATTTGTTTGTTTGCTTTGTTTGTTTGTTTGTTTAAACGCGCTAATCTCAGGAACTACTGGTCCGATTTGAAAAATTCTTTTTTTGTTGGATAGCCCATTTATCGAGGAAGGCTATAGGCTATATAACATTGCGCTACGACTAATAGGAGCGGAGAAGCGACGTGAAATGTTTCAAAAACGGGTAAAATTTACGCATACGAAGTTGCGCGGGACAGCTAGTTAACAATAAAAGAACAATATCCAAGGCCATCACAGAGATAAATGCTGATCTTGATGCTATCAAGACTTGGTCTGACAGATTTGGCTTGACTGTAAGCCCATCTAAAAGTCAGGCTATTGTGGTAGGCAGTCAACGTATCTTGATCTCGATTTAACCTCAACAGATTGCCACCAATATTTTTTAACGGGTCTACTATTCAAAGGAATAGTAGACCCGTTATATGATTATATTTGAATTGACACTAACCTCACTACATTATTTTTGTGCATAAAGTCAATAAATAAAACGTATATTTATCATTATTAAATTTGATTTATATTTATTAAACACTGCTTATAATGCTAATTGAGATCAAAAGCTGCAGTTTCATATAAGAAAATATATAAACAACTTATACTTTTTTTTTTAATGATAAAGTATCTATTACAATACTTTATATAGATTATAATCTAGCCTAAAGACTAATGAGTAATTTAATTATGACCTAAATTGCTATAAGGACTTAAACCTAAGAATGTGTTTAATAAAAGTGTTATTCTTCTTATCTTATTGTCTCTATTACATATGTGAAGTCATTTTGTTCATGTGTTCTTTTACGTAGCACTTATCACTACATTTAATATGTCACTGTTACACTACACTAATTCAAACGGCTTCAGCCGTTTCAATGTTCTTTTTAACTCCGTGGTATCAAGGGCTGGATTGCCTCGACGTTCACGAGTTGATGAAGCTTGCTTTGATGTGCTTCAGTATTTTTTGTGTAACTGTCTCTAAGTCATCCATTTTAGGGTCCCGTTGGATATCACAGTTTCTTATGTCCAAGGGGCGTTGACAATATCCCTGCACACTTTGTTCTGGAATCTTTGTATGATTTGTCGATTGATCTGAGCGGTACAGCCCCAAAACTGTATACCATAAGGCCATACTGGCATTAACACCTGTTAATTTAGCAGGACTTTGTTGTATACTAATTGTCTTCCCAGTAGCCAGAACATCTTCTGGTAGCATAGGGATAGCTCTTCTCTGTTTTTCTTGACATGGGCTTTCCAGCGTAGCTTTGCGTCAAGCGTCATACAGAGATACTTAGCTGTGTTCGAGTAGGGTATCGGTTGGCCATTTATAAGCACTTGGCAGTATTGACCGTTTTTATTTCTGAAGTCAACGTGAATGGACTTACTTTCATTAAGTTGTATTCTCCATTTTGTCGTCCACTATAAGACTTGGTTGATGGCTACTTGAACCTTTTCTACTAATTCGTTGTGGGTATTTCCTACTGCTATGATGGCTATATCGTCAGCAAAGGTTGCAGTAGCATTCTTTTCAAGCTCTGGAATATCACAGGTGTACAAAGGTCACAGGTGGTTTAGGTCCGGACCTAAAACACTGCCTTGTGGAATTCCAGCTTTTATTTCTATAGTTTTAGAACAACCATCCTCTTGTAATCTTCGAAATGCTCTGCTAGAAATGTAAGATTCTAGGATAGTAGCAAATTGATCTGGTAACATTGTTTTTAGTTTATATGCCAAGCCTACATGCCAGACTTTATCAAACGCCTGTGCCACATCGAGAAAGACAACGGAACAAACCTTTTTGTTGTTAGTTCGATGTATGTGATCGATTGTGGAGTGCTTTTCTCTGAAGCCAAACTGGTGATTAGGAATTAGCTGTCTATTTTCTATTATGGCTTTTAGACGTTTTAACAACTTTTCGAATAGTTTTGACATTATGGGTAGTAAAGAAATCGGTCTATATGATGATGATTCCTGAGGGGGTTTCCCAGGTTTTGCTATTATCATGACTTCTGCTATTTTTCACAGGTTATGTACATACTTTAGTCGAAAAGAAGCATTTATCAAGGTGGTAATTTTTACTGCTTTTCGGGGTAGTTGTCTTAAGATTTCTCCTGTGATCAAATCATACCCGGGAGCTTTTTTTTGTATTAATATTTGAAATTATCTCTTTTAAAACTTCTCTAGGCGTTACGAGCATTATTTCAACGCTGTCTATAGTCAACATTTGTCTTCTAGTTTCTATTAAATAATTTCCATCATGCGGTTAAAAAATACTTTCCAAATGCCGAGCAAATATCGACGCTTTCTGTTCGTTATTTACGGCCCAAGTTCCATTTTCTCCCCTTATTGGAAGAATCTGTACTGTTGGTCTCATCATACTTTTAGTAACTTTCCACAGTGAGTAATCAGTCTTATGGCAATTTGTTACTTGGCTGAGGTAATTACTAGAGCGTATGTCGTTGTAGTGCATTATCATCTTCTTAAGATTTTTTAGTCAGGTTACTAAGTACTCTTTTATCTTCCGCACAAAACCAGGTCGGTTGCTATCTTTTTCTCTGCTTACGCTTCTATGCGATTATATTCCTTATTTGTAATGGATACGCAAATTTATTTACCTGTCTTGGTCTATAATGTGTACTATTGCAAGCAGCTTGCTGTATGTTAGAAATTAATTTCTTAAGTTAGTTGATCAGTTTTTTAAGTGGAACTCTTAATTCTATAGTATTTTCTAAGTATGTAGTAAAGTTAGACCAGTCCGTGTACTTGTTTACTAGCGTCAGAATGCTCTCTTTGTATTGACTCATTGTCAAAACTATTGGAGAATGATCCAAGTTTAAAAAATAAGCTTTTGGAAATAATCACTCCGAAAGTTGCATAAATTGTGTCCCGCCCCCTTAACTTTTGAACCATATGACCAAAAAATGTGAAAAAAATCACAAAGTTAGCGCTTAATAAGCACTTTAAACTAAAATTATTTCGGACTTAATCGGATATTGAGTTATTGCTGAGAAACTCCGTTTCTCAACAAAAGGACGTAAGTGCCATGAACATACGCTCTTGTGCTGATTATTCAAGGTTGCGGAACCCTACACTGAGCATGGTCTGACATGCTCTTGCCCGGTTTTTGTAATAAAACTTTTAAATGTATCGAATTTCTTCGTCACATGTTCATTTTGCTTGCTTGAAAAACAGCTTTTTTTGTATTTATTGCATCTTCAGAATGTCAACATTTAATGGTATCAAAACCAGCCAGTCACATTCAGTAAAACCAAAGATGTTTGATAACTAACAAAACATTCAATATACGAAAATACTAAGAGGGCTTTACAAGTTTACAAGTAGATAATAGCCGATTAGTAATAAAAAAAAAATAGTTACAGTCCATTTATTAGATAGGATGAACGATCACGATAACGTGATAGGCAATACGGAACCCTATATTCTGTATAATCCGACATGCATTTGTTCAGTTTTATAGTATGCATTTAATTGTATTAGTAAATTAGACAATTATGAGATATGATAATGAGCTAGTTCAAGTGTTTCTTACAGTTACATTATTTGCTTCTATATTGCAATGCTTTCTTTATATAGTAGTCCCGCTGAAAGTTTACATTTTTAACAATTCATCATCAATGTTGCTGAGTATGTGACTAAATCATTTAATAACCAAATACAACGAATTTTTCTAAAATCGATTCTATATTGTAATAATTTGTAATTGTTTAGAACATTACATTCTAGGAAATGTATGTAAAGAAGATAAGGTTTATAAGGACAACAGCAAACAGTTTCTTAGAAAATAATAAACAGATGGTTATTCTCTTAATTCATTTTCATTTTTCACCATCACCAATCATCATCATCCGTCATCATGAATTTGTGATCGAAAGACGTAATTTAAAAAAAACATTAAACATAACTGGAAAAAAATATTATTTTTTCTAAGATCTACTGCCTTTATTGAATAATAACTAGTTAAACTGATTCATTTATCACATTTACAACGCTACTTTGCCATTGTAATGTATGACTATTATGTATAATCTCGAATTAATCATATTTACTGTAACTGTTCGTAACTGACCATTTTAGTTGTTCGAGACTGGGTGTGACCTTCGTTGTGTTTTGCCTTTTATATTAATTGTATGTTTGTAAAGTGTTCCTGATGTATTTCGATTAAAAATATTTTTAATTTTAAAATGTTAAAATTAACCTCTTAATTTACAGGATAGAATATACAATAATGTTCGTGAACTTTCGCAATTTGTACACATAGAATTTTATAAGCTACGGGTCTTAATCGTGTGAATAATTCAACATACCAACGGCCGTGTTCACGGGTTCTACCCGTGACTACGGCCGTTGCAATACGGTCGAAACGTCGGGCAATAAATAAGTTATTTTTTTCCTGAGTATGTATAATTTTATAGAGTATACAAGTACAATATAATGATACAAAATTATAAATAATACGCTCAACAATATCTTTTTTGTGTGTATTTTACAAAGATGAAACTTTTCGATTATTTGATGTTAATCGATTTCTTTGGTTCAACACGTTACCAGTTTTCAGTTTTCATAGTCACTTGTATTTTTCCAAAATTATAATGACACTGAAAGTGAAAGTCATCCAGTAAATCGTACTGAATGACTTTCACTTTTAGTATGAATAGCTATTTTTGGTCAGATATTAATTAAATAAAAAATAAAAATACTTTATTTGCTTAGGACTTATTCCAAATTATTCCATATTAATTTATTAATAAATACTCCAATATTCGAGGGTTTGTTTACTCGAAGTTTACTCATTGTCATAGAGAAATTGTCAGAAATGTATAGTTCACTAGCTGTCCCGCGCAACTTCGTATGCGTAAATTTTCCCGTTTTTGCAACATTTTACGTCGCTACTCCGCTCCTATTAGTCGTAGCTATGCTAGCGATGTTATATAGCCTATAGCATTCCTCGATAAATGGGCTATCCAACAAAAAAAGATTTTTTTAAATCGGACCTGTAGTTTCTGAGATTAGCGCGTTTAAACAAACAAACAAACAAACAAAGCAAACAAACAAACTCTTCCGCTTTATAATATTAGTATAGATTTGTGAGGACATAGTTGGTAAACATAAGGAAGGGTACATACAGCTCCAGGGACCGAACCGAACTGAGTGGACTCGATTTACTGAGTTTAAATTTATTGTAAATTTTGTTAAATTATCGTATAATATTAATATTGAAAGCAAAGTCTAGTTTCGTGTAGGCAGTCTATCTGTTTTGTTCATATGATTTTCCTGACCCAAGTAGACATATTTCTCTACCTTTTCAAAGACGATTAGGTTGACTTCTAGTTATCACGGAGGGTGGTGGTTTTTTGTAAGCAGTTTGTTACAGTTTGTACAGATGTGAGAGTAGACTGATGGGCGATAGTTATTTAGGTCTGCCTCGTCTCCTTTTTTAAATAGGAGTATTACATTACTTTCTTTTTATAATATTAGTAAAAAAGTTTCAACGAAAAGCTATCAAGGAGTCGTAACCGCAGTAGGAACCAGTCCGCTTGGCGGCAGTCCCGCAGGCGGCTAAATTGCCGATAACAGTTACTTTACATTAAAATTCGCCATTATTGCCCTATATTTTAAACTGTGTCAAAATGTTTTACTCTAATAGATAACAGTTATATTGTTATTTCGGAATTAATTTCCATAGTTAACATTCGGTCAGGCGGCTTGATTTTTTTATCTAGGTCAAATTTACTCTAATTGAGACTGGTTTTATTGTTATTTCGAATCAAATTACACAATTAAAATAAAAAACAATTATTAACAATCGGTTACAATGAATGCGCATAATGACGACCGATAATTCAACCATGACGTTCACGCTACTCTCACGGCACTCTTAAACATTACATATTTTAATAATGTATTACTATTTACGTTGAACAATTAGAGGAAATAATATAGGCAATCGAACACGCCATTAGTTACGGCCATACTCGCGCCACGTGATACATCACCAGTGGACTGCTGCAATACTGCCACCATGACGTCCTACCTACCTTTTAATGTTTGCAAATTTGATCGTAACTAGACTTTGATTCTGGAGGTTTACTATAACCAACCTTATCATGGCATTTAATACTTACAAGGCTGTTACTTTCGATTAATACTAAGTTGTCACAGTAAAATAACTTACTAGTACTTCATAAAAAAAAGAACAAAGTTCTCCGCTCTTATACTTCATAAGCCTATAGCCTGCCTCGATAAATGGGCTATCCAACCATAAAATATTTTTTTAATTCGGACCAGTAGTTCCTAAGATCATCGCGTTCAGACAAACTCTTCAGCTTTACTATATTGGTATAGATTATTTCAGTGGACAAACAAATGTGTATAGAATAACATTTCCTTAATAGATAACACATCTAAACATAAACTTAAATTACTATATTAAAGCCCAAACCTGAAAGCGTGATAGTTTCTCAGTAAATGGTACACAAAGGTCTATACGCTGTGGGAAAGTGATAGGAAAAGAGTATGGCGGGTCGGACCATGCTCAGTGTAGGGTTCCTCAGCTGTTACTACAAACAAGTGCCCTACATATACATATAAAAACTATAAGAGGTTATTTTTTTGCCATATAGGCTACGGAACCCTAAAAACAGAAACAAATGACAAATACATAACTAAAATCATAGTCAATTTATGTTTCCTTCCTTCTGTGTTAATTAATATAATTATAATTCGTAAACTTGTATGGAATAGGTTAACATTACATTCGAATGATTTTCCTTATGCATTATTAGTTAAAATATAAAGTGAATTAAGTAATGATACGAGTAGGTATGTTGTTATGTTAGTGGACGACGCTGAACGTGTCGCTGCGCCGGAGCCGAGCCGCCGGAGCCGCTGCCGGCGCAAGTTACGCTTGATTAATAACCAGTGGCCGCATGTTTAGATTGAAATTCAATTGATATTTCTGTAGGCAGCGACGTATAATCACAACGTAATTATTTTTAGTTTCACACTTCGATAGGTATAAGTAAAAGAATTATTACGTTCTCGCGGCGCTGTTCTGCTCGTTATCAGTAAATAGCATATTATTGGCCTCGTACAATATTTCAGATAAGTTAGGGGAAAACACAAAATGTCGCAAACTGTAGCTACTTACGCTATTGTTCACATTTAGTACGCGTGTAGGAAAATACATTATGTAATATTTAGCGAGAGCGTGGATTGTGTGAGGTGCGGACGGTAGCGTACACTATACATGTATACCTAATTGAAGCACTTGAGACTGTCGCTGTCCTGTGCTGTGCGAGGTGCCGAGGTGCCGAGGTGCCGACATTGTCGGTCGTCGCCGCGCGACTCGCAGCCGAGTCGCTACAGCGCACGTTACATCATGTCAATACACAATGAGTTCCAGAGCGCATGTTATGTGTATGTTTCACATTAATGAATCACAAACAATGGTTCTGCCTTGGCAAACTAACATGTTACACAATCGGGTGCGTACGTCGTACGACCGCGCACTCGAGCCCTCGACCCACGAACACATCGCTCCTTCACTTCCTACACTCGTCTCGTACTACTTATTTATTTATTAATTATTTACTATAATTATTATGATTTTGACACAGATTTTTGATGATGCGTGGTGTTCGCACTGATCTTACTCCAATTCAAGCTTGTCGGTAGCGCGTCTTCAATTATGACCGAGGATTTGGATTGTGGGAGATTTTCCTAATTTAATTTTTCATTTCAAACCATCCCGGTATTGAGACGTTTGAATACCTACGAATAAGCTAATAAGTAAGACTTCCGATGACTTTAAGTAGGTAAGGCTAAAACGGAGAACGTACAAACAAACTGTTATATTATAGGTAGGTATACCTTTACTGCAGCGACAATTTGTTCAGGCGAGAGAAGCTATTTAAAAATAGTTGTATTTTAACTAGCAAATGTTTTTAGGTATACGCTTTTGCGTTGCATGATTATAAATATTTAAATGGGAATTACCTTAAAATTGCTTGACGTTTCGACCGTGTTGCACCGGCCGTTGTCACGAGCGGATTGTCTCAGCGATGTTGACTCCGTGAGGCCGATGAATCTTCACCTACCCATACTTTTTTGTTTCTCGAAATGTTAGGGTAACTGCACACTTCACTGATTGTGTCCATGTTGACCGACTGCGAACTAATAGGTCGTGTTTTATGAATCACAGGATTTCACGTTACGGATAGTTTGAAGCCCTCTTCCTGATTAAAAGTATTATATTTTGTAATTTCAATCGCTTCACGCACAATTCTTGATTGCTTTCTTATGATCTATGGAGAGGGTTTGTGGACAATGAAACGCAATCCAGGGATTGGTGTTCGATTGCAATCGCTGGATTGAGTTTCCATCATCCACAAACCCTATTTTCGTAATTGCAGCTAATTTGGTTAACATAAACACAATCAGTGTAGTGTGACCCCTAACATTACGAGAAAAAAAGTAAGGGTAAGTGAAGATTAATTGGCTTCACGGAGTGTTGACATCGCTGCGACAGTCCGCTTGTGACCACGGCCGGTGCAACACGGTCGAAACGTCAAGCAGGTAGATATGTGCGTTGATTTCCGTATAGTAAATAGTCATAATTTTTTTTTTCTCCCATTATATTTTGAGAATAAAAATCAAAGACGAAACATAATGAAAGTTAAAAATAATAACAAAAGTTTTCAACAACAACAACGCCTTCAACTGCATGAAATTAAATATGGTAGGTATTTCGTTTCTGTCTTTTTGCAGACGGGTTCTTTTTGTTGTTGTTGAAAAATTTGTCACGCTAAGGCGATGGCGGCGAGTGAGGAGAGTCACTGGATTCAAACACCAATCCCTGGATAGTTTCATCGTCAAACCCTCTCGGGAACAGGGCTTTTAACTATCAGTGACGTGCAATCCAATGATTCGTAAAACACGACATCGCATTAGTTCGCAGTCGGTTAACATGAACACATTAAGCGTGGTCATGTAGCCCTGTAGCACACAGCGTCGGTGTTGGCAGGTGACGATCACCGGGTTCGACCTGTCGAGCTACCGGCAGTGCCTGACCAAGTGGAACCACGCGGTGGAGCTGATGTACCAGCAGTGCAAGTCGATGGGCGCGGACAAGTGCATGCTGGTGCGCTACGAGGCGCTCGTGCTGCGGCCCGAGGACACGCTGCGGCGCGTGCTCGCCTTCCTGCAGCTGCCCTGGGACGACGCCGTGCTGCACCACGAGCGGTACATCAACCAGCCCAACGGCGTCGCGCTCTCCAAGTGAGTACTACCCCTACCTCTACCTCTACCTCTACCTACATACACACCGCTCACTGCGTCTAACGCTTAATCATTATAAAGGTGGGAACAAAAACAGTTATAATCGTAACAGATAGGTTCGTTCAAAACCACCGCGATTGGACAGGAAACTCGAGCCGATAATACAATCGAGCCATTATAATGAATGTTTAAATTGTCGCACTAAAAGCTGAACAAATATGATTGTGCACGGGTGACGTGTTCGCAGCGTGGAGCGCTCGTCGGACCAGGTGGTGCGGCCCGTGAACCTGGACGCGCTGGACAAGTGGGTGGGGCAGATCCCGGGCGACGTGCGCGCGGACATGGCCGAGCTGGCGCCCATGCTGTCCGTGCTGGGCTACGACCCGTGGGCCAACCCGCCGCGCTACGAGCCGTGGGCCAACCCGGCGCCGGCCGCGCGCGGCGAGCCCGCGCCGCGCCCGCCTTAGCCGCAATAAATTTCCGTAACGCTACTCGCTGACTTTCATTCTCCTTCCCCGCACTACTCGCAACGACCAAAAATATTACATTAGCAAATATTATTACTAGCTGTCCCGTGCAACTTTGTATGCGTAAATGTTCCCCGTTTTTTAAACATTTGCTGCTCCGCTCCTATTGGTCGTAGCGTGATGTTATATAGCTTATAACCTTCCTCGATAAATGGGCTATCCAATAGTGAAAGAATTTTTCAATTCGGATCAGTAGTTTCTGAGATTACGGCGTTTAAACAAACAAACAACAAACAAACTCTTCAGCTTTATAATATTACTAGCTGTCCCGCGCAACTTCGTATGCGTAAATTTTCCCCGTTTTTGCAACATTTCACGTCGCTACTCCGCTCCTATTAGTCGTAGCGCGATGTTATATAGCCTATAGCCTTCCTCGATAAATGGGCTATCCAACAAAAAAATATTTTTTCAAATCGGACCAGTAGTTCCTGAGATTAGCGCGTTTAAACAAACAAATAAACAAACAAAGCAAACAAACAAACTCTTCCGCTTTATAATATTAGTATAGATTATAGATATTGAAGACATATATTTAGGGGTCCTACTAGCTCGCCGGATAAAGCTATTTTGTCGATAGTTGGATGTCAGTACTGGCACACGTACAGAAGGCTCACCCCCTAACAAAAATCAGGTTTAGGTAACCGCGCGCGAACCGTGAATTTTTTTTTGCGCGCCTCAGTTATATGACCGAGCTGCGAAGTCCGCACGGGGTTGACACTTGAGAAGTTTTTTTTGTCCCTAGTTAATTTATTAGTTTTAAGATAAATAAGTAAATTAAGCATTACAAACGTACATTTAGCATTATAAATATAAAAAATCCAATTGTCGTGTGTTCGATTCCCACGGGTGTAGATATTCCTCTGTAAACATTATCCTATCCTGTTCCTAATATTATTTCTGGGTAACTAATTAAGGATTTTTATTTTAACTATTACAAGTACTTAAGGACCTAAGGAATTAAAACCGACCGTCGCTGCTTTTACGCGTACTTCGATGATGCAGTGGAATTGTAAAAAATGTTAGTTCTGATTCACTATTCGTTTTATTCAGACATCCGTAAACACAGCAATATCTTTTATACGGATTATATTGACGTTTAGGCTTAGAAGGCAAAAAAATATATTTTCAAGTAAGCGCGAGCGTGACTCACGACTGTAGTGCGAGCCGAGAGACAGCCCAATGCCATACGCCCCTTCGAGGGGCGCGCTGCCCGAATGAATATACCTAAACCGAGGAGCGGAGAGACACCCCCCTGGTACTGGTAAGGTGAGGAGAATAAAATGTGAAAACTTTACTAGTATTTTGACACCATTATCAAAATGCCTAGAAAGAAATTCAGGGTTACCAAGTGATTGGAAGTGAAGGTGGAAATTAGCACATAGATTAACTACCTACTCGTTGACTTGTAAGGGTCCGGAGGAGTCAAAGAAATCTCTACATGCCCTTATCCTGGGGGACAGGAAAGAGGGAGGGAAACCTAGTTTTAAGTAATATTTTTCACCGACTTCTAAAAGAAGTTTGTTCTCGATTCGGATGTTTATTTTTTTTTAAATATTTATCATTGGGCATAACTCCGTTATATACAGGACGATTTTTATTATACTAATAACCTCCCGCTCTTGGCTTCTTTGCAGTACACCAAGTAACTTGTATAATTTTAAAAAAGAATTACATATTAACCCTTACCACCTACCATCTACTGTGTCACACAACCATTTAATTACTTACCACATATTTGAGAGACCCGGAGTAACATCGATATTTCTTTGTCAGGTTAAGGGCCTAAACCTGACAAAGAACCAGACGGTTTTATTTTAGTAACATAGTCTGTAGGTGGTAAAGGTCTCCAAAAACAAGTGGTAATTGATTAAGGGTTAATAATATCTATACTATACCTACTATCCATACTAATATTATAAATGTGAAAGTAACTCGTGTCTGTCTGTCTGTTACGCTTTCACGCTCAAACAGCTACACCGATTTAGATTAAAGGCGATTGTTCAAGTGACTATGGAATTTAGTATCGCTACAAATTTTGTTGTGCCAAGATGAAAACTACTGATTTATGTAGACATTAATATATACTTTCAGAAAAACCAACAATGATTTACCTAATTTGCCGGGTTTAATTGATATGGGTGGATGAACTTCGGAAATCGAAATATTTATATACATTTTTTTTTTAAATAGGACATAACTATGATATTGCGTATTAATTATGTATTACACATGATATGTAACACTAGTTTATGGCTATGAATTCGGCTTTGCAGTGATATATAATCCGAATCTCTATCTCACAAACACTTCACAATTGTCACAATATTGGTACGAGTCTCTGTCTCACAAAATATTTCTGATTGTTACTATGTATATGGAGTCTCTATCTCAAACTCACGTAATTTTAACCACAATATCATACACAACACGAGAAATAACAAAAGCTATTTGTTATTATTACTTTAAACTGTTTTCTTAATGGACCGGCGCGGCGGTAAACAAGCTTTATGCACAGTTATACAAGTGACATGACATTACATTTCAGTGTTGCCATAACTTTTGTCATATCCTATACAAATCGATTTTTTTATTAAAGTTAATTACTATGTTCTTATTTTTAATCGAGCCGGGTCCTAATCTAAAGGTATCAAAGAATATGCTTATTAAAAAGTATAGTGTATAAATATTATCGTTCTTTACATTCAAACGGTGCAACAATTAATAAAGTATTTATATTAATTATTTAATAAAAATCGATAATAACCCTAATCGATATTACAATTTTATTTTTGTAATAGTGTTACCACCGTTAAAAATAACTTCATACGAAAAAAAAGGAAATAAATAAACTGAAAGACTAATATTTGCATCTCAATATTCCGGCAAATGTGAGACTCCATATCATTATATAATAACGTTATAATTAGAAACAAGAATTATACATTCAATCAACTTGTGGCACAACGTAAATACTAGCGATACTGCTGGTGGGCATACCCCTTTGGAGTTTGAGTCCCGGGGAAGGACATAGGATAGTTTTTATCGCGATAACCGATATCCACGCGGGCGAAGCTGCGGGCGAAAGCTAGTTTTAAATATTTTCCAAAACTGATATTACAAAGTTATTTAGTGTTATGTAAAGAAGCCACGAGCGGGAGTTTATTACTAATATATTATTATTCTGCTCTCCTTGGAATTTCTGGCGAAAAAAATCAAGTATTCGTCCTAAAACACTTATCACCTGAAAACAAAAAACTACATGGCGCTGCTCGACAGGTTGCGAAATGGTACAATTTTTTTGAAGAAGGACATTAATTCCCCGAATGTCCTTGTTAAGGACATCAAGCAACTAAATACTCTGTAGTTATGTTTTTATAATTGTATTTTTCAGGCATGTTATCTTTGTTCATATTATTTTAAACATTTATTCTCAAATTATAGGTATAACCAGAATGTAAGAGGCCTTAGAACCAAAATTAGCGATTTTTATATTTCTTTGCTGAATAACGATTATGACGTGGTAATTATTACTGGAACTTGGTTAAATAGCACAATTTTCGATCACGAGGTTATAGATCAGCGCTACAACGTCTTCAGACGCGATAGGTCATCCACTTGTTCTGCAGCAACAAAGCGAGATGGCGGCGGGGTAATGATTGCAGTCCTAAAAAAGTACGAAGTGCTTAGGAAATCAAAATGGGAGTCAGTGGCTGAAGACCTTTGGGTTTGCCTAAAGTCAAACAGTGGCCTCTGTATTAACATTTGTGCATCCTATATACCCCCACCATTAAAATACGAATATGTTAAAACATACTTTGATGCCATCACAGATGTTAATAATAAAAAATGATTTATTCACTTAGGAAGCAAAATACTACACTTGTGAAAAGTCGATTCTACATTTACTGGTAATGCCTCTTCGCAAACAATAGGTAAAGCCCGAGAAAAGAACAGGCAATAAAAACTCGTATCCACTCTTTTCAAATTGCCAATGTTTACAATGTTTCTCTGTTTATAAACTGTACCTATATGCAGGTAAGGTGCTGCCACCATTATATTATAAGTACACCATATTATAGGACTGATGCAAAAAAAGAGGTCATTAATATTAGAAGAGTACACGAGATCGGATACATCAGCCTCAATGGGCACAACATAGTAGGAGCATCCACTTACGATGTAAAAACTTTATGTGCTTAAATATTGGCCAATTTACTGCTACTTAATGAATAAGTATAGGTACATGTTTTTCAAAGGAAAGAAAAGAATGGCCGTAATTTATCACGCAGAATCTTTACTTACAAAAATAAATCGTTTTCTTAACTAGTACCTAAGTAACATTATCAAACTGTGACAACAATATTCACCTAGTAAAATGCAATAAACTATACAATACAATACATTAATAGGGAGCAACGAACTACATCCATTTATCTTTATCAGTTAAATAATCATCATAGTAAGATGTCTAAGATGTCTCTTTGTATAAGATGTCTCTTGACTACATTCTTAAATTTATTTACTGGTAGACTCGATATACTGACTGAGATTTTATTAAAAAATTTAACACAGTCCCATGAATGAGTTATGAGTTTTATGAAGCCTATGATATTGACCTACCAATTTGTGCTTATTTCTTGTATTCACAGAGTGAATATCACTATTTTTGTTATATAAATGTAAGTTTTGTTTTACAAACATAACGTTTGCATATATATATTGTGATGCAACTGTTATTCAAAACAAAAGAAATCTATTACTATTCTTGCTGGTGATTACAACTTACCAGAAGCTCAGTGGTCAAATGATACCGTAACGACAACAAATAGCATCACAAACCTTTGTCTTGATTCTATAGCATTTAACAGTCTGCATCAATGTAATACTTTCAGTAACGTCAATGAACGTATTTTGGACCTAGTCTTGTGCAACAACCCAGGAAATGTGACTGTTTCAAAGCCTGAAATTCCTCTGCTCCCTTAAAGGTTCATTTCCGTGCATCGCGGCCGATCGCGAGTCGCGCGCGGCTTACCACAGGCGACTGACGCGCGCGGCCGATGCGACAATACTCAGAGTATGAGAATGTACGGCGCTGTTTCCGAGGTCTGCGACAGATGCGCGCGGCCGACGACCGTCGCACTGTGGGATGAAATCGACTCTTCATACTCATAGAAACTTTTTGTCGCAAATTAAAAATTAAAAAATTGGAATAGCTTTGGTATGTTTCCCTTTAACTCGTATTTTTATATGAAAGTCATAGGCACCTCCATACTTGAGAAAAAAAATGTTTAATTTTTTTTTGTATGGGAGAAAACACATTAAGTACTATATTTAAGAACTGATCGGAACTGAAGGGCTGGTGTTCACATGGCTTATTATACCTAATGTAGCAAACAAGATGACATACAATTTGTGCGCCGATAGGTGCCGCTTTGGAAGTAGCACGTGTTTGAAGTTTAATATTTTTTGTATGTGATTTTTCCCATATTCGATGTAAATTAATGTATTTAATTTGTTAACATCTTACTATTAACCTCTAATGATAGTAAAAGAACATTAAAATAACACGAATTCATAAAAAAAAATATTTCAAAGAACTATAATTATACTAATACCCTCATTTGAGTAATTTCTAAGTAATACATATAAAATTTATTGATTGATAACCGAACCAGAATAAATTAAACAATAGTAGGTAAGTAATTAAAATATTAATACATATTAATTATAATAAACATACTAATTAGGCATACTAATTAGGAGTCTTTTCATAGTTCTATAACTTTTTATACCCGCTTTAATCAAGAATAAACATTTAAAAAATGAAACTGCATGAAATAAAGTACTAAAAACGTTTTTAGGTACAAATATGTATATATTTAATTTAAAAACGTTAAATTAAATAATACTTATATTACCATTTCAGACATCAGTAAATAACAAATCAAAATTTTAATAAAATGTAAACATTACGATTAAGTATGTACCTACGTTAAAAATACAATAACAAAAAAAAAATATAAAAGAGTTAAAAACTAAAAATAATAAATACATCAACTTACAAATTAATAACAAAAAGAAAGACAAAAAATAGTAAATAAAATTAACAATCTTCTAAATCAGAGTCACTGACAGACAGTGACATCTACAAATTCTATTTCTTCAGTAACGTCACTCTCATCGCTATTTTTAATTAGGGGTTTCATATCATCAGTGAGTCTTCCACTCTTCTTCTCTTCTGTATCGGACTTAGCTCCGAAAACTCTTTCCTTGGTTGTCGCAAAGCTGAAGTAGATGTTCCAACACTACACGTCTTGGGATTTTTATTAGAAGTTGATGCACCATCATTCACTATGAGATCAGATTGGGGCTCAAGAGGCTCTGCTATCTCCACTGACATGACAGATGATGCCATCTTTTCTCTCAAATCCTCAGGCCATTTTATATCTTCTTGCAACCATGTTTCATACTTCTTCACAAAAGTATGTCTCGTACGTTGGCACAACCTCCATTTGTTCCTCAACGAACACACGTAAGTCTGACAGTATTGTTTTAAACTTTTTTTTTCAGCTTCTGATAAATCAGTATAATTTAATAAAACTTCAAATAAAACATTAGGTTGTGAGAAACAACTGTTGTTGGCCACGTACATGAAAATGTCCAAATTTGTAATAAACCCTTCCATTATTAACACAATAACGAACAGAACACAAAATTAAGTAAGTAGTTACAAACACGCATAAATACGGGAAGCAACTAACCCATTTTAAAGGAATAACCCTATTTATATCCAATAACTTATATTAGCACTTAATTAGTACTTGTCGGTACTTAATGGGTAATTAATTAATACGATACACTCATAATATGATGACACAAGACTCCTAATTAGTATGCCATTATAATATGTATTACTTAGAAATTACTCAAATGAGGGTATTAGTATAATTATAGTTCTTTGAAATATTTTTTTTTATGAATTCGTGTTATTTTAATGTTCTTTTACTATCATTAGAGGTTAATAGTAAGATGTTAACAAATTAAATACATTAATTTACATCGAATATGGGAAAAATCACATACAAAAAATATTAAACTTCAAACACGTGCTACTTCCAAAGCGGCACCTATCGGCGCACAAATTGTATGTCATCTTGTTTGCTACATTAGGTATAATAAGCCATGTGAACACCAGCCCTTCAGTTCCGATCAGTTCTTAAATATAGTACTTAATGTGTTTTCTCCCATACAAAAAAAAATTAAACATTTTTTTTCTCAAGTATGGAGGTGCCTATGACTTTCATATAAAAATACGAGTTAAAGGGAAACATACCAAAGCTATTCCAATTTTTTAATTTTTAATTTGCGACAAAAAGTTTCTATGAGTATGAAGAGTCGATTTCATCCCACAGTGCGTCGTAGGCTGCGCGCGCACTATGACTAGTGTCGCATCAGCCTAACCTTTAGATCCACATCATCCTAGTCTGGAAATTATTATAGACAAAAAAAGCCAATCAGAGATTAAATGTAAGAAAGTTCCAACCTATAACTACTTTCTGACAGATTACGATGCTCTTAACATTGATCTAAAAATATTGATTGGACAGCACTTTGGGCGAAAGGTACAACAGTCGATGATATGCTCAATTTTTTTTATGATACTGTCATGCCCTTAGTTTTTAAGCACACTCCACTGCGTAAGCCCTCTAATGAAAAATTTCCAATGTGGTATAGCTCTTCATTAATTAAAACCCTGAACGAAAAAAAGAAATACCATTCAAAATTCAAAAAATATGGTAATCCTATGGATAAAATTACATTTAATCCTTTAAGGACTAGATGCGACACTATGATCAATCAGTGCTACGCTAACTTCAAAAAACAAGCAGCGGTTCACCATAATCAACCCAAATACTTTTGGAAGTATGTAAAAACCCAGAAAGCTTGTAGCGTATCTGTACGAGTTACACCGTACATTAACCTTTTACACATACACACCTGCGTAAGTTGGTCCAATTACAGTAACAACGCTCAGCATTTTAGAACTAAGTATTTTTATATTATACAATAATAATTTAGTAGCAATAAACCTGTTTACACGTCTACTCATTTCAACAAACAAACATTTTACGAGCTTCGGCTTATCACTAACAAACAACAAACAATCACTGTTGGGATAAAACCCAACATTTGGTCCTTCGAGCAAAACCAGAACCAGAAGAGTGGAAAAGCAGCTCACTCTCACATCTGAGTTCGAGATCTAACAAGCAAACAACAAGATGTCGTCAGCAGATATTTACGAAAATCAACGCGTTCTCTGCGACAGCATAACCAAGATTGGCATCAACATCAAGAAAGATGGCTGGGACAGGAAGAACACAGATTACTTCAAGCGACGCATGCAGATGCTGGAAAATTTGTGGAACGGTAAAAGGTAGTGTACAGAGATACTCTGCACATTCGTGCGCCGGCTTGCCCTGAAGCCTGGTACCTGCCTGAGGTAGGTCGGAGGGTAACGCAGTTTGAGGAATAGTAATAAAACTATATCAGTGACTGACTAGCGTATATATTTCAGTAAGAACATGGGTACATTCAATTACTGAGAGAGATCCATCAGTACGAGCTAGGCTCAAGTATCTTGATCGAATCCGCTCAGTACTCGGTTACAGCTGTATTTATACCCGTCGAAAAACCGTTAATTCCTATAGCATAGTCCGGATACACCATCTAAATCGAAATAACCTGTCGCTATTGGTCAATTTATTTTTAGCAATGTTGTCAACCCTATATTTATAATTTCCCTAAATTATTATAAAAAACCCATAAAATGATTATCACTAATTTTAACATTCCTGAATGAAAACCAATCATGCGCGAGCGGTCAACATTGATTCGCTCGCGTGCCGTTGCTATGGACTTTGACTGATATAGACTACTCTGGTTTTCCCCAAAAAAAGTCTTTAAAACACATAACCCTCCTTCTTGCGAAGTCGGGTAAATACCGCTTCCCCACTTATTTGTCCCTAAATTTTGGGGTAAATCCACTAAATTGGCAACAGTGCTATTACATTATATACAATTCTGACCAATAGGAATGTTCTAAGGTGCGTACATACCGTGCCTATCAGATTTCAATTACAAATTACGGCTAAACAATGCAATATTACTAAGAGCTATTGTGCTAGAGATATTGTATAACCATAAAGAAGTGTAATAACAATACTATTTACACGTACATTTAACAAATAATGGAATTATAATCAAAAAACATCGCGACCTCAGAGACAAGTTTTTAGTGTCTTGTCGCTGAACTAATTACGACAATGAATTTAGAATTATACAAACTTAGTGTCTAAGGTACGCAAAAATAAGTGAAAATGTCTCATAAATCACTTTGTTATTTTACATTTCACTATTCATATCTATTAATAAACTATATAAATCAATTTCACTAATTAAAAGTTATAGATACAATTTCCGTTGTAATCTCTATGGTCAAGGACAATTCTATATCGAAGTTATAAATTCTCTTTGGTTATTATTTCGTTCTTTGTTCGTTCTATCTAGTGACATGAGACGGACAATGTTACAAGTTAAGGAATCAATGTTGCAAGTTAAAGAACTAAATTAAAACTATTATTTTCGTATCGATTATACTAAACACAAATAAAAACTAATGGGTATTATCTGTCCCGCACATTCTCCCGCCGTGCGACTTGTCGCACCCTCGTCTGGTGCGGGGTCAATATCTGTAGTGCACACTATATCCGGCGCATCCTCGTCTGGTGCCGGGTCTATGTCTAGAGTGCACACTATATCCGGCGCATCCTCGTCTGGCGCGGGGTCAATGTCTATAGGTAGAACTATCAGTTTTCTCACTGGTCTGCGCAACACACCTCCCTTAGCTCTGATGTCGTTGTTGCGCACTATGTTGCCTGGTCCGGGGTAGACCGCTATGACTCTGACTTTGCTTTTGGCCCACACGCTGCGTGGCAAATTCGGTTCGACTAGCTGCACCAAGTCTCCCAGCTGGATTGAAGCGCCTCGTCCGTGTGTGTGTATCTCCCGCCGGTGTTGCAGCTCGGGTAGATACTCGCGCAGCCATCTCGACCAGAAGATATCTGCTAGCCATTGCGAAGCTCGCCAACTCGATGAGATTGTATCCCTCTCGGTTATTTTTGGCACTTGGATTCTATTTCTATTATGTAAGCATCGATAACGCATATTTCGAGCTTCCGCTATTTCCCACCTTCTATTTACTGTTTCCTGTTGGAACTTTCGACAATCTTCTATTTTGTGTCCTGGTACATCACACAACGAACACTTTTCTATACTATTAAGTGGACTTTCTGTACTATTATGTGCACTTTCTATACTATTATGTACACTTTCTATACTATTATGTACACTTTCTATACTATTATGTACACTTTCTATACTATTATGTACACTTTCTATACTATTCTGTACACTTTCTATACTATTATGTACACTTTCTATACTATTATGTACACTTTCTATACTATTATGTGGACTGTATATACTATTAAGTGGTCTTTCTATTACTGTGTGGATGGTCTGCGGACGTCTCTGTTGTACTGTAGAGCACGGCGTAACGGCGTACGGCGTGACATATTCAGGCTGCGCATATCTGCCGCATAAGTCGGCCTCTCTTTGTAAGAATTTCTCAAACTTTTCTAATTCAGGATCTTCTATGGGTTGTGTAGCTGCGAAGTCGTAAAATCTATAACGCATAGTTGGAGTTAACTTGTCCACCATCGTCATCATTATCTCGGGATTGTGCATGAAGTGAGCGCATTTTAATGTTCGAAGTGTAGACACTACATTCGTCACTTTAGTGGAGAATATACACACATCTCCTGGTGACTCAGTGAGACGTGATAATCCTCGTAGTGTGTCCATTTCAACCATAGCTATAGATTCTGGTCTTCCGAATCGGGTCTCTAAAGTCTTCATGACAGCCAATGGGTGAGTGTTGGTTATTAATAGACCTTCGACCGCTTCCTTAGCTTTCCCTTTCAAATTTCTTCGTAAGCGATTAATGTTTTCAACTTGCGAGAACAGGGCTTCGGTCTCGTAGTAAGCAGCTCGAAAAGGTAACCACTCTTGATGACTTCCGTTAAAGTAAGGCAGCTCTATAAACTTTGGCCGCTGCGCGGCTTTAACTGCTAGCGTGATAGCGGATGCTAGCTCACTGAAGTCTGGCTGATTAGCAGGCACGCAGACTCCCGCCGTTACTGTCTGTGTTTGAGGTAGTGGCGGCTGTCGGACGCGAAGTTCTTGTTTCACTAAATTAACTTGAGACAGCTTACCTTGTGCATTGACTATGACAGCTGGCTGGGTTTGATTGTCCAGCCACTTATCCACTCGAGTATCTGTTGCCGTTGTACTATAATCAGAGATATTGTCCTTGACGTCTTCATCTGAATCTTCGGCTTCTAGCTCGGCGACCCTAGCCGTAGCTAGCTCTATTTGAAGGCGTAGTAAATGTTGCTTAGCCTTCGCTATTCTATGAGATTTCGCTTTAGAGCGAGTTGACCCCTTGCCATGATAACCGGCGCGGGATACTGCTATTTCTTTTTTATAGTCCGGCCTCGGCGTAGCCGTGTCGTGGGACTCTACTATACCAAGGTCCCGCACCACTTCGGGCTCCTCAGGGCGTCGATACGACGACCCGATCGGCACCGTCGCGGCCGCGGAAGCAAGGCCGATATTCGCTATAGAGCGAGTTGACCCCATGCCACTATTTTCGGCACGGGATACTGCTATAACTTTTTTATAGTCCGACCTCGGCGTGGCCGTGTCGTGGGACTTTACTATAGTCGCCGGCGGCCCCTCGCAAACTACTTCCGACACCGGCCTGGTTCCAACCGTCGTTATGACAGTCGTACTAGCAGGCGGCGCCGGGTTCGTCATCGACGGAGCTTTGCGACCTATATACACTGTACTCCTCCTCAGGTACCAATGCGCTAGAGCAGAACGCCAGGATAAATCCTTACGTATCCGGCTCGAAGGACCATTAAATGTACAGAGATACTCTGCACATTCGTGCGCCGGCTTGCTCTGAAGCCTGGTACCTGCCTGAGGTAGGTCGGAGGGTAACGCAGTTTGAGGAATAGTAATAAAACTATATCAGTGACTGACTAGTGTATATATTTCAGTAAGAACATGGGTACATTCAATTACTGAGAGAGATCCATCAGTACGAGCTAGGCTCAAGTATCTTGATCGAATCCGCTCAGTACTCGGTTACAGCTGTATTTATACCCGTCGAAAAACCGTTAATTCCTATAGCATAGTCCGGATACACCATCTAAATCGAAATAACCTGTCGCTATTGGTCAATTTATTTTTAGCAATGTTGTCAACCCTATATTTATAATTTCCCTAAATTATTATAAAAAACCCATAAAATGATTATCACTAATTTTAACATTCCTGAATGAAAACCAATCATGCGCGAGCGGTCAACATTGATTCGCTCGCGTGCCGTTGCTATGGACTTTGACTGATATAGACTACTCTGGTTTTCCCCAAAAAAAGTCTTTAAAACACATAACCCTCCTTCTTGCGAAGTCGGGTAAATACCGCTTCCCCACTTATTTGTCCCTAAATTTTGGGGTAAATCCACTAAATTGGCAACAGTGCTATTACATTATATACAATTCTGACCAATAGGAATGTTCTAAGGTGCGTACATACCGTGCCTATCAGATTTCAATTACAAATTACGGCTAAACAATGCAATATTACTAAGAGCTATTGTGCTAGAGATATTGTATAACCATAAAGAAGTGTAATAACAATACTATTTACACGTACATTTAACAAATAATGGAATTATAATCAAAAAACATCGCGACCTCAGAGACAAGTTTTTAGTGTCTTGTCGCTGAACTAATTCGCTAATTACTAATTCACAGTTCGCGCTCGACCGCGGTCTCGATCGTGCGTGTGTGAGTGAGCGTTACGGTGTAAAATGGCAAAAGCCAATGTAGTCTCGAAAACTGTGAAGTGTACAAACTGTAACATTGTTATTAGTGAAATACTTGCTTATCTGCAAAATAAAGTGGATACAATGGATAATGAGAGTATGGTGCGTATATGTACCTCTGCTTTTACCGTCGCTGAGGTAGAAAAGGCGAAATGTTTGCTGTTTGACTCCATCAAAACAAACAAGCGTAACATCTCAAGAAGGAAGGATGGCAAAATCCAGCGTGATCTTGAGGACATTATTGCCATTTTCAAGGAAACGGATCCCGAGGTAATGCCAATTTTTGTAGCTAGAGACTTAAATAAACTACCCCCCGTCACTTTCGATCATGTAGACGTAACAGCATTATTAAAAGATATAGTTCGGCTAAAGGCAGATGTTATAGAAATAAAAGAAGCGTATGTAACTACAAAGCAGATTGAAGCTCTAGAAAACAAGTGGTTAATTAACCATCATGTTTCTAACGACCAAGAAAATAAAAAGCAAAGAGGGTATGTTAATGAAAGTTTGATGAATGACAGGTTGATGACTCAATTAACGGTTGACACCTATCATTGTCAACAGCACCTGTTGCAATCAGGTGTTAACGATGATATGTCAATGTCACACACAGTGGACAAACGTGCGGCAGTAGTAGCGACGCCGCGAGTGCCGGCGAACGACTGCGATGGAGCAAGCGCACCTCATTGCCTTTCGCTCGAGTCAACCGGTATAACGGTAAATGAGAATGCGGCGCTCCCCACTTCTATAACGCGCGCTATGGTTGCAACGAGTGTGAATGCAATGAACGGCTGTGCGAGTGAGGAAGGGCGTCTGGCGGATGGCCAAGGTGTAAAACCAGTTTCTGCGATAAGCGGGGATAACGGTACATTGTCAGCTGATTTAAGTACGATGATTGGAAACACCACAACCGACTCGGCGGCGGCGCTGATGCGTAAGTTGTCTTTTGCGGAGACTATAGGGAATGGTAAAGAATGGAAAAAGGTAAATGATGATGAAAACTGGATTGAAGTGCAAAGAAGGCGATCAAGAAATATGTTTATTGGGAACAAAGGCAAAGCTGACTCAAAATGCAGTAATTTTAAGGCGGCAGATACAAAAATTGCATTGTTTGTATCTAACGTGCACAAAGATGTGGTTGAGTCAGATATTGTGAGTTACATTTATGATAAAACTAAAGAGAATGTAACGCTGTTAAAAATCAAAATGAAAAAACCTAGGGATTATAATTCATATAAGATATATGTAACAAAGCATAATATTGACACCTTCTTAGACGACAATCTATGGCCTTCCGGCATTACTTTTAGACGTTTTGTCAATATTATGGGAAATACGCGCTCAAAAGGCGAAAATAAGCAGCGGTTAAATTAAACTACTAAACACAAATGAGTAGCATATTAGTAAGTTTTAACTGCAAATCGTTAAAGAGATCTATGGAGGGGATACGATCACTATGTAAGGACGCGGATATATTGGCTCTACAGGAAACATGGTTGCTGCCGCATGATTTGGGATTACTTGGCACAATACACGACGAATTCGGGTGTACCGGCACGTCTGCGGTGGACACATCGTCAGGTCTACTGAGCGGGAGGCCGTATGGTGGGGTGGCAATCTTGTGGCGGAAAAGTGCATTTGAGTCGGTATCAGTGATAAATTGTGATAATGTGCGCATATCGGCGATCAAAGTGACTACGCGAAATAAGTCCATTATAATATTTAGTGTGTATATGCCAGTAAATGACTTTGACAATTTAGTTATTTTTACTGACTGTCTAAGTTCGATAAAGTCAGTGTTAGAAGTAAATACTGACAGTGAAGCCGCCTATATTTTAGGAGATTTTAATGCTCACCCAAATGAACTTTTTTGTAATGAGCTATTGAGTTTTTGCTCTGAACAGGATTGGTGTTGCATTGATATGGCGAGACTAGGTATTTTATCTGATACATATACTTTTACAAGTGAGGCGCACGGATGTAGGAGATGGTTAGACCACTGCATAGTCACGAAAGCTGCACAAGAGACTGTTAGAGACGTGTGGGTACAGCATGATGTGTATTGGTCTGACCATTCTCCTCTTTACTTGAAATGTGAGATTGACAGAATTGTTGCTAAATGTAATAATGAAAATAAATCAGCATGTAATGGTGTGATCTGGGGCAGGAGAGAAGTTGAGCAGATACATTTATACCATGACTCGTGTCACGAGAATTTGAAATTAATTGATTTCCCAACGGATTTTAAACTATGCGCTGACACCTTTTGCTCTGACCCAGAACATAGATCCCTATTGGACAACATGTATGAAAAAATTGTAAATATTTTAGTAAATTCATCTGTGAGCTCCTGTTATCGAAAGTGTTTGAAGAAAGGAGGGTATATAGCTGGGTGGAACCGGTATGTCGCGGGTGCTCACCGGGAGGCTAGGCTGGGGTTTCAGCAGTGGGTGTTAGCTGGTAAACCATCAAATGGCATTGTCCATAAGCGTATGTGTGACACTAGAAAGTCATTTAAGGCTAAATTAAAATGGTGCCAGGACAGGCAGGAACAAATAAAAATGGACATTCTAGCCTCAAACCACTCACAGGGGAACTTTTCAGCATTCTGGCAGAACACAAACACTATGAACCCCAGACCTGGTGTGCCGGTGAATGTTGGTGGTATTAGTGACGCAAAGGGTATAGCAAATAATTTTAAAAATAATTTTATTGTGAGATCTCCTTTGGGTCCTTCCACTTTTGATGTAAGTGGTGCTGGAACCGACGTGCCCGGGACTAAAACTCGATTTTCGGCGAAAGATGTTGCTACTGCAATTCAAAAAATGAAAAAAGGTAAGTCACCAGGGCATGACGGTCTCAGCATCGAGCATTTCAAGTATGCTGGAGTACATCTCCCTCGTGTATTAGCGATGTTTTATACATTATGTATTGGGCACTCGCACTTACCGGTATCGCTCATGAAAACTGTAGTTGTACCTATTCTTAAAAACAGAACAGGAGATAAATCGGATATAGCGAATTATCGGCCTATCTCACTGGCTACAACAGCTGCAAAAATATTTGACAGTTTGCTTAATGGGATTCTCGGTGGGTATTTACATTTACATGACGCACAATTTGGATTCAGAGCGGGACTATCCACCGAGAGCGCTATTCTGTGCCTTAAGCATACTGTCAGGTATTACACAGAAAGAAAGACTCCTATATATGCGTGTTTCCTCGATGTGTCAAAGGCTTTTGACACAGTTTCCTATGACATACTGTGGCACAAGCTAAAAGAAACGGGTATGCCGGCGGAGTATATTATTATTTTTAAATATTGGTACTCAAAGCAAATTAACCAGGTGAGATGGATGGATGCGCTGTCCGATGAGTACAAATTGGAATGCGGTGTAAGACAAGGTGGCCTTACATCTACTGGACTTTTTAGCTTATATATAAACCAGTTGATCGAGGAGCTCAGCGGAACCCATGTTGGATGCTACATTGACGGTACTTGTGTCAACAACATAAGTTATGCTGATGACATGGTTCTGCTGGCCCCCTCGGTCAACGCCTTGAGAACTTTAGTTCACATTTGTGAACGATACGCCCTCAAGCATGGCCTCAGATATAATTCCCTAAAAAGTGAGGTACTTATTTTTAAGGCAGGTAAACAAAGACCTAATGCAGTCCCTCCGATCATGCTTGATGACAGTACACTGAAGATTGTACAAAACTTTAAATATCTGGGTCATGTTGTCACGGACGACCTAAGGGATGACCTAGATATAGAGAGGGAGCGCAGGGCGTTGGCGGTAAGAAGCAACATGCTGAACCGCAGGTTTGCTCGGTGTACCACCGAAGTAAAAATAACCCTTTTCAGGGCATACTGCCAGTCTTTTTACTCGAGCAGCCTGTGGATTCGGTATACGCAGCGAGCCTATAACGTCCTGCGAGTACAATATAATAATGCATTCAGAATGCTGTTGGGATTGCCGCGATACTGCAGTGCGTCGCAAATGTTCGCAAATGCGCACGTTGACGGCTTTCAAGCCATTATGCGCAAGAAAGTGGCGTCAATATTTGACCGATTACGCGGCAGTACCAACAGTATTTTGAAAATGATTGCATCCCGTAGCGATTGTCCCATACAGGCGCACTGGGTGGGAATTGTAATGGGAAATATGTAAATACTTATTGTACCTAATTATTACTAACATAGTTATTAAGAATATTGTTACTAACACTTCTATGGATTTTGTCTGAAATAAAATATTATTATTATTATTATTATTATTATAATTACGACAATGAATTTAGAATTATACAAACTTAGTGTCTAAGGTACGAAAGATAAGTGAAAATGTCTCATAAATCACTTTGTTATTTTACATTTCACTATTCATATCTATTAATAAACTATATAAATCAATTTCACTAATTAAAAGTTATAGATACAATTTCCGTTGTAATCTCTATGGTCAAGGACAATTCTATATCGAAGTTATAAATTCTCTTTGGTTATTATTTCGTTCTTTGTTCGTTCTATCTAGTGACATGAGACGGACAATGTTACAAGTTAAGGAATCAATGTTGCAAGTTAAAGAACTAAATTAAAACTATTATTTTCGTATCGATTATACTAAACACAAATAAAAACTAATGGGTATTATCTGTCCCGCACAGGTAGACTCTAACCATCCTTACTTTACAAGCGATTTGTACAAGATAACTCTTCGGAGCTGTGAGGAAGTCAAACAACTTATCCTGACACAACATAGGCAACTGTCGGAGCCGCAGCCGCCGGCACGGTTCTCAGAAGAGCCTACGGTTCAACAACCTTCTGTGAGCGGTACAACCTATCAACATAGTAGTGCGATTGAACCAGAACAAGTAGAGACTGAGCAAGAGGAGAAAAGCCGTCGGCACGAGATTCAAGGTAACAACGACGGCGAACAACAACTACAGGGTGCACCCACCCCGAAGAAAGATACGGGATGCAACAGCAAATTGGACGACATGCTAAGAAACCAGTTAGTTAACTTTCAAGCATTTATGAGAACAGCAGCAAATATACAAGTCGATTTTATATCGGAAAAGTGGGAGTTTCAAGACGCCCTACAAAGTTTACAAACACGTTGGTCAACAGTTGATTCTTTACATTGGGAAATAGTTAAGGAATTCAACAGAGAGAAGAACAAGACATACGAAGATCGTTTTACGAGGTTTGAAAAGCAATACATGGATCTTAAGAAAGCTTTGAATACAAAGATGTGGTCCGGAGTTTATAGAGAAAAAACTACGCCAAAAGTTGAAATACCGACTTTTAATGGCACGTACAACCAATGGATTTCATTTAGAGATCTATTTACAGAAGTTATCCATAGCAATTCAGCCCTTACACCAGCTCAGAAGATGCAGTTCTTAAAGAGCAAGGTACAAGGTGAAGCTGAAAAGATGATACAGCACTTACACATCAGCTCGGATAACTACCAAGCATGTTGGGATATTCTCAATCATACCTACAACAACAAGAAACGCATAGCTACAGCGCATCTTGATACACTTTTCGGCTTACCAAACATGCAGCAGCCATCTGCAATACAAATCAAGAAACTTTACAACGTAACCTGGGAGTGCTTACACGCTATCAACAACCTCGGAGTAGATAGAGATACTCTGCTCGTGTACCTATTGTCACAAAAGTTGGATGCTGAGACGAATTCGGACTATCACGATACATTGAAGAATTCACGCGAATTACCACTTTTAACTGACTTTCTGGACTACCTGGAAAATAAATTTACCTCGATGGAAGCATCGCGACGTAAACAAGACAGCCTCCATAAATCTAGTTCCATGCCGAATCGTTTTCAAAATTCACCACAAAACAAAATGAAAAGTTATTTCAACACGAATCAATCAAGTAGCAACACGAAGATTGCGAAAGCCTATCATGCGTCATTCACATGCCCACTATGCAAAAATGAACATGGCATTTATAATTGCGCAAGGTTTTTGGAAATGTCGAACGACAAGAAGCTAGACACAGCTAGAAAACTACATATTTGCATCAATTGCTTATATAGTCACAATGGAAATAAGTGCACGTCGACGAAACGATGTCGCAAGTGCCCTAAACAACACAACACTTTGTTACACGAGGCATGTACGCTAAACAAAACTGAAACGCAAGCAGCAGCGAATTCGACATAATTATGTTTCTCAGCAGGAAGATGCTTCGGAGATATTGTTAGCAACTGCCGAAATGTACGTGGAAGGTATCGATGGTACTCAACATACTTTGCGAGCACTTATTGATCAAGGATCGCAAATATCACTGATAACAGAGCATGCTGCTCAACTCCTTGGACACAAGCGCCAAAAATGCAAAGGAATTATTTTTGGCGTCGGGCAGAAAGAAAATAACTGCAAAGGAACGATAACAATCTCATGCAGTTCTCTTTACAAAAATTACAAATTTGATACACCTGTCCTGATAATGAATAACCTAATCAGCAACTTACCAAACAAGACGTTCGCTAAACCCGACTGGTCTCACATAGAAAACGTTAACCTAGCGGATCCTAACTTCTATAAGAGTCGTCCCGTGGATTTACTGCTTGGTGCAGATATTTATTCGAGAATCATGCTTGGCGGCATGATTAAGGGCGATGACGTCACACAACCCATTGCTCAACAAACACACCTAGGATGGTTGCTATGCGGTAACGTGAAAACATTGCACTGTCATGTAGTTTTGAACAATTTGGAAGACATCAAACAATTTTGGGAGATGGAAGACATTAGTGATCAATCCAATTTATCAGTGGAAGATCAGACCTGCATAGAATTCTACAAGAAAACCACGCAACGATTAGAAGACGGGAGATACGAGGTCAGATTGCCAATGAAAAACGACATTGAAAACGAACTAGGCACTTCCAAGCCTATGGCTGTAGCCCAATTCAAAAATTTGGAAAGAAAATTACATAAACAGAAAAACTTAGCGATCGCATACAATGACTTCATGTCCGAGTACATTGACCTAGGTCACATGCAATTATCAACACCGAGCAACGTGACACTTGAATGCTATTTACCGCACCACAGTGTGCAACGCGCCGAATCAGCTACAACGAAATACAGAGTGGTGTTTAATGCGTCGGCTAAAACATCTACGGGACGAAGTTTGAATGATTTGATGTACAAGGGTCCAAACTTACAACATGATCTACAAACACTCCTAATCAATTGGAGACAATATAAATACGCATTCACAGCAGACATTGAGAAAATGTACCGGCAAATATGGGTGGCCCCATGTGACCAGCCACTACAAAAAATTGTATGGCGCGATTCACCAGAAGTACCACTTCGTACATATCAACTGTCGACTGTAACCTATGGCACAAAAGCGGCACCGTTCTTAGCCATGATGACACTCCGGCAACTGGCATCAGACGAGCGGGAACGGTTTCCGGAAGCATCGAGAGTTCTGGAGGAATCCTTTTACATGGATGACTTAGTCCACGGCTCTCATAAGATAGAACACGGTCAAAAGATTACTTCGGATCTTGATCAACTCCTTAGAAGTAGAGGGTTCAACCTAAGAAAATGGTCATCTAACAATCAAAACACACTGAACAAAGTGTCAAAACAACAGAGTGATGATGAAAGGATCTTCAACTTCAAAACTGACCAAACAGCAAAAACACTTGGCCTAAGTTGGAATTCGAAAGACGATACTTTTACGTTTAATTACAACATTTCAACAATAAACAAGATAAACACCAAACGTAGGTTATTAGCAGCAATATCAAAACTGTTCGACCCCCTCGGCTGGTTGACTCCGCTGTCAACGAAACTAAAATTACTCATTCAAAAACTATGGGAAATAGACCTACAATGGGATGAAGAGGTTCTCAATCACATTCAAAAAGAGTGGTGTAAACTGCAAGCGGATATACAGGCAATAAATTCATGTGAAATTCCGAGATGGCTGTTAGGAGATGAAAAACAAGTTATGGAACTGCATGGGTTTAGTGACGCTTCTCTGGACGCCTACGCTTGCATCATTTACGCGAGAAGTCCATCATCAACAGCAGTAACACTAGTAGCAGCATAATCAAAAATTGTACCCCGTCGCAAAACAACAACATTACCTCGACTAGAACTGAATGGAGCACTTCTGTTATGTAAACTAATGCATAAAGTCAAGGAAGCTCTGACTCAGTATAATCTACGAATTTACGGATGGACGGACTCCATGGTCGTGCTGGGATGGTTACAAGGAGACCCCTCACGATGGAAGATATACGTAGAAAACAGAGTTCGAAGCATCAATGACGTCATACCGGGATCGTCTTGGAACTACGTCAAATCAAACGTCAATCCAGCTGACGCGGCAAGCAGAGGCCAATACGCCGGCGAGTTAAAAGAAAATCAGTTGTGGTGGCATGGCCCGGCTTGGCTGTCATCTCTGGATACTAAAACCTTGAAAAAGCCTAGTTATTCGACTAATCAAGAACAAAAGTCAAACATTCGAAAATTAGCAAATATAGCGGTGAATAAAATACAAGAAATGAACATTATTCAACAATTATTAGAAAAACATAGCAGTATGAATCATAACATACGAATTGTCGCATGGGTACTTAGAGTATTGAACCCACGACGGAGTCAATTACCTAAGTATCTCACATTACAAGAATTGAATTGTGCAATCGGAGTCATCGTAAAGCAAACTCAACAATTAGCGTTTGACACAGATATTAGTCATTTACGCAAACACGGAACACTTTCAACAAAAAGCAAATTATTACCCCTCAATCCATTTCTCGATGAGTACGATATACTGCGAGTGGGCGGACGACTGAAAAACGCTGTGATCAGTGATGACAGAAAACATCCAATGATACTTCCCTACAATAGTTTATTGACGCGCCTACTTATCCAACAAGCACATAAAACAACGTTCCACGGCGGGCCACGACTCACTCTATCGTACTTGCGGGAAAAATACTGGATTATCAGCGGCATTCGAGCAACAAAAATGGAAGTCAGAAAGTGTGTAACGTGTCGAAAACATAATCCAATCAAGCAATACCAACTGATGGGAAACCTACCTGAATCTCGAACCAATCCAGCGCCACCCTTTTACCACACGGGGGTGGACTATACAGGATTTGTTGATGTAAAAATGAACAAAGGCAGAGGTGCAAAAACAACTAAGGGTTATATTGCTGTCTTCGTATGCATGGTCACGAAGGCGGTGCACTTAGAACTGGTCTCCGACCTTACAAGCGCTGCGTTCTTGGCAGCCTTGAGTAGGTTGTCGGCAAGAAGAGGGGCTCCCCGACACATATACAGCGACAACGCAACGAATTTTGTTGGCGCAAATAGACTTCTTATAGAACAATATGAAGAAATTGAGAACACCTATAACAACGAACAGATGCAAAAAGAAGTAACGGAGATGAGCATTCAATGGCATTTTAATGCTCCCGCCTGGCCCTCAGCCGGCGGATTATGGGAACGAGCAGTTCGGAGTCTAAAACACCACTTGAAGCGAGTTGTAGGTGAACAGAAACTGACATTTGAGGAGTTCACGACCATCTTAACAAAACTCGAAGCCTGCTTAAACTCAAGACCTCTATGCCCGTTGAGTGAGAACGTGGAAGACCTGGATTGTTTGACGCCAGCTCATTTCTTAACTGGCAGAGCAGGATTAACCATCATCGAGACAGCAGAAGATGCTCGAACAAGATGGGAACTAACAAGAAAAATGTTCGTGGAAATTTGGAAAAAGTGGAAAGCAGAATATTTAAGCCAACTACAAGCCAGAGCTAAATGGCTCAAGCCGCAAAAGAACCTGCATATCGGCGACTTGGTGGTGATTCAAGACGATCACCTCCCGGCCGGAAAATGGCTATTGGGCAGAATCACTGAAATTCACCCAGGGGAAGATGGGTACGTTCGTGTCGTTAGCCTTAAAACAAAAAACGGCTACATGAAAAGGCCTATTACAAAACTATCCGTCTTGCCGATCAACAACACCGAACATTCCCAACAACAAACGCCAAGTAACGACGAAGGAAAGAAATTTGAAACAAAGGAGAAATATTCAACAGACCTGAGCAGCCCCAAAACAAACAGAAAAACAAACTTTATCGGCCTAGTTATGACACTACTATACCTACTGTGTCTCGTAACAGCTATAAACACAACAAACATTATCGAAATTCAACAAGGAATGTATTTCGATAAACTGTCTAACATGCAACTAATCCGAGATGAGTGGAAGATAGTTGTATATTACGACGTCCAGCCCTATTGGAATAGCATAAAACGTTCGGTAAATTCACCGATCACCTACAAAACATCTGTACACAAATAAAACAACGAACACAGTGTGATGTAATATTACTACAATTACGTCACGCGTTTATTGAACTTGAACACTACAACCGCATGTTGCTGAATACGCAAGGACGCGGGAACATGAGAAATAAGCGCGGCCTTATCAACGGTGTCGGTTCGATCGCTCGTTCGTTGTTTGGAGTATTGGATGACCAATTTGCCGAGCAATATGAACGGGACATTGACTCGATTAAAGCAAACGAAAATCACTTGAGATTATTAGCAAAAAATCAGACATCTTTAATAGAAGCGGAATACAACTTGCTGAAGAGATCAGAAGAAACCGTTGAGAAGCAATACAAGCTCTTTAATCAGCATCTATTGAACTTGGATAACTTTACCAACAGACTTCAGAAAGAAATCAACACACAAGAACTGTCAATCGAGTTTGTGATGTCAGCTATTTCTGCTAACAGTCTTATAGAACATATTAGAAACATACAAGAGACTCTATTGGACACCGTCACGAATATTTACAATGGTGGAATGAACCTACACCTCATCACACCCGAACAGATGCGAGACGAACTAAACATGATTTCAGGACTGTTAGCAAACGATGTGGCGCTTCCAATCACTAATATTCAAACAGAATATTTACATCTTTATCACCTTCTCCAAGTGAAGGCAAAAATGACACAGAGATATCTTATTATTGAGATGAAAGTGCCATTGATTAGTAGAGAAAGCTACGAGATTTACAAAATTATACCTGTCCCTAAAAAAAGAGACGTAGACATGGTCACCCTAGTCCCTATCACCGACACATTAGCAATCAACATGCATAAGGACTCGTACATACCAATGACTGCACTGGAACTACAACAATGTATACAACAAGATAGTACGATTCGACTATGCGCTCTGAAGAAGCCTGTGTACCGCATGAGATCCGATGAAAACCTATGCATAAAGCACAAGCAATCACCAGAATGTGAAACAAGACTCGAAGTCTGCCGAGAAATATGGTTGGAGTTATACAGTGTAAACAAATACTTCTTCTTCTGCTGTGAGAAATGCTCAATACGAGTCATATGCGAGCGGCAGATTTCTAAACAAAGTCTAGAGAGGGCAGGGATCATAACACTGAGTGACGACTGCATAATTAACAGTGAATCACTTATAATCCATCCACACAAACAGCACACAGAAGAGATACAAGCACGAGCTGATATTACGCCAGTAGACATTCCTCCTATAAACCACATCATAAATCTCTCTGTACCCATAACGAAGAATGAATACGCAAACGAGAATTGGATGTTAGAACAAAATACGTCACTACGGCAGCTTGGAAAACAACTAGAACAAGTCAAGACTGCTACAGCTGAAGATTTCCCGATTGATCGTTTGTCATACCACGACGTACATCAATATGTCTTGTTGTACATACTAGCGTGCGCCGCAATGGTAGCAGGTGCAATATATGCCTACTGCAAATTACGGAAACGTCCTACGAGGGAACCAACGATGACGCCGGAGACACCGCCTGGACCGGTACCTATACCCCGCAGGAGGTCCACAGCAAGTATCGACGCGATCGGAAACACTTCCTTCATGCCCCGTGATGACTGCGAGAGGCAGCAACTATCCAGTGCACGCGTACTCGACAAAGCAACGTCGCCTATACCGCGAAGCGAAATATTGTAATTTGTATACCCTTTAATTTTAGCAACGTTCTACACATTTACCCAAGTGTGACATTTTACATTTGTATGAACTAGTTTAATTTTATACTTTTAACATTTTTAATTTTCTATTATTTTGATTTATTTTCTTTGTGAGTGGGCAAGATGTACGAGTTACACCGTACATTAACCTTTTACACATACGTCACACCTGCGTAAGTTGGTCCAATTACAGTAACAACGCTCAGCATTTTAGAACTAAGTATTTTTATATTATACAATAATAATTTAGTAGCAATAAACCTGTTTACCGTGTTACACGTCTACTCATTTCAACAAACAAACATTTTACGAGCTTCGGCTTATCACTAACAAACAACAAACAATCACTGTTGGGATAAAACCCAACATTTGATTTTCTTAGGTTAAACCCTCCACTTCTAAGGGTCTATGTGTAAAAGGTTGATGTACGGTGTAACTCGTACAGTATCATTGCCAAACGAAATGTATCTTGGAGCAGAAGTAGCAAAGGGTGGTCAAGCTATTTCAGATTTATTTGCTAAATACTTTCAATTAATTTACAGCAACCAACAGCGTTACTTGTCGAATCACAGAGATGTTATCCAACATTCCGGAGAAAACGTCCAAGCCATTAGTAATTTCATAATAAGTGAAATGGAAGTAAGTAAGGGTCCCGGTCCAGATAAACTGTCCCCATTTGTAATTAAAAAATGCTATTTAAACCTGTATATTCCTCTTACTCTGCTATACAACACATCATTACGTAATGGAGTCTTCCCTACAGATTGGAAATTAGCACATTTGACACCCATATATAAAACTGAATCTCACGACAACGTCTCAAACTATAGGTCTATATCTATTTTATCAGCATGTGGAAAAATATTCGAATCTATAGTCTACAAGAAAATCCTAACACACGTTACCTACATGCTACGTTAACCCAAATCAACATGGCTTCCTTCCTCGCAAATCAACTACGACTAACTTGACAGAGTACCTATATATTTGACATTTCCAATGCTCTTGATAAAAACATGGAGGTACACGCCATTTACACTGACTTCAAAAAAGCTTTTGACCTCGTAGACCATAAACTGCTTCTGCAGAAACTAATACGTATAGGCATCCACGGTTCTTTACTCAGATGGTGTGAATCTTACCTACACGATCGCTCACAGTTAGTTCCACTTCGCGGCTTTACATCTTTTACTTTCGATGCGCCTACCGGAGTCCCCCAAGGATCTCACCTAGGTCCGCTATTTTTCGTGGTTTTCATAAACGATCTTTGTGACACGATAGAAACAGTTTTAAATTGTATGCTGATGACTTGAAAGTATATCGAATAATATTAAACGCCCAAGACATTTACCGCCTTCAAGAAGATTTGAGTCGTATTCTCGTATGGCCAAAACAATAATATGTCACTAAATGTTAAAAAATGCTTCCATATAAAATTTACTAGAAAGAAAAATCCCTGTTGCGCAAAATACACCATCGAAAACTGTGAATTAAGGGAAGTCCAAACTGTTCGCGACCTTGGAGTTTTATTAAGGTTCATTTCCGTGCATCGCGGCCGATCGCGAGCCGCTCGCGGCTTACGACAAGCGGCTGACGCGCGCGGCCGATACGACAATAGTCGAGTGCGCGCGCCGCCTACGACAGTCGTCGGCCGCGCGCGTCTGTCACAGACTTCGGAAACGGCGCATACTCTGAACATGGGCATGGCCGCGATGCACGGAAATGAACCTTTAGACACCACTATAAGTTTTAGGCATCTTATCAATAGTTTAGTTTTAAAAACGTCCCAGCTGTCAGGTTTTATCACACGTCAGATGAAAATCTTTAAACAACCCACTCTAACGATAACAATATATAATTCCATTGTTCGAAGTATCCTTGAATATTGCAGTGTTGTTTGGAATCCTAGTTACCAGGTTCACTCTGACAGCCTTGAGAGAGTCCAAAAACGATTTCTATACCATGTGACGTACACAGATAACAAATGTAAGTCTCTCACATCCTACGACAAACGATTGTCACATTACAATGTTTCCTTGCTCCACCGACGTAGAAAGACAACTGATATAATGTTCCTCTATAAGATTCTGCACGGATATGTAGAATCTAGCTATATCCTTGCAAATATATCCTTCAGTGTTCCTCGCGTTGGCAGCCGTCTGGCTAGTTCAAATGTTTTCCATTTGAACTTCACTCTAGGAGAACTAACATCGGGCAACACAGCCCTGTCTATCGCATGATGAGTTCTTGTGACGCTATCCAAAACGATCTTGACTTATTCAATGGTTCTATCGCCTCCGTTAAAAATAGTTTAAAACTGTATCAAAATGTTCCTCTTAAACAGTAGTAGCAGTTGACACATTTTAAATTATAAAAGTTATGAGACCTTATTAAAAATGCATGCTGTGTTTGCATATTATAGAGTACAATTAATCATATTTAATTAACAGATGTTTCATGAATCTTTCTTAGAATTGTATTCAGTTTTGCAGACCATAATAAAAAAAAATAAAAAAAAGTATATTATAAAACAACCTATATAGACGAATTTTATAAATATTTTTTTGTTTCGAGATCCCCTAAAAATATCGTCACGATCTGATGATGAGTTTCGGAGACAGACAACGAAATTCCTCAATAAATGCCAGCAAACCTACCGAGATTGAAGTCGATTAATGTTTTTTTGTAGGTATATAGGTTTTATGTAGGTAAGTCTATATTATATAATATTAGAAATGTAGTTTCACATCGGATGCCGAATGGTTTTCTTTATTTTATAATCATGTACTACACTTTGATTTACATCTTAATTTACAACTTTTTATCGTGTAATAAAATCTTAATCCTTTAAAACTTTTATAAATACCTAGTAGACCTACCTACTAGGTATTTATAGAAGTTACATTCTTCCATTCATACTTACATTCTTACTGCGCATAAAAACGAGATATAATCTTACGTAAGCAGAGGTGGGGGGAAATCTTATGTGCTGTGTGTGAGTAGGTATTCGTCGCCCGGAGCCGGCCGGAAATTCGCCGACCCCTGCCTCTTATTTTTTTAATTAGGTATGTGCACTCAGTATCATGGGCACATACCAACCCTTGATTAAGACCACTTTCTGTTACACCTGTATAGGTGTGTATTGTTACCTAAGTATATAAGATCTTATCAAATAGCACTTTGTTTATATTAAGTGAGAGTTACATAAGCCCAGTTCATTTATGAGGCGATATTGTTACAATTTTTCAGTTTTTTTTTTCAGTTCTTCATTCGAGTCTTGTCTTTATAACCCCGAGCATATCTGCTACATGTATAGTAAGTATTGTTACGAAAACAACAAAGGATTATAAAGATAATTTTCATAAAGAGTTATCAAACATGTTTTGAAAATTACCTGGACAACAAGAAATAAGTTGAGCCTCACAGAAAGTTGTAAAATCAATAAACTGCCATGACTTGGAGTTTGGAGTTAAAGCGACGGAGAGGGCTCCCGTTTCTAAAACCTTGGTATCACCACAGATAATATAATACTATACTAGTAGTATCACCCACAGAGACAAGAAACAAACATGATAATTACTTTTGTGCTGTGAATAAACCGATACAAAAGGGCTCTTGTGTTTAGCTTAGCACCCATCACGCTGGGTGGTCATAGCGAAGAACAAAGGTAATGATTCCATCTTGGACCTTTGATCAGGACCTAAGGATTGTAAAAATCATATCTAGGTTGTTGGGACTGCCATAACATGATAGCAGACGAAGCTGAAACTTACTAAGACTGTTACAAAATTAAGTGTAAAACGTTTTTCTTAGTTAGCTTACATGTTTTTGTTTTGATGATAAATTTTATTATTCTTTGCATCGTATATAGAGTGTTTGATTGATGATTTTTTTAAGTGTAGTATGAAAAAGGCAATGCATTTATGCAGGAAATTTTCTCTTTGCAAATTTCCTGCATAAATGCATTCCCTTTGTCTCAAAAACTAGAATCAATAAAAAAAAAACTATTAGGTATTATTTTCGTATTCAGCAGACCCAAATTGAGGTACCCTAAGGTTGACTAATAAATCCCATACTGCAGAATCAATGTTCCCTAGTATGACAACACAAGTATTTATATACTTAGTAGCTGCCCCGCGCAACTTCGTCTGCGTAAAATTTCCCCTTTTTTTATAATCCTATGTTACTTCTAATACCTCCAAGAATATGTGTACAAAGTTTCATGATGATCGGTGAAGTAGTTTATGCGTAAAAGCGTTACAAAGAACACATTATATATTAGTAGGGATTTTCCAATTGAATAGATCTTAAATTAAACATAGTCTAAGTTACTTAGCAAATTTTACTGGTATTGCAAAAAACACAACTAGTGTAGAGAGCGTAACTTAATTAAATTAAAAGAAATAACTGGTCCTGACCCTGTCACCAAAATCAGCGTAACATTGACAGTTCTCGCGCTTAATTATAATGATTGCCATGCAATCGGAGCTTAGATGATACCCTCGTACAGGCGCGGGTAGGAAATGTGCCTGGCCAACCTAGGAATTTCCCGAATGGTTGGGCTCTTTGAAAAAGGTCACCCTAAACCCCAGCGCCTCAATGAGACGCTGGGGCATTAGGTGACCTTTTTTTTCCAAGACGGAGGCCTTGTCATTCCATGGGCCCCGTCGCGTTTCACCTGTAGGCGTCTCAATGAGACGCTGGGGCTTAGGGTGACCTTTTTTTCCAAGACGGAGGCCTTGTCATTCCATGGGCCCCGTCGCGTTTCACCTGTAGGCGCCTCAATGAGACGCTGGGGCTTAGGGTGACCTTTTTTTCCAAGACGGAGGCCTTGTCATTCCATGGGCCCCGTCGCGTTTCACCTGCAGGCGCCTCGATTGCCGTCAGCCACCGGGCCGACGGCAATCGAGGCGCCTGCGGGTTCGGTGCCCCTGCCCGCACAGTTACGCGCTTGGCAGTAAATATGACCCGGTGGTGGGCTCGGCTGGCAGACTCCAGGTTCTCTAGACTCCGGTTGGTGCAGGTCCTTTTATAATATTGATAATTTATGTAATAATAATAAATTTATTTGTATTATAACATGGTAACTATAATAAGATGGTACAATTACTGAAGTGCATACATGTCTTAGCTTTGATACGAGGGTCAAACTGAAAGTTCTTAGAAAATCAAAAACTGATTACATTAGCCAGTTATTAGTTTTATTATATCTTTTCAAAATATTGTCCATTCACGTCAATACACCGCTGCATGCGATGGAACCACTGGGAAAAGCACTTTGCCCACTCGTTCTTAGGGGTCTCTTCAATGGCATCGCGATACGCAGACACCGCTTCTTCAGCATTCATAAACCGCTTTCCTTTAAGTTTTTCTTTAATTTTTGGAAATAAATAAAAATCACAAGGCGCGAGGTCGGCGCTATACGGCGGGTGACCCAGTAATTCAACGTTTGATGTCGCCAAATAGTCGATCGTTCGCTTGGCGGTGTGCGACGAGGCATTGTCGTGGTGAAGGAGGATCCTACTGCGAGGTCGTTTCTCTCGAACTTTTTCCAAGACAAGTGGCAAACAATTGGTAGTGTACCATTCTGCAGAAACTGTTTTTTGATCCTCTAACACAATTGTTGCGAAATGACCTATCCTTCCAAAGAACGAGGCCACCATTTTTTTTTCCCGCACTTCGATCTCTTTTCACTTTAGTTGGCAACTCCTCGAAAGGAAACACCCACTGAGCAGATTGTCTTTTGGTTTCAGGATCATAACAGTAAATCCAGCTTTCGTCACCTGTTAGTATGTCGAACACAGCATTTGAGTCACCTCCGTTAAATCTTTCAATCATTTTACGGCACCAGTCCACACGATGGAGTTTTTGAGCCTCAGTCAAATTATGAGGTATCCACCGGGCGCAAAGCTTCCTGACCGCTAAATGTTCGTGGAGGATTTTGTGCACTTGACTCATACCGATGCCTAAGCTTGTCCGAATCTGCTGATAGGTCACTCTTTTGTCAGTCTCTATCATACGCCGCACAACACAGATGTTATCTTCAGTCGTCGCCGTAGAAGGCCGTCCCTCACGTAAATCATCAGTGAGATTAGTGCGACCACGTTTAAACTCATTAAACCAGTTGTAAACAGTCGCACGAGATGGGGCTTCATCGTGAAAGGCCAATCGTAGTCTATCATAACTTTCTTGTTGACTTAAATGACATCGAAAGTCATAAAAAATCATTGCACGAAAATTTTCTCGTGTTAAATTCATGTTGACGTGACACAGACAATTTTCAATTTGCCGCCAAATCGTAAAACAAATGACAAATGAATGAAATATGTACTCAGTAATATTGGCAAAGAGTTATATTTTTAAATTTTAGAATTATTTTTTTATTATATAGTTTATAAGTGGCCAGTTCTAAGAACTTTCAGTTTGACCCTCGTACAAAGCATCCAAATCTCAAAAAGTTTAATGTTTATTTATAAGAAATTCTTTTATACATTAGAAATTATTTTCGTTGATTTTGGACCAATTATATTTTACAATTAATGAATTATTCAGTCATTAATTAATCATTGTAACATACCAAATCTTGGTCACAATGTGATGAGAAATGTAGGTAGTTAATCGTTTACTTATTTTTTTAGATAACCGTGGATTACGTACTATGCGACGCAATGAGCATGATACTGTGACGAACTTATGATAACTTTATTGGCTTATAACTCTGCTAGTTTTCAATATTTTCATTTTCCTTTTTAGCAAAGTTTTTTAAAAACGATTTGACATGATTCGCCAGGTTAAGCCCGGATATAGCTCAAATGCACTTTTTCTATGCAATGAAAATCCTACTTTTTACCCGACTGTAAAGTTTTCTGTAGGTTTTTCGCGCGTATCTTGTATGTATGTAATATTCTTTATTACCTGATAACTCACAATCTACTGAACGCATTTATACAATTCACACGTCGTTAGATTCGTCATAATTGCCCAAGTGTTCTTAGATAGGTGACGTTTTAAAAAAACAAACACGGCGGCTATTTTATATGCTCTTTGATGGCGGCTATGAGATGTCAAAATAAAGAGGTGTGAAAAAAAAAGTTGTTTCGTAAACTGCAATATGAGTATCAAATTAAAGGGTTCATCTTAAGCATTTCAAAAAGGTACTTAGCTAACTTAATAATGGCTGCTAACTAACTTAAAAAGTTAGTTAGCAACCATTGTTTTTTCAATTTTCAATACTTGACAATAGCTGTGATAAAAGTAAGTTGCTACATCGGTTACATCCTACAACTACTAAAAAGTATTAAATAAAAAAATAAATTATAAAAATAAAAAAACCGGCCTGCACAAAAAAGATGGAAACAAGATCCCCTACATAAATAAATAATTTCATGCAGTCGGAGGCAATAATGAATTTCGTTGAACTTATTAAAGTGCCTCCGACTGCATAGGGCACCTTGTTTCCATGTTTTTTGTGCAGGCGGGTTTTTTTATTTTTATATATTTATTTCCGTACTATTGCCCCTTCGGAACACATATCTATCATCTTTGATTGCCCCACATAATAAGTCCATATCGCAACAATGACTCAACATGAGCTTGATATGATATTGCAGCAGTTTTTATATTGGTAACGTTCTTAACTTGCCTAAGTGCGTAAACAAATTTATTGATTTTGGATGCTAAATTATTTACGTGCGTTTTCCAATTTAGATGTTCATCTATAACTACTCCTAAAAAAAAATTGTCATTTACTGCTTTTTGTTTTGTATAAGTTTTGGAATGTCTAATAAGAAATTGTATTTATTAGTGTAGGATTTATTAAAATATAAGTACATCTGTGTACATAAATTTTATTAAGATTTATATTTAAATTATTCATGTCTAGCCAATTAATTAACTTGTCTATTGTATCATTTATTTCTAGTTCATGTTCTTTAACAGTATGTGTCTTTTTATTAGCTGTTACAACTATTAATATCGTCGGCCAAGATAATGCATTTATGGTCCATTGCATCAATTAAGTCATTATTATATGTATAATAGGAACAAGATAGGGCCTAATATGTGTAATATGTGTGGCATGCCGCAGTTATTGTTTTTAAATTCTGAACAATACGGTATCATGTCCCTATTGCCGTCAATTATTTTAATTACAACGCATTGTTTCCTGTTATTAAGATAAAATGATAACCATTATAGAGTAGGTCCTCTTATTCCACTGGTTCCCAACTTTTGCAGAAGTATATCGTGTGATACTAAATCGAATGCTTCAGATTCAGAAAAAAAGTCCTGCAGTATAGTTATTATTATTAATATTCGACAAAACTTCATTCATAAGCGTATAAATTGCTATAGTTGTGGACCTATTTTTTGAAATCTATATTGCGATTCACTAAGAATATTGAATTTGTTACAATAGTTGTTCATTTCAAATTTGTTACAATTTGTACATCCATTTTTCGTATATCTTGGAAGTATTAATGTTATGGGACGATAGTTAGTTAATTCATATTTACCCGACTAGTAAGAAAGGAAGGGTTGTGTTTTTCGCGCGTATCTTGTTTGTTTATGTAATATTCTTTATTACCTCATATTTACAAACCACTGAACGAATTTATACAATTAAGACGTCTTTAGATTCATCTTGACCTCCCAAGTGTTTTTAGATAGGTGACGATTGAAAAAAAAAAACAAACATGGCGGCTGTGAGATGTCAAAATAAAGAGGTGTGAAAAAAAAAGTTGTTTCGAATACCTACTGCAATATGGATATTAGATATATTTCGGGACTTAATCGCGTGAATTATTTAAGGTACGAACCTTTTATTTACCCGACGTTTCGATCGAATTGCACCAATCGTGGTCACGGGTCAACTGATGGCAGCTTAGCGATGTCTCCGTGAGGCGCGAGGTTTTTCAACTACCCTCGCCTGAAAATGTTGATAAACTTTCGCGATTTGTACACATTATGAAAATTTATATATATTACGGGTCTTAATCTAAAAAGTTAGTTAAAGTTGCGCGGGAAAGCTAGTTATGTATATAGAAATAAGGCATATCAACTCAATATTCCTTTTCAAACATAGTTCGAACTTATTGAAATTGTTAACATCCATTTTGTTACACTACTATTAAGTACTACCTAACAGTTTAAATAATTATATTTATGATTCTTATGAAAATGAGCTCTTAGGGAGAATAAAGGGTATCTAATAAATAATGATGTTATTTGAGAATTTCATTTCACAGCAAGCTCACTGATATTAAATAATAAATATATTCATATTTGTTTCAATTGTTTGTTGTGCTTCAGCCGAAGCTTCAGTACCTATGTTGAATCTAGGCATACTTTCCCCCAATACACTCAGAACAACTCAGAATTACAACTGATTTAACTTCAGATCACTGTGGTCAGTTAACAAGATTTCCTTATTACAATAATATTCGAAAGATAATAATTAGATCTTTTTCAAAAAATCGTTTTTCATGTTTTAGAAACAATATTATAAGTAACTAGCTGTGCCCGCGACTTCGTTCGCGTGGAAGTTGGGTTTATATTAAGGTAGTTTATGTTACAATTTAACTTCTGTGTAAAACATATTGGAAACATGCTCCACAATGCTCTGTGGCAGGTGGCAGGCCCGACCTATGGCAGGGCAAGCCAAGCAAAGCCTAGTGCAGCATAATGAAGGGGGACAAAGTTTATGGCGCCAGACGGTTAGAAGGCAAATTATAAAAATTACCATGCACCTCGACAAAAAAATATTTTACCAAAATGATTTGCATCACATCAAATATTATTAATATTGAAAAATTCCAACTGCCCAAGTACTCGCGTGACGGGGGAGGGGCCCCGTCACGCGAGTACTTGGGCAGTTTGGGTTTCGCCCAAATACCTACTCGCGCGAAATTTTGTGTTAAGGAGCTTCGATTCTGACTCCGAAAGGTCGAAAATTCCGATTGATTTTAAACCTTCGACTCCACCTTCGGCTCCGATACTTTTAAATCGGACGTAATAAAGGTATGATGGAAAAAACTCTCACAGATTCCCTATGATCGCGGGTTCGAGTCCTGCCCGAGCGATCTTTTCCGAGTCTAAAGTACACCCACTTTGTGTCCGTGTTTGTAAAGTCCCCCGCGAAATAGGGCTAGTGTGAGTTATGTTTTTAAAAAATATCCTGTTTTTAAAACATTGCATTCCCGCGGTACTGTGATGCGTGTTCAAACAAACAGGCAACATTCAAACGTTTCTGAAAGATATAGTTTTTTTCTGTTTAAACTTATTTAATTTTTTTTTTCACTCACTTTAGAAGATTTAAATATTATTTTATAATGCCTACATTGGTGAATTATTTAACCTTAAATTATTCATGCGATTAAGACCCGTAATATATATATTTTCTTAATGTGTACAAATCGCGAAAGTTTATCAACATTTGTAGGTAAGCAATTTTAGCACTCAGAAGAAATCGAACGCGCCACGTGTTTAATTTTGATATACTTAACATGGACTTAATCTTTCATTTTTTTAAGCAACTAACATACCTACATAAATTCTAGAAAATATCAAGTAGTTTATTTGTAATGTAATATTGTTTTTCATTTCTAAATTCATAACATAATCACGTTTCATGCAAAACAATAATAAAGGTGCCTATTGAAAGTGATTGATTAATATAAAAAATTGTTAAACAAAGTAAACACGTTAAAGTCGAAAATAAAAGCTTGTTTAATAATCATACATTTAAAAAAATACTTTAAAAAAGAATAAAAAGAAACACAAAAAGAGACTCGCATACTTGAGACTCGATCCTTCGACCTCGCTCGCAAAAGACCGCTACTTGTGCCATTAGACCACTTCAACCGATGCGAAACGTTTAAAATAGCTGATCTTAAGAAAATTGAAAATGTTGTGTTTAGCTTCTTATAGTTTTAGCGTGAAGTTATTGTTTCCATGGGTTACAATTGTAAATAATGTCTCATTGTGGAAAAAATCGTGAAAAACCATAATGGTTCGACAAAACATACGTTGCTGCTAGCTCCCCATAGACGATAGCGTAATGATTCATAGTGTAAATAATGACCTATAGTATTTACAATAAAACTGCAAATTTTCATGAAGATCCGTCAAGTAGTTATTGTTTTATAACGATAAATAGGTACAGACATTATCCGTTATTGCTTAGCTCCTATGGGAAATAGCGTGATAAATTATAGCCTATATGTTAATCCAGACTTATTAGAATACACATACAAAATTTCAACCGAATCGGTCTGGTAGTTTTTGCGTGATGCGTGTTTAAACAAACAGACAGACAGACAGACATTTCTAAAAATGTAGGAATGTGTTTAAATACTCTTTTCGAACATTTCCCAATATTTTTTTTCACTATGTTCGGCCATGTACAGACACGTGAAATTTACAATTTTATTATATGTATAGATATAGATAGAAGATATAGATATAGATTTGAATCCAGCATTATTAGAATTAGAATCAATGTATAGATCCATGTTTAAAGTTGTAGAGAAAGGGTTTCAAAAACTTTTAAGACGAAGGCAAAGGTCATCAAGGGGAATATGGCATTAAATGAGTGGGCTAATTACTGTAGGCATTTATAAGAGTAGGGACAGATTATATGAGTTGTATGGTATCAAGAGATATAATTTTAATTCTAACTTTATTGAATACTAGCTGTGCCCGCGACTTCGTTCGCGTGAAAGTCGGGTTTAAATTAAGGTAGTTTAGGTAACGAAATAACTTCTGTGTAAATATGTTGGAAACAGTCCTGTTGACTAAATACTTACTAAATAAAAATCGATCTGTTCTATTCTTTTAGATAGTCAGTTTGGTGTGCGGCTTAAGAAGTGGGTTTTCTGTTGTTTTTGTTTCATTCTTTCAACGTTATACCTACTTATTACCTAATATTTTTTAATAGAATTTGTACGAAAATGTTGTTACTTCTCATGTGATCGTAAACTTGTAAAGCCTAAGTGCTTAACTGTGATAGTTTTCCTTATAATTTTAGTATTTATACTACTACCCTGAATTTTTTCACATACCCAACATCAACCATTTAGCTGGCAGGGGGACACTTGACTCTAACAAAAATGTTCACTATAAAGCCTAATATTATACACAAAGGAATCCTTAAATCTAAAAATAGTCTTCACAAACCCTAAACGCTTTTTAAAAGACCTATCTAATGATACCACACACGATGAGGTAGGTGGGTGAGAAAAAATCACATCCCCACTTTACATTATTTTTTTAAGGGTACCTCTCTTATATATAAGAGAGGTACCCTTAAAAAAATAATGATTTTCAAGATTTTGTTCTTTCACTTTATCGGCATTAGTAATTTATTCATGCAAAAGTTGCAACCTTCTAGCACTAACAGTCTCTGAGCTAAGCTGCGGACAGACGGACATAAGGGAACTATAAGGGTTCTGTTTTGCCATTTTGGCTAAAAATGGGGTGTATTTCATATAGTGTTACAACGCAGTACTAATAATAAAACTGCTGTAACACTTTAGTAAGCAAACATAGAGCGTGTCATGTGTGTCATGCCCGCGAAAATGTCAGATATCACAGAGCATACTTTTAATACTGATATCCCTAAAGGTACGGTTGACAGACAACGACCCCCCTCCTCCCGTCACCCGAACTACTCACACTTGACCGATGTTAAGCCATTCATTATCGTAGAATTGATGAACACGTGATCTCCAACCATAACCCCAAAACATGATCCTCGATGCACCTTTGTGATGCGTGGTCAAACAAACGGACAGACAGACAAACATTTCTAAAAATCATAGCAATGTGTTTCTTTTTAAAACTTCTTTTACTAAGTATAGAACGTTATTGAATACAACGCCATCTACTTTCAAGAATGTTGCCACTCAGCAAGAAACAAATCCTTCATCTCAAGCACCTATACCCTAATAAATGTTTTCACAAATAAGGAATTATTTGATCACGGTGAACAATTTGATTTCATAGATGGCGCTACATGTTTTTTTTTACGTGTGTAATGACTTTTTTTTAGACGAACACATCATTTCTGGAAAATGTCGAATACTTTTTAATTATAATGTAATATTGATTTTCATTTCTACTACGATTAATTCATTACTCTCAGCAGTGCATGCAATACCTATAATTAACTTACCTAGGTGCATAATTTACTTGATTTTTAATATAAAAAAATAATAACCAAAGTAAATAAGTTACTTACGGTCGAAAAAATAACTAAAACATTGAGAAAAATATTAAAAAAGTATAAAGACAATTTAAAAAAATACAAAAAGAACATAATCAGACATCGGATTCGAGCCCGGGACTTCGTCGCCAAAGTCCGCTAGCATAGCTTCGAGGCTATACTGTTCGCTACTTACCACGTCAAAATAACTGTTCTTATGAAACTTAACAATGTTGTGTTTAGCTCCTTTTAGTTTTAGCGTGAAGTTATGTATTCCCTGGGTTACAATTATAGATAATGTCTAATTATTGTGTAAAATTTTGTGATAAACCATTATGGTGCGACAAAAAATACGTTGCTACTCGTTCCCCATAGACGTTAGCGTAATGATTCGTAGTGTAAATAATGTCCTATAGTATTTACTATAAAACTGCAAATTTTCATAAAGATCCGTCTAGTAGTTACTGTTTTATAACGAAAAATAGCTACAGACATTATCCCTTACTGCTTAGCTCCTATGGGAAAAAGCGTGATAATTTATAGCCTAAATGTTAATCTGCATCTATTAGATTGCACGTGCAAAATTTCAACCGAATCTGTACGGTAGTTTTTGCGTGATGCGTGTTCAAACAAACAGACAGACAGACAGACAGACAGACAGACATTTCTAATAATGCAGCAAAGTGTTTGAATACTCTTTTCGAACATTTCCTAATATTTTTTTTTACTAAGTTCGGCCATGTACAGACACGTGAAATTTACAGTTTTATTATATGTATAGATAGATATAGATAGATGTTAAAAATTACTCTTAGATATTTATAAGAGTATGTAACATGGCAAAGTTTTTGTTTGTAAAGAATAAAATTAGACAATCAACAAACAAAGTAAAAGTTACATGGAAGGTAGTTATCGAAGCAACAGGCAAATTTAAACAACATGATAACAAAAATTGCCTAGAAGATAATAATTTAAAAATTGAGAGAGCAATTAACTCGTTTGCCAGGATACCTGTAACTACCACAAAGTCGTTAAATTCTTTAGCTATTAAAGCGGAAAATCTGTTGCGTACATGTATGCCACAGAGTAATGTTATTTTTCCTGTTACATAATGATCAGTATGGTTTTACTAAAGGTCACTCAACAACAGATGCAGGAGTTGCTTTGTTAAAACACATCTACAGTGCCTGGGAAGACTCGTAAAATGCCATTCGCTTATTCTGCGACCGATTGTGTTTGTCATGACACGCTTATAAAAAAATATATAATTTTATGGCGTGCGGGACAATGCATTAGCTGTTGTAACATCATATTTGAGTAACAGGATTCAATGTGTTGATGTTAACTTCACTGGATAGAATTGCATAAGCCACAGGTACTTTCAACCGATCGCCACTATTATTCCAGGATAGCGCGCGAGGCGGTTGAGATTAAGAAGTATGTACAAGAATTTCAACCGAATGCAACCGTAGCCGTAATGACACCGCGCCTCAGTGTGAAGACGTTGTAAGTGTAGTGTGTAGAAGTACCGATATAAATGTGTGTCCATATAAATGCACAGAGTATTCCGGCTCATTACCCTGATATGCTGGCTAGTTTTGAATGTAAAAATATTCATGCCATACTCGTCTCGGAGTCGTGGTTAAAACCATGTCTCCCTTCGACCTCTTACTCGCTTCCGGGTTTCCAACTTATTAGGAATGACCGAGTGGCTGGGGTTGGTGGTGGTGTTGCCATATACCTTCGTACTTATATTCCTTTCACAATTGTCAATGTGTCAGCACAGCCACCACCACTGAACGCCGGGGAACACCTATTTCTGGAAGTGCAACTTAACCACTCTAAAATATTACTTGGTGTGTATTATTCTCCTTCTTTACGCACAAATGATTTCTCTTCATTTGAGCACATTTTGGAAATCTTAACGCCAAACTATAGACATACTATTATTATGGGAGACTTTAACACATGCCTTTTGAAACAGAATTCTCGCTCTTCATCTCTTCATGCTATTCTAGAATCTTCTAACTTGTCAATTCTGACTCTAGATGCAACTCATCATTTCCCGAATTGTACTCCTTCTCTTCTAGACCTTATCTTTGTATCGTCTCCTTCTCATGTCGCTAAGCATGGTCAATGTTCTGATGTCGCTTTTTCTTACCACGATCTAATCTACATCTCGTACAAGATCCGTCCACCTAAGGCAAAACCAAAAATTGTGCTACAGCGTAATTTTAATGGCATGGACTGCGAGAAGCTTCGAGAGGATGTTGTCAACATGGATTGGAGTTCTCTTTTATCCTCAGAATGTGTTGATACTAAACTACGTGTCCTAACTGATGAGTTGATAAAAAATTATGATATACATGCGCCAATCCGACCAATTAGATTGAAACACGCCCCATCACCTTGGCTAACTGAGGATATAAAACGCATAATGACCAAAAAATCCCTTGCTAAAAGTAAATATAAACGCCAACCTACCGCTTCTAATTTAGATAGATATGTGGAAATCAGAAATCACTGTAACAAGGTGTGTAGGAAAGCACAACGCCAAAATATTCATAAGTCTATCGAGAATGAAGATCCTGCCAAAATCTGGAAGTTCCTCAGAACGTTGGGGGTTGGAAAGTCACGACAAAATTTAGTTCCTAAAGATTTAAATATTGATTCACTTAATGTACATTTCTCCTCTTCTCTCAATTTTGATGGGACCACTAAAGCAATAACTTTAGCAAATCTTTCAGCCATTCCAACGCCCCAATATGCTCCTTTTGTTTTCGAGCAATTCACCGCCTGTGATGTTAAAAAGAGCATACTTGCCATATCATCCAATGCTGTTGGTAACGATTGTATAAGTCGCAATATGATTATCCCAATTCTTGATGAAATTCTTCCTATTTTATGTAATATACTGAATCACTCAATCTCTTCTTGCACCTTTCCCACTGCTTGGAAAGACAAATTCCAAACCTTCTTCTTTCTCCGACTATCGTCCAATTTCAATTCTACCCTTTTTGTCTAAATCCTTAGAACGTTTAGTACACATGCAACTCTCCTCATTTCTGCGTAAAAACACCCTGTTGGATCCCATGCAGTCTGGGTTTCGTCCTGGACATAGTACTACTACTGCATTGGTGCAGATCACTGATGATATACGACAGGGCATGGAAACCGGGAAAGTTACATTACTATCCTTGTTGGATTTCAGCAATGCTTTCAATGCTGTAGATTTCGACATTTTGCTTGGCATACTACGCTCTATTAACATATCTCCAGCGGTGATTAGCTGGTTTCATACTTACCTGTATGGTCGCCGTCAGCGTATACGTCTCGAAGAAGCGTATTCTTCTTGGAGCTATACTCCTGCTGGCGTACCGCAGGGTGGCGTTTTATCTCCGTTACTTTTTGCGATTTTCATCAATTCCATCTCTAAGCAGCTCGTTTCATCCTACCACCTTTACGCAGATGATTTGCAAATTTACACACAGGCTACAGTAAATGAACTCACTGAAGGAATCTCAAGACTGAATAATAATAATAATAATAATAACTAGAATAATAACTAGAAGCAGAGCCAGAGACAGAACAGCACACCCTCCAACCCCGGACTCGTCTCTCCGCTCCGCCTCGCAACCACAGGATTCAACACCAGCCGTTGCTGAGGCGTCGAGCTCGTCGAGTGACGAGTATTTCTCTCCGCCAACGTCGCCACCACCTGTACGTCGGCGAGGGAGAGGCCGGCCGCCGACCAGCTTAGGACCCCGAGGCCCACCGGCCTCAAACAGGGCCCCCGCTGCCGGTGGTGATGTGCGCCGCATGCGATGGACGACGTTGATGAACGAGAACGTCATGCGGGCATATTTTGCGGCTACAGAGGGGGGAACTAACCTTACTGTGTACCGTGAACGGATGCTGCCTCTGTTTCAGGTGCTTGAGCCGACTGTCAACGTTTCGGCACAACGATTATCGGACCAAGTGCGGGCCATTCAGCGCTGTCATCTGCTAGATGAGGCCGCACTTGAGAGACTACGCTCGGAGTACGCCCAGACTAGCCGCGAGATCCCTGCCCCGGTACAGGTTCCTACAAATGTAGTTGACTGTGAAGCTACGGGGCCGGATACCGCGGCTATTGTGGTAAGTACTCAGTGCAATGAGGAGATTAAGGCCGCTTTGGAATTTGCGCTTCGCGAATATCGGTCCACGCCCCACAATATTAGGCCACGCCTGCCTCGGTTACCTATGCATAGACGGAACATTTCGCTGGTGTGTGCTCTTGATTCGTTATTGCCTACTTACCTAGACAATAGCGAAGACCTCGGCGATACCCACTCAATCCTGTATTGTGCAGCTGTTGCGGCATGTCGTATAGGAGGTGTTAAGCTTTTAGCAGAAACCCCTACTATACGACCAAGGTGCGCCGTACCCGCGTGGCAATGCAGGATTGAGCGCCGTATTGCTGGGGCAAGGGTACTCATCGGCAAGTTGTCCTGCTTCAGGACCGGGAACACTTGCCCGAGAGTGATGCGCTTTGTGAAACGGGCATTCTTGGGGACTGACATCAGACCTCAGGATTATATGTCGCGTGTCACAGAGCGCATCGACTTCCTGAAGCAAAAAATCTATGCATGGGCAAACCGAATACGCAGGTACAAAAAACGCGTGGACAGGTATAACGTGAACTGCATGTTCCAAAGGGACCAAAGGTGGGTGTATAGAGACTGGCAGCGAACGGATCAAGGTGTGGATGGCGGGCATCTACCAAATGCTGAAGCAACAAGCTCGTTTTGGCGTAACATTTGGTCGGTGCCTGTCACCCACACAGAGGGGGAATGGATGCGTGACGTTGAACGAGCGTGCGAACTTATTCCGGAAATGGAAGATATTAACATTAACAGCACAGACGTAGCCAGTGCAGTCCGTCCTTTTTCTAATTGGAAATCTCCAGGCCCAGACGGACTGCACAACTTTTGGCTGAAATGGCCACGCAGTTCGCACGCTTGTTTGGCATCGCAATTCCAGTCCGCCCTAGAATCTGCGTCGCTGCCAGCCTTTATGACTAAAGGAGTGACCCACCTGCTCTATAAGACCGGTAGTACCTCGGACCCTAGAAATTATAGACCGATAACTTGTTTACCATCGATCTATAAACTTCTTACATCCATTCTGAGAGCTAAAATAAATAAACATATACACACAAACTCCATCATGTGTACCTCTCAGAATGGATGTAGAAGTGGGGCCCGGGGTACTAAAAAGCTTCTCCTCATTGATATGACTATTAGCCAGCAGTTTCGCCGCAACCGAAAGGATCTATCGGCATGTTGGATAGATTATAAGAAGGCGTATGACTCCGTGCCACATACATGGCTTCTGAGGGTGCTGAAGTTGTATAAAGTTAATACAACTTTATGCACCTTCTTGAAGTCGTGTATGGGACAATGGAATACGGTTCTTACCTATCCAGGGTGCCGAGGGATCCAAGAAAGTGGCGGCGTACCTATAAGGATTGAGCGGGGTATATTCCAAGGTGACACTCTGAGTCCCCTTTGGTTCTGCCTAGCACTGAACCCACTTAGTACCTTACTAGAGGGTTCAGGGCTAGGTTGCAGGTTGCGACGTGGTGGTCAGGTTATATCTCACTTGCTTTATATGGATGACTTGAAGCTCTTTGCTCCCACCAGCTCACAACTAATAGCGTTACTGAAGGTAACTGAAACCTTTAGTAATTCTATTAGAATGGAGTTTGGTGTTGACAAATGTACAGTCGTTCATATAAAGCGAGGGCGGGTAGTGGAATCCGAAGGGACTCAACTCTCGGATTCCATTCACTTAAGATCACTTCTCGCAACCGAGACCTATAAGTATTTGGGTATATCGCAGGCATTGTGCATTAATGTAATGCAGTCGCCTGAAAAAAGTGCTTAATAGCCTTTTGTCAGGTGGCAATAAGATCCGGGCTTGCAACAGTTGGGTCATGCCACTTCTAATGTACTCCTTCGGTATACTCAAGTGGACTCAGACAGAATTAGACACCCTGGATCGAAAAGTCCGTACACTCATGACGTCATACCGAATGCATCACCCGCGTTCATCTGTGATGAGATTGTATATCCCGCGGAAGTGTGGGGGCCGGGGTTTGTTGAACCTCAAGTCCCTTCATAACCGCGAGATATACAATCTCAGAGAATATTTTCTCCATATGGACGTGGGTGTGCATCGGGATGTTGTCGCGGTGGACACCGGGCTTACCCCGCTCTCCTTGGCTAAAGAGAACTGGCGCAGGCCTGTAGTACTTGGAGTCAACGAACGCAGGGAGGTATGGCAGAGCAAGGAGCTTCACGGTAGGTTCTTTCGGGCTCTTCATGGGCCCGATGTGGACCTACTAGCATCTGTGGCCTGGCTACGGTTCGGTGACCTCTTCGGGGAAACCGAGGGTTTTGTCTGTGCAATTGCTGACGAAGTTATCATGACGAATAACTACCGGAAATATATACTGAGGGATGGCACTGTTGACATCTGTCGTGCATGTCACCGACCTGGTGAGTCCCTCAGACATATCGTTTCCGGCTGTTCACGTCTTGCTAACGGCGAGTACTTGCACAGATACAATCAAGTAGCCAGGATAATCCACCAGCAACTTGCTCTGAAATACCACCTTGTGGACGTTGAAGTCCCGTACTACAGGTACGTTGCTGAGCCAGTTCTTGAAAATAGTCGTATCACGTTGTACTGGGATCGCTCTATCATCACAGACAGGACTGTTGTCGCTAACAAGCCTGATATTGTGCTGATAGACCGATCTGAGCGCCGTGCAATGATTGTCGACATCACCATACCCCATGACGAAAATCTCGTGAAAGCCGAAAAGGATAAACAAATAAAATATCTGGATCTGGCGCACGAGATTGTCGACATGTGGGATGTTGATTCGGCAATCATTGTACCGACAGTCGTCTCCGTTAATGGTTTGATTGCCAAGAGCCTCGACCAACACCTTGAGAGGCTCGCGTTAGACGGTTGGATCAAGCGCTTGATGCAGAAGGCAGTACTTCTGGACACGGCTCGCATTGTGAGGAGGTTCCTTTCTCTGGGGCCGTAACCACCAGAGCTTGGTCCCTGTACCCGATGCCGGTGGGACACTATTTTTTATATTTTTAAATGTATTTTTTATATATATATTATACCTGTGTACTAAGGGATGAATATGTTTGATGAATTTGTTTAGCCTGTCAATAAATCGTAGACATAATGACCACTTTAATAAGGAATCCTAAATACCACTGTAACGTTGTTAACTGTAGAATATGTGACAGTATTTGTACATTAGAATAACGGAATACGTTATGGCAGAGTAAATTGACATTATAGAAGTAGGTACAGGTTGTTTATATTATAACAATAGCCATGGATATGCAAGTAGCCATGTCTATATGTCAATTGTGTTTTTAGTAACCTGAACAATAATTTGTATCAGGAATAGGTTATGACAAAGTACAAGTACTTACAGTTTATGTTGTAATTAACATGTAAATTACTTAAGATGATTATAACACATTATAAAAGCACCACACAGTATTATAAATGAATTAAAACAATAAATATCCACTGGTCACAAATGTAGGTACTGCTTGAAACGTCAAATATTGTTGTTGTGATATTTCACTTCTTTTATTGAAAATTAAAAGGTAGTGTGTTTTATCTGTGTAATAGTTTTATTATTATTCATTTATTTAAATAACATAATTCGGTGTATTAAATAATTTTATGGGTTGAAGTATAATAATTAAAAGTATTGGCGAAGTACCCACATGTTCTTTAATATTCAGTGTATTTGTTCTATAAAAGGACTGACAGATTGTGGTCGAGGCTCAGTCTGATTACAACATTTGTGGATACAGGTACGATCCGATTCAGATTATACTTATTGCTGGTTATTTTGTGCTGATATCCTATTATTGTGTATTATGTATAGATATTGACTAATAACAATATATTGCAATGTGATATGATTTGATGAATATTGCCTGGTGTGATACTTATCAGCTGTTCTACAGCGATATGGTCGTACATTGCAATAATGTTGTGAATTGGTTATGTTAGAAAGTATCTGTGGTATATTGTATTTAGGATGTATGAAATGTAGTACGGCAAATGTTTATTAGGAGACTGGCTATTATGAAACCTTTGATACAACTAGACCAAACAAGGTTGGAAATATATGATACTTGTCATTTATTCCTTTGTATTATTTACCTCCCTAATTTATTCTATTCCCTATTGATACTATACTGATTGATAAGGTTAGATTGCAACTGATTGGGTATATAATCCAAATATCCTGACACAGTAGGAAGTGTAGTTCTACGATGAGTCGTAGTGGTCTACAATGAGTCGTAGTACTACTACGATGAGTCGTAGGACTTCTACAAGAAGGAGTCGTAGGACTTCTACGTAGTTCAACAATAAAAGCTTTAGTATTTTATTACAAATCGCTACGACCCCTATGTAAAATCTAACATCAGAAGTTGGATAAGTTCTCATTGGCCACATAACTAATACAACTGTTGTAAGTTTCAGAATGGTTACCGCTGCTCGGGATTGCTTCTTCCGAGTCGTACTGCAATATTGCTGGTGTTGCTGCTTTTACTACTTCGGCAACTACCAGAGCTGATCTACAACGCTGGCTGTTTTTTTTTTCCCGTGGTTCGCTCCCGATATTCCTCCAGTGGAATTCTCCAGTCGAGTAAAAAGCGGAGCAGAAAACATGGATTATGTTTGAGTATGAAATACTCGGAGAGGTATTTACTATTATGTTTGCTTTGTTGAGGTAAATGTGTGAATAGTTGAGAAAATGAGAATAGAATCAAAATTGATTTTGTGCTATGAGTTAGGCTATATTAACATGGATTGAAGTTGAATTGCATATTGGGTTATCATAAATGTTTTATTGTTGAAATGAAATTGAAAGTACTGTGACAATGTAATGACCTTTTACCCAAAAGTAAAAATAGACCGAGTATGAGGCCATGACTATAAATAACTATATATTGATGTCAGATTGACCGAGCGGATTGATGACAATCGTGAGTCACTAAACATTTCTATTAAATGTCCATGTAAAGCTAATCGGCCAGTAGTACAAATTGACATTCATATCGACTCAAGAAAAAAATTGCATTTAACAAAGACGTTAGTTTTACGTTTACCTACGAGTGTACTGGTGGATTTTGATTATTTTAGTTAAATAATAAAACTAGCTTTGACAGATCGAATAACAAATTGTTTATGAATAAGTACTCAAAACGTTTAACAAATGCGGGATAAATCCCATCGCATATTGAGTTTATGTGATAAAATAGATGCCTCTAGATAATTTGATATCTAAAAATATATTTTGACATTTTAAGACTTTAGCTAACGAAATACAATGAAATGCCTAACTAATTGTTTTGTTAACAGTATAGGCCGACGACATAAACAATATACCTGACAATTAAATTTCTGTCACTCGATAGATATACTCAATTGATGTTAAGGCAAATAAACCACCTACATATACTTTTGTTTGAAAAAAAAAAAAAATTTTTTTACACAAATAGTCTTTGACAATGACTTTATTTCTATACACCCGGCGAATTTCATTTTTGTTTCTTCTAATGTGAACGAAATATTGATACATTTCTTTTAATTGTATTTATTTCCATCTAAAAAGTTTAATGGCAATATTTAAATATTAAAAATCAATGTGATTTTTAGTTTGTTTGTACACAAAAACAAACATTAGTAATTCATTTTTATTTTTCGCCTGTTTTTCGATTTCCTGTTATGCTCTGAACTTAGTCTGAACTTATGTACATGTAAGATAACCTATAGAGTACATTTTGATAAAATGATGTTTTGATAAAAGGATGTTTTGATAAAAGGATGTTTTGATAAAAGGATGTTTTGATAAAAGGATGTTTTGATAAAAGGATGTTTTGATAAAAGGATGTTTTGATAAAAGGATGTTTTGATAAAAGGATGTTTTGATAAAAGGATGTTTTGATAAAAGGATGTTTTGATAAAAGGATGTTTTGATAAAAGGATGTTTTGACAAAAGGATGTTTTGATAAAAGGACGTTTTGATAAAAGGACGTTTTGATAAAAAGGACAGTTTGATAAAAAGGACAGTTTGTTAAAAGGACAGTTTGATAAAAGGACAGTTTGATAAAAGGACAGTTTGATAAAAGGACAGTTTGATAAAAGGACAGTTTGATAAAAGGACAGTTTGATAAAAGGACAGTTTGATAAAAGGACAGTTTGATAAAAGGACAGTTTGATAAAAGGACATTTGGAAAAAAAGGATATTGACAGCTCCAAATGCTCTAATAATGAAATGGTTTTTAAAACATTTGAGTATTTCCATGCTATGATTGTAACTTCATTCATTGCTTTAATATTATTTTTCGTTTCTTATTTTTTTTAAATAGTAAAAAGAATGGTTTAATCTTTAGTACCTACCGAAAAAAAATAACGGTAAATGGGAAAAAATATATCAAGATTTTTGTGTAAAGAACGGTTCAGAGTATCAAGTAACTACCGAGTACATAGATTGATATAAATTCTATATTGAGTACTCATAGAAAAAACACTGATATTAAAAAAAAAAAAAAAAAAAAAAAATGAGGGTTTAAACCCTAAGTCCAAAATTGCCTTTAGAAATATTTTGTATTTCCCAATTTTTTTTCTTTTTGCCAAGTATTACGGTACCGTACAAGAAAAAAATAACACAGGTGTCCATTGTAAATGTTTGTGTACCAAATATGTTGAACTAGTAAACTAGACATTTAAAATGCATAGTAGCAAATATGTTGGACTGGTAAACTAGACATTTAAAAAGCAAAGTGGCTAATAAGTTGTATATTATACAAAACCGTTTTTAAGTGCAATGCTTGAGTGTTCATACATTTCGATGATATTTTTGCTTTTATATTTGAATCCATTTTCGTTTATTTTGTGATAATTAGTTTCTTTGGCTCGACACTAGGACTGTTTCAAGTCATCCCGTACACATGACTAGTTGCGTATTTGTGCAAGGTTATAGTAATAGTCCGCTGTATTGCTTATTTGCAGGGTGATTTGATTTACTTTGCTTAAAAATGATCTCATTTAAAAATGATTGAGTTTGATTACTCATTGTCACCGAGAAACTGGTAGAAAAAAAAAAAAACAAAATGATTCCTACTATTTTATTTCTAGATCTAGACGCGTTTTAATTATCATTTGTTAAACCTTAACAGTTGTGAAAGTTATTATAATATACGAGTATATGCAAAGTTAACGAATTTATAAACGACTTTGACTGAATATTCATTTGAGACTCGATCCTCGACTTTACGACAAAAACAAAAGGAGTCCGCTGGTGATGTTAGTCTGTAATATCACTGGCAGTGGGTGGTAGGACTAACATGTCAAGGCCAGAGGCTAATTAATTTGTTGAACCTTAAGAGAAGAGTTGTTGAAGTTCTCTCTATTACGAGTCTAAGGAATGTTTACGAATTTTATCAGCTTTAATTTTGCCACTATTCTTTGACTTATAAACGACTTTGACTTAGTATTCGTTTGGAACTTGATCCTTGACTTAATGACAAAAAAGGAGTCCGCTGGTCGGTCACTGCCCTGATGTTAGTCTGTAATATCACTGGCAGCGGGTGGTAGGACTAACATGTCAAGGCCAGAGGCTAATTAAACAATGTATACGCTGGTCGGTCCCTGCCCTGATGTTAGTCTGTAATATCACTGGCAGCGGGTGGTAGGACTAACATGTCAAGGCCAGAGGCTAATTAGACAATATATCTGCCGGTCGGTCATTGGCCTGATGCTATACTGGAAGTCATGTGCGGCAGATGATAGGTATGGCATGTCAGGGTCAGAGGCTAGTATTTATATATTTACAAATGTGTGTGTGTGTGTGTGTGTGTGTGTGTGTGTGTGTGTGTGTGTGTGTGTCTGTTTATACTTCGAGAGCGAAGTATAAGTCAGTATGGCCGTGATAGATAAGGGATATATTAATCGCTATTTACATAGATAAATAACCATCGTAATAAATAAATTCAGGTAAATATTATACCTGTGTACTAAGGGATGAATATGTTTGATGAATTTGTTTAGCCTGTCAATAAATCGTAGACATAATGACCACTTTAATAAGGAATCCTAAATACCACTGTAACGTTGTTAACTGTAGAATATGTGACAGTATTTGTACATTAGAATAACGGAATACGTTATGGCAGAGTAAATTGACATTATAGAAGTAGGTACAGGTTGTTTATATTATAACAATAGCCATGGATATGCAAGTAGCCATGTCTATATGTCAATTGTGTTTTTAGTAACCTGAACAATAATTTGTATCAGGAATAGGTTATGACAAAGTACAAGTACTTACAGTTTATGTTGTAATTAACATGTAAATTACTTAAGATGATTATAACACATTATAAAAGCACCACACAGTATTATAAATGAATTAAAACAATAAATATCCACTGGTCACAAATGTAGGTACTGCTTGAAACGTCAAATATTGTTGTTGTGATATTTCACTTCATTTGATGAATATTGCCTGGTGTGATACTTATCAGCTGTTCTACAGCGATATGGTCGTACATTGCAATAATGTTGTGAATTGGTTATGTTAGAAAGTATCTGTGGTATATTGTATTTAGGATGTATGAAATGTAGTACGGCAAATGTTTATTAGGAGACTGGCTATTATGAAACCTTTGATACAACTAGACCAAACAAGGTTGGAAATATATGATACTTGTCATTTATTCCTTTGTATTATTTACCTCCCTAATTTATTCTATTCCCTATTGATACTATACTGATTGATAAGGTTAGATTGCAACTGATTGGGTATATAATCCAAATATCCTGACACAGTAGGAAGTGTAGTTCTACGATGAGTCGTAGTGGTCTACAATGAGTCGTAGTACTACTACGATGAGTCGTAGGACTTCTACAAGAAGGAGTCGTAGGACTTCTACGTAGTTCAACAATAAAAGCTTTAGTATTTTATTACAAATCGCTACGACCCCTATGTAAAATCTAACACGCTCATCACACAAAGTTTTATCCTGGGTGGGGATCGAACCCACGACCTCTTGCGTAGCAGTCGGATACACTCCCACCGCGCCATGTCTCTAAATGGAGTAAAAACTATGGACTCACGGTTAATCCAGCGAAAACCCAGATCGCCATAGTAGGTAGCCCAGGATTGCTATCAAAAATCAATTGGCCTCTATTGCCACTAGTTCATTTCAACAATGTAATCCTACCCATTGAAAATTGTGTCAAGAACCTGGGGATATACGTAGACAGAACCTTATCATGGGCACAGCAGATGCAAGAAACAAGTCGCAAACTCTTTGCAACGGCGGGGTCTTTACGCAGGTTGCGTAACTTTTTGCCAATCGCCACTAAAATTACGCTTGCGCAATCCTTACTACTGCCGATCCTTGACTATGCCGATGTCAGCTATTTAGATCTAACCGAGGAACAACTTGATAAACTTGAGCGCCTTCAAAATTTTTGTATAAGATTTATATTTGGTTTACGCAAATATGATCACGTTTCTGAATTTCGCAAAAAACTCAAGTGGCTTCCAATTCGTCTTCGCAGGAATACTCATATTTTGATACTACTTTACAATATTTTGTTCAATCCCAATGCCCCCTCTTATCTTAAAGAACGTTTTCAGTTCTTGCATGACACACATATGAGGTCCTTGAGGTCATCAAATGATTTGAGCTTGAAAATGCCAATGCATTCCACAAAATTTATGGATAAATCATTTACCGTAGTAGCTGTTCGGTTGTGGAATGCACTACCCATAGATATCAGACAGGCACAAACAACTAATATGTTTAAAAAAATGGTAAAAGCGCACTACCTGTCCAGCGGTCCAGTTGCAGCTACATATTAATGTACTCGTACATAAATAAATATATGAATTTTATATTTTATTTTCTTTTCTCTTTTAAATATAACTAGTTTATTGTGTTTATGTAATGTTTGTTTGTTGTATTTATTTATATATTTATTATTATTATTATTATTATCTATTAATATAGTATATTGTGTATTTATATATCTAACATTTCAATCGTTTTATTGGAATGTTAGATATATGTTTTTGTGTTTATCTATTGATATTATGTAAAATCGTGTACGTCTTTATTTAATTTACATTCTTCTACACCACGTGGTACTCATATATACATTCCTGTCCATCCAAAGGTTGCCTGGAAGAGATCGCTCTCAGCGATAAGGCCGCCTATTGCGCATGCGCTTATGTAAGCAATAATGATGTGATATTGTAATTTTAATGTAATTTAATAAGTGTGGTGTACAATAAAGAATTTTCTATCTATCTATCTACCGACAGTACAAATTATCAAAATTATCAAGACCAGGCGAGGGTATTATGATAATATGTATATTACGGGTCTTAATCGCGTGAATAATTAGTAGTTCATGAGATTACCGCGTTCAAACAAACTCTTCAGCTTTATAATATATTAGACAAATTAATAATAATAATAATAAGAAAACCATACAAAATAGAAAACAGGAAAATGAAATCTGTCAAGATGAAACCACACGAACAACAGAAATGCACGATTTAAACTATGATTACTCGAAGCAGAGCCCAGTTACATCTACAAGCACACCCTCCACCCCCGGACTCGTCGCTCCGCTCCGCCTCGCAACCACAGGATTCAACACCAGCCGTGGCTGAGGCGTCGAGCTCGTCGAGTGACGAGTATTTCTCTCCGCCAACGTCGCCACCACCTGTACGTCGGCGAGGGAGAGACCGGCCGCCGAGCAGCTTAGGACCCCGAGGCCCACCGGCCTCAAACAGGGCCCCCGCTGTCGGTGGTGATGTGCGCCGCATGCGATGGACGACATCGATGAACGAGAACGTCATGCGGGCATATTATGCGGCTACAGAGGGGGGAACTAACCTTACTGTGTACCGTGAACGGATGCTGCCTCTGTTTCAGGTGCTTGAGCCGACTGTCAACGTTTCGGCACAACGATTATCGGACCAAGTGCGGGCCATTCAGCGCTGTCATCTGCTAGATGAGGCCGCACTTGAGAGACTACGCTCGGAGTACGCCCAGACTAGCCGCGAGATCCCTGCCTCGGTACAGGTTCCTACAAATGTAGTTGACTGTGAAGCTACGGGGCCGGATACCGCGGCTATTGTGGTAAGTACTCAGTGCAATGAGGAGATTAAGGCCGCTTTGGAATTTGCGCTTCGCGAATATCGGTCCACGCCCCATAATATTAGGCCACGCCTGCCTCGGTTACCTATGCATAGACGGAACATTTCGCTGGTGTGTGCTCTTGATTCGTTATTAACACCACCTAAGCAGATTCGTCCGCAGACAAGGTCTAAATTAGACATAAACAAACTCGAACATGATTTACGCAACATCGATTTTTGCCCAGTTTACAATAATGCCGACCCTAAAATATCTCTGTCGTATTTGATTGAAAATGTCCAACAAGCAATTTTACGCAACACAAAAATAATAACAATAAATAAGAAAAATTGTAATATTAAACCCTGGATTACTCCAGGTCTTATACGGTGTATAAGACACAGAGATTGACTCCATCAGCGAACAAGACGAGACCCAGACAACCTTATACTACTAACCACATATAAAAGATACAAAAAATTTTGTAACAACCTACTCAAAAAGTTAAAAATCAATTATGACAGAGATGTATTACAAAGGGCAGGTAATGATAGTAAGCAGATATGGCAACATATTAAAAGTATGACTTACTCCTCGAAACAGCACGAATCAAATTCGAGTTTACTGCACGCTAACTCAACACCACTTAATTCTGCTAACCATGTGAATAACTATTTTATTAATGTGGGCAAAAACCTTGCTGAACGTATTCAAAACCAAAATTATAGCCTAGGATATACTCATCCCCCCCAACCTATCTGCAACGTTAGCCTAAAATCGCTCGTTATGTTTGACACTGGTGAAAATGAAGTAGCTCGAATTATCTCTGGCCTGAAAGATAACTGTGGCGCTGGCTCGGACAATATTAGCAATAAAATCCTTAAATATTTTAAACATATTTTTGCACCTCCTTTAACATATATTTTTCGACTTGGTCTATCTGAAGGGATTTTTCCTCGTTGTCTAAAGAAGGCGTAGTTATTGCAATCTTTAAATCCGGCAACAAAGATCTTGTAACCAATTACCGTCCGATATCCCTACTTCCCTCAATATCAAAAATATTTATAAATATTAGATTAGTTAATTACTTAGAAAACAACCAGTTCCTATCCCCTTCACAATATGGTTTTAGAGCTAAACTGTCCACAGCCGACGCGACTCATAGCTTGACAGATTATGTTTCTCAGGAGCTTGGCAAAGGGAATCAGGCCCTGGGAATATTCCTTGACCTTGCCAAAGCTTTTGATACTATTTCAATTTCCATTCTCCTAACCAAGTTAGAGTCCCTGGGCATAAGAGGGACACAGCTAAATCTCTTGGCAAACTATTTAGATGAAAGGTACCAGTGTAGCAAAATAGACGACATTATGAGTGAAGATCAAAAATGTTCCGGTTTTGGTATACCTCAGGGTAGTATTTTGGGCCCTACGTTATTTTTAATTTACATAAATGACCTTTGCAACCTAAATATAGGCCATGACAAGATAATAGCATATGCTGATGACACAGCCATTAAGTTTACAGCTAAAACCAAGACAGATTTGTTTAAAAATGCACAGCAAGGTTTTAATAATATAAATAATTGGCTTTGTCATAATTTACTAACATTAGACGCTGATAAGACAAAATATATCCACTTTTCTATGCGCCACTCATACCACAACGACGCTGACACAGATTTATTTGCACACTTATAACTCATTCATGGGACTAGGTGTTAAATTTTTCAATAAAATCCCAGTCAGCATATCGAGTCTACCGGTAAATAAATTTAAGAATGTAGTCAAGAGACATCTTATACAAAGAGCTTACTATTCAATCGATGATTATTTAACTGACAAAGATAAATGGATGTAGTTCGTTGCTCCCTATTAATGTATTGTGTTGTATAGTTTATTGCATTTTACTAGGTGAATATTGTTGTCACAGTTTGATAATGTTACTTAGGTACTAGTTAAGAAAACGATTTACTTTTGTAAGTAAAGATTCTGCGTGATAAATTACGGCCATTCTTTTCTTTCCTTTGAAAAACATGTATACCTACTTATTCATTAAGTAGCAGTAAATTGGCCAATATTTAAGCACATAAAGTTTTTACATCGTAAGTGTATACATATATAGTAACTATGTTGTGCCCATTGAGGCTGATGTATCCGATCTCGTGTACTCTTCTAATATTATTGACCTCTTTTTTTTGCATCAGTCCTCTAATATGGTGTATAATATAATGGTGGCAGCACCTTACCTTGATATACAGTTTATAAACAGAGAAACATTGTAAACATTGGCAATTTGAAAAGAGTGGACACGAGTTTTTATTGCCTGTTCTTTTCTCGGGCTTTACCTATTGTTTGCGAACAGGCATTACCAGTAAATGTAGAATCGACTTTTCACAAGTGTAGTATTTTGCTTCCTAAGTAAATAAATAATTTTTATTATTATTATTACACCATTGCAACAACCCCTTAGAGAACACATGTAACAGTCCTATTATTCACAACACTAGCAACTTAAAATATCTCGGTATTATTATCGATGACACACTTTTATTTAAGTATCATATTGAAAATTTAGTGACTAGAGTCAGAAAACTAATGTTTGTTTTTAAAAAACTTCGTGCCACCGTAGACTCAAAACTGATCTTACAAATATATCAAGCTCTGTGTCAGTCCGTCATTCAATATTGCATCACTTCATGGGGTGGAGCACTAAAAACCGTTATTCTACCTCTTGAAAGAGCTCAGAGAGCAGATTTAAAAGTAGCTACTTTTCGTCCTTTCCTATTTCCTACTTACCTTCTCTATAAATGCTGTAAGGTACTGACTGTTCGCCAGCTATTCCTACTAAATGTCATTTTAAAAAAACATAAGCTGCTCACCTTCAATGCTGACATTACTAACAAGAGACGAAAAGATATAGTCTGCACATCTAATTCTACCTCAAGATATACATTTACAAACAGATTTTTCAATTTTATAGGCCCTGTATAACAGAATAAACCGAATAATAAATATATACCATCTTAATTATTTTAATTGTAAAATAGCTACAAGATCGCAATTACAAGCTATGTCATACGAAGAGACGGAGGATCTACTGTCGAATAAAATAAAAGAAAGGGCCCAATTTTCTCACTAACTTTGTAATTAGCATAATATAAGTTAATTTATTTATCTTTGTTTTTTATGATTACAGTTCTTATTTTTAGTTAAGATTAGTTTTAGTTACTTTCTGAAACTAAAACTAAGTTTTAGTTTCAGAAAGTATTTATTTTAAACACTTTTACTTTCTCGCCTGAAACACAGGTTTCAACCTAATTCAGGCAAATATCCAACTGTGCCGTTTATTATTTATAAGTGTACCTAAGATAAGCTATTGTACTTATACTTTTATGAATAAATTTTATTATTATTATTCTCTTTATTAAAATTAAATACATATAAATTACATTTTTAATATAGCTAACAAAAATTAAATATATTTAAAAATATAAAAAATAGTGCCCCACCGGCATCGGGTACAGGGACCAAGCTACCGGTGGTTACGGCTCCAAAGAAAGGAACCTCCCCCATGCGAGCCGTGTCCAGAAGTACTGCCTTCTGTATCAAGCGCTTGATCCAACCGTCTAACGCGAGCCTCTCAAGGTGTTGGTCGAGGCTCTTGGCAATCAAACCATTAACGGAGACGACTATCGGTACAATGATCGCCGAATCCACATCCCACATGTCGACAATCTCGTGCGCCAGATCCAGATATTTTATTTGTTTATCCTTTTCGGCTTTCACGAGATTTTCGTCATGTGGAATGGTGATGTCGACGATCATTGCACGACGCTCTGATCGGTCTATCAGCACAATATCAGGTTTGTTAGCGACAACAGTCCTGTCTGTGATGATAGAGCGATCCCAGTACAACGTGAACTATTCTCGAGAACTGGCTCAGTAACGTACCTGTAGTATGGTACCTCAACGTCCACAAGGTGGTACTTCAGAGCAAGCTGCTGGTGGATTATCCTGGCTACTTGATTGTGTCTGTGCAAGTACTCGCCGTTAGCAAGACGTGAACAGCCGTAAACAATATGTCTGAGGGACTCACCAGGTCGGTGACAGGCACGACAGATGTCAACAGTGCCATCCCTCATGATATATTTCCGGTAGTTATTCGTCATTATAACTTCGTCAGCAATTGCACAGACAAAACCCTCGGTTTCACTGAAAAGGTCACCGAACCGTAGCCAGGCCACGGACGCTAATAGGTCCACATCGGCCCCATGAAGAGCCCGAAAGAACCTACTGTGAAGCTCCTTGCTCTGCCATACCTCCCTGCGCTCGTTGACACCAAGCACTACAGGCCTGCGCCAGTTCTCTTTAGCCAAGGAGAGCAGGGTTAGCCCGGTATCCACCGCGACGACATCCCGATGCACACCCGCGTCCACATGGAGAAAATATTCTCTTAGATTGTATACCTCGCGGTTATGAAGGGACTTAAGGTTTAGCAAACCCCGGCCCCCACACTTCCGCGGGATATACAATCTCATTACAGATGAACGCGGGTGATGCATTCGGTATGACGTCATCAGTGTACGGACTTTTCGATCCAAGGCGTCTAATTCAGTCTGAGTCCACTTGAGTATGCCGAAGGAGTACATAAGAAGTGGCATAACCCAGCTGTTGCAGGCCCGGATCTTATTGCCACCTGACAAAAGGCTATTAAGCACTTTTTTCAGGCGGCCCAGGAAACGTTCCCGCAACAGCTGTTTCATGTCAACCTCATTTATGCACAGCGCCTGCGACATACCCAAGTACTTATAGGTCTCAGTTGCGAGTAGTGATCTTAGGTGAATGGAATCCGACAGTTGAGTCCCTTCGGATTCCACTATCCGCCCTCGCTTTATATGAACGACTGCACATTTGTCCACACCAAACTCCATTCTAATAGAATTACTAAAGGTTTCAGTTACCTTCAGTAGCGCTATTAGCTGTGAGCTGGTGGGAGCAAAGAGCTTCAAGTCATCCATATAAAGCAAGTGAGATATAACCTGACCACCACGTCGCAACCTGCAACCTAGCCCTGAACCTACTAGTAAGGTACTAAGTGGGTTCAGTGCCAGGCAGAACCAAAGGGGACTCAGAGTATCACCCTGGAATATACCCCGCTCAATCCTTATAGGTACGCCGCCACTTTCTTGGGTCCCTCGGCACCCTGGATAGGTAAGAAGCGTATTCCATTGCCCCATACACGACTTCAAGAAGGTACGTAGAGTTGTATTAACTTTATACAACTCCAGCACCCTCAGAAGCCATGTATGTGGCACGGAGTCATACGCCTTCTCATAATATATCCAACATGCCGATAGATCCTTTCGGTTGCGACGAACCTGCTGGCTAATAGTCGTATCAATGAGGAGGAGCTCCTTAGTACCCCGGGCCCCACTTCTACATCCATTCTGAGAGGTACACATGATGGAGTTTGTGTGTATATGTTTGTTTATTTTAGCTCTCAGAATGGATGTAAGAAGTTTATAGATCGATGGTAAACAAGTTATCGGTCTATAATTACTAGGGTCCGAGGTACTACCGGTCTTATGGAGCAGGTGGGTCACTCCTTTAGTCATAAAGGCTGGGAGCGACGCAGATCCTAGGGCGGACTGGAATTGTGATGCCAAACAAGCGTGCGAACTGCGTAGCCATTTTAGCCAAAAGTTGTGCCTGGAGATTTCCAATTAGACAAAGGACGGACTGCACTGGCTACGTCTGTGCTATTAATGATGGTATCTTCCATTTCTGGAATAAGTTCGCACGCTCGTTCAACGTCACGCATCCATTCCCCCTCTGTGTGTATGACAGTCACCGACCAAATGTTGCGCCAAAACAAGCTTGTCGCTTCAGCATTCGGTAAATGCCCGTCATCCACACCTTGGTCCGTTCGCTGCCAGTCTCTATACACCCACCTTTGGTCCCTTTGGAACACGCGGTTCACGTTATTCCTGTCCATGCGTTTTTTATACCTGCGTATTCGGTTTGCCCATGCATAATTTTTTTGCTTCAGTAAGTCGATGCGCTCTGTGACACGTGACATAATCTTGAGGGCTGATTCCAGTCCCCGAGAATGCCCGTTTCACAAAGCGCATCACTCTCGGGCGAGTGTTCCCGGTCCTGAAGCAGGACAACTTGCCAATGAGTACCCTTGCCTCGGTAATACGGTGTTCAATCCTGTATTGCCAAGCCGCTACGGCGTACCTTGGTCGTATAGTAGGGGCTTCAGCTAAAAGCTTAATACCTGCTATACGACACGCCGCAACAGCCGTACAATACAGGATCGAATGGGTATCACCGAGGTCTTTGCTATTGTCTAGGTAAGTAGGCAATAGCGAATCAAGAGCACACACCAGCGCAATGTTCCGTCTATGCATAGGCAACCGAGGCAGGCGTGGCCTAATATTGTGGGGCATGGACCGATACTTGTGAAGCGCACATTCCAAAGCGGCCTTAACCTCCTCTTTGTACTGAGTACTTACCATTATAGTCGCGGCATCCGGCCCCGTAGATTCACAGTCAACTACATTTGTAGAAACCTGGACCGGGGCAGGGATATCGCGGCTAGTTTGGGGGTACTCCGAGCGTAGTCTCTCAAGTGCAGCCTCATTCAGCAGATGACAGCGCTGAATGGCCCATTTGGTCCGATAGTCGTTGTGCCGTAACGTTAACAGTCTGCTCAAGCACCTGAAACAGAGGCAGCATCCGTTCACGGTACACAGTAAGGTTGGCTCCCCCCTCTGTAGCCGCATAATATGCCCGCATGACGTTCTCATTAATGGATTGAGTCCATCTCATGCGGCGCACGTTACCACCGGCAGCGGGGGCCCATTATTATTATTATTATTATTGCCTACTTACCTAGACAATAGCAAAGACCTCGGTGATACCCATTCGATCCTGTATTGTGCAGCTGTTGTGGCATGTCGTATAGGAGGTGTTAAGCTTTTAGCACAAACCCCTACTTGACGACCAAGGTGCGCCTTACCCGCGTGGCAATGCAGGATTGAGCGCCGTATTGCCGGGGCAAGGGTACTCATCGGCAAGTTGTCCTGCTTCAGGACCGGGAACACTCGCCCGAGAGTGATGCGCTTTGTGAAACACATTTGGGCGGTGCCTGTCACCCACACAGAGGTGGAATGGATGCGTGACGTTGAACGAGCGTGCGAACTTATTCCGGAAATGGATGATATTAACAGTAACAGCACAGACGTAGCCAGTGCAGTCCGTACTTTTTCTAATTGGAAATCTCCAGGCCCAGACGGACTGCACAACTTTTGGCTGAAATGGCTACGCAGTTCGCACGCTTGTTTGGCATCGCAATTCCAGTCCGCCCTAGAATCTGCGTCGCTGCCAGCCTTTATGACTAAAGGAGTGACCCACCTGCTTTATAAGACCGGTAGTACCTCGGACCCTAGTAATTATAGACCGATAACTTGTTTGCCATCGATCTATAAACTTCTTACATCCATTTTTCCCCTTCCCTCCGGACCGCGAATGCGTTCAGACGTGTTTTCTGTGCTCAAATTATAAATAAAAATTAAAACGAATAATATATTCCGAAAAATAACTTTAGTGACTTGTGTTGATGTACCAGGCGCCCATAAGCAGCGAAGAGGTCTGTCCGGTAAGCGACGCCATTAATCCGCTACTATTGGTCAACCGAGTTTTAGACCCCGCCCACAATATTATTGTGCACAACTCAAGCGCCTGCATCAAAACAAATAGCAATATTTTTTGGAGCTTCTTGCTATATTGATAGCAATATTTACAAATATTGGTTGCTTCATAAATATTCACAGGCGACGTAATATGCCATTTAAGAGTACTCCCACGGAAGGAACATCGACTACCAGCGTTGGACACCTTGCTTCTGAAACTGAATCCGACGTGGGCCAATTATCGGATAGCTCGAACAACGTGTCTACTAGAAGAAATAAGCGAAGAGCGGTCGGCTCACCCCAGGGAGACAAATCAAACCAGAACATGGACACGTTTATGTCCGAGATGCGCACTTTATTTAAAAGTCTAGCACAACAACAGGAAAAGCGCTTTGAAGACCTGAAAGTTGCTATTGAGGAACAGACGTCAGATATAAAAGAAAGCATATGTTTTTTGTCAACGAAATATGATACCATCGTGACTGAGTTAGACAATTTGAAAGAACAAGGCAAAGAAGATAAAAAACACATAGAGGAGCTGGAGAAGAAAGTCGAACTACTGGAAAAACGTATGCGCTCCACCAGCTTGGAGATAAGAAACATACCATTTTTCGAAGGAGAGTCAAAATCAGATCTACTAAAAATGTTTGTAAATGTGACTGAGACATTGAAAGTGCCTATTCAGCAAAACGAATTAAAGGATATCTTTAGAATTAATACCAAAAAGTCGGGAAGAGTGATTATTGCGGAACTAACTACCGTTATATCTAAGGACAAAGTAATTGACGGTTTTAAAACTTACAATAGAGGACAAAATAAGCTCAAAACAACATCTTTAAATCTAACTGGTCCTGAAACTCCAATTTATTTATCAGAGAGCCTCACTACGCACACAAATAAGCTCTTTTTCGCAGCCAGGAAATTTAAAACAGAATATAATTACAAGTTTTGCTGGGCTCACCATGGACAAATATTTTTACGCAAAGAAGAAGGATCTCCAAAAATACACATTAACGATGAAAAAGATCTTTTATCGCTTGCTCAAAAAGAGTGACTAGCAGTAGTGAAATTCACTCTTATTCATTATTTTTCTTACTTTGTTATTTTTACCTTGTACTGTATAGCCGTAGTAGAAACTAATCACGTGTCGTACTTACCCATGTCAGTTGATATGTATAACACTACCACTACACTCAGAACCAAATGTAACATAAGTCATACTAAAATTAAGCACTCACAAATACTCATACACTCATCCATATACACAATCACACCAACACACTGCACTTCACATAATAAAGCGCTCATCACATATTTACCTATTACACTTACCAATACTTTTCGTATATCCTTCAAAATTAGTATAGCTTTCATTGTTTCTCATTTACTCAGGATTATCACTATACACATAATTAACATTCGATAACATAGACAATATAAATACTGATCTAGACAACATCTTGGTTTCGAATGCTAGTAATTGCTTCATAGAGGACTGTGAGTCATTATCAAAAAAACATCCTCAAGCATTATCCATGTTGAACCAAAACTGTAGGAGCATATCCCGCAATTTCCCCAATCTTCTTACTCTATTACATCGCGCGAGTACTGCATGGGATGTTATTGTTTTAACAGAATGCTGGCTGCTAAGTTCCCCTCCCATTCCGGTTCTAGACGGATACAAATCTTCTTATACTACTAAACACTTAACACAGAATGAAGGGATAGTCATTTATTATCGCGAAAACAAGAAAATCACTATTATTGAATCAGACCTGAGTGACGCAAACTGTCTTATCCTAATCTTAAACCCTGATACAGTTATTATTGCGATATACCGACCTCCTGCAATCTACAACGTGACTAACTTTCTACACTCTCTATCTCAGCTTCTCAAATTCTATTCATGCTATAAAAACTTAATAGTTACAGGCGATCTAAACATCGACATTAAGGTTAATAGCACAGATCCTCGTTCACAAGAATACCTAACATTAGCCGCGTTCTACGGAATGCTGCCAGCACATACACTGCCCACCAGAAGCCGAAATTGCCTTGATCATGTTCTCTTAAAAACAAATAATACCGCACATTGTTATGTCGCCCATTCCTCACTTACAGACCATGACGCCGTAATATTTTTTCTGAGTTCTACCTGTAATGCACCTAAAATTAAACAAAATAAAATTATAAAACAATTGGACTATACTAAAGCCGAAATGTACCTTAGGAAGCTTGATTTTAATACAATATATAACATAGAGTGTGTGAACGCAGCCACTAACTATTTCATTGATTCTCTTAACCGTTGTCTTGTTGCTAATTACATTCTTAAACCTGTGTCAAATAGAAAACGAATTACAAAACCCTGGATAACTCCCGGACTTCTAAAATGCATGAAAAACCGAGACCTCTTACACATTAAACACAAAAAAAATCCTAAAAGTGAGATCATTACAGTTACATATAAAAGGTATAGAAACTTCTGCTCGAAAATTCTTAAAAAAGCAAAACAAACATATGAAAAACCTTTAATAAAATCAGCAGAAAAAGACCCTAAAAAGCTTTGGAAAGCCGTTAAAACCATCACGCACACTAAAAAACAAAACACATCACCAACTGATCTTTTATCCCCGGCTGACCCCTCCTCATCTGTCAATGATGCAAACATGTTTTTTGTCAACGTTGGGAAAACGCTATCAGAGGCTATAATTACCCGTAACATACAAGATACACCACATTCTTATACATGTAACGCACCACACACAACTAATACCTTTTTCCTCGCACCAACTGATGAATCTGAAATTGAAACAATAATAATGGGGTTGCGGTCGGACTGCGCTGCAGGTGCAGTTGGTATTTCTGGAACATTCTTGAAAACATTTAAAAATATCTTAATTCCTCCCATTGCATTCCTCTGTAATCTATCCTTTGAAACTGGAGTTTTCCCTGATGCGTTTAAAATAGCCGTCATTCACCCTATTCACAAGAATGGGGACAGAAACCGTGTAACCAACTATAGGCCAATTTCAATACTACCAACTTTATCAAAAATATTGGAAAAATTATTAAATAAAAGACTAGTTAACTTTATAAACTCACATGGTTTATTGTCGCACAATCAATATGGCTTTCGAGCAGGTACTTCTACAAACGATGCGGTCCTGGATCTAACCAATAAAATAGTTACAAAATTAGATGAAAAAAATAAAGTATTAGGAATATTCATAGACTTGGCTAAGGCGTTCGACACGGTTTCGGTCCCCATTCTACTAACTAAGCTGGAATGTCTTGGTATCCGAGGCACTCAGCTTATCCTCTTCAAAAGCTACCTAACGGGTCGGAGACAGTGTGTAAGGATCGATGATTGGGTCAGTAATGAGCTCCCCATTACGTACGGCGTTCCTCAGGGCAGTATCGTTGGTCCAACATTATTTTTGATATATATTAATGATCTCTGCAAATTATCTCTTCAAAATTGTGATATTTTCACTTAAGCCGACGATACTGCTCTCATTTTTCACGGAGAATCCTGGTCTGACACCTTCCATTATGCACAGTTAGGTTTTGATGATGTCTCTAAATGGCTACTCAATAACTTGTTAACCTTAAACGTAGAAAAAACAAAATACATTACCTTCTCCTTATCGAAGTCTGGTCAACCACCTTCAGGTTCTTTCACTGTAAGAGCTCACAATTGCAAAGACCAGAAATCATCATGCCACTGTCCTAGTCTGGGATGCACTGACTCCATTAAATATCTCGGTGTAATAATTGATGATAGACTAAAATTCCACCTTCACATTGACTCACTTTCATCCAGAATGCGTAAACTCGTCTTCATCTTTAAAAACCTACGTCTTATTGCAGACAAATCAATCATAAAACTAGTATACCAGGCCCTTTGCCAATCAATAACTTCTTATTGCATCATATCTTGGGGAGGTGCAACTAAATCTGCACTTTTAAAACTGGAACGAACACAACGGTTTATACTGAAAGTAGGGTGGCATTTGCCATTTATTTATCCTACCACGCAACTATATTCAATTTGTAAGGTACTGACAGTACGTCAACAGTTTATTTTAAATGTTACATTAAAAACCCATTCGCTCACCCCATATAATCCACATATACTGAATGTAACGACACGACGAAAGCCTAATGTTTGTCCTACTGTTTCCTTTAATTCTCAATTAGCACGCAGTAGTTTTTACTATCTTGGTGGTCTGGTTTACAATAAACTAAACAAACTCCTAAATATATATCCGAAATCCAGAACAGAATGTAAATCTATAGTTACCAATTGGCTCCTTGAGCAAGATTACGAAAGCACCGAAAATGTTATTGCTAAAGCTCTTACATAAAGTCACACACAAACAATAAATACACACTCACGCACACACAAATCACAACTCACGCACAAACACACACACACACACACACACAAATAATTATATTGAAAAAACATTTAAAATGTTGTCTTCTCTCTTTTGTAGTATGCACATGTTACCCTTGGGATCCCTTCTTTTCTCATAATGTTCTTTGTCCTAATATACTTCGGCATAACGATTTTGGCACAATTTGTTTTGGCATAATAATACTTCGGCCTAATTTTTTATGGCATACCTTTTATGTTGGCACAATCATGTTAAAGACTAATTTGTGTTGGTATAAATTAGATTCGCATAACGTTAGTAGGCCTAATAACTATTATCATAATAATATTTAAGCATATAATTAATATAGGTAAATAACAAAAACAATTTTTATGCAAATTATTTATTACACATAAACTATGAAGATCATAGAATTTCAATTAGAATAATATAGATTGGGTTACTTTCTTCTTTAAAAATGCGTAGGTTAGGTTAGGTTAGAACTGTGACCTCTAGAAACGAACATGCTCTCATGGGCAAGGATATAAAAACCAAATAATTATCATTAAATCAACTTTTATTTATTACAATTACTAAAAAAAATACAATTAAATTAGCGTAAATAAATTTATGTTTTAGGATATAATGCTTAAAAAAGTTATGCTATAGAACTTTATGCTTAATATATTTATGCATTAGAAGGTTATGCCTAATCATTGTTATGGTTTGAAAAAATATGCCTAAAACATTATGCGTAAGCTGTTATGCGTAATTATATTATGCGAATATATAATTATGCCTAACAAAAATATGCTAAGTTATATTAGGTCTTAAAATTTTAGGCAAATGGATAGGGAACCGTTACCCTTAAATTAAAATTAACATAATTTTGTATTTTCCCGTGGTCTCTGAGGGCCTGGTGATCTGTAATACAGGTTTCGTATGAAACCCAGCACAGACACCAGCTCTCACAAAGGCTTAATGTTCAACTATTAGCTGTAAGCAAAACTGTAACTACCTTTGTGGAGAAACAATAAATTTTATTATTATTATTATTATTATTATTTTGAGAGCTAAAATAAATAAACATATACACACAAACTCCATCATGTGTACCTCTCAGAATGGATGTAGAAGTGGGGCCCGGGGTACTAAAGAGCTTCTCCTCATTGATATGACTATTAGCCAGCAGGTTCGCCGCAACCGAAAGGATCTATCGGCATGTTGGATAGATTATAAGAAGGCGTAAGACTCCGTGCCACATACATGGCTTCTGAGGGTGCTGAAGTTGTATAAAGTAAATACAACTTTATGCACCTTCTTGAAGTCATGTATCGGACAATGGAATACGGTTCTTACCTATCCAGGGTGCCGAGGGATCCAAGGAAGTCGCGGCGTACCTATAAGGATTGAGCGGGGTATATTCCAGGGTGACACTCTGAGTCCCCTTTGGTTCTGCCTAGCACTGAACCCACTCAGTACCTTACTAGAGAGTTCAGGGCTAGGTTGCAGGTTGCGACGTGGTGGTCAGGTCATATCCCACTTGCTGTATATGGATGACTTGAAGCTCTTTGCCCCCACCAGCTCACAGCTAATAGCGTTACTGAAGGTAACTGAAACCTTTAGTAATTCTATTAGAATGGAGTTTAGTGTTGACAAATGTGCAGTCGTTCATATAAAGCGAGGGCGGGTAGTGGAATCCGAAGGGACTCAACCGAGACCTATAAGTATTTGGGTATATCGCAGACACTGTTGACATGAAACAGCTGTTGCAAGAACGTTTCTTCGGTCGCCTGAAAAAAGTGCTTAATAGCCTTTTGTCAGGTGGCAATAAGATCCGGGCTTGCAACAGTTGGGTCATGCCACTTCTAATGTACTCATTCGGTATACTCAAGTGGACTCAGACAGAATTAGACACCCTGGATCAAAAAGTCCGTACACTCATGACGTCATACCGAATGCATCACCCGCGTTCATCTGTGATGAGATTGTATATCCCGCGGAAGCGTGAGGGCCGGGGTTTGTTGAACCTCAAGTCCCTTCATAACCGCGAGATATACAATCTCAGAGAATATTTTCTCCATATGGATGTGGGTGTGCATCGGGATGTTGTCGCGGTGGACACCGGGCTTACCCCGCTCTCCTTGGCTAAAGAGAACTGGCGCAGGCCTGTAGTACTTGGAGTCAACGAACGCAGGGAGGTATGGCAGAGCAAGGAGCTTCACGGTAGGTTCTTTCGGGCTTTTCATGGGCCTGATGTGGACCTACTAGCATCCGTGGCCTGGCTACGGTTTGGTGACCTTTTCAGGGAAACCGAGGGTTTTGTCTGTGCAATTGCTGACGAAGTTATCATGACGAATAACTACCGGAAATATATACTGAGGGATGGCACTGTTGACATCTGTCGTGCATGTCACCGACCTGGTGAGTCCCTCAGACATATCGTTTCCGGCTGTTCACGTCTTGCTAACGGCGAGTACTTGCACAGACACAATCAAGTAGCCTGGATAATCCGCCAGCAACTTGCTCTGAAATACCACCTTGTAGACGTTGAAGTCCCGTACTACAAGTACGTTGCTGAGCCAGTTCTTGAAAATAGTCGTATCACGTTGTACTGGGATCGCTCTATCATCATAGACAGGACTGTCGTCGCTAACAAGCCTGATATTGTGCTGATAGACCGATCTGAGCGTCGTGCAATGATTGTCGACATCACCATCCCCCATGACGAAAATCTCGTGAAAGCCGAAAAGGATAAACAAATAAAATATCTGGATCTGGCGCACGCGATTGTCGACATGTGGGATGTTGATTCGGCAATCATTGTACCGATAGTCGTCTCCGTTAATGGTTTGATTGCCAAGAGCCTCGACCAACACCTTGAGAGGCTCGCGTTAGACGGTTGGATCAAGCGCTTGATGCAGAAGGCAGTACTTCTGGACATGGCTCGCATTGTGAGGAGGTTCCTTTCTCTGGGGCCGTAACCACCGGTAGCATGGTCCATGTACTGGATGCCGGTGGGACACTATTTTTTTTTTTATTTTTAAATGAATTTTTTATATATGTATTTAAAAATGTAATTTATAAGAAAAAAACTAAATAAAGAGAATAATAATAATATAATAATATGTTAAGACAACTCACACAAACTAAATGCTAGTCTTATTTACCAATTTTTCCCCCTTTGTGGTATAATTATTTATATACTGCACACACTATCACACAGCACCATCTAGTCCCAAACTAAGCAAAGCTTGTAATATGGGTACTAGACAACGCACAAACATACTATACTTTTTTTTATAAATACATACTTATAATATACTTATACAAATTACACCCAGACCTTGAAAATAAATCTTTGTGGATCACACAAAGTTTGATAATGATCAATATATGAATTTATTAATTTCGCTAACGACTGGGGCTCTGGGGTAGGAAGAATGAAGTTGAAATGTTGATTTTTGACATTTTAAGGTTATTGCCATAGTTAAACTAGGGTGATCGAAAAACTAATCTATGGACCAAAGATGATCATCGATTAAGCGATGAACCTCGTTTTGTAATAAAGTTTTTCGTAGATCCATGGTTTAAACTAGGATTTTCGTCAAACCAGGTTTAGTCCAGCTTTTGGAATAAGGCGGGTAAGGTCTTTGCGTTCCTTACATGTAATATTTCTCTTAACAAGTATTAGTGACTCAACATGCATTGCTTCTTTTCTCACAAAAGAGCTATATACTGTGTAATTTTCAGTATTTCTAAAACTTACTTCATGAGCTTTTAGCTAATGTTCAATGTGCTTCTGTAAGAATAAACCTAATTCTAACTCTTTGCCGGACAATCCTTGCATGTTTGCAGGGATTGTCCGGCAAAGAGCCTTGCCCGTTGTCTCTAATTGTAGTTTAAATTATAAGTTGAGTAATTGTCATTGTCAGCCGACTCTGGCGCAACGCTCCGCCTCTCGCATATCCTTCTTCCTCAGGCAGAGCATAGCGGTGACCAGCGCCGAAAGGTTGTTTAATTTCATTGTTTACGTTGCTGCTCTAAATCATACTCATTAGTCTTTACATTACGCAAGTGCAGTGCGTGCGTACCTAGACACTCAGGTTGATGACCGATGAATACCGGCCGTGGGGCGGTTCTGTGGCTTGGCCGCCGAAGAACCCGAAGTTCACTCGGGAACGCAATAGTCGTATATGTTATGCAGTGTGATGCCTAGTGGATGCTTTTGATTTGATAGAGTGAAAAGTGATAGACACGAAAACACAATAGCCAAAACCTTGCATGTTTGTGTAACGAATGCGATGGATTGCACATCGAGTAGATACTTTGCTACAGGTCAGTGTAAATAAACTTGTACATAAGCTGATATTAGGTAGGTATATTAGTTGATAATTTTGTAAAAAAAATACGTCCGAAAACTCACACTACGTTAACGTTGTTATTGTTATTTTATCGAAAAGTAATATTCAAGGAGATAGCGCGTGCACTCGCTCGCATCTAGACGTGTTTACCAAGTCTCCGTAATAATATTTAATATATTCCAAGCTTGAACCTATCTTATAATCTGTGAATAAACCTCCGCTACTTTACATATAATCACTTGAATAATAAAATCCGAATAAAAAATAAGTAAAACGAACAAAAAAGTGCACGTAAACAAATAGTGAATTATAACGACGTCTTCACCTCATTGGCGCAACGTTGGTGAGTCACTCTGGCGACAAGCGATCGAAAGATTACCTTATAAGGTCACAAGACGGACCTCACCACAAGTCTAACTCCGACATAATTTCTCCGAGGAAACTACAAGTTTGTTTCGCATTGCGCTCCTAGAGTAAAAATGTATTAAAAAAGGAATTAAATACAAAGGTTTTGGATTTGTTAAGAACTTTGCCCGGGATAATGGAAAAGGATAAATTTTGAATGCTGTGCATAGAGATAGTTGGTTTAAAGTTAATTATTATATGTGTTTACCGTACACCTTCATCAACAATACAAAATTATTATTACCTAATAAATTAGTGCATGACTTACAGGAAATACTAAAAAGCTACAACTTAACATTACATTTAAATGAACCAACCAGATTAAATTCATGCATCGACCACATATTCAGCAACATTAAAAATGCCTCTAGCCACGTGCTGAAACCAGGACTTTCTGACCATGATACAGCTCAGATGCTGTGCTTTCAAATAAAAAAGAACATATATCAACCAACAAAATACTATATGTTCAACAGAGATTATAGTAAAAACAATATCGCAAAATTTAAAGATTGCCTGACGCGTCTAAGTTTTAATCTATACTAATATTATAAAGCGGAAGGAGTTTGTTTGTTTGTTTAAACGCGCTAATCTCAGGAACTACTGGTCCGATTTGAAAAAGTATTTTTTTGTTGGATAGCTCATTTATCGAGGAAGGCTATAGGCTATATAACATTGCGCTACGACTAATAGGAGCGGAGCAGCGACGAGAAATGTTGCAAAAACGGGGAAAATTTACGCATACGAAGTTGCGCGGGACAGCTAGTAATATATATAATGCAACAGATTTTAATGCAGCATTCCAAGATTTTCATCTTAATTTTGCTTATTTTACTACTAATGCTTTCCAAAGTTGCGTACGATCAATGTATCTAAACATCGTGACTTGAAATGGATAACTAAGGGGTTACGACGCAGCTGTAATACGAAACGGGATCTACGATTCAAATACTACAAAAATAGAACAATTGAAAATAGAATTAAGTATCTTAACTACACAAAACTGTTGCGACGTTGTATATCCGACTCACAGAAAGCTGTTAATAGTAATTTTATCAATAGTTTAAGAAATGTCTGTAAATCTGCATGGAGAGTCATTAATGAAGATATTGAAAGCAATGTAAATCTGGACTTTATCAAGGAAATTAAAATAGGTTCATGATCCACTCGAAATCGCCAACAATTTTAATAACTACCTTATAGGAATAACAAACAGCAATAAAGCTGATATCCACAACACGAATAGTAATCGTGCTAATAGTAGTCTGTTTCTCTATCCGTTAAGCCCCCAAGAGGTACAAAACATTATTATATCGTTATATAACACACGTTCTGTTGGTTATGACGAAATATCTACTCACGCTCTAAAAAAATGTGTAATCATCTTCACACCTCATTTTTACTTAATTAACTTTTCTCATACTCATTTCAGGAGGGTATTTTCCCAGAATGCTTAAAAACTTGTTGTCAAAACATTACTTAAAAAAGGGGAGAAATATGAATTAAGCAACTACAGGCCAATTACATTGATTCCCGAATTCACTAAGGTTTTCGAAAAAACGACGCAAAAAAGATTACTTGCTTACTTGGAAAAATAAAAAATAATTAAAAGCGAACAGAATGGTTTTCAGAAGGGTAAATCAACTACACTTGCGGCATTTCACTTAATTGACAATGTTCTCACAAACCTTGATAATAAAATCCCTACAACTGTCATCTTATTTAATATGTCAAAAGCTTTTGACTTCGTTTCGTCTTCTACAGAAACTAGATAACTATGGCATAAGAGGTCCGGCCTTCGAATGGATGAAAGCTGTTTCGAGAACCGAAAACAATGTATTGAAATTACTTGTATGGGGGTAGATAACTCAATACGACAAGTACGGTCTAACTATTTAATCAACGCTTATGGAGTTCCCCAAAGAAGCGTTCTTGGACCATTGTATGTTCTTATTTATATCAATGATTTACCTGACATTACATCACATAAATGCATATTATTCGCTGATGACATTTCAATAATTTTGACATTTAACAATCCGCATAATTATGACAATGAAACAAATACAACAATCAAAAGCGTTTTAAAGTGGCTGGAAGGAAACAATTTGCAGCCTAATGTCAATAAAACGAATTACATGTAATTCCAGTCACATAGATCAAACATGATTCCAGGATATATTTCATACAATGGCACAAAAATAAATGAAGTACCCAATATACAGTTTTTAGGGCTCACATTAGACAAGTACTGCGACTGGCGAAATCACGTTGAAGGAGTTTGTAAAAAAGTCAATACTATCAACACTACAGACTGCACTGATGGCATACCATGGTCACGTAGGTTCTATTTTGCGATACGGCAACAGATTGTGGTAGGGCTTTTTTAAAAAAGCAAAAAAGGTGTATTAGAGCAATGGTTGGTATCCCTCCGTTTGGATCGTACACGCCACATTTTAAAAAGTTGGAACGGCTAAATATATTGATTGCTGTTTCATTATTAAACGAAATTAAATAAGAAATATTGAATTATTATTATGGTTGGGATGATTCATTAATTTAGGCTTAGGTAAATAATATTTGATATTATTTGGGTATAAATTATATTTTTGATTTAATGAAATTATTTTTAATGAAATCAGGCTTAATCAACTGTTTGTAATGTTTTAAAAGTATATTCACATGCCCAAAATAGGCTAAATAGATTTAGCACAAAGAATTGTTATAATAATTATTCCATCCATTGTACTCTATTTACGGTGAATAAATAAATTGATTGATTGATTCAAAAGTATTCAAGACGGTCCTAGTATAAAGGCGAAATAAGAGTATACATTTACCTACGTAATTTAACCTAAACTAACCTAACCTGATGATTAATAATCCAGTTTATTCATAATGAAAGAGAGACAAAACGTATAACATTTGTAACCCTTATCAGCTGTTTGTGGCGCGCTATTTATTATATTGGACTTTTACAGCTTCCCTATTGCCGTCCAAGTCATCTTAATGTATTTTATTTACTTGTTGTGTAGTTACTAGTTTTTACATCACGCATAGATTTCGGTCGGTATAAGCGCGCGAAATCCACAGTAGGTACACGTCAACGACCATATAGCCACTAGACACCGCATAACAGGCGCTGTAATTCGGCCAACACATCAGTTTATTTTCACTGATGTAGTTCGCCGCATCAAATGTTCTCATCAGTGTCGACCACATATGTGATCCGTAAACACTACCGCATAATTATGGTTTAAATCGTGAAATTAAGTATTTATATGGCCAGTTCGGCTGTTCAAAATTAAAACCTAGTAAGTCAGTTATTTTGAAAAATCGTTTTATCTTCAATTTTTAACTAGTAAGTCATACTCGATAGATTAGGCTGCTTAAAACACCCATTTTCGTACGACTTTTCTAGTTAGTCACCTGGCAAGTCGGGGTAATTTGAAACATCCGTACAAACTCCTCAAAATCACAAATTTAAAACATAGTAAATCCGAAAACAATTTTAAAAACCTAGTAAGAGTTGCATACTTACTAGGTTTTAAAATTTTTACTGCTTGATACTCTGTTATGAATTTGTGATATTCATATTAAATGCTCTCAACTAATTCAGTAAGTCGACGGACGCCGTCGTAACCTAGTGTCTCTCGGTGTTTTTTATTGTTTAAAATGAAGCGTCAACAGTTTCATCGCTCCAAACTTATTTTTAGTGCTTTACAGAATAAAGAAAATGGGAGGTAAGTGATAATCTTTTGTTATTTATAGAATTATCTTAAAAAATCGGCGGTGTTTGAGATATAACCTCAAAATATTAAGATGTTCCTGTATTTTTCTTAACTTTTAGCTTGTTTTTTAATGTTATATGTAATTATTATTACCACATCGTATAACCAAGTTTATAGGCATCGGCATTCGTATAACAAGGGACGTATTTCACTTTCGAATGTCACAACGTATAACTTATTATTTTGACAGATAGTCATTTTGGCGCGAGTAGCAAGACGTGGTCATGTAAATACTGATTTAGCCTTGAGATACAGAACACAAATTATCTAAATAGGTAAATTGCGTTTTATATCTCAAGGATAATAATTCATTAAATTAAAATCTTACTTATAATATAATAATCACACTAATATTATAAAGGTGAAAGTTTGTAAGGATGGATGGATGTTTGTTACTCTTTCACGCAAAAACTACTCAACGGATTTGGCTGAAATTTGGAAAGGAGATAGGTGGAAAACTGGAATAACACATAGGCTACTTTTTATCCCGTTATAATGTTCCTGTAGGAATTTACGCGGGCAAAACCGCGCGTGGAAGTTTCATCAAAAATAAATTCGTAACTTGCGTGTATTACAAAAACTATTGATTATTGAGTTATATAATGTCCAGTTATATAGGTGCATGTTGTTATTTGTGGTTTTGTGTCAGCTTTTTTAAGTTGCATTGCGCTTTGATCTAATCCACGGAATGTGCGTTCCCGGTGCTCGTTAGCAATAATTCTGTTGACGAAGCAAATCTGCTAAGCGAATTTATTATATTACACTACCTATTTTTTTCTCATGTTAACGAATCCTTTTTTTATGTCTTGTCTTTGCTATGGTTGTGGGCTTTGCTTACTATTGATTCCCGCTTTCAGACCGCCAAATGAAGATAATCAAGCCCAAAAAGCCAAGGAAATTGCTATTAAGTTTGATAATTGTGTTCCTGGGACATTAGCAGTTGTTAAAGCTAACCTTGTTGCAGAAAGCGGGTAAGAAGAGAACATTTTATTAGTTTATACCGTAGTCACACATAAGTACTTCAGGTGGACAACATAATATTCTAAAATTTGTGTTAATCTTGCCATTCTACATTAATGAAATGCAACAAACTTTGCTCGTTACCTTCAGCATGTTAACATTATTATCTTCATATTGGTTAACTGAGACTTCTTCCTTTCTACCTCTGCAATGGTTATCGGGCTTTCCTTACTGTTGTTTCCTTTGCAGATCGAAAAATGAAGTCGAAAAAGCAACCACTGAACAATCTATAGATTATGATAATCCTGTTTCTGGGACATCGTCTGCTATTAATGTACAAATTAGCAACGAGATCTTTCCAGACAATGACGTAGAATTATATTCAAGCGATGACTCTGTAACTGACCCCGATTTTGTTCCACCTTTGAAGAAGAGAGTTAAAAATATTTTTTTCGACGATAATGATTCAGAGCTCATTTTCGAAAATCTTGTGCTTCCTGAACCAACATTCCTAATAGAAGATCTACTACCTCAACCACCTCTTATTTCTCCTATTCCTGAACGATCAATCTTCGTAGCATCTTATCCTGACCCAATAGTTTTTATCAATTTTGAGCAAGCGGCTGCTTATCTTCCCCCTGCCCGCTTTTCGGCAAAGTATCCGGGTCCGATATACGATTTAGACAAATCTTCAGAAACCCCCGATGAAAACACGAAAGAAACTAAGCTTAAATTGAAGCACCCGATGAAGACGATATGATGTGATAATAAATGTCGTAGATCTTGTAATTTTTTCACCCAGAAAGAGCGAGATGATATTTGGAACAATTACTGGAATATGAACTATACTTCAAGGCGACAGTTTTTAAACAAATCCATTAAAATTGAACCAATTAAACAGAAAACTATATCTATCGATAACCCAAATAAAATAATAATAATAATAATAATAATATCTTGGGACAACTCACACAACGTCATCTGATCCCAAACTAAGCAGAGCTTGTACTATGGCAACCAGACAACTGATAAACATACTTATATATTTCTAAATACATACATATTATAGATAAATTACACCCAGACACAGAATAAACCATCGTACTCATCAAACAAAGTTTTATTCTGGGTGGGGATCGAACCCACGACCTCCTGCGTAGCAGTCGGATACACTCCCACCGCGCCACAGAGGCAGTCAAAATGCATCACAAAAAAGAGTCCAGATATTATTATTTTTCGCATATGGGTAAAGAAATAAATGTTTGCAAATCGTTCTTTCTCCTAACTCTGGGTTATAAAAATGACAGTGTCATAACGGAACTGAGCAGAGCCATCAAGAGGAAACCTCTTTTTGAAGACGTCAAAGAAAATAGAGGTGGTAAGAAGCCTCAACTTCCTAAGGCTCCAATTCAAGAGCATATTTTGAGTTATAATCCTGCACTAAGTCACTACAGGAGGAACAATTCACCTTTGACTAGATATTTACCACGAACACTTACTCTTCAAACCATGCTCAATAATTATAAATCAAAAAATCCGGACTCCAAGTGTTCCATTGAAACCTACCGGAAGACAATGAAACAAATGAAAGTTTCATTAAATTATCCAAAAGGTGATCAATGTGTAGATTGCGGCATATTTGAAGAAAAAATAAAGAATGGTGATGAATCTTCAAAAGATGATTATGCAAGACACAAAACAAAAGCTGAGAAAGCTATAAAAAAATACAGAGAGGATGGGACATATAAGAATACTGCAGCAGATCATATTTATTCTATGGATCTCCAAAAGGTTACTTTACTACCAGACATGCCGAAAGTAAAAGACTCGTTTTTCCTCAGCCGTTTAGTGGCCTTTAATTTGACTTTCGCGCCAATAATGAAAAATTCTGACATTAGTTCCAAATGCGTTGTTTGGCACGAAGCATTGATGGGTCGCGACGCCAATAATATTGTCGATGCATTAGTTGCATTGATACAGTCAGAACGAGATGTTAAGCACTTAACATTGTGGTGTGACAACTGCACGGGCCAAAATAAAAATTGGTTTTTATTCACCGCCCTTGTAACTATAGTAAATTCTCACTGTTTTGATATTGAGACGATCACACTGAAATACCTTACGAAAGGCCATACCCACATGTCAGCCGATGGAGTGCATGGAAATATTGAGAGGGATTTTAAACGGCGAGAAGCAGTGTTCAACTACGACGATTACAAAGATATTATTGCACATTGTAGAAAAAATATAGACGTGATTGAAGCGCAAAAATCGTACCAATGGCCAAAAAAGAAACGCGTGGCAGCTCGTCGAAATGCTAACGATCCTTTAAGCACATTTTTACTTAATCCAGTAGTCGAAGCTAAGTTTACAATGGGATCCCGTAATCTTTTATATAAGACTGATTTTGAAGAGCCTTACTTAGAACTTAACTTTCTAATAAAGAAGTTCGATATATCGATACTTCCTCCTGCTGCAGACACCATACCACGTGGAGTGAAGTCTTCAAAAAAAGATGGCATAGTTTCCAAACTCGTGCCGCTTATGCCGACTAGTCGAAGAGAATTTTGGATTAATCTACCTACAAACGATCAATCTGCTGACTTAATTTCTGACGGGCAGGTAGTCCATAATGATTAAAATTAAAGTTAAATTTCTTTTGGTTTGCTACATTACTTTTATACTTTGTTTTACTTTTTTATATTTTGTATTAACCCTTAGCTGGAGTCGGGGGTCAAAATTGACCCCACGTGTCGAATTTCGCGTTATAACTTTGAGTTCTAAGGCCCTGCAATCCTGCGCATTCGAGTAATCTCATTACGTCGCGGGGTGCGGCGGGTGACGGACGCGCGTCACTCTAACATTACTGGAAGTGAAGGTATGTGCTCTCATGGGGTCAAAAATGACCCCCGACTCCGATAATGGTTGTATTATTATTATTTCATTTTGACATGTTTTTTATTTTTTACAGTAAATTATTAACATTATGGCTGGTCTCTTGGGCGACGAACGTATTGCACAGCTACTAGAAGACGAAAGTGATGGATCAGACTCAGAATCCGTCCGTAATACCGCAATGCCTACATGTGAAGACGAAGACATCAGCGACTGTGAGGAAGCGGAAGAACTCACCTGTTCTGAGGCTGATGAACAGGAGACAGACAGTGATACTGACCTGAAGTGTTCTCTTAAGTGTAGCAAGTGTTTATTATTCATTTGTAAAGAACATAGTGCCAAAAATGTAACATGTACCAAATGTTAAACTAAAGTTTTTAGAGTTTTAGAGGAGTTTAGTTTTATGTTGTCATTTTTTTTATTTTAGTTGATCTCAAGAAGTGTTCCTTTTTTTTGTTATTTAGATTATGTAAGAAAGCGATATAAGAAAAAAAATCTATATTATTATTATAATTTTGTTAATAACGACTTTCTGAAGTTGACACTATTAAAATGATTTTAAAAACTTAACTAAAGTTCATACTGTTAAAAAAATTAATAGTTTATAGTACAAATTATGTTAAAAACTTGATAATTAATTAGTCAATAAGTTGCTTTAAATAAAATAAAAAGAATAATTAAAAATATATTGATGGTTTTAATATGATACGTTGCAACTCTGCTGGGGTCATTTTTGACCCCCGACTCCAACTACGTTGCCTAAAATAGCGACTCCAGCTAAGGGTTAAAAATATTACGCCTAATTAGCTGTTTTATTAATATTGCACACGACGTAACGATGTAAAACCCCAGGTTATAATGATATAATGATTATGGTTTTGAATGATAGTACTTAGGTTGTGCCCAATTCCACAATATGAGAAGCTATACTTTTTAAATAGTTTAAGATTATCATACTTAAAAATTTTGCCAAATTTAAAACCTAGCAACTAAACTTACTATGTTTTGTTTTTGTTAGTTATTAATAATTGTTATCAAGAAACAAATAATTTTAAAGTAAACGAGTTATTACTTGTTCTATTCATTTTATTGCAATTTAAATTATTACCAAGCGCAAACGATTCTATAACGCATACTTTGGTCCAACTCCCATATCTCTAGGTTTGATAGTTTTGTTAGGGCAAGTGATCAAAGTGATCAACCTGTTTTTTGCGTCTCCTGAACAATTTTAAATTCGTGAGTTACTGTGTTTCAATTTTGAACAGCCGAGTTGCACGATAAAATGGTGTGGAAAAAACAACAGTACCTCAAATCTCCGGAAAGACGGCATAACATTTCATCGGTAAGTTATTAAAACATATATTTTAATTAAACTATTTTTTTCAAATAATTCTTTGGAGTTCATCTTATACTGGACATTTTACATAAGTGAAATAAAACAACCTTACGAAAGCGAACGCGTTGATGTCTTTCATAGATGCCATCTCTTTCTTTCCTACTTAAATTCTACACTATCGCTTTCCTGCACAAATGTGTATCGACTGTCTGTTAAAAATCATAACCGCGTAATTAACAACTCGCGCTATCAGTGAAAAAGGTTGTTTGTTTTTATAATGTAAAGTTAAAAGTTGTTTTAAGTGTGCAAACACCTAAAAATTCTAATCGACAACTAACAACAATTTTTTTTATTAACGACATAATTATATTCATTTAAATATACAAATATTAATGACTATGAATGCAATATTGTTACGGCTAGATTATTTAATTAATTTAATTAATTCTAGGTACCCAAAAGATTCTACCATAAAATATATTTGGATCAAGGAAACCAGACGAGAGAATTGATTTGCATCAAGATTGTTAACAGAATACCTACTACACGCCTTTTTCGGGTTGGACAGGGATTTAATTACCACGTTGTATATAAATTATAGTTCATGTAAGATTATATTTATTTAAGACATTAACAAATATGTAATCGTTAAAACTAATAAATTATCATTATTATTTTATATTCTTTCTTTTATTTTGTGAAATTTCAAAGTATTGTTTAATTCTTAATTCTTTAATGTAAAAAATTAAAATATATAAGGTATAAAATGTTTGTAGTTAATTAATACCTATCCCGTCCTTACCATATGTATCTGCGTCCTAATACATATTATGGTATGGACATAGCCATTTTAAAATATAAGATACTAATATCAACTATGGAAAAATATTAAATATTTAAAAAATGTCACTTACTAATTATTTATTTAGTTCAATCATGATGTACTAGTGATGCGTGACCTTGTCCAAACCAATCAGATTGCAGCGTCCCGCTTCCTCATACCTCGGCTAGTTGCCAGAAATGATTTGATGCAAAATATCGAACAATAGGCGTCTAGGGGCTGTATGGTCGTTGGTACACGTACAGGCACAGCTGACGCTGTTGCCTAGCAACACGTAGCGCGGACGACGACGCGCGGCGACGCGAGGAGTTCATGCATAGGTAAATGAATTCTCGGTCCACTATTATTACCGAACTCGAATAAATGACAATTGATAAGTGAATTCCAACTTTGTGATTATAATCGTTGGAATTAATTTAGATTTTTTTTTGGTACCTTTATTTATTTCAAGTTACCGTGTTTTGGTTCCAAAACGACTACAAATTCACGGTGTACTGTGGCAGGTGCGTCGGAAACTCGACCGGCCACTCGCATAAAACCTCATTAATTGTTAACTGTTTGTCTTGACGTTCCAAAAGTTTGAAATAATGACGAGGAAGAAAACGAAAAAACAATCGGGAGGTTTGAAGGAAGCGTCAAGACGAATGGTCGGAAAAACGATTGAAATGTAAATGAATAAGATTACAGATTGTTTAATATATAATATCGTTTCTAGGCATATGAAATATGAAACAGAGTTTGATTCCTCATCCCCTTCAGTTCAAGATTTTGCTGTTTAGTCATATAAGAAAATAGAGAATTATGTTAAATCGTGTAAAGTATGTCAAAAGAGCGGGCGTCAAATAGGGTGGCGCCGTTGCAACCGATTGTTACAAACACGTTATTTGAAAAGGTAGAAGTGGATACGAAAGGCCCGTTAAATAACGCGACGGATGGAAGTAGATATATTATATTGGCAATAGATTGTTTCTCAAAATATGCGATTAGTAGGCAGTAACACAGGCCACAGCGATTGAAATAAAGAACTTCCTTAATAATAATATTTATTTCAATACATGGGGCCGTAAAAGAAATCATAACGGATAAAGGGTCAATTTTTACGTCGGCGTTAGTTCGAGAAACGATTACAAACTTGGGGGCGGTGCATAAAGTTGCAACTTCGATGCATCATCAGATGCATCAGACATTAGGGTTGGTAGAACAATTAAATGCAACTATGTCGCGCATGATAGCCAAGTACGGCCAGACGATAGGTCAGATTGGTCAATATATTTACCTCAAATTACGTTTGCATATAATATTAGTAAACAGGAATCGACACGGGTGTCACCGTACTTTCTGGTCTTTGCAAGACAGCCAGAGTTGCCATCGGATACGGGAATTAATTTAAATATTCAAATTAATGAGAATACCGCGAGTAGAATAGAGAGTAGAGAAAACATTTTTACAAGGATTAGAGTAAACTTGGATAGGTCGCGAGTGAAACAGAAACGTTTGTTTGACATAGGTCAGAAAGTTTTACTTTTTAATCCGAAGAGAAAGTCGGGGATATCGAAAAAGTTATGTAGAAAGTTTTTAGGGCCATTTCGGATTGAAAACAGATTGGATAATAATAACTTCATTATAAAGAAAGTGGGTTCAAGACAGAGGCAGATTGTTCATGCGAATAGATTGAAACCGTTTATTACGAGGATGGACGAATAGATATCGATATCTTAGTATTTAGTTTTATGTAGTTGAGAATTTTTATTATGTGAACATATGTTATAACTAAGTCATGATAAACATGAGTAGTTGATCAGAATTTTTTTTAGGAGTAGGTGATTCCAGAAAAGGAGAAGTGGCGACGTTGTTAATAGCTTTCGAGGAGTCAGAATTGTATATTTAGGGATGGTTAGTGGTTTTAGATCTGATTCTAAAATTTTGTTTGTTTTTGCATGTACAACCACACGGCGAAGAAATGTCCTACACTGTTGATGCCATAGAGCACTAGGCAAACAAAAACGGGTGTATTATTGTGTAGAATTATAAATACAAATCTGTGATTAAGCAGACAGTTTTACATTTGGTTCAATTGAACTTGGGAAGTTCGTTTGTGATTATTTTATCTAAATAATCAATAGATGTGATCAGATGGTCACCGATAGCTTGATTGACCAATTATTTAACTGATATAAGATTGATACTTAAAGATAAATTTTCTTCCAGTTACAACAAAGCAGGTTTTTCACCCAATTTGTTTTCTGGGGTCAATTGGTGTTTAATGATTGATTTAATTAATATAATTTAAGATAGATAGGTACAGCCTGCTGATGCAGCGGCTTTTTTTTTAGGCGATTTTTTTGCCTAGCATGGTCATATGACTGTTGGACGAAGTATTTATGGTACTGTTACATATAATTTGAAGTATGTTCAGGGTTTGGTCAGGTTTAAGTGACAGTCATAGGACATCTCTTGCATAGAGACAGCAGATGAAGGGGGGTTATTATATTATAAATCTCAATTAGGTTCATCTTTGTGGTTTTATATTATAAAAAAAAATTATATGTAGTCAAATATAAAGAAATTTATTATATTATAGATATTTTATTTATAAGGCAGCGGCGTGTACCCCAAAGCCAGCAAGTTCACGTTACAGTACATAGAGAAATTGACTACGCAACCCCACATTGTGCTTGCACATGCACTTGCCCGGTTTTTTTTATCTTATTGATTTGATGCAAATGAGTAAATATTGGGATTCGGATAATATACGTCCAATTGTCAAAAACCCAAAAACTCGTAATCGTCCACTTGTCAAAAACCCAAAAGTATGATTATGTCCAACTGTTACATTGACTCTTTGCTATAATGATCCATTGTTAAAATGTGAAAGTGTTAAAATGTCCAAATCTTAGTATGTACAAAAGTCAAATACACATGATGTTATAACGTAAATTTGTCAATTTAATTAATGCTGAAAAAGTCTACATAGAGGTTGACACTGGCCGCTTACAAATAGTAATTATTCATTTCGTAATGACGTTGTCATTGATTTTCCTGTTTAATAGGCATCTTTCAAAAAGGAAAAAGACCAAGTTAACCTTAATATTGTTTAATAATGGAAAATAGCAGTTTAATATTTAGTTTAAATCAAAAAGGCAAGGATACAGTATTATTAGGAAAATACAGGTATAATTTAAATGTAAAAAACAAATGTGGCTCATCACTATGGAGATGTGTGGATAGAGATAGTTGTACCGCATCTATAACAATAGACAAGGAAAGATCAAGAGTGCTCAGGCAGAGTTTACATACCTGCGAATCCTCCGAGTGTAAAAATGTTGTACATTTGGCATATGAAAAATGTAAGGAGAAGGTTCGTTCAACTTATTCCCCAGTACAAAAAATATATGAAGATTCCTTCAATAATTTGAATATGTCATTAAACGACTCTGATAATGACGAAGCAATACCATCGTTTAGTAGTAAAAAACGAACACTGTACAGGATACGTAAGACATTTTTGAATGTTACGGAGACAAGATTTAGTAAAGTTGAAGACGTACAAATACCTAATATTTTAAAGGATAAGTTTTTATTGTATGACGAAGGGAATGAAGAAAAAATTTTGATATTTGGCACAGACTTAGCCATAAAAACTATGGTACGAAATCCAGGCAATACATACTTTGGGGATGGTACCTTTGCAGTTGTACCAGTGCCATTTTATCAGTTATGTATTCATTTAGATTTAGGAGAAACAGATGAATATATAAATGTTATACCAATGGTATACGCATTGCTGCCTAACAAAAGGACAGTTATTTATCAACGACTGTTTTCGATATTGCGTGATAAGTATAAGGTGGTAATAAATAAATTTAAATGTGATTTCGAAAAGGCACAAATTAATGGTATGTAGTGTAATGAAAGGGAGGTTTAAGATAGGACTACATATATTTACAAGAGCTTAAAAGTTACTTAAAATTAAAGATAAGTAATTTAGAACCGATGCTGGCGGAGATGCAGTGCTGGTAGGTAGAGGTACGGCGTCCAGGCGGAGATGCGGCGCTGGTAGGTCAAGATGAAGCACTCGTAGGTAGAGGCGCGGCACCGATAGGTAGAGGCGCGGCGCCGGTATGTAGGGGCGCGCCGCCGGTAGGTAGAGGCGCGGCGCCGGTAGGTAGAGGCACGGCGCCGGTAGGCAGAGGCACGGCGCTGGTAGGTAGTAGTGGCGCGACGTCGGCAGGTAGAGGTGCGACGCGTCGTAGAGGTGCGGCCCGGTATATAAGAGAGGTGGCCCGGTAGGTAGAGAGGCGACGCCGGTAAGTAGAGAGGCGACGCCGGTAGGTAGAGAGGCGACGCCGGTAGGTAGAAAGGCGACGCCGGTAGGTAGAAAGGCGACGCCGGTAGGTAGAAAGGCGGCGCCGGTAGGAATGGTCTCTTTCTCTTAATTTCCCACTCCTTTTCTTTTAGAGAGCTCGTTCTTCCTCCTTCTCTTTTAGAGAGCTGGTTCTTCACTCCTTCTCTTTTAGAGAGCTGGTTATTCACTGCTCCTCTTTTAGAGAGCTGGTTATTCACTGACTCTTCTTCGGTTTTGTATTCATAAAGAAAACTCTCTAGAAGCAATTTAAAATTTTAAAGCTTAACTTATTTTTAATTTAGAATTTACGCACAGCCAGTTTCACATTGTAGACCATACTTTACAAAGAACTCTATGCTTATCTTGTTGTCATAGCAACCATAGAAAATATTTGTCGACATGACAGATTTGATTTATGAAAAATAATTGTTTACATAAGAAGAGATATTATAAAATTAATGGCGAAATACATAACTAATATATACAGAAATGCTACGAAATAACACTACAAGGACATATATATATACGAGGTAAGAATTATCACTACAGGTATTAAAAATGTTTACCCGGATGTAGAAATTTCTGGTTGTTATTACCATTACCAGAGAGCTATTTGGAAGAAGGCAGACGCTCTTAAATTGTGTGATACTAAGGCAGGTCGACAATATGCTAGATTGTTTTCAGTTTTGCCGCTACTTCCAACACATTTAATCGTTGAGGGCGTTAATTCTATTAAAGAATTTTATTCGGCAAAAAATAATGAAATTATTAGTTTTGAACAATACTATGACAAAGAATGGCTATCTAAATCTTTAAAAGCTGACATTAGCGTTTTCGGTGATAAATATCGCACAAATAACTGTGTAGAAGGTTGGCACAATCGGCTGAAGAAACTGATGCATGGGACTACACAAAATATATTTAAATTTATTGATCTATTAAGAAAAGAAGCTAACACACAAAAAATAAAAATTACGCGAAACCTTTTTGATCGTAATAAGAGAAAAAGGGCAGACATAATGTTTAACAGAAGATATAAAGAAAAGTTAGAACTAGTGATCAAAAGCGAAATCACATGTCTTCAGTTTCTAGAAGATTGCATTAAAATAAGAAAAAAATACAATTAATGTTAAAAAATTTATTTAACATTATATTATAAATAATTTTCTTAACATTAATAGCAATAGAAAGTGTAAGTGGAGAAGACATAGACATAAAGAAGAAAAATGATAAGATATTTTAAATAGGAATGAAGAGTTTTTTTTTATTTTCTTGTAACATTTTTTTAAAGAATAAATACTATATTTTTAATTTCAATTTTATTGTAATTTACAAGTATTATATATTATATTAACAAACACGTAGCCAACTTCTCTGGTAGGTATTGTTCCAGGCACAAACATTGAGTACCATTGCCTGTGCTCAATTTGTCAGAAGTTTTTTTTTTTATTTCGATTCTGTTATAGCCCACGTGAAGTTGAAAACACAATGGCAGTCCTTCTGTTGGTATATTAACAGTAGTACGTTCTGACCAGAAGGAATTATTACAATTGGACATTGTGTCACTTGGACCATATTTTAATCAAGGCGTTTAGACACATTCACGTTTTTTATATTTGAACATTTTGTGTCTTCATCAATTTGTCACTAAAGTTTGAAGTTTGGACATAATGACAAGTAGCCGTATTGACAATTGGACGTATATTATCCGAATCCTAATATTGTAGATAAGGTGACATTAAACCATGTGCTCTCGCGAGTGTGCGGAGATAACAAGACGCGTTAGTTTAGGGGGCAGATAGGTATATTAGGCAATAATTATAATAATACAAGATACATAAGTGAGGTACAGGAGGCGATCAGAGTTGCGCGCGGTGGTCATGGTGCGCACAGTGCGGGCACGCCAGGCGCACGTCGACGAGCCGCGTGGCGGCCAGCAGGCGCGCGGCGGGCTCCAGCGCGTCGCCCAGTGCGGCCGCCAGCGGGCGCAGCGCCGCACGTATCCCGCGGGCCACGTTGCACGCGAAAACCAGCAGCGGCTGTAGCAGCGCGTTGTACAGCAGCGCCAGCGCTGGCTTGAGCGCGTAGTCCGAGGCGGTCTGCACGGCGGCCGTGGCGGCGCCGCGCGCCAACAGCAGCGCCGCGCGCTGCGCCGCCAGCAGCAGCGCCAGCGGCGCGCGCAGCAGCAGCGCCGGCGCCGCCAGCAGCTCGGCCAGCAGCGCTTGCGCCGCGCGCGCCGGCCGCCGCGCCGCACGCTCCACGCACGTGTCGCGCCCGCCGTCGCACGTCGCCAGGTACGCGCCGGCGCCCTGCTCGAAGTAGTACACCTCCACACGCTCCGGCTCTGCGCATACCGCACCGTGCGACATTAACACGTATCGTTTAGTAGGTATTTGTTTGTTGGGCTTATATTAAATCATAATTAAAAGGTAGGTTATATTTATAATTATGTAACACATAAATCGCACATAAAACATACCGTTGTCGTACGAATCATTGTCGATGTCGCGAAAAATCTTCCAGGACTTATTCTTTTTCTGTAAAAAGGAACGTTCGAAGTTATAACAACAGATACCTATTGTCTAGTATAGTATTATACTGTGCTATTGTGGAATGGCAACTGCCAATAGAATCATTGTAAGTACACTTAGAGATAGAATATGTATGTAGTGAGCCAACTGAGCAATTTCGGGGAGAAAAGTTGGAATCCTTGACTTCTTTTAAGTGTCCAACAAATGTTACCCCTGACAAAATAAAAAGCTCCTTATAAATCACTTTGTACCTATATTGATTGTACACGAAACTGACAGTGTAATTATTATTTAGTATTAAATTAAAATATCTAGTAAATGAAGTACTTGTATGTTGTTGTTATTAAAATTGTAATATTCAATTACATGTCAAGGAGTTTTATATATCTTGAGTAGAGTTTTTTATACGATGGCTGAATTTAAAAGTATTTAAAGGTGGGAATACCCCGCGATTTAAAACCATATTACAGATGTGGGTAATTGGAGGATTGAACCTTTTGAAAAAAGTGCCTGGAATATTGTCAGATCCTGTTGCAGAGTTACTTTTGAGGTTCAATTTCAGCTGCTCAATTTCTGACTTATCTGTCTCCAGTATAACAAAAGAGTTTACCGACTTCAAAAAGGAGGAGGTTCTCAATTCGTCTGTATGTTTTTTTTTCTGATGATGGGATCCTGGAGAAATCGAGGGAGCTCTTAAAATATTAAAAGCACACCTACAGTGATTTAGGTATATTTCATAGTGATTCGTGCATTTACTCTTAAAAAACACCAATTGGTGAAGTGGAACTGATGATGAAGACCAAAAATTACGAGCAGACCTATTCAATATTTCACAGTTTGCGATTCAATTAAGTACTTTAATATGGTATTGAGTAGCACTGTAATAAAGCTGATAGTGAACTCCTCAACAATTAACGGCCCTGCATCGGGGCAAGCAATATTTCGTAAAAGGATTTGAGCAGATGACATAAGCCTATTGTAACTTAAGTGAATTATAAACCAACCCACTAAAAAGTGAGAAATAAAAACTTTTTAACAAAAAATATTACCGACTTCAAAAATAAATACAAGACAACTAAAAAGCAAAAAATAATATAAGTACCTACAATAACAAAAACAAATTAAACATTTTGAAGTTGGTGCCGAATAAAACATAAAGACGACAATTTCATGGCCATTGCCTTGTATTTATTTTTGAAGTCGGTAATATTTTTTGTTAAAAAGTTTTTTTTCAGCTAAAGAACGACCTACGTTTGCAAAGGTGTTTACTTGGTTTATTGATGTTTTGGGGTCGGTGGCTGAAAGAAGTTCGTGAGGTGGTAATTTTGTTTTAGTCGTATTTGTGATATTTTTTATCACACTCCATAGTTTTTATTGTTTTTTTTTTTGCTGATTGCAGTTGGTTTGTATCGTAGGTATTTTGGCAGTTTTAAGTTTGTTTGTGCAATAATTCCTGCATCTTTTGTTTAAATAGTTAGAGGATATTAATGTTTAGTGAGGTTTTACTTTAGTATGTAAGTTGTCACGATTACGTAGACACTTTAGAAGACCAGGAGTCATCCAGAGTTTTCTGCACATTTTTCTATTAGGAATTAATCTTAGGACTTAATAAGAGGTCAGTACAGACTTTAAACTACTGATTAAATAGTTGGTGGCTTCATTAACGTCGTGTGAGTTATAAATTGGCGAAAAATCTATATGTGTTGAGTTAGATTCTAATTTTTCGTAGTCAAAGATTTAGATTTTTTTAATATTTGGTGAATTTATATTGTTTGATTTATTACTGAGAAAGATAAGGATTGTGTCGTGGTCTGTGATAGAAGTCTGTGCTATAGAGCAACATATAAGTTTATATTTAATAATTATAAAAAAAATAGTGTAATATATCAATGTTTAAATCGCCAGTGAGTTATTATCTATACTAATATTATAAAGCGGAAGAGTTTGTTTGTTTGTTTGTTTAAACGCGCTAATCTCAGGAACTACAGGTCCGATTTGAAAAATTATTTTTTTTGTTGGGTAGCCCATTTATCGAGGAAGGCTATAGGCTATATAACATCGCGCTACGACTACTAGGAGCGGAGTAGCGACGAGAAATGTTGCAAAAACGGGAACGAAAAGGATTTAAATAATTCGTTTAAGCAGTGTGGAGAGGACAATAGAAACCTGATGCTGGGCTCGATGGTATACAATCACGCTTTCGTTTTGCGTATCATAATTGGTAGTAGAGGTAGTGGTGTAGCCTTTTAATATTGGGTATGGGTGGAGATTTTCGGTAATATGGGTGAATTTCCCAGGACCAAGATTTGCGTGGCATCTATGAAATCGGCAATAAAAAACATAGTTATAATGTTATAACATTTTTTTCTGGTTAGGTGAAGAAAAAGAAGGTGAAGAAGTAGAAATAGTAATGTATGTATGTGTAGCACTAAATATTTTTTTAAATACGATTATAGCTACTTCAAACAAAAATATTATACCTCGAAATCTTTCATTGCCGTGTTGTCCACACATCACCTAATGTGTCGCGATAGCTTATTGATAAAAATCTGTTGGTTTGATGTATTAAAACCTAGTTTTATTTGATACGTGAATAGTCAAAGTATTGTTACGGAATACATTTATTCAAATATTTAAATAATTCAATGAATAATTTTTTAAAAATCATTTGTCCCAGAACTACCTTTCATTGCCGTGTCCTAAACATATTTAAGAATATTGTTTTATCTAACGACTTGCGTTCTCCCTCCTGTTAAACGTTGCTTAATAGTACCGCCTTAATGCTTGACGTAGAAGGACATACACACGTGCCTGCATTTTTACGCCTTAAATATAAGTATTCCATTTTTATGTTACTGAACATTTTTTCTTTCATCGCCGTGGATGGGTATTACTCTCTGTTTGAATAGTTTATCCTCTTGATTAAGCATGCATAGAACACCATTTCTCTTATGTTTATTTGTGAAGTGTTTATTACTTTGAACAATTAATAGATTTTTTGTTATTAAATATTTTTGCCCTGATTTTCATCGCCGTGCTTTCATTGCCGTGGTTTCCGTGGCTAAAATTTGCTATGGCAATGAAAAAAAAGACACAGCAATGAAAAAAACATCATTTCCATGGCTTGTAAAACAGTTTAGTTTCATTGCCGTGGCCAGGTGTTTTATTCCGTGACTTATGTTTTCATCGCCATGGTATGATTAGGCAAAGAAAACATCTTTACCTGTTATACAGGGAGTACCAAATAATGACAGTACAGGACTCGTCTAGTTAACCTTCTTGAGTAGTAGTAGTACTTGATAAGTTTTATACGGTACAGTCAACTACAAAAAGATGTTAACAAAATACAGATTTTTTTCGTAACCAAATGAAACGTTTTTGAGTTATCTCAAGTAGCTCTTAATGCAAATTCTATTCTCGTCTTGAATCTTCAAACACTGACAAATTGCGGATTGACGCTCTAGTAAGTACCTCAAGTTTTCTGGCCACAAGTAGTCCACAACAGACACCCCCAGGATAACCTCAACTAGCATCAAACACTTCTATTGCAACTTTAAAATTACAAAGGGATTTGCAAAAAAAAAAACACTCCCAGCTCATTCCGTTACAAAAAAATTAGCTAATTTTTTTAGAAACTGGGGAGCAATTCACGTATTTTTTTTGCATTAGGAAGCAAAAAATCTTATCGCGAGAAATGAATATTCCCGCTAGGACTCTGTCGCGTATTATAAAACAAGACCTGAAGCTTGATGCTTATCGTCGATATACAGGACATGCCCTAAATCAATCTTTACAATTAAAGAGAGTAGATCGATCAAAACGCCTTCTGTCGCGATACGTAGGTGAAGGGCACAGAAATATCCTATTTACCGATGAAAAAAAAAATACGATTGAAGAGTACTACAACAAGCAAAATTATAAAGTGTACGCTCACAGTTCTAATGAAGCTGGTCATTTGGTGGTAAAGATTCAGCGTGGTCAGTGATGGTTTGGTGGGGCGTGTCTTATCAAGGCGTCACAAAGCTACATTTTTGTGAAAAAGGAGTGAAAACTTGAGCCAAAGTATATCAAGAGACAGTCTTGGATCGTGTTGTGAAACCTGTCAGCAATACACTTTTTAAAAATGTGCCGTGGACTTTCCAGCAGGGCTCTGCACCTGGTTACAAGGCACGAACTACACAAGCCTGGCTTGAAACCAACATTCCGGACTTAATAAGAGCTGAAGACTGGCCCTCAGCAACCACCAAGCCAGACCTTTAGACTACAAATTATGGACAGTTTTAGAGGACATGGCTTGCTCTAAACGACACGGTGACATTGAGTCTATTCAAAAATCTCTGGTGCAAGCAGTGGCGAATTTCCTATGGAAACAGTACGTAAATCAATAGATTCGTGGCCAGACAGATTAAAGGCCTGTTTAAAAGCCAATGTAGTTTAATATGTGTTGATTTAATTTTTCTTTTTGAATTTAATGTATTGAACATTTTTATAAATGTGTATCTATTGTATGTAAGTATAATACTTATGTAAGTATATAAAATATTATGTTTTATATGGTGGTGGTTGATTTTTTCATTCCCGTGTCACTGGGTGGGCAATGGATTTTCTATGTCACAAACAAGAGACTCAAACACCTTAGCGATTGCAGACAAGATGGATATAGGCCGGTAATTACCTGCTACGAGTATATTCCGATCATCAGCTTTGTGAATGGGCACTACCTTTGCTTGTTTCCATTTACTCGGAAAAATACTTGATTATAGAGAGTCGTTAAAAATTATGCATAGAGGCGATGCAAGATGTTGAGCGCAGTATACAAGAAAGATTGGTGGAATATCGTCTGGGCCTGCTCCCTTATTGATGTCTAAATGAATAAGACTATTTAACACGGCGTTACTGTCTATTACAAGATGAGAGAAGAAATCGCTGCTACTCAGGTTAGAAGGAATGTTATCAATGCTTGACTTATGACCTAGTTGCTGATCGTTGGACATAAACACGGAAGCAAAATATGATGCAAATACATTGCATATATCCTGCCCAGAGGTACCTATGGTACGACCATCTGTCTGTGTCTGAATACGCATTAGCCATGCCGTTACGCTTGGCTTTAAGAAAAGACCAGAAATGTTTCGGGTTAGAGCCTATATTGCTCTCCACATTATCTATGTAGTTTTTGTACGTTTCTTTGGCAAGTTTATCATATTGCTTAGAGAGACATTTGAGAGAGACGGTCTAAAGAATTATTGTAAATTTTGTACCGCCTTCTAATGTTTCCTTTTTGTCTGAGAAGTCTGACTAGGTCTCGGTTAAACCATGGTGGGTGTTTTGCGTTTTTATGTGTATTTTCGTCAACAGTGAATATAGTTTTATACCTGTCCATAATATCTACTTTGTCGTTGACATCACTAGGTACAATTGAGTAAATCTTGCCAATCAATACTTTTTAAGTAGTTATGCATCAAGTGGAAGTTGGTTTTGAATATATTGTATCTTAGTTCTGATTTAGAAATTAATGCCTTTAGTACTGGAAATGAGAGACCAATGTTTAAGGGTGGGTGAAGTCGATCTACTATAGATAATGTGTCAATTGATTCACTTACAATGCACTTTAATCCTTCGCAAAGAACTAAATCGAGCACTCAGATTTTTTTGAGTTAGATTATTTACATAACAAAAATCCACAAGTAATTGTTCGAGATAAGATAGGTGGTAATGTAGGTACAGTCGGGTTCAATAAGATATCCCAGTTAAGTTTTCCTAAATTAAAGTCTCCCACAATACAGGCGTAACAATTGTCTGTTCTAATACTCTATTGCTATTAGTAATAAAGTCCTGCAGCAGGGTTTTATTTAAAGGCGGGGGTAAGTATACTGCACATATAGCTAGTTGTTTGATACACGTGGCTTTATTAATATCCAAATATCTTCACATTCACTCTCCCAAGCTTTAATTCTGGTAGAATTTAGAGATTTGGATACTGCCACTAACACACCACCACCATCTTTTTTATTTCTGAATTTGGTAGTTTCTCGGTCTCTCCTGTATATTACATAGTTGTTAATAAAAAGTTCATTATCAAAGATACATTTGTTCAGGCATGTTTATGTTAATACAATTACATCATAAGAGTAATCGCACACATTTTTGTAAAAATCTAAAGTTTTATTTGTAAGCACCACGCACGTTTTGGTAATAAATATTTAAAATTGAGGAATTGTGACATGTTGTGTCGACCATTATTAATATTTATTAAACAATAAATTAAATTATTATACCAAAAGCAAAAACTGTTAATTAAGTTTATCTAATTGTTCTTTACTTTACTGTATTCAGCACCGACAATTTTACCCATAAATATTTGACCATTTCGTACCCAAACGTATTTATAATTAAGCTCTTTCCCCTTCTGTCTGGTGGCAGCATGTAGCGATTTGTTATAGGTAGAGAGATGCTACGTGATAAAAATGGGTTTTTTTCACCTTTGAAACCAATATGTGATATATTCAATTTGTTGTTTAAATTAATCTTGTTGAACTGAATCGCAGAGGCAAGTAGACTATCTCGGGTAATAGAAGAGTTGTGTTTAACAACGATCGAGCGGGGTCTAGAAGAGGTGTTGTTAAATTTCTGCGTCCTGGTACAATTGAGTATCTGATCGTCTGCTAGCTGGTGCCTCACTGCACTGGCTACATGCTTTATGACGGTTTTCAAATTTTCGTTTTTATTTTCGGGGACGCATTCAATGTCGACGTTCGAGTTCCTTGCCTCCTGTTCAAGCTGATTTAAGCGTATGGTGAGGCTGTTCATAGTAGATTTCATATCGCCAGCTTGTTCTCTTAGGTGCTTTACAGCGTCATTAGTGATCTTAAACTCCTTAACAAAGTCATCGTATTTTGCGCTCATGAAGGTTAGCGAGTTATTAACGTCCTCAATTTGGCTTACAATATTTTTGAGTTGGTTGGTTATTGATTCCTTGACTGTATCAATCATATTGCTTATTTTGGTATTGATGACGTCTTGTATGATTTTCCGAACCTATTGCTCCGAGACGTTTAAATCAGGTTGCTGTGGGACCGAAAGCGGAATGGTTTTATTCTTAGATCTATCAGAAACAAACGACTGCGGCGTTTGTTTTGGATTTGAGGTCGACATTTTTTTTAATTTAGCAAAGTGTAAGAAAAAAAGAACCAAAAAGATTAGTTAAAAAAAAAGCTAAAAGTAAACTTGTGTTTTGCTGAGGTTCGAACCGGTACACTCAAAAGCACTGATTGCCATGCAGCTACGCTAACCGCTACAATCCACGGCGAAATTAGTCAGCACTAGTAACTTCTGACATGCGAGAGACACGGTCCGCTCGGATCTCGTTTTTTTAAAGATTTTAAATTTTGCAGTCCGTTTAGATATTTTAGAACGTTATAACTTTTGTCTCACGTTATCAATCACGCTAGTTTTTTTACAGTTCCTTCATTTTTCACTATTACACAAATTTATGCATTTATTTTACTCTAATCAACACTTATTAAAAAACATAGAACAAAAAAACGACTTACTATCATAAGAGATCAAATTAATAAAACGGGAGGATTTAAAACAGCTTTAAAACAACTTAAAGAACATTCAACATGGATACCAAAGACAAGAAAAAATGTAAAAAATAACAAAATACAAACTACAACTAAACGACGACTTATTTTACAAACGGCAACAATTTTTTACAAAGAATTGTATACAGATAATATGAACGAATACTTAGGCAAAACAACATTAGAAAAAGACCCAAAGTCAGAACCAATCCCATACATTTTGCAAAGTGAAGTAATAAGAGCTATTCAAACACAGAAAGCAGGGAAATCACCTGGAGATGACAAAATTGTTATCTTGTCATCTTAGTTAGAGTCTAGAGTTATTAAAAATTACCATGGAAGAGATAATACAACCTTTAACACATATATGCAATTAAATTTTGAAAACGGAACAAATCCCTTACCAATGGACATCGTCAACAATAATTCTCTTATATAAAAAAGGAAATAAAAGTGCAATCAACAATTATAGACCCATCAGTCTGATGCCGAACTTGTACAAAGTATTCAGCAAAATTTTATTACACCGCTTCACTAAAAGTATAGACAGCAATCAACCCAAAGAACAAGCGGGCTTCCGCTCAGATTTCTCAACAGTCGATCACATACACACTGTTAAGCAAGTTATTGAGAAATGTAACGAATACGACCGCCCATACTACTTGTCCTTCATAGATTATAATAAGGCATTTGACTCTTTGAAGCACACATATGGGATTATTTAAAAAACCAAGGAGTGGAAAGCAAATTTATTAGAATTATTGAGAACATATATATCAACAGCACAGCAAAAGTACAACTCGAAAGCGTTGGAGATCAATTTAAAATACAGAAGGGTGTAAGACAGGGAGACCCGCTGTCACCTAAAATATTTATTGCAGTTTTGGAAAATATATTTAGGCAACTTAACTGGGAAACATTCGGCATTAATATAAACGGGGAGAAACTACACCACCTGAGATTCGCAGACAACCTCATTTTGTTTGCAGAAGATCCTGTCACTCTAAGAACAATGGTACAACAACTAACAGCGGAAAGTAAAAAGGCAGGTTTAACAATAAATATCAGCAAAACTAAATTAATGACAAACAAGACCGAAGTCAAAATTGAGGTGGACAAAGAAGAGATCGAATACGTAAAAGAGTATATATACCTGGGTCAAGTCATATCTGTTAATGACTTATCGATTAAAGAAGTAGAAAGACAAGTAAACATAACAAAAGATACTGGTCCCTCAGGGAAGTTATGAAAAATAAATCTGTGCCTATCTCGGAAAATGGGGGGTGCTGTTGCGGGGGGTGCTGTTGCTCGCGTCCGTAGGATTTACCATCTATTCCTAACCAAACCACCCTACACGTGCCCCCTGGGTGGTGCTAAACGAGCAATAACGCCGAGCAACAGGCGGCGGTTAAATAACCTGTCTAAGGGAAATCACAAACCTATAGGAACTAAATCTCCTAAAAAAAATGTGACACTGGTACCTTGGGAAAGTGCTAGACGTATAACTCCCAACCCCCCTTTTATATGATTATGTCGAATAATGGAAGTATTTTGTCGTGTGATCCGGCTAACCCCCGGCACCCTCTGGTATCCGGGCCGGAGGGTGTGAAATTGGTTACCGAAGACTACGTAGGAGTGGGAAACCAGGCTCCTACGGAAGTAAATGCACCTGGAAAACGCAAATTTACCCAACAGGTGTTCCACCCCAGCCTATTTCACAGTAGAACGAGAAGTGCATCTATTGGAAGTGTACCAATAGCAGACCAACCGATAGCAGTACCAATGTAGGTATTGGTACATGGAAATTTTTTGCAAGTGGAAACAGGACAATGTGAACAAAGTCCCCCAGACTGGCAAAGGGTACCCACAAGCCCAAAAAAGAAGCGGACGAAAATAAGCAAGACCCCATCACCAGAAAAACTGCGTACATCAAATAGATTTAGTGGATTGCCCATAGACCTAACTGAAGAGGGCAGCTTACCCGAAAGGAAGCTATCTAAACCTCCACCTATCATTTTGTGTGGAATAGAAAATGTCATTAAGCTAACTGAACTATTGGAGACTGTCACAGAAAGAGATCAATTCACATATAAAATTGTGAATAGAAACCAACTCCGAATAAATTCAAATTCAACTGAATCTTATAAAAAGCTCATAGACCTAGTGCGACAAAAAGGACTCATTGGCCATACTTTCAATAGAAAGGATGAGAGACACTTTAGAATAGTTATAAAAAACTTACACCACTCAACACCTCATGATGAGATTAAAAAAGACATCGAAAAAACAGGGAACATAGTCTTTGGAGAAATTATAAATGCAAAGTTTGGACCCACCAAAAAAACAACTTCGACATTCTTTGTCAATTTATTGAAAAGTGAGCATAATAAAGCAGCCAAAGAGATGAAATATATATATCATCAGGCAGTAATCATAGAAGATCCTAAGAAGCGCAAAACCATAATACAGTGTCAAAGGTGCCAACAGTATGGTCACTCAAAAAATTACTGCATGAGGCCATATAGATGTGTCAAATGTGCCCAATCACACAAAACGGCAGACTGTGCCAAACGCGATCGCAACACACCGGCCGAATGTGCTCTCTGTCACGGTGCGCACCCGGCAAATTATAAGGGTTGCGAGGTATACAAAGAAATCTGGGCAAGGAAAACCAATAGAAGCCATCTCAAGACCAAAGGGAACCAGGGCACTTACTGCCAACCTGAAAAAACAGACCAGTTACTAAGCTAACAAAATAGGCTTACGTCTAGCCACTTGGAACATTAACGGGCTGGCCCCTAATATAGATGAACTGAAAATACTAATGGTAGAACATAAGCTGGACTTAGTATTAATATCTAAGGCACACTGTACTAATAGGAGCACCATTAAACTACAAGGATACTGCACATACCTGACTAATCATCCTGATGGCACAGCTCATGCAGGAACGGCAATAGTAGTGCGAAATGCAATTAAACATCATCTGCTACCTGAGTACAAAACGGAACACATACAGGCAACTACTATTGCCGTGGAAGATAAACATGGTAAACTTAATGTTGCAGCAGTCTATTGCCCTCCCAAACATAAAATAGATATCAATATGTTTACGCACTTTTTCTCCTCATTAGGAAGCAGATTTGTAGCCGGAGGGGACTGGAATGCGAAGCACGTGCATTGGGGCTCTAGATTGACAACCACACGTGGAAGAAAACTTAAAGAGAGTTTGGATAATAACTACCTTAAGACTGCCTCTAGTTCTGAACCTACATATTGGCCCACGGATAGTAAGAAAATTTGCTTGATTTCTTCATTGTCAGAGGTCTATCTACAAACTACCTTAAGACAGACTCCTGCCTGGAAAGCTCGTCAGATCACACACCCGTTATACTAACGGTAAGCAGCACTCTAATTGAATGTGAGAAACCTGCAACACTTAGCAATCCACGGACAGACTGGAATGGTTTTCGTGACTACATCGAAGGTGTGATACAGCTTAATGTAAGGTTAAAATCTACAGAAGACATTGATACCGCACTAGAAAAACTTACTACATTAGTACAAACAGCTTGCTGGAAAAATACTCCTGTAATGACAAGAAATAAAAGTAGTATTAATTACCCTATGGAAATCAAACACAAAATACTTGAAAAACGCAGATTGCGTCGGGTATAGCATTTAAGTCAACACCCCGATGGTAAAACAGCACTTAACAAGGCAATAAAAGCACTGAAAGCAATGATTAAAGATGCTAATCACAGTACACTTCAAACCAAACTGGAGTCACTAACAGCCACTAGCTCTAGCAACTACTCACTGTGGCAATTTGCGAAAGCGTATGATAGACCACAAGAAGCTAAGCCCCCAATCAGAAATGATACAAATGAATGGGCTAGAACAAGTAATGAGAAGGCAGACGTATTTGCTAAACATCTATCGTTAGTGTTTACACCAAACGAGATATTAGATGACAACTTTGAAGAGTATGTGGACTCTGTTCTGAATGCTGATCTTCGGCCTGAAACACCCTTAAAACTCGCAACGACACGAGAAATTCAGAAAATTATAAGGATTGATAGTAAAAAAGCACCAGGTTTTGATCTCATCACTAAAGAGATTCTTAGAGAACTACCAAGAAAAGCTATTGTGCTTTTGACACTACTTTATAACGCTATGCTGAGAGTACAGTACTTCCCAAGGCTCTGAAAAGTCTCCCAAATCACTATGATCTATAAATCCGGAAAACCAGCCTACGAAAAAACATCCTACAGACCCATTAGTTTGCTGCCTGTGATGTCGAAAATATTCGAAAAAAATCTATTAAGCAGGATAATGCCAACACTACAGGCACGCAAAATAATCCCGGACCATCAGTTTGGGTTTAGAAGGCAGCATGCAACCACAGAACAAGTACACAGAGTATGTAATGCTATAAGAAGAACCTTGGAGAATGGGGAATACTGTTCATCGGCATTCCTAGACATCCAGCAGGCCTTTGATAAGGTGTGGCACAAAGGCCTCTTATGTAAAATCAAACAGAGCCTACCTCACAGTTACTACACTCTTCTAAAGTCCTATATCTCGGACAGGATGTTCCATGTTAGAGAAGCAGGAGAAATTTCCGGTATGTACGACATTAAAGCAGGAGTTCCTCAAGGATCAGTGCTTGGACCTACATTGTACACGTTATATACAGTTGACTTGCCAACATCGCCAGATGTCACTACGGCTTCTTTCGACGACGATACAGCAGTACTTGCGAGTGATAAGGATCCCAAACGCGCATCAGATATACTTGAAACTGCTCTCAAAAAAGTACACGAATGGTTATGCAACTGGAAAATTAAAGCAAGTACTACGAAGTCTGATCAAATTACATTTACCTTTAGTCGAGGAAACTGCCCACCGGTTAAACTTGGAGAGAGCACCCTTCCACATAGCGATTGCGTAAAATACCTTGGACTGCACATAGATCGCCGCTTAACGTGGAAACAGCACATCAAAGCCAAAAGAGACGAGATATCAATTAGACATAAAACTCTTTATTGGATGTTGGGAAGGAACTCAAAGCTGTCATTGGACAATAAGCTACTAATATATTGTACTGTATTAAAACCAACATGGATGTATGGTATTCAACTGTGGGAGCCCCACAGTTGAATACCATACATCCATGTTGGTGGATGGCAAAAGACTCTAACATCAATATCATTCAAAGAGCACAAAATAAAATTCTGAGATCCATAGCAGGTGTTCCATGGTATATCACGAATACTGAAATACACCAACACCTTCAAATCAAGACAGTGAAGGAGGAAATCCGAAATGCCTCAGAGAAATATAAAAAACGGCTTACAAATCATCCCAATGAACTGGCACGCCAACTGACAATACAAAATTACATAAACCGGCTCAAACGACATAACATTCTAGAGCTACAAAACCGAGAGTAGCACAAAGTTGAATATGAGTAGATGCCCTCACTGAGGAGCACACTCACAATACCATTGTTCATTAAACACATCTGCTTATAGTACGTCTTCTGCAGATAAGACTGATCGCAGATATACGGACAAAAAAAAAAAAAAAAATCTCGGAAAAGAAAACCGTTTACAACACCTGCATACTTCCATGTCTTACCTACGGCTGCCAGACCTGGCCACTAACACAAAATATTGAACACAAACTGGGTGTATGCCTAAGAGGGATGGAAAGGAGCATGTTAGGTCTAAGGTTGAAAGACAAATGGAAAGCTACAACAATTAGGAGCATCACTAAAGTAACAGATGTTAAAGTAAAAACACGAACCCTGAAATGGAAATGGACTGGTCACATGATCACATGATGAGATCATAAACAGGAAAGTGGACCAAAAAAGTAACGGAATGGTACCCGCGGGACGGAAAAAGGCGTAGAGGAAGGCAGAAGAAAAGGTGAGAAGACGATCTGCCCAAGGGTTGGAGAAGGACAGCGACGGATCGGCACATTTGGAGGGAACTTGAGGAGGCCTACGTCGAAAGACCGCCTGACCTGGTAGCTGATTAAAAACTTCTAATTATAAGTAACTAGTCTAGATTTATTTAATTATTAAGTATGGTTTCTACTTTTTAATATTTATTTCAATATTGTGTAAAGAAGGTCAGAGTAAATAAAGGCTATTTTGATTTATTTTTATAATCAACATTTTTAACACAGTTTCTAAATTTATAATACTGAGAGAATTTGTAACACGTCCGTTCCCATTGAGAGGGTAGGTAGTTGTGTGTTGTATTAGGAAATTCCGCCCGTCCAAAGTTACGAACTTAACGTTTCATAACGGACAGGTGGCCTGTCATTGCGTACATTGTTTCAGTTGGGAATCTGAGAGGTTTGAAAATTGTGACCTTCAAGAGGGCTCTCTGCCTTCTTTTTAAGTCTAATAGTTGTTTGGTTTTGTAACTTTTGTTGCCCCTCCCTAGACTGGAATGCAGTACGCACTAACAGATTCTGCTAATGAGACGTACATTTGCTGCAAAATAATTTTTGGGGTAATATGGCGTAGTGTTTTAAACGTCCATATCAGCTTCCTTACTCTTTTCATAATTAGTTCAATGTGAATATGCCAAGACATGGGCTGCCGGACTGATCTATCATTACAGTCCATCAAATCTAAGAGGTACCGTTTGACGTTTCATATTTTTCAAACCGAAACAACTTTGTTCATACGTACATTATTCAGTTTCGATAACCTTTTTCATAAAACCATGAATTTAGAAAGATTTCATTATTGTATCTAAAAATGTACAATTCTTAATATCTAAATGTAATTGAAAACTTTCAAACAAAGCAAAATAACACATATTTACACAGTAAATAATTTCTAATAGTTATATTCTTGACCTCATTACAAAGTTACGTAGTTAGGTCACTGCACGTAGTGTTGCGACTCTTCGGATACACTTGTATGCAAAAAAATCGTTTACATATACGAAAAATCGAATGTATTATTTACAAATTACACTTGACAACCAAACAAATATTTTTTCATGTGAATGGGATTTATCTCACATATTACGATTACATAACTAAATAGTTATGTAATCGTAAAATATGAGATAAAACCCATTCACCAAAAATACGTATTTATAAATCAAATATATTTGCTTCTTTAAAAAGTTGTCGAAAGCGATTTGTCGATTTTTGATTTTCGCGCCCAAATAAGTCGGGGTTTCTCGCGCTAACGCTGTCGAAATAGTAAATGGAGTCAGGGATAGTGTGTTGTCATTTATTTTTGTGTATGATAGTATGGGTTTGCATATTACAGAGAAATAAACAAATTTTTAACAAGCACATCCATTGATTTTACAATTACAATTTTTTCTTCTAAGTCTTATTTCTACGTCTAAAACTAATAAAAATAAGGTATGTAGAACCCATTCACAAAAATGTTGTTGCCTGATGTTATAAATTAACGACGTTACTGCGCGACCGCATAATGCACTGAATACACAGATACCCTAAAATAAATTAATTTAATTATTTTTAGGTCAATAGGCAAAATCGCAGGTGTCCAAGTCTCTACAATTTTTTTTTTCTGGCAACACTGCCAACTACAAGCGCACGCGGTCCGCTCGGTCGGTTCGGCGTCAGCAGTCTCTCGCCATCTTGGAAGCTGACTGTGCGCGTACTTGCTTTCTCGTTTGTGTTTTACAATTTGTGACTTGGCTATTACTTTTCTGGACTGATCATTCTTTATCCGTTTACCTTGGCAATATTTATACTGGACTCCGAACTAAGCAAGTGTTTATTAATAATGTCGAAAAGAGGACGTACTTTGAACAGCCAGGCTCGTGAATTGGTGGTGAAATTACACGAGTATTTTGAGCGTGAATCTCAAAATGGTGGACTTCTACTGCCAGTTACACAAGTTCGGGATCGCGTCGGTGAAGCTCTCGGTATTGGTAGCCGCACCGTTGGCAAAATATTAAGTGAAAAATATGGGCCTTCGGGGAGTGACAGTAACGTACTTCACACACCGAAAAAACGAAAAAGAAATAAACCTGTGACAGGCATCGATGAATTCGATAGTCATGCTATTAGAAACCATATATACGGGTATTTTACAAGAGGCGAATTTCCAACATTGGCAAAGTTATGTGCAACTTTAAAAGATGCCGGGCTGTATAAGGGAAGCATAGAGTCGTTGAGAACGGTAATAACAGGAATTGGCTTCAGATACAAAAAAGTTGACAAACGAAAAATTGTTATGGAGCGACATGACATAATTATGCAGCGACTAACATTCCTGCGCGAAGTTAAACAAATTATAAACTGGGATAATGTAATATTTTTGGACGAAACCTGGCTAAATTCCAACCATTCTGTGCCGAAAACATGGACTGATGATTCTGAAGCTTCGTGCTCGAAGGTGCCGATAGGAAAAGGTGGACGCCTCATAATATGCCATGCTGGGTCAGCGTCTACAGGCTTCGTGGAAAACTCTTTATTCTTTCCAATCCAAAAGCACTAAAGAGTATCATGAAGAAATGGACGCAGTAAGGTTCCGAGAGTGGTTCTTAAATTTATTACAGAATATCCCTCCTAACAGCACAATTATAATGGATAATGCCCCATACCACTCTGTGCAAATTGATAAAGCACCTACGTCAGCCAATAAGAAAGCAGATTTGGTGGCATGGCTGCAAAGAAAAGGAGTGGATGCTGACATGTCACTATTAAAAGCTGAATTATTACAGTTAGTGAAATTGCATAAACCACCAAAACCGACATATGTAATTGACCAATTGGCCGAAGAGCACGGGCACAAAGTCATACGACTTCCTCCGTACCATTGCCAATATAATGCCATTGAACTGATTTGGGCCCAAGTTAAAGGTAATATTTTATAATATTATAATAATAACACGAGTACTTCTAACATTTATAATTTAAACAATGGTTTTCGTCTGCTATCAAATAGTTACATTATTGTTTTACAGGTTATGCAGCAAGACACAACACAAAACCACCCTTCAGTGTCAAGAAAATGGAAGGTTTATTAAAGGAAGCATGTGCCCAAGTTACACAGGAAGATTGGAGTAAAGTAGTACAAAAAACAAAGAAAATATTAATGGACGACTTCGAAAGAGACGTACACTTTGATAATGTAATGGACAATCAACTGGTCATTAATTTAAATGACGATGATGACGAAGACGACGATACTAGTACTAGTAGTGAATAAAAAAATATCCTATCCTTTCTTTTATTTAATTATAACAATTGATTTCTTAAAATTCGGATATTATAGTAATCGATCTCTTAAAGTTCGGATATTATAGTAATCGATTTTTTCATCCCATCCCTATCATTCAATTGTCAGAACTGTCAAACGGTACTTCTTAGATTTGACGGACTGTATGTCTAAATATTTTATATTCTGTACTTTTTTAATTTCTGTGCAGGGGCAGCCAGAATTAGAAGTGTCCAGGCAATTGTGAATCTTAACTTTGAGGTCTTTAGGGGCTGGGAGCAGTTGTAATTAGAGAAGCAGGTAAAGTTCGTTTTGGAAGTATTAAGTGTTAAAAGATTATCATTAGGCCAGGTTGCTATCCTGGTCAAACCACTCTCAGCAGATTGCCTGGTATTGTTCCAAGTTGAACCACTGAATATAACAGCGGTATCGTTTGCGTATGAGTAGATGTTGCCTTCTCGAATTTTTATTTCACAGAGGGTGTTTATATAAACTAGAAACAATGTCGGGCCTAAAACACTGCCCTGACCTACTCCATAAGTAACGGTTTCTTCGGAGCTAATGGAATCACTTATTTTAACTTTTTGCTTACGTTGGCTCAGATAACCTTTCAAACCAAAGCAAGAGGTGTCCCCCGGACGCCTACACTTTCCAGCCTGTTTAGAAGAATGGAGACAGAAACAAGTGTCAAATGCTTTTTTAAGGTCGAGGAAGACGGCGATGCATTTGTTTCCACTGTCTACCATATACTAGTTATAGTAGCGACTAGTCCTAGCGCTGCGTCTTCTGTAGACAGTCCTTGTCTAAAACCAAATTGAGTGGACGATAATAATTTGTATTTATTAAGGTAGTTTATAAGCCGTGTATTTATTAGTTTTAGAGAATTTCAAAACACAGGTTTGCCAAATGAGTTAGGAGGGGAACGATGACAGCATGTGCGGCCTTTAAGAACTGACTGGGATTCCATCCCAGCTTGGAGCACTATCAGATTTCATATTCATTAGAATGCCGTGTACCTCACTATCATCTGTGTTTAATAATACAAATGATGATAGTGGTGCATTAAACGATTTTTCATGGTTACGTTCGTAGCCTGCGATGGTGTTAAGACTAATTTGGTTTGCCAGAATATGTCCCATATTTGAAAAATATTTATTAACTGTGTCTACAGATTCTTGTGTAGTGGCCTTAAGTTCTAGTAGCTCAGTATTAGGTGTTTTGTTAGGTTTGCGTTGAGTTATATAGTTGATTGTGTTCCATAGCTTTTTTGGGTTTTTTTGATATTTGGCTAATTGTTCTCTTTCGTATTTTTTCCTATGTTTTTTGATTACAGAATTACAGTAATTACGGTATCTTTTATAAGTACAGTTTAGGATTACGTTAAATGGGTCCAGCTTGAGTCTTTTTTGCAGGTTGTTTTATAATATATATATAAAAAAATAATAATAATGTTTATTTCAATTTTTTATCTATATATAAATGTTTAAAACAGCGTAATATGTCTAGGGTCATCCACGGTTTGATTGTTTTGTATTTCAGGGAAATAGTTTTAGCATTGAGTTGGCAGTAAGACATGCCTGTAGTTGAAGTATTAGTTGGTCAGTGACACTAATAACTAAGAAAAAGTGTTATGACGCATTCTTAGACATATATTTTTATAGCAAATTAAGTTAGAATAAAATTACATACTTATTAGTCTAGATTGTAATATGAATAAGGTACTACAATAAAGTACTATACTGGTAAAAAAAAATGATAATATAGCAATCATTTTCATGGCTATGTGTGGTACGTACCTGCAGGTCGGGGGCGGCGGGTGGCGGCGGGTCGCCCGCGCCGCACTCGTCCGGCGCCGGCGCGGCCGCGCTCGTGCCGGCGTCCACCAACGCGCCGCGGCTGCACAAGTGCACAGTTACACCACTATATTCAAAAGCTGAAGAGTTTGTTTGTTTGTTTGTTTGAACGCGGTAATCTCAGGAACTACTTACTTACTAAGATTTTTTCATTTCGAACTAGTGTTCGAAATGAAAAAATCTTTTGATAGTATCAACAGATAGTAATCTGTTAGATAGCCCATTTATTAAGGAAGGTTATAGGCTATATAACATCCCGCTACGACCAATAGGAACGGAGCAGCAATAAGAAATGTTGCAAAAACGGGGAAAATTTACGCAGACTAAGTTGCGTGGGACAGCTATAACGTATATATATATATGTTATGTAATAATTTGTATTTTTGTTGTCTATATTTGAATAAATAAATAAATAAATAAATAAATAAATACAGTTTCATACAAAACACTCTTGACGCACGCACATATAGATATCTATGTGTGCGTGTCACAGACGCGGAGCACAGCGCGGAGACTCGACCTTATTTGTTCCGAACTATAACAATTTTGGAACCAGAGTCAGAGCGAGTGCGATGCTCGTTTTGTGCGCGCATCATTATTGAGTTTACGGAGTTATTACAATTGTTGCGTAAGTGGGTGTTTAAAATCAACGCTAAATTAAAAAGTAGATTCTTACTTGTATAAAATTTTGTCAAAAATTCAAGTAGTACCAAGTTCTTTACATTTGAAAATATATTTATCGAATAAAAATATATTGCTTGAGTTATCGGTAGGATGGTGTTCGATACTATTAGATATTAATTAATGGAATCACAGGGCAAGGAAAGTGTGACTTGTTTTATCAACCGACTTCAAATATGAGGAGTTCCTCAATTCGACTGTATTTTTTTTAAAGTGAAAACTTCTTTAGCAGCGTTGTGCATTTGCTTTGGTATGTTTATTGATGAGTATCGGTTACTTGAATGAAACCACAATGTATCGGAATTAGGTTTATTGGTCGACTAGCTGACGCAAGTACAAATGCTAAAGCAATGCGAACTTAACTCTAAATAACTACCAACTATTTACAAATATATTATAGGTATAAAATGTTAAATCGCGTCAGGATCACGTCACTGTAAGATTAGTAGATTGATGAGGTGGTGAGAAGACAGGTGGGAAATCGGGCGGTCTAAAAACCAGAAGACCCGCCAGAGACCGCTGTTGTTGAAGCCGTTGGTTGGTCGTGCATCTGCCTGCATGACTGCTGTGAAGCTTCTTCGATGCCTGGACGTCTAACGTGTAGTTTAATGTCTTCAGAGATCTGTCTTTTCACGTGATGACGCACGCATTACTTTCTTAGGGCCCACACGGCAGTTGCGGTAGCAGCAATTCCCAACGATGTGTAGCAGAGTATATACTGGTGCAGATCACTTTTTTTATTATTATTTGTTTACAAATCGGACAATACAGTAAACTTCATATACAGGAAGACTTTGAATTGAGTCGACAAACTTCAACGAGTAAACCTGCGTGTATCCAAGATTTTTTAGGACATATTATTAGAAGAAAATATTAATGTTCTATGATACTTTAAAATATAAAAAAAATACATTAGTATCTAATATGTAACTCCATGCGCCGCCGTTTTTTGTTTCCGTGAGCATGAATGAATACAGAGTGTTGAGTCATTCAGTCAACATAGCGCCGCGCTCAGGCGGCGCGGAGGGGACGGCGGGGTGCGGGAGCGGGACTCCCCGGTCGACGCGCCCGCCGCCGCACCGCAGCGCATGTATTCAACGCACAACCGCGCTCGCGCACCTCATTTTTGTATCAATTTTTATTTATTTTATTTATTTATTTATTTATTTCATAACAAAATACATTTGTGTCGAAATATTTGAAAAACAATTCAAAGTACAGTTTACACACAAAAAAAAATGAAAAATATATAAAGTAGACAAAACAATCAGAATTCAAAGTCAAAAAAATACAAATTATTACATAACATGTCACTAATTAGTATGTCAAATTGTTTCTTATATTACAATCAATTAATTATTTCATTAAAATTATTCAATAGTATTAAATTATATCATTATTTATCATTGTAGAATTCATCAATAGTATAATAAGCCTTTTCCAGTAATAGTTTCTTAAGTCTATTTTTAAATATGTTAACACCACTTATATCTTTCAGTTCAGTGGGTAATTTATTAAAAAGATTCACAGACTGCACATAAGATGAGTGTGAAATATTTGAAAAACAATTCAAAGTACAGTTTACACACAAAAAAAAATTAAAAATATATAAAGTAGACAAAACAATCAGAATTCAAAGTCAAAAAAATACAAATTATTACATAACATGTCACTAATTAGTATGTCAAATTGTTTCTTATATTACAATCAATTAATTATTTCATTAAAATTATTCAATAGTATTAAATTATATCATTATTTATCATTGTAGAATTCATCAATAGTATAATAAGCCTTTTCCAGTAATACTCGTAGTTTCTTAAGTCTATTTTTAAATATGTTAACACCACTTATATCTTTCAGTTCAGTGGGTAATTTATTAAAAAGATTCACAGACTGCACATAAGATGAGTGTTTAACAATGTTAAGTTTTGCATGTAAGATTGTCTGTAAATCTTTTCTCCGTGTCGTTATTCTATGTTTTTTCTCATCATTAGTCTCAAACTTGTGCATATTTTTGTGAAAGTGAGCAAGAAGAACCAAAATGTACAGACATGGGACTGTTAAAATACGTAGCCGTCTAAAATGCTCCCTACATGATTCGGTTTGGTCAATGCCGAGCATAGTTCTAACAGCTCTTTTTTGTATAACAAAGGCTGCACTTATATTATATTTATAACTGCCTCCCCAAAATTTGATGCTGTACCTAATTTTGGATTCGACCAAGGCAAAGTAGACCGTACGAAGTTGAGCAAGTGTTAAAAAATCCCTAAGAGTTCTTATGGCATAGCACGCACTACTTACTGTATTAGTAACTGACAACAACTCCGGTTTCCAATTTAAAAGAGAATCAAGTTGTACACCTAAAAATTTTATATTATCAACAACATCAATTTTATTTCCTAAAGATAGAATATTTACAGAAGCATTGTTTCTAACCGTTGATTTAAATATCACACATTTGGTCTTTTTTACATTAAGCGTTAAGTTATTAACAGAAAACCAGTATTCACAGGCTTCGAGAAAGCTATTCAATTTTTGTTGTAGTGTGACAACATCATTTGCGCTGATAACAGCGCTAGTATCATCCGCAAACAGAACAAGATTTGTATCTGGTAAAATACTCTTCATAAATGCAGTTAGGTCGTTTACAAATATAACAAAGAAAATTGGACCCAGCACTGAGCCTTGTGGAACACCTTTATTAACTGTAAGTAGCTTCGATTTGTATATTTGCTCTCTATCATTTTCAACTGCTTTCACTTCAATATACTGTGTTCTATTTGTTAAGTACGAACGAAATAGCTTTAGAGTGTTATCTCTTATGCCATAGTGCTCTAACTTATCAATAAGAATGGAATGTTCCACAGTATCAAATGCAGAACTTAGGTCTAGGAATAAGCCTGCAACTTTTAGTTTAGCATTTAGATTGCAAAGTACATCATTTACCAATGAGTCAATTGCATCCAAAGTACCTACACTTTTTTGGTATCCAAATTGATTTGGGTTTACAATTTTTTCACTGTACAAGTGACTGACAAGTCTAGATTTAATAACTTTCTCAAGTAACTTAGACAGAACCGGTAGTAACGAAATAGGTCTGTAGTTTACTGGATCTGTGTTTTCTCCCTTCTTAAATAATAATAATTTATTTATTCTTTCTTCCACAAAGGTCTCTTATATATAGGTGGTACATATATTTTCCCTAATTAATCCTTTGTGGGAGACTGGTATCTGCACTAGGTCTCCCTGTCATACAGATTACCAGGCCCCCCGCAGCAAAGATAAGAAACAATATTTAATTCAACTGTATTGCGAAAGTACAATATATTTTATATAATTATGAAAAACAAAAAAGAAACAATATAGAACAAAAAACAAAGAGAAAAAAAAAAAACTGTAATAATAATATGAAAATATGAAAATGTGATAACCTGTTTGTTTGTGTGTGTTTGTGTGTGTGTGTGTGTGTGTGTGTGTGTGTGTGTGTGTGTGTGTGTGTGTGTTTGTGTGTGTGTGTGTGTGTGTGTGTGTGTGTGTGTGTGTGCGTGTGTGTATGTGTGTATGTGTGTGTGTGTGTCTTTTTGTTGTTGTGAGCGGGTGTGTCGGTGTGGGTGGGTTATTGTCGTATAAATAAAAGCAATTCCGTACTGTCATATGTTTGGTTAAGTAGCCAGTCTGTAACAACTCGTTTACATTTCGTATTATGGTGAGTATATATAGAGAGAGTGAGATTGATTTTATTATATAGATAGCCGCCAAGGAAGCAGGAGAATCGGTGTGACAGACTGGTTCTAAACAAGTTGGTTGAGCAGACTTTGTTTTTATTGCGCTTGTGTGAGTGTAATTGTGGATTATAAACTAATTGGGAATGTTTTCTTAATATAATTTGTAATATGAAGAGCTGTCTGACAGATAGTACTTGACATTTTTTGTACAATGTCGTAGTGGGGTGAAAGAAGGGAAGCCTATATGCAACTTTTAATATGGCTCTCTGAGCTCTTTCGAGTTTAAGCATATATGTTTTTCCGGCGCCACCCCATGATGAGATGCAGTAGCTCAGGAGTGATTGGGCTAAGGCATAGTATGTAGTTTTCAGCGTTTTTTCGTCTGCAGCATTGCGTAAGTTCTTAAATACATAGATTAACTTTCTGATTCTACGTGTAAGGACGCTGATATGTTCTTTAAAATTGAGGCCTTTGTCGATGACCACCCCGAGGTACTTCACCACATCAACTCTTTGGAGCGTGGGACATTCGCATGTGTTATAAGTGCTGTTGCAAGTGTGGGCAGTTATTTTGTGTGAGTGTAAGTAGTTATTGTTAGTCTTGTGTAAGTTGAATGAGATGTATTTTGTTTTGTCGATGTTAAGTGTGAGGTAGTTAAGGTGTAACCACTTTGATACGACATCAAAACCCTTTTGCGCGTATCGGTATGTTTCCTCCCAACTATCACCGTGAAACAGAAGAGCCGTATCATCTGCGAAGGTTACTACTCGGCCATTGACAAGGTTTAACTCACATAGCTCGTTAATAAAGATTAAAAATAGGGTAGGTCCGAGTATGCTACCCTGAGGCACGCCAAAAGACACTTCGCAGTCATCACTATACAGATTCTCTACCTTTACACATTGGACACGGCCATGTAAGTAACTCTTGAACAGTTCAAGTTGAGCGCCACGGATCCCAATACACTCAAGCTTCCTCATAAGGAGTGGCACAGACACCGTGTCAAAAGCTTTCGCTAGGTCTAGGAAGATAGCGATTACTTTCTTTTTGCTGTCAATTTTCGTTACTACTGTATCAATTAGTACATGTACCGCATCATTGGTTGATCTACCAGCACGAAAACCGTATTGATTAGATGATAACATCTTCTTTGTCTCTAAGTATTTGGCGAGTTGTTTATTTATCAATTTCTCTAAAATTTTTGACAGTGTTGGTAAGATGGAAATTGGACGATAGTTATTGACACAGCATCTGTCGCCGCTCTTGTATATCGGGTGAATAAGTGCTTTCTTAAAGTCCACTGGGAACACACCAGTGGAGAGTGAGAGGTTGCATATATATGCAATGGGTTCCGAGAGAATGTGTGAGTATTTTTTTATGATATTACTTGGGATGTTGTCGCGACCCACAGCGCAATCTGCTTTGAGGGTGTTAATTATGGTTTGGATTTCTTGAATGTCTGTAGGGAGTAATACGAAAGAATGTGGATGAAGTGTGGGTAGTGGAACATGTTCAGGGTACGATACCGATTTTTCAATGGTTTGTGCTAGGGTTTTGCCAATATTAGCAAAGAATTCATTGACTTTGTTAATTGCTGACTTAGGATTTAATGTGTCAATCAAGTCTGCATTAGGTGTATTTTGTTTAGTAGTGTATGTGATCGTCTTTATTGTTTCCCAAAGTTTTTTCGTGTTGTGCTGGTGTTTGGATAGCTCTGTTCTATCATACTCGATCTTGATTTTTTTCAATTGGTAATACACGAGAGAAATATATACAGTAATGGCTTATTTTGTGTAATATATGGGGTGGTATAAGAAAATAAATGCGTTCTTCTTGTATGGAGAATTTGTTGGATGGCTTATTTGGAGTGTTTTTGATGAAGCTTAGTAGTGATATTTGTGTTATATGTTGATATAGGAATGAGGAGCGGTTGTGTATAGCTAGATTGATAAAATGTTTGTGTGTGGATGTAATCTGTTTGTTAACATTAAGATACGTTTGCGTGTATACTAATAAAATATGTAATTTGGTGAATGGGTTTGTTGGAGTATTTGTGATGAAGCTTAGTAGTATTATGTATATTGTGCGCTTATATGGGAATGGGGTACGGTTGTTTGTGGCTACATTGACAAGATGTTTGCGTGTGGATGTGATCTGTTTGTTATCATTAAGATACGTGTGTGTATATATCAATATGAGATGTAATTTGATGAATGGGTTTGTTGGAGTATTTATGATGTAATTAAGTAGTGATATGTATATTATGTGTTGATATCGGAATGAGGTGCGGTTGTGTGTGGCTACATTGGTAAGATGTTTGTGTGTGTATGTAATCTGTTTGTTATCATTAAGGTATGTGTGTGTGTATACTAATATGACATCTATGTAACAGTATGAAAGGCAAAATACAATAGGTAAGCATTTAAAACAAAGGGTGCAACATTTCAGTGATAATAGTGAATATTTGGGGTAATATAGTCACTCCTTTTTGAGTTCTTCTAGTTGAGCTTCAGTTCTGATCAACTTAGGTGGTTGTCCTTCTGTTTTTCTGATTAAAACTCTCCCGTTTGATATCCAGCAGAATTTAAATTGCTTTTGCTTTGCTACCTCTCGTGCCAGGAAAAATAACCTGTTCGTATAGGTTGTCAGGTGTTCGCGAATGTAGACGGGAGTAGTCGCGGTTCCCTTACCGAGATGAGATAAGTTCAATTTCGATGTTGGATTGGACTTGTTGAACGTTTTAACGGAGCTTAAAATTATGTTTTTGGTAGTTTGGTTGGTCAGTTCAGCGACGATTGGTCTATTAGTACCTTTTTTTCCTGGTGTACGATAGGTAGCCCGAATATCAGAAGATTGTAACCCAAGTTGTAAAGTGTCTGAGAGCCCCAATACCATTTGAGACAATTTAGCAGCAGTTTCATTCTCTTCTGCAGGTATATTATGTATCTCGACGCTATATTTCCTCATATTTCGCTGCAGATCTTCTACTTGATCTTCTAAGTTAGTCATGTCTTTAGCCTTTTCGTCATTTTGTTTTTCTAGTGTATCAATCCTATGACGGATGTCTTCATATTGGCAAGACAAGAACTCTAGGGATTTTTCAATGTCATTCGATGTTTTTTGTAGGGCTGACAGAGTGCTTTCTAATTTGTTGAATTTCGTGTCTTGGTCGACGCGCCATGTATCTAACATTTGTTTTATTTCTCGTTTAAACGCTTCAAGGTCGTCACGAGTGATATCTTCGTTCTTGCGTTTGTTTCTTAGTGTCACGTGTGTTGAGGTTGAGTCTTGCGGTTTGTATAGATTCGGTTCGGAACCAGTTTTGACCGGTGAGCGCTGCATTATTTTTGAATCAGCTCCTATATGTTTAATATGAGCAAACGAAAATAGTATTCAGTTCAGATTGCTATTTAATTTCCGTAGGCGTGACGTGCTCTGATTCGCACTTCGCACTGTGACTTCTTCGTGAGTATGCGCTCCTGGTAATTAAGTAGTAGTAGTTGCTAATATTAGTATTGCAGGCGTTTCTCACCGGTTATGGCAGGATTAATCTCTTCACTGGGTATGCTCGCCTGGTACTTTAACACTTTTAACAATATATAAATTTAATTATTTTTAATTATTTTTGAATATAAATTTAAAACTGCGACACAGTGGACACGTCTAAACGCTTCCGCGGTCCGGAGGGGAGGGAAAACTCTGGCTATCTTAAATTGGTCAGGAAAAGTACCTTGACTAATACAGTTATTTATTAGTTCTGATATTGGGTAAGCTAAAATATCAATATTGTCCTTTATTATGCTAAGTCGTATTTCATCCGGACCAAACGACTTTTTATTGTTCATTGTTTTTACCATTTTGTAAATTTCAGATGGCATAATTTGATCAAAAATCATAGCATTTTGAACTCTGTCAGTATACTTTACTAAGCATTCTCTAGCCATTTTCGGATCATAATTACTCTTTCCCCTACTGGTACTAAATTGCTCAGCAAAAACGTTAGCAATATCTCTAGGATTTTGAATAAACTTATTATTATACTTAAGTACTACATATATTGTCCTTGTTAAAGTTGTTATTAATTTTTTTACGAGCATTGTTGACTATATTCCAAATTTCTTTGCTGGTGTTAGTAGCTTTATTAATTTGATTACTAGTTTCCTTTCTTTTTGCATATCTTACTACTTTTCTATAAATTCTAAAATAATTTCTACGGTATTCTAAAACCGATACATCACAATCTGCTTTGTTTACAAAATTTAGAATTCGTTTCATTTTACTAGCTATTCGAATGCCTTTAGTTATCCATTCAGAACTACCAATTTTCTTGACATTTATTTTTAAATTCTTTTTTATGAAAGTAGTGGAGTGCAGATTTTTAATTTTTCTAATAAATGTATTTATACCTAGATTCCAGTCGCACTCAAGTAGCTTATTTCTAAAAATTGCTTTATTTTTTTCATTGTATATTCTTCTTTTAATATTTATAAAGTTAGCATTTTTGCTAATCCATTGTGGTCAATGCTCGTTGAATCTAAATTATTGTCACTAATGTTTGTCAAAATATTATCTATACAAGAGTTAGTATTATTACGCATGAATGTCATTGAATTAAATAAATGTCTAAAATTGTAGCATGTCAATAATGATAAAAACATGTTCTTTGTTAAGTCATCTTTCATTAAATTAACATTGAAATCTCCACAAATAAAACATAATTTATTAAAAACAAATTTCAATAATTTCTCTAATTGTTCTAGAAATGCATCAAAGTTATTATCTGTTGGTGTCCTATAGCAACAAAACAAGTAAACGTTTGTCTCCATGTCCCTTACCCCACATATTTCAAAATGATCCATTTTATGCAATCGCTTACAAATGTCTAAATCTTCAGATTGTCTGTTTTTGTGTGTTAACACTAAAGTGCCCCCCCTGGATTTATTTACTCTTGTATTTGAAGAGCTTACAATATAATTTGGAAAACTGAATTGAGATAACATTACTTGATTTAAAAAATGCTCACTCACACAAATAAAACTAACCTCATTATGCAATTCATTTAAGTAAATTTCAAGTTCATCTTTCTTATTATTTATTCCACAGAGATTTTGGTGATAAATAGTGAATTTTGAATAGCAATTCCCATGCAATACCTTGTTAGAGACGAAAAAACTCATCATTGGCAGCCTTTATTGAAGGGTTATCAGTAATTTCACTGTTTACTTTTAGATTAAAATAATCTAAAATCTTTTTTTGTTTCATCACATATTTGGGTGACATATTGAGTCTTTTCGTTTGCAAAATGCAAGATTCTACACAATTTGAACCAAAATATAAATGTATGTACTGTTTTAGTTGTTTAAAAATACTGGATATAGCCCTATTGTTTACTTTACCTGTATATCTTGAAAACATTTCATAATCATACTTAAGATACCTATTAGAGTCAAACAAATACGCATATTCATATTTAGTATTGCTTTGTAACAATGCCTGATTGAAACTTTCAATTCTCATATTAAATAAATTTACATTACTTTTAAGCATAAAATTAGGTGAACATATAATAATGTTAGTATGAGTCAAAGTTTCCACTTTAATTTTTATGTAATTTATAAGTTGTTCATACCTTTGAGACACTTTGAAGTCAGTATCACCCAAAAATATAATGCAATAATCATTTAAGGTGTAATTTATTAGTTTCTGATCTAAAGTTTCAAACAACTTCATTGTGTTTGCATTTGGCATGCAGAAGTGACATACTCTCATGTTTGGAAAAGTGATTCTTGCATTGTATAATATATTATTCACATTATTGTCACTAATGATACACATTTTACAAATTTTTGACACATTGGTACTTTGGCTATGAACACTAGAAATGTCTGGTTGTGGTTTTGACGTTGACGTAGTTTGTTTGGAGTCACAAGCGCCCTCTGTTGCCCGATGTTGTGAACTTTTTACAATTGAGTCGTTCGAATCATCCACATTGAAGTTCAGATTATTGACGGTCTCACGTGGTTTGCTGCTAAGTCCTATAGATGGCGTTACGCTTCTTCCTTGGGTGTTGTTGCCAATTTCCGAATTTTTCCTCATTGATGTCAGCAATCGACGCTTACATTGTGGTGAGAAGAATTTTCGGGGTGTAGTGCTTTGTGTGGTGGGGCTTTCCGTGAAACCTACCGATTTTAATAATTTTAATTTATTTTCAGACACTCTTAAGGAATCTTTTAATTCAAAATTTTCCGCCACGAGATTGTCAATTTCGTTGTTTGCCGACTGCAACTCTAACTTAAGTGCTTGGATTTCCTCTTTCAGAGCAACTACATCTTCTGAGTGGTTTGGCAAACTTTGATATGACAGGTTTAAATCAAACTCACAGTCATTGTCAATAGTAATGGTATCATTATTACTGCGTTTTTTGTATTTCCTGTCGAAGACGTAAATATCGTCTGCCATTGTAAATTTTGGAAATAATACCAAAAAAAAAAAAGTTTGCAAAAGTTGAAATTGGTCGAGGATTTGAACTCCCTGCGTAACTGTAGGGTGTTAATTTTATTTGTCTCCGATGTGTTTTTAATGGTTCCCTATCCATTTGCCTAAAATTTTAAGACCTAATATAACTTAGCATATTTTTGTTAGGCATAATTATATATTCGCATAATATAATTACGCATAACAGCTTACGCATAATGTTTTAGGCATATTTTTTCAAACCATAACAATGATTAGGCATAACCTTCTAATGCATAAATATATTAAGCATAAAGTTCTATAGCATAACTTTTTTAAGCATTATATCCTAAAACATAAATTTATTTACGCTAATTTAATTGTTTTTTTTTTAGTAATTGTAATAAATAAAAGTTGATTTAATGATAATTATTTGGTTTTTATATCCTTGCCCATGAGAGCATGTTCGTTTCTGGCATTTCTCATAAGAGGTCACAGTTCTAACCTAACCTAACCTACGCATTTTTAAAGAAGAAAGTAACCCAATCTATATTATTCTAATTGAAATTCTATGATCTTCATAGTTTATGTGTAATAAATAATTTGCATAAAAATTGTTTTTGTTATTTACCTATATTAATTATATGCTTAAATATTATTATGCTAATAGTCATTAGGCCTACTAACGTCATGCTAATAGTTATTAGGCCTACTAACGTTATGCGAATCTAATTTATACCAACACAAATTAGTCTTTAACATGATTGTGCCAACATAAAAGGTATGCCATAAAAAATTAGGCCGAAGTATTATTATGCCAAAACAAATTGTGCCAAAATCGTTATGCCGAAGTATATTAAGACAAAGAACATTATGAGAAAAGAAGGGATCCCGTTTTTAATATTCGATAAATTTCAAAAAACTTCTTTATGACTGAGGTTCGAACTCAAGACTATCTGCATTGCATCGACGTGCTATTCCTACTGGGCTACGCCGTTTTTATTACACAGTGGCTAAATTTGTGATTGCAATCAGCACGATTTTTTAAAAGTTCGTTAATGACTAATGATAAAATAATTTTTTCAAACATTTGTGCACTGTCACTTAGATGTTTTTATCACACTTTTTATTATTTTATAACACGTTTAAGGATTGTTTTGAATATTAAATGCAAGTTTTTAATCGATTTGTGGGTTTTTAGGTCACTTTTGTCTTGTTTTTCACTTTTTTACACACTTATCCACTGATTTTAGCCCTGATCACTAATATTAGTTATACTTTTATAAATGTCGTTGTTAGTCTGAGATAACACTTACACTGGTCTTTGTCACTGTACATTACATGTTAAATAGAAAAATATGTCAATTCGTGCAAGATTTACATATAAATTCAAATAAAATTACGGAGCGCGAAGTGACATGATGAGGATTAACGCGACTATGAATTTTATTTTTTAACGCGAAAAACGCGAAATTTATTTATTTGTTTATTAACGCGAAATTTATTTGTCCTCATATTTAATGCGCTTATTACACTACACTGAATCAGGGACCCTAAATCCTTAAAAAGAGCGGTGTAATAAGAATTAGGGCCCTAATTCTCTAACAAATTTTCAAGGCCACCTCGATTTACGGCCCTGATTCAGGGTAGTGTAATAGCCGTTTAAGTGCCGTGACTAACAGTTGTACGATCCTTTGTTATCCATTATAATATTTATACAGTCCACTGCCTTATTTTAGGTACGGTAACGAATCGACGAACTATCTGTACCTAACCTACCTATCATGCCGCGAAACAAAGCAATGTAAAACCAATTTTTCCTTCATACTTTTACATGGCATGGGACATGAAGACTACTTACCGAAGTCCAAAAGGTTTCGAGTGGCACTTAGTATCCTCTATATGGACGGTTGGTTTTGCCGTGGATAATTTTCTCGCCATCTTCGCTGCGTTTCCTTTAAATTGTTAGTTTGGCTATACCAAATCACCACATTTAAAATTTTTTGGTTATCAAAAAGTTCACTGTTTCTTCTCGTACCCCTAGGCATCTTCGAAAACTTATCACTTAACAGTACACAACTTCGATAACTACACAATCGATTACTTTTTTATGCAGCACACGACCGTCACCTAATTAAGCTTTCGTCCGACTGGTGAAATTGTTTGCAACGATTGGCTCGCGCCCGCGCCGTTTAGGGATGATACTATGGGAGCAAATGAAATTCATCGATATTTCCGTAGATAATGATCATTACTTATTTTAGTTACATACTTGTAATTATTCACTCGTACTTGTACTTACGAGGACTGAAGTGACTCGCATGCTGTGTTGGTATTAATGTATTTAATTGTTCTTAGTAAGTATGATTTGTGTTTTCAATTCCTCTTTTTATAAATAAATGAAGTTTGTTTAAAATGTACTCGACAACAGTAGATAGAAATTGGGGTTTCTGGATCAGAGGAGATCCAGAAACACCCAATTTCAACCATTCAATCATTCTAATATTTCATTCATCCATTCAATAATTCTAGTATTCTAATATTTCAATCATTCATTCAATCATTCTAGTATTCTAATATTTCAATCATCCATTCAATCATTTTAGTACTCTAATATTTCAATCATCCATTCAATTATTCTTGTATTTTAATATTTCAATCATCCATTCAATCATTCTAGTATTCCAATAATTTAATAATTCTAATATTTACTCACTACGTTCGCTGTCGTGTAAAACTGTTCTTGAATGCCCAATATCTAATATAAAAATCTGACATTGATTACCGGATGTTTGAATAGACGGGCTTGTTGTGAACACTCGTTCGCGAAAACGAAACACGAAAATAAGACTTCATAGTTGTTTTAAAGAAACAGTCGTTACATTAAGTATAATAAATTATACTTTGCGACTATGATTCGTATGGTGGTCCTAAAAAGAACCTTTTTTTATGTCTCGCTAAGTCATAAGATACTGCATACATTAAACTAAAATTTAGAACAGATTGTTTCATGTCTCTCCACAATTTTTTCTGTGACCAGGTTGGTTCGAGGACATCTAAATTTTAATTTAAAACAGTAATCTATAAATTGTACTTTGCGACTATGATTCGTATGGTGGTCCTAAAAAGAACCTTTTTTTAAATCACGCTAGGTCATAAGATACTGCATACATTAAACTAAAATTTAGAACAGATTGTTTCATGTCTCTCCACAATTTTTTCTGTGACCAGGTTGGTTCGAGGACATCTAAATTTTAATTTAAAACAGTAATCTATAAATTGTACTTTGCGACTATGATTCGTATGGTGGTCCTAAAAAGGACCTTTTTTTAAATCACGCTAAGTCATAAGATACTGCATACATTAAACTAACATTTAGAACAGATTGTTTCATGTCTCTCCACAATTTTTTCTGTGACCAGGTTGGTTCGAGGACATCTAAATTTTAATTTAAATCAGTAATCTATAAATTATACTTTGCGATTATAATTCGTATGGTGGTCCTAAAAAGAACCTTTTTTTTTAATTACGCTAAGTCATAAGATACTGCATACATTAAACAAAAAATTTAAACCAGATTGTTTCATGTCTCTCCACAATTTTTTTTGTGACCAGGTTGGTTCGAGGACATCTAAATTTTAATTTTAATCAGTAATCTAAAGTTCAGGACAGATTGTCTCATGTCTCTCCACGTACTTAGGCATTACGTTAACACATATACCCATTACCGTGACCAGATTGGCTCGAGGACACCTGAACTATAAGATACTGTGTGCAGACTCATAACTTCACAAGTAGTTTTTTAAGTTGTTTTATTTTATGTATTTCTGTAAGGTATTTCTTGGTATCTTTGATGCCTGAAATAAATGGTTTATTATTAATTACTATCTCGATTTTAGCTGAAAACCAGAAGCTGGGCAATGGTAGTAAGCCATATATTATATCAGCACGAGACAGTAATGATTGCTAACCAATATGTCTTGGCTTATAAACCAACAGTGAAATAATACCCTGTAATATTTAAAATGGTCGTATTCAATGTAAACCTAAATGATTGACACTACTTTGTATCGGGTACGTATTATACCTCGTACATAAATGACAACTAAGGGTTTCGCATTTACACGTGCCTGCTTAATGCTAAAATTGCGTATTGTACTCTGCTACCTTAATTAGCTACAATATGGGTTTGTCTTATACCTATTGATAGAAAGAAAAAGACGATTTATTTAAATTCGTTTATTATTGATATAAATTAAACAATTTCATTACTTATTAGTTATTAGGTACATATAATATATTCAGTAAATAATAATAATTATTATAGCTTTGTTTCCATATCATCCTGTATTTTAGTTATCAGTTCTCTAGTACTAGTATAAATGTCATCAAATAATATAGTTTTTACAACATGCTGAGCACATATTTCAGCTTCACAATCACATAACAACTCTCTTGATTTCGGGAAACTGTCCGCATCGTAAATTTCTATTTTAATTATTTTCGTTCCTCGGGTGACCGGTTTCTTTATAAATTGATAAAATTGTTCAGTATTTGCTCTCTTTCGAGCAAGACCCAGTGTTTTCTGCCCAGATTTTTGAATAGTTGGTTGATTCTCGGGAATAAAATTGAAGAGATCTTCATTGTCCTGAAAAAAATCGTGCTTAAATTATTTACTATTCAATAGCTATTTGATACAAAATTTGGCATAGATATTTAATTTAATAACCAACGTTCGGATCCTAAGCTTCGCTGTACAATTAAATTATAGGTTAAACATAAGTTTCTTTTACTACACACAATCACACAATAAATAATCAAATGCATAATATAAATGTGGTAATATTCTAGTATTTAAATAATTGATAAATAAATTAAATAAATTATTACTTACCGACATTTTGGTGTGAACGCTCTACAGGTCAGGTGCAAATATTCGAATTGAAGAGAAAAATTATAATTTTATCTATTTATACTTAATTGATATTTTTAGTTTTGTTTGTAATAAGGTTCAAAATAGAACGCTTTTATTTCATCTCCCGATTTCCACCATAAATGGTAGATGCAATTGAAACCGCATGACTTCATGTCACCCAACACTTCATTGTTTACTAAAAATATGCATGACTATAATAAATACTACTATGTGTTTGTTCATTGATTTTTTTTCATACAATCCATCGAAATGATTTAACAAGCATAGTCATATCATATTAGTTGTATGTCACACGTGTAACAACAACAAAAATGCTTTAAAAGTGATTGAAGAAACGCTGATCTCGCGATATTTAAGTATCAAACCATCATAGTATTCGCATACTACTAATACATTTAGATTCACCTGCTTTTATTATTATAATGTATTATTTGTGTTGAACTTTAGCAATGGAAGGTACTAACAGAAACATTCATCATCAACATCACTTTTCGGTTCTCTCCATCGGTTTGTCAGGGATGTATACTTAGTGCCTTATATGGGCATAAACAATATGTTTATATTAAGCAGGTACTAAGTATATCCATCAGCATCGAATTCAAGGTGCGGTTATCACATAATAATTATAAATTAACTATGTATAGTCTATGTATATTATGGCCTAAATATGTATAATAACTTCACGTAAGTGTACCCAACATTTTTTAATACTTTACGTATAAAACAAAAAACGAACATGAATATTACAGTTTAATAAATGCTACATATAATTTGCCATTCTTTAAATGGTCGGTTAAATATTAGGGTGAGCACAGACTGACAGCAGTTACTTGTAATGTAACAATGCATAAGTCGTTCTTTTGTACTGATATATTGTTCGTATCTGAACTGTTGCGCTCAGATTGCCATAGTGAGTACCAATCCTTATAAAAGTGCTATGTAGGTAAGTAATATAATATTGATTATAAGCAAATCATATTTGGGTGCAGTGATCTGACACAGGATTTTACCGCCACGTGCCCCTATTCCATATTCGGGATACTATGACGTAGATTTATCACTATTTAAGAGCCTGCCCACCAAAGTTTCGCCACAAAACAATCAACCCAGAGTACCAGTCATCACGGGCTAACGAGCTTACCAGTGTTTACAAGTTTACGTACCTACCAGATCTTCTATATAAAAATGTAAGTGACTTTAATTTATGTATGTCATTTTATATGTAAAAACTTAATATGAATACTATTCAATCATTCCACTATTCAGTGATTCAACTCTTAAAATCAGATGACGTTGTATGAGGTGTCCCAAGATATTATTATTACAATAATTCAACTATTCAATCATTTCAATGATTTTGCTACTCAATGATTAACAAATAATCTCTATAAAGTAACAAAGCGAAACTTAAACTATTCGTCCTTTTTTTACCGTTTATTTATAAAGTTGTCTCTATTTTCAGGTCCAAGCAAATGGCTGATCAGTTGTTCCCGTCTTCAGATGAGTCGGAAGTTAACGTCCCAGTCAAGATTAGCAAAAATAAGCGAAAGATGGCAGAGAAGGCATCAACCAGTCAGCCTTCGGACACTCAGCCAACGGGAACCAAGAAACTGAAGTCGAGAGCGACGGTCTGTGACCTGTTTGGTGCGGATAGCAATGATGGTCAACCTATTTGCAGCGCTGGTAAAAAACCTGCACCTATCTACTCATACATGACGCGTAGGCTAGCTAATGGGTTTTCACGTCAAATAGACGAAGTAAAATCAGGAAATTATTACATAGAACTAAAAATTTATGAAAGCGAGGAAATCGAGCGGGTTCTACCGATCAATCGATGGCGACATTCAATAATTACTATTAAAAATAAAAGTAATACAGAGTCCAAGTCCTGGAAGCATTTAAGCGAATTTGTCAAGGAGACCGGGAATGAATTTAATAATTGTACACCCACTTTTATAAGCTCATACCAGTAAAGTGGTTATATAAGTAGATCTAGAGATAACTGCTATGTATAATCCGTATATTAATCATGAAACTATATCTAACTCTTACCATAAGGCTACTATAAACTATAATAACTACCTATGTATTTTAAATGTAATTTTGTTTAATTAAATGGATATATTATACCATGTATAATTTTTTCTCTTTTCAGTTTTATCCCCCTCTACTGAGTCACCACCAAGTTATATCAATTGTGATAAATGTAAAATTGAGATACCTATACATGAATACAGATATCATAAACGAACTAATATCCATAAATCGAATTGTTTGATAAAGTCTGAGTTTGAACATATTGACATAATAGCTACAGCATTTAAAAACAGAATAATGACTTATCGCTTAAACCCATCCAAAGAAGTCGAGTACCTCCTTCCAGAGGCGTTCTTAGATGGTAAGCGAGACGATGTTTATAAAATAATTGAGTTATCGCTATTGAAACATACATGTATTAAAATGAACTTTGAGCTGTTTGCTTACTTTGTTTTACCTAAATCGGGTGAGCAGCAGTTGAAGTCCTTTAATACAAAATACGAAGTTATATATGAAAGTACTGATTTGAATAACATTTACCTAAATTTAAAAGAGATTTTTAAGATGAAATTAACTGAATTTGAGCATTGTGAATCTGGATGGTCATTCACATCACTAAGTCATTTAGAAATAAATATAAATAAATATTCTCCGATGAGAGGTGGGTCTTATATAGATTTACCTGCTGTTATTACAAATACTAAGAGCTGTATAAATATTAATAATAATGATGAATATTGTTTTTTATGGAGCATCTTAGCAGCATTATTTCCTGCAAAAAATAATGTCTGTAGGACAAGCTCTTATCCGCATTTTAGTTCAGTATTTAATATAAAAGGTATGTCATTCCCACCAACCATAAAAGACGTTAAATTGTTTGAAAATAATAATAATCATTTGAGTATTAATATTTATGGATTGAATAAATATCATAAAGTAACTGGTCCTCTTTATGTAACAAGTTTTAAGAAAAATAAACATATTAATTTATTATATTTCGAGAAAGATAATAGAGCTCACTATTGTTTTATAAAAGACCTTTTACGTTTAGTGAGACGTCAAGTTTCCAGCCATAAAGGTCGAATGCATTTGTGTGAAACATGTTTGCAATTTTTTACTAGTCAAATGAAGTACAACTCTCATACATGCTCGAAAATTATAACATTATTACCAGATAAATACAGCACGTTACAATTTAAACATTTTGAGAGACAGCAAAAAATCAATTTTGTTATATACGCTGATTTTGAAAGTATATTGCACAATTTTAATGAAACAAATACCAATAAAAATACTGTAAGAAATAAATTGCACCAACCTTCATGTTTTGCATTTTATATTTGTTGTTCACATGATAACAGCCTAAATAAATTTGTAAGTTATCGAGGAGCCGACTGTGTACAAGTATTTGTTAAGAAATTAATTGAAGAAACAAAGTTAATACATAACATTTTAATAACTGAAAATGCTATGAAACCCCTGACTCCAGAACAAATTAGTAATTACCATAATGCTGACAGATGTCACATTTGTAAAAATCTATTATTTGATGACAAAGTATGTGATCATGATCATATCACATCAGAATATAGAGGTGCTGCTCATTCACAGTGTAATTTAATTTATAAAGTTTGTTCATTCATACCTGTGATATTTCATAATTTATCAGGTTATGATTCCCACATATTTATCAAAGAATTATCAAAATATGATGGTGAAATAAAAATAATTCCAAAAACAAAAGAAAAATATTTATCCATTACAAAAATCCTTAAAACTGATAAATATAAGCCTTTACAAATTAAATTCATAGATTCATTTCAATTTCTTAGCACCAGTCTCGATAATCTAAGTAAAAGTTTAATAGATCGTGATTTTTTAAATTTAAGAATACATTTTCCTGATAGCAAAAAGTTCGAATTAATGCAGCGAAAAGGAATATATCCATATGAATATATAGATTCATGGCAGAAATATGATGAACCACAACTACCTCCGAAACATTATTTTTACAACAGCTTGCAAATGAAACATATCACTGATAGTGAATATGAACATGCCCAAAATATTTGGAATAACTTTAACATTAGTAGTCTTGGCGAATATACTGATTTATACTTAAAGTGTGATGTATTATTATTATGCGATATATTTGAAAATTTTAGAAAAATATGTCTTCAGCATTATAATCTGGATCCTGCATACTATGTAAGTTCACCTGGGTTAAGTTGGGATGCTATGCTGCTTTACACAGGTGTTCAGTTAGAATTGATTCACGATTTAGAAATGTATAATATGATAGAAAAAGGAATACGCGGTGGCTTAGCACAGTGCTCTCACCGATATGCTAAAGCCAATAATATTTATACACCTCATTTTGATGATTCTAAACCGTCAACATTTTTAGTATATCTTGATTGTAATAATCTTTATGGATATGCAATGACGAAAAAGTTACCTATATCAGATTTTAAATTCATGACAAATTCCGAGATAGAAAATTTTTGTCTATCTAATATTTCTGATGATGCTGAGTATGGCTACATTTTAGATGTAGATATCGCATACCCTGATCATTTACATAACATACATAGTGATTTGCCTTTCGCTCCAGAAAAGTTCGTACCCATAGGAGGAAAGACAGAAAAATTGATTGCAAATTTGTATGACAAGTATAACTATGTTATCCATTATGTATATTTGAAAGAATGTATAAAAAATGGACTTGTTTTGAAAAAAATTCATCGTATACTCCAATTTAAACAAGAAAGCTTTTTGAAGAAGTATGTAGACTTAAATACTCAATTAAGACAATCAGCCATAACATCATTTGAAAGAGACTTCTTTAAACTTTTAAATAATTCGATATTTGGAAAAACTATCGAAAATAAACGAAAGCAGGTTGATGTGAAATTGGTGACTAAGTGGAGTGATAACAATAATAGAACAAATAAAAAAATAGGTGCAGAGAAACTGATTACAAAACCAAATTTAAAAAGTATTTGTGTTTTTAGTGAAGATTTTATTGCTGTTACATTGAATCCTGAAAAACTTGTTTTAGATAGACCTATTTATATAGGATTTGCCGTATTGGAATATGCTAAACAACATGTATATAATTTTCACTATGACTTTATAAAAAATAAATATGGTGAAAAAGCTAAATTGTGTTATACCGATACTGACAGTTTGTTATACCTTTTATACACACAAAACTTTTATAAAGATATGAAAGATAATATACTGAAATTCGATAGCAGTAATTTTGATATTAATAATCCTTATTGTTTACCTAAATTAAATGCTAAAATTCCTGGTTTGTTTAAAGATGAATTAGGTGGTGATGTGATAACCGAATTTATTGGCTTGAGGGCAAAATTGTATTGTATTAAGTCAGTAAAAGCACAGATTAACAAAGCCAAAGGTGTGTCAAAGCCTATTACAAAAAACTTGAGAATATCTGACTATAAGAAAGTTTTGTTTAAAAACATTACTTTAAAATCAAAGATGCATATGATAAAATCAAGCAAACATGTACTATATTCGCAAGAAATCAATAAAGTTATTTTAAATAGAATAGACGACAAAAGACTAGTTCAACCAAATCAAATAGACACCACACCTTGGGGTCATTGTGATTTCATTTGTTAAAACAATTGTATTTTATAATGTATATCGCTATGGTACAATTTGTAAATTGTAGTATGATAAGTTTTGTCGTAAAATTTGTATACCCATGAAATGTATTTAATAAACTAATAAATATATATTTTACTTCTTATGTCTGTCTTTCCAATTGTCTGTTATGTTTATAAATCATATAAATACCCCAACGAATATCATTTCACGATAGATGTAAACACAAACTTGGATAAGTAAGAAGTATCGTTATAGGGAAAACTGACCAAAGACAATACACTGTATTTGAAATATTCATGGTAACAATATTCTAGTGTGGATTGAGTGCCGACCCACAAACTATATAAAATACATGTGAAGATTAAATAAAACTATAAGTATAAGTGAAATGAAGCTGATCAAACAGCCTATAAAATTAAATATCAATAACATACATTTCCATGACTCTATTCGCCAGGTCAGACACAGCCTATTATTGCCAAATACAATTCGCTGTATAATATGTGGTCCATCAAACTGTGGCAAAACTAATGTTATGATAAGTTTGCTATTACATGAAAATGGGCTTAAATTTCAAAATCTCTACCTTTATTCAAAAACTAATTTTCAACCAAAATATTGTTTCTTACGTGAAATAATAAGAAGAGTCCCTATGATTAAGTTTTATGAGTTTAGTCATGATAAAGATGTAATTGCACCAAGTGAAGCTTTAAGCAATTCCGTATTTATTTTTGATGACGTTGCTTGTGAGAATCAAATAAATATTCGCAATTATTTTTGCATGGGTAGACATAAGCAAATCGATTGCTTTTATTTATCACAAACTTATTCGAAAATTCCGAAACAATTGATACGTGACAATGCTAATTTTCTAATAATATTTAAACAAGATGATGTAAACTTGAAGCATATTTACGAAGAACATGTGAGTTCTGACATGTCATGGAATCAATTCAAAAATATTTGTAATACAGTTTGGAGTGAGCCACATAATTTTATTAGTATTAGCAAGGATTCACCATTAAACAATGGAAGATACAGAAAAAATCTGGATATATTTTTTTCATTTTGAATAAAGTTATAAATTGTTGGCATTCATAAATTAAATTCAGTATTACTACTACCTCAGATGGTTTCAGTGTTATAAAATAACATGGAGCAAAATATTAAAATGGAATTAATGAAGTCCGTTGACTCTATAAAACGTAAATTAAAACAAATGAAAAATCAGGAGCACGAAATTAACTTATCTCTTGATAAAATGCTTAAACCTGTTTCGGACCCCCTCAAAACTCTTGTGAATACGAATAGATTTTTAGAAAACATTAATCATGAAAAAGACTTATCACTAAGTTCTGCGGGAATAGAGTCAGACGAAAGTATTGCAGGCTCTTCTACAAGGTGTGACGATTTTTACGATGCTGATATAAATGCAGTGAGCTCTCCTAAAAGTGAAGAGAAAAATGTTTTAGAAATCTCATTAGAAAAAGCAGATATTTATGGTATGTACGATGGTGTAAATGTACCATTTGGAATAAGAACCGAAAACAAAACTTTAATGATGGGTAACTCTGAAGTATCTTTTTCTAAAATTGAGAGTTCTGATAATAATGCAGGTTTAGTTAAGATTACGATTGGAGGCAAAACTTATGACTTTACTCCAGGACTTCAAGAACTGTTACTTCGAAAGAAACCTGATTTAAAGTTAATAACAAACATAGATAAATTTTTATATAAAGATATCTTACTTTGCACAAACGCACATAAAAGAGATTTTAATGTAGGGGGTCAAATAAGAGGCGACAAAGGAGTTAAATATCGAGAAATAATCAAACCATTATTTTCTTTGACCGCAACAGAAAATAATGAGAACAAAATTGGGGGCGCATTACCGAAGCTTAAAAAATATAGAGTGAACACTGACTTGGTATATTGGGACGATCCCAATGAATTGGTTGAGAGATTAAAACTATTAGTAGCTTCAAGAGATGCAGGTAATACAAATCATGATAATGAAATTTTATCGATAATAGAAGAATTAAGAGAAGCTGATATAATTAAGAAATAAATACTGACAACATAAAGCCTTTGATTCAGTATCACAGATACATTCTGCATGAATATTGTGAAATTTGGTATATGTAATAATTTTAATTTTGTAATTGAATGCCTACTTCAGTTAAAAATAAAAGTTACGAATAAAACAGTCGTAAAAAATTTAAACTCAAAAAAGATAATAATTGGAATATAGGGACAGAAAAATTCTAAGCATGAGCAAAGTCGATGTAGTGAATGAAATACATAAAAATGCGAGAGTGAACTTTCCGAGACGAAGCGTTATTATGAAAGATATCGATGACCTATGGCAAGCAGACTTAATTGATATGCAATCTATTTCAAAGGAAAATAAAAAGTATAGATTTATTCTCGCTGTTATTGATACATTTTCGAAATATGCTTGGACATTTCCTTTAAAAAGTAAAAACAAAGAAGATGTATACAAAGCTTTTAAAATTTTGCTAAATAGTGACCGTATTCCTAAGAACTTACAAACTGACAATGGGACAGAGTTTTATAATAATGCATTTCAAAATCTTATGCAAGTTTATAATATTAATCATTATTCAACATTTTCATCGAAAAAAGCATCAATAGTTGAGAGATTCATTAGAACAATAAAATCTAAATTGTACAAAGAGTTTAGTTTAAAAGGTAGTTATAATTGGATAAATAACACCCTAAACGATGTAACCTATAGTTATAACCATACTCACCATCGTACAATTGATGAAATCCCTGCCAATGTGGATGATGTAAATAAAAAAAGAATACTGGAAAGATACGACAGGTTGATAAAAAAAAATACAGTTAAAAGCAAGTTCAAAATGGGTGATTATGTTCGTATAAGTAAATACAAAGGTACATTTGAAAAAGGATACACTCCCAATTGGTCAACAGAAATATTTAAAATCCGATTCAAACGAAATACATCTCCTGTCACCTACTTAATTGAAGATACTCTCAGAGGTCAACCTATTTTAGGAGCATTTTATGAACAAGAACTACAAAAAACAAAGCATCCCAATATATATTTAGTTGAGAAAGTTCTTAAAAGAAAAGGAAATAAAGTTTTCGTCAAGTGGTTGGGATTATCTTCTGTTGAAAATAGCTGGATAGAAAAGTCAAACGTTTTGTAAGAGAAAAATTAACAGTTAATGATTAAAATTGATTCTCATGTATATTTATTAAGTATTTAATCATTAATTATTCATTCTTATTATGTGTGTTGGAGAGAACAGTCTTCTCAATTGGCTTATAAATCATTTACCATTTGAATTACATTTACCTGGATACCAATACTGTGGACCTGGTACAAAATTAATTAAACGACTAGCTCGTGGAGATAAAGGTGTAAATAAATTAGACGAATATTGTAAAGAACACGATATTGCATATAACAAGTCATCAAACCTGAAGGATCGACACAAGGCAGATATCGTTTTGTTCAAAATGGCGAAAAAACGTATAGTTGCCTCTGATGCTAGTGAAGGAGAAAAAATAGCTGCTCATCTAGTGAGCAATGCTATGTTAGCAAAAATTAAAACTGGTGCTGGTTTAAAACCTCGTAGCCACAACCCTTCAAAAAGCAACAATTCTGGAAAACTGCTTAAGAAAAAATTTAAAAATCTCATTACTGTTACGAAAAAACATATGAAAAAGTTAAAACCAAGATGCAAGAAAGCAGCGATAGAATTAGCAATGGCTGCTGTCAGAAATTTAGCAAATGATTCATCCATTCAACTCCCTCGCGTTATTCCTATACCGAAAACTGGTGGAGTATTACCTTTGATTCCTATATTCGCGGGATTATCGGCGGCAGGAGCTTTAGCAGGCGGGGCAGCCGGTATTGCAAAAACGATCAACGAATTCAAGATGGCTAAAAAGTTGTATGAGGAATCGAGGAGACACAATGAAAAAATGGAGGCTCTATGTATTGGAAAGGGGCTACATCTTAAACCTCATAAGGATGGACTTGGTATTTACATATCAAAAGCAAAAAACTAAACTATCGGCTACCCAAACGAGCCTTGAATAACTTAGACATTTTAAAATATGGACAAATGATTCCTTATTTTAGAGGTGTTTTTATGAGAGATGAGCTCCCTAATTACCCTTTAAAAAAAGAATGTGGAATTATTAATTTAGATAGCTCTGAAAATCCGGGCTCGCATTGGGTAGCCTATGCAAAATACAATGACTTTATTGAATATTTTGACAGTTATGGCAATCTTAAGCCCCCAAAAGAATTTATAAAATATTTAGGTACTAAAATAAACTATAATTATGAAAATCTTCAAGGTGATCATCCTTACAATTGCGGACATCTTTGTTTAAACTTCTTAAGACAGTTTTGGTATAGATATCGAATAAAATAAAACGGCACAATCCAAAGTGGTCAGTATATAAGCATGTCTGTAACAGTGACCATCTCTGGAAAAACATCAGAATTAGAATCGTATTTTCAACCACCTCTAATATTGTCTGGGCAATATGAATGCGGGTTGCTATATGTTTCAATAATAAACTCAATAACAAAAGTACATTATAACAAAAATAATGACACTCCGCGGGTAATAAAAATTGAGTGTGATTTAATATACGGATCCTACTCTGACGGATTACCAACACATATTATTCATGAATTTGTATGTAACACTACCACAGGGCATCAATACATAGAAATACCGCAAAGCGTAATTTATTTTCCAGTGAACAAAAATACAATATCTTCTATATTCGTCAAGATTGTTGACCAGTTTGGTTATTGCGTTAACCCTATAGAAAATATTCAACTACGTCTTCATTTAAGAAAAACAATATGATATTATATAATATAAATCCTCCAGTCAATATAAAACGCCTTATTGCTTCTACAACCGCTAAGGTGCATAGACGTAGAAAAAAAGTGAAGAAGTTGACTAAAGCAAATATAGATTTCCTTAAAGCTTTAGGTTTTAAAGTATGAATCTACTACAAATTAATGATTTACCACACTTCGATACTTCAATTGAAAGTTATGAAGTTCATTCTTATAATCCCTACAATAACTGCTTTCGAGAAAATGATGAAATCAGAATCCCCATACACCAGCAAGACATATACGTGCTCCCATCAGCCAGTTCAATTTACATTGAGGGTCAAGCAAAGCTCTTCGGCAAAGACGGAAAACAGATTGAGAAGCCTGTTAAGTTCAGTAATAACCCTATTATGTTCTTGTTTCAAGACATCAGGTACGAAATAAATGGTATTGAAATAGATCGTATCAAAAATTCTGGAATTACGGCAACAATAAAATCATATGTGTCGCTAAACGAAGCGGAAAATAAAATGGCTACCTTGTGGGGTTGGAACTTAAACGGATTTAAAAGTGATGGTTGTTTTAGTGCTGTAATACCGCTAAATAAAATTTTAGGTTTTGCGGAAGATTACAATAAAATTGTGATAAATTGTTAACACGAACTTATATTGAATAGAAGTAACTCTAATATAAACAGCGTTATACTCACTGATGATATAGGACATTTTCAAATGAATATAGAAAGGGTGCAATGGAGGGTACCTCACATAAAAGTGTCAGATCGAGAACGACTGACACTTTTAAAACATTTAGAAAAAGATAAACCTATTCAAATAGCGTTCAGAAATTGGGATTTGTATGAGTACCCTTTACTACCAAAAACGACAAAGCATTCATGGTCAGTTAAAACTGCTTCACAATTGGAAAAACCTAGATATGTTATTTTCGGTTTACAAACGAATAGGAAAAATAATAAATTAAAAGATTCAACACTATTCGATCACTGTGAAGTGACGAACGTAACACTTTTTTTAAATTCGCAATATTATCCATATGAACCTTTAGGTCTAAAATTTTCTGACAACAAATACAGTATATTATATGAAATGTATGCAAAATTTCGTCAGTCGTATTACAACAGTTCGGCGGATCCCTTGCTCGACCTGAAGGCATTTAAAGAAAAGGCTCCCTTGTTTATAATAGATTGTTCAAGGCAAAACGATAGCCTAAAAACAGGTCCGGTAGACGTACGGCTAGAAATTGAATGTTCAGAATCAATACCGGATAACACTGCTGCATATTGTTTGATCATAAACGATCGATTAGTAGAATACAAACCTCTAAGTAACATAGTGCGCAGGTTGTCATGATTGCCATAGTAGACGTTCAAGGCTTTAAAACAGAGGCAAACGAATTTATACTGAAAGAAATTGCTATATGGTGTGATGGAAAACTGCAGGTGCTTTTAATTAAGCCACCATTTCCTTTTTACAATTTAACTAAACAGGAAAGGCGGCAAGTTGCATGGATAGAACGTAACCGAAAAGTATATTGGGGTGAAGGATTTATACCGTATTCAAATTATCAACATTTAGTTTTAGATGTTCTAAAAAATAAATGTATTTACACTAAAGGTTCTGAAAAAGTCTTATGGTTGAAAAAAATTTTAAATAATAATAATAATAGTGTTATTAATTTAGAGGATAAAGGTTGTCCTAATTTGTTAAGTCTATATGATCGATATGCGTCTTCTAGTTTGTATAGTTGTATTTATCACGAATCAATTTGTGCTTTAAAAAATGTACTGTGTTTAAAAAAATGGTGTTTTGTTAATAAACTTTTTTAAATAAATAAAATGTTTTTTCTTATACTTACTTTCCTACCACTCAATATTTATAAATTAGTTGAAAAGGCAATGAAACTTCATAATACAACATCCAGATTCTTCAGTTCCAAAAAATCAAGATAAGAAAAAAGCAGCTGATATTTTTACTTTATGCATTTGATAATTATCAGTTACAAACTGATAATTAATTTCAGTTCTCTACAAGGAGTTGATGTTACAGTTACATCTCATGTTTATCAGTTCTAAAATAAAGATGATTGATCAATGTGTTGACTGAACAGCGGAAAAATTATACTTTGAGCTTTTAATAGATGATTGAAATGATAGAATGATTAAAATATTAGAATACTAGAATGTTTGAATGGTTGAAATTGCGGGTTTCTGGATCTCCTCTGATACAGAAACCCCAATGGATGATTGAAATATTTGAATGACTGAATGGTTGAAGTTGCAGGTTTCCGGATCTCCTCTGATTCAGAAACCCCAATGGATGATTGAAATATTAGAATGATAGAAATTGGGTGTTTCTGGATCTCCTCTGATCCAGAAACCCCAATTTCTATCTACTGACAACAATCCTAACAAACTTTATTAGAATACTGGATAGAGTATGCGAACGTACTAGAAGTTTTCTAAAAAGCTATTAACACTTGTAAAAATATCAATCCTTTACATTCAAGAATGCTACTTTACAAGTATGTGATTTCGAAAAAGTATCGATATCGGTATGTTTCATTCCCCCCAGCGACACCACCCGCGTTACACGTGCCGGCCGGCGGAATCCCCGATCGGGTTTGTCGTCGGGAGTGCATTTGTAGCATTGACTGCCGCGCTGGTCGCGGCGCGCGTCCGCGCACTCCGAGCGCTGTCTGGCGCGCGCCGCCGCCGCCGCCATGGGGTACAGCGAGCGCGCCACTGATGCGGGGTGCGTACACTTGTAGTATTGACTGTCGCGCTGGTCGCGGCGCGAGTCCGCGCACGCCGAGCGCTGTCTGGCGCGCGCCGCCGCCGCCGCCATGGGGTACAGCGAGCGCGCCACTGATGCGGGGTGCGTACACTTGTAGCATTGACTGTCGCGCTGGTCGCGGCGCGCGTCCGCGCACGCCGAGCGCTGTCTGGCGCGCGCCGCCGCCGCCGCTATGGGGTACAGCGAGCGCGCCACTGATGCGGGGTGCGTACACTTGTAGCATTGACTGCCGCGCTGGTCGCGGCGCGCGTCCGCGCACTCCGAGCGCTGTCTGGCGCGCGCCGCCGCCGCCGCCATGGGGTACAGCGAGCGCGCCACTGATGCGGGGTGCGTACACTTGTAGTATTGACTGTCGCGCTGGTCGCGGCGCGCGTCCGCGCACTCCGAGCGCTGTCTGGCGCGCGCCGCCGCCGCCGCCATGGGGTACAGCGAGCGCGCCACTGATGCGGGGTGCGTACACTTGTAGCATTGACTGTCGCGCTGGTCGCGGCGCGCGTCCGCGCACGCCGAGCGCTGTCTGGCGCGCGCCGCCGCCGCCGCTATGGGGTACAGCGAGCGCGCCACTGATGCGGGGTGCGTACACTTGTAGCATTGACTGCCGCGCTGGTCGCGGCGCGCGTCCGCGCACTCCGAGCGCTGTCTGGCGCGCGCCGCCGCCGCCGCCATGGGGTACAGCGAGCGCGCCACTGATGCGGGGTGCGTACACTTGTAGTATTGACTGTCGCGCTGGTCGCGGCGCGCGTCCGCGCACGCCGAGCGCTGTCTGGCGCGCGCCGCCGCCGCCGCCATGGGGTACAGCGAGCGCGCCACTGATGCGGGGTGCGTACACTTGTAGTATTGACTGTCGCGCTGGTCGCGGCGCGCGTCCGCGCACGCCGAGCGCTGTCTGGCGCGCGCCGCCGCCGCCGCCATGGGGTACAGCGAGCGCGCCACTGATGCGGGGTGCGTACACTTGTAGTATTGACTGTCGCGCTGGTCGCGGCGCGCGTCCGCGCACGCCGAGCGCTGTCTGGCGCGCGCCGCCGCCGCCGCCATGGGGTACAGCGAGCGCGCCACTGATGCGGGGTGCGTACACTTGTAGTATTGACTGTCGCGCTGGTCGCGGCGCGCGTCCGCGCACGCCGAGCGCTGTCTGGCGCGCGCCGCCGCCGCCGCCATGGGGTACAGCGAGCGCGCCACTGATGCGGGGTGCGTACACTTGTAGCATTGACTGTCGCGCTGGTCGCGGCGCGAGTCCGCGCACGCCGAGCGCTGTCTGGCGCGCGCCGCCGCCGCCGCCATGGGGTACAGCGAGCGCGCCACTGATGCGGGGTGCGTACACTTGTAGTATTGACTGTCGCGCTGGTCGCGGCGCGCGTCCGCGCACGCCGAGCGCTGTCTGGCGCGCGCCGCCGCCGCCGCCATGGGGTACAGCGAGCGCGCCACTGATGCGGGGTGCGTACACTTGTAGTATTGACTGTCGCGCTGGTCGCGGCGCGAGTCCGCGCACGCCGAGCGCTGTCTGGCGCGCGCCGCCGCCGCCGCCATGGGGTACAGCGAGCGCGCCACTGATGCGGGGTGCGTACACTTGTAGTATTGACTGTCGCGCTGGTCGCGGCGCGAGTCCGCGCACGCCGAGCGCTGTCTGGCGCGCGCCGCCGCCGCCGCCATGGGGTACAGCGAGCGCGCCACTGATGCGGGGTGCGTACACTTGTAGTATTGACTGTCGCGCTGGTCGCGGCGCGCGTCCGCGCACGCCGAGCGCTGTCTGGCGCGCGCCGCCGCCGCCGCCATGGGGTACAGCGAGCGCGCCACTGATGCGGGGTGCGTACACTTGTAGTATTGACTGTCGCGCTGGTCGCGGCGCGCGTCCGCGCACGCCGAGCGCTGTCTGGCGCGCGCCGCCGCCGCCGCCATGGGGTACAGCGAGCGCGCCACTGATGCGGGGTGCGTACACTTGTAGTATTGACTGTCGCGCTGGTCGCGGCGCGCGTCCGCGCTCGCCGAGCGCTGTCTGGCGCGCGCCGCCGCCGCCGCCATGGGGTACAGCGAGCGCGCCACTGATGCGGGGTGCGTACACTTGTAGTATTGACTGTCGCGCTGGTCGCGGCGCGCGTCCGCGCACGCCGAGCGCTGTCTGGCGCGCGCCGCCGCCG